>CM074721.1:88536822-89201108 GCA_037306005.1 Rhinophrynus dorsalis | reverse complement strand
AGTTCCTATTACATACTCATTACATACTCATGCACTCATTGGGTTTATTCTGTATGTCTGGGAGGTGTTTGGAGCAAGTTTCTGTGGTAACTTAACCCTTTTGTTGCTGGTTAGCATTTTTGGGGGGGTTTTGGATACTTTCCCTACTGGGACCAGTGTTTTTTGGGTGGTTTTTGTGTTGTTTTACGTGTTGCTAGTCACCTCATTAACTTTATGTTCCGTGCCTTTAAGGTGCGCGTTTACTGCATAGACGTCATTGCTCCACTCACTTCTATGGGACTTTACAGTTCGGGACATATCTCTGCAACCGCTCCACGTTGCGTAGTCAGAGATGGCTGAATGTGTTGGTTTTCCCTTTCTCTGTCATCCGGTCAATGTTCTGGGGATGTTGGGGGCTTTAGGGGGCTTCGGGCACTGTTGGGGGTACTCTGTCAGCGAAACTACATTTCCCATGAGCTCCTGCTTTGCACGCTCGTTTCTGATTGGCTCCCTTCATGGCAGCCATTTTGTGTATTCGCAGATCGAGTATCCTACGCAGTGCTTGGACGCTCCTTCACAGCTTAACCCTTTGCCTACCAGATAAGTCTTAATTTATTGTTTCTGGGGTGCAATCATTATCATACATGCTTTTTGTGGGTGTTTTGATACTTTGACCGTTTTGACTCTGTGAGAATATCTACTCAGTTAGACCTTGGAACTAAACCTAAGACTAAGGATACTGGGGTGTCTGTGTCCCCCATTGCTCATTGCTCCTCATGTCAATCAGGGTTACCTAGAGAATACTCAGGTCATGTTTTCCCAGCATGCGCTGTTGCCCCTGAATCCCCTGCTGGGGCCTCCAGCCATGCAATAGAGCCAATACGGATGCAAGAGTTTAAGGACCAGGGACCTCCGGTCCACTTTACAACTACTTCCATCCACTTTACAGGGGGTCTTCACTTCGTTGCAGACCCCCGTCCCCATCAGATCTTCCTTGCCTAAACCGGCGGGTGTACCTGATGTGTCTGATTCCTCTGAGGAGAATTATTGGTAGACTGATGATGACTGTTCAGCTGTTCCTTCATCTCAGTTTTTTGAGGACCCCTTTGAGGCGGACCCCATTCCCTCAGCTGAGGGTCTGATCAGGGCTTTGTTGTCCACCCTGAACATTCCCTTGGTGCAGGAGGCACCTTCTGACCCCTCTGATGTTTTCCAGGAGCCTGTTAGGCCCCATGCCTGCTTTCCACCTAGTCCCACTCTTGACCGCTTGGTGTCAGAGGAGTGGAAAGTTCCAGACAAGAAACCTTCTGTGTCTAAAAAGTTTGCTAAACCTTATCCGTTTTCTGAAACAGCCCTTACTCAGTGGGTTCATCCCCCTAAAGTGGATGCCCCAGTGTCCGGGCTTTCTAAATCAACTGCCTTGCCAGTGGCTGATGCTTCTGCTCTTAAAGACTGGACTGACAAGAAGCTTGAGACTTCTCTCAAGGCTGTTTTTGTGACTGCGGGCTCTGCCCTTTGCCCTACCTTTGCTGCTGCATGGTTATGGCTGTTTGGACTGAACAGCTGCAGGGCTATGGCTGTTTGGACTGAACAGCTCAATTCTGCTGTCTATCAGGAAGCCACTACTTTTAACATGTTGTGTCTATTCGCTAACATTGCTGAGGCTCAGCATTATGTCTCTGCTGCCTTGTTTGATGCTGTTCGTATGGTAGCCAGGGCACCTACCATGTCTGTGGTAGCCAGACAGGCCTCTAAGAAGGCTTTCCTGTCTTTGCCTTTTTCAGGGTTCTTCCCTGTTCGGGCCTGAACTTAAGGTTATCATCAATGAGGCCACTGGAGGGAAGAGTTCTCACCTGCCAGTGGTCCTAAGGAAGAAGGCACCTGTTAAAGGGAATTAGCTTTCTCGTTCCTTTCAAGCAGACTCGCGCCAAGCGACCTATACGGTCCCTCCACGCTCCTGCTCCAAGCCTAAGCAGCAATGGAGAGCCTGAGGCTGATCGCCTACCCAAAGTTACCAGTAACCTGTATGGACTAAGAGAAAAGGATTTAACAGGTAAGACTAAAATCCTATTTGCAGAATCACCTAAGTCATTATAATGTGTTAGTTCCATTATCAGCCATTAAATACTCCTCTGCCACCATGGATAAACCCATAAAACATTATTGACAACATTCAGCTGATGTACTATGTGCCAGCCCCCCAACCCAGAGTCCTAAAGGGGCGCATATCCATGCCTGTCACCACAGAGCATTGACCATGTTCTAAAACTCAAAGACCATGGTTGTACTCCCTAGCCCCATCTGGAGTTAAATGCTTGATAGCATGGAGTGTTGACTAGCCACTATAATTTACTGGATCAAATACATGCAATAAACCAAAGATGGAAAAACAGAGATAACCAATTGCTTCTTAAGTCTACAGCCAGATCCCTAACTAAGCGACTTGTGCCTACCATCAACCTAACATTATCCTAATGCTAACACATAGAACCTCCAATTGTAACTATACAGATAAATGCTGGTCTGCCTCCTCTAATTTCTAGTTAACATAACATTAGCAAAACTGCACATCATGAAAGAAAACATTAGTGCAAACATCCACAAGAAAAGAAATGTAATAAAATGCATACTCATAAGGGAGGGATGCTGTTCTCTACCTGACCCAGGGAATTTAGGCCCTGCAGTCCCTGCTTATAAGCATACCCCGTTCAGACACTCCTCTATAGACCTCCCTAACAGCCGAAGCCACAATCTCACATCATCACCTCAATGGCCCCTCTTTTTTATTGTTTGGGGCCATGTTTGCTGTTCATGATATTATTGATTAGTGATGATCGAGCACCCCAATGCTCAGATGTTCGGGTGCTCTGGCCGAGCACCCCCGGAGGCTCGAGTGCTCGGCCGAGCACCCGAGCCCCATTGAAGTCAATGGGAGGACTCGAGCATTACACCAGGCACCCCCTGCTCTGATGAGGGGAGGGTGCCTGGTCCATAGGAAAAGGGCAGAAAATGATGGAAACACCACAGAAATGGTTCAGGGACAGCATAGGGAGGATGTCTGGATGCATCTTGGACTCCAACGTCGCTGCTGGGAACGATGTTTCGCCCGTAGTATGCCATTTTTACAGACTGACCGTAAAACACACAAAAAGGAAGATAAAAACGACTTTAGGCGAAAAATTGTTACCAAACAGTATTTGCTGTATATTTACTTGTATATCATCTGCAAATTCTGCAAAAAATTTCATCGATTTTTCGGAACTGGGGCCATGATTAAGAGGGAAACGTGCGCAGAGGCAAATTCTGCAAAAAATTTCCTCAATTTTTCTGAACTGGGGCCATGATTAAGAGGGAAACGTGCGCAGAGGCAAATTCTGCAAAAAATTTCCTCGATTTTTCTGAACTGGGGCCATGATTAAGAGGGAAACGTGCGCAGAGGCAAATTCTGCAAAAAATTTCCTCGATTTTTCTGAACTGGGGCCATGATTAAGAGGGAAACGTGCGCAGAGGCAAATTCTGCAAAAAATTTCCTCGATTTTTCTGAACTGGGGCCATGATTAAGAGGGAAACGTGCGCTGAGCCGACCATCTAAAACATTTTGGGTGAGGGTCTGCTGCGGAGCTGACCATCCTAAACATTATATGCGAAGGCCCGCTAGTGAGCTGACGCTATAAAACATTATATGAGAGGGCCCGCTAGAGAGCTGACCCAATAAAACATTATATAAGAAGTCCCGCTGGTGAGCTGACCTATACAAAAAGTTGTCAAACAGGGCCCGCTGGTGAGCTGGCCCTATATAAAAATTATATCACAGGGCCCGCTGGTGAGCTGGCCCTATATAAAAATTATATCACAGGGTATATGGAAGAGAGTCAACCATATACCCGTTTTTTGGGTGAAAGGGGTGAATGGGAATACAGAGTATTCCCATCATTGTAAATAACATATATAAAGTCACTTTATGTTCACCCGGGGCTTTCCTCCAGTGGAGTGGAGAAGTCAGGGGAAATCCAGGCCTTGTTCATTTTTGTAAGTGTCAACCTATCAGCATTTTCGGTGGAAAGGCGGATACGCTTATCTGTTATGATGCCACTAGCAGCACTAAATACCCGCTCAGACAGAACGCTGGCGGCAGGGCAGGCCAGCACCTCTAAGGCGTACAGTGCCAGTTCATACCACGTGTCCAGCTTGGACACCCAGTAGTTGTAAGGCACAGAGGGATCATTGAGGACGCTGACACGGTCTGCTACGTACTCCTTCACCATCTTCCAAAACTTTTCCCTCCTTGTGACACTAGGCTGCGCATCAGGGTGAGGGTGCTGGCGGGGTGTCATGAAGGTGTCCCACGCCTTGGAGAGTGTTGCCCTGCCTTTGTCGGAACTGCTGTGTGCTCCCCTTTTCTCCCCTTCTCAGTTGGCCAAGGTAGCACGTACTCTGCCGCCAGCGTTGTCAGATGGAAAATTTTGGAGCAATTTTTCGACAAGAACCTTCTGGTATTGCACCATTTTGCTTGTCCTCTCCACCGGAGGAATGAGAGATGAGAAATTCTCTTTGTAGCGGGGGTCCAGAAGGGTGAACACCCAGTAATCCGTGTTGTCTAAAATGCGTATAACGCGTGGGTCACGGGAAAGGCAGCCTAACATAAAGTCAGCCATGTGTGCCAGAGTACCAACAGGCAAGATTTCACTGTCCTCACCAGGAGGATGACTCTCAATCTCCTCATCCTCTTCCTCCTCTTCTGCCCACCCACGCTGAAGAGATGGAACTAAAGTTCCATGGCTACCCTCTGTAGCGGAGGCAACCGTGTCTTCCTCCTCCTCCTCCTCCGCCTCCTCCAATTGTCGCTGAGAAGACGAAGTGAGGGTGCTCTGGCTATCACCTTGTGTAAGCTCTTCCTCCCGCATTTCCACCTCTTCCACATGCAAAGCGTCGGTTTTAATTGTGAGCAGCGAGCATTTCAGTAGACACAGAAGTGGGATGGTTACACTGATAATAGCGTTATCGCCGCTCACCATCTGTGTCGATTCCTCAAAATTGCGTAAAACCTCACAGAGGTCTGACATCCATTCCCACTCCTCACTTCTGATTAGAGGAAGTTGAACGGAGAGGCGACGACCGTGTAACAGCTGGTACTCCACTACTGCCCTCTGCTGCTCACAAAGCCGGGCCAACATGTGGAAGGTGGAGTTCCAGCGCGTGCTCACGTCACACAGCAGCCGGTGAGCTGGCAATTGTAAGCGCTGCTGCAGCTTCAACAGGCCGGCTGAAGCTGTTGATGACTTACGGAAATGTGCACACACGCGGCGCACCTTGGTCAAGAGATCATGCAAATTGGGGTAGGTTTTTAGAAATCGCTGAACCACTAAATTAAATACATGCGCTAGGCATGGTACGTGTGTGAGCTTGCCGAGCTCCAAAGCTGCCACCAAGTTATGCCCATTATCACACACAACCATGCCTGGTTGCAGGTTGAGTGGCGAGAGCCACTGCTCGGTCTGGTGACTAATCCCCTGCAACAGCTCTGAGGCCGTGTGCTGTTTGTCCCCAAGGCAGATCAGCTTCAGCACGGCCTGTTGACGCTTCCCCACTGCAGTGCTACACTGCTTCCAGCTACCGGCTGATGGGTGAGTGGCGCTGCGCGCAGAGAATTCGGAGGTGGAAACGGAGGAGGAGGAGCCAATAACGTAGGTGCTGGCGGAAACCCTGATGGAGGTAGGGCCCGCAATCCTCGGCGTGGGTAGCACCTGTGCCATCCCAGGGTCCGAGTCGCTCCCAGCCTCCACGACATTCACCCAGTGTGCCGTCAGGGAAATGTAGCATCCCTGGCCACAAGCACTTGTCCATGTGTCAGTCGTTAAGTGGACCTTCCCAGTAACTGCGTTGGTCAGGGCACGGGTGATGTTACGGGACACATGGTGGTGTAAGGCGGGGACGGCACACCGGGAAAAGTAGTGGCGGCTGGGGACTGCGTACCGAGGGATAGCTGCTGCAATCAGGCTGCGGAAGGACTCAGTCTCCACAAGCCTAAATGGCAGCATTTCGATGGCCAGTAATTTGGAAAGGTGTGAGGTTAGTGCTATGGCCTGTGGGTGGGTGGCTGGGTATTTTCGCTTGCGCTCAAATGCCTGGGGTAACGACATTTGGACGCTGCGCTGGGACAGGGAAGTGGATGTGGTCGCTGATGGTGCTTCAGATGGTACAGGTGCAGGGCGGGAGGTATGCGGGCCTGCGCCTTCGACAGGCGATTGGCCGGCACTGAAAACAGGGGAAGAGGAGGCAGTGGTGTGGCCTGCAGACACAGATTGGCGATCCGGGCGTTCCTCCCACTTATTACGGTGCTTGGATGCCATGTGTCGGATCATGCTGGTGGTGGTGAGTAGTGTTGAGCGAGCGTGCTCGGCCGATGCTCGGATCGGCTCGAGCATCGCTCTGCTCGGCACATGGCGGTACTCGTCGAGTACCGCCATGTGCTCGCCCGCCATGTTCGGGTGGCGGGGATCTGTGCCGGAGGAGGCACAGATCTGAAGACGCTCCGCTGGACCACCAGGGACTGGAGGTACGGGGGCATTGCGGAGATGAAGGGGGCATTGCGGAGATGAAGGGGGACATTGTGGAAGAGGGGCATAGTGGAGATGAAGGGGGACATTGTGGAAGAGGGGCATAGACTCTATGCCCCTCTTCCACAATGTCCCCCTTCATTTCCGCTATGCCCCTCTTCCACAATGTCCCCCTTCATCTCCTCTATGCCCCTCTTCCACAATGTCCCCCTTCATCTCCGCTATGCCCCTCCTCCACAATGTCCCCCTTCATCTCCTCTATGCCATAGAGGAGATGAAGGGGGACATTGTGGAAGAGGGGCATAGCGGAGATGAAGGGGGACATTGTGGAAGAGGGGCATAGAGGAGATGAAGGGGGACATTGCGGAGATGAAGGGGGGCATTGACCAGGCACCCTCCCCTCATCAGAGCAGGGGGTGCCTGGTGTAATGCTCGTGTCGCCCCATTCTATTCAATGGGGTTCGGGTGCTCGGCCGAGCACTCGAGCCTCAGGGGGTGCTCGGTCAGAGCACCCGAGCATCGGGGTGCTCGCTCAACACTAGTGGTGAGGTTTCTAGTGTTCATGCCTCGGCTCATTCTGGTGTGGCACAGGTTGCAAACTAAAATTTTTTTGTCGTCCGCACTTTCCTTAAAAAAACGCCATACCGCGGAACACCTAGCCCTTGGCAAGGGAGATTTACGCAAGGGGGTGGTCCGTGGAACATTTGCGGGCCGGTTTGGTGCGGTCCGCCTTCTTTCTTTAGCCACACCACTGCCTCTTCCAGCCTGTTGCGGTGCTGCAGATGGCTCACCCTCAGGACTGCTGTCATCGCTCGGCTCTCCACCTTCCCAGGTGGGGTCAGTCACCTCATCGTCCACCAAGTCCTCCTCCACTTCCTCAGTCTGATCATCTCCTCATTTCTTTATCCCACCACATACTCAGTCATTGACAACTGTGTATCATCCTCCTCATCAAGGTCTTGAGACAGTAATAGTGGTTGATTTGATGGCAACTGTGTCTCATCATCATCATCCACTTCCTTTGACCTTAAATGCCGTTCCCCTCTGTCATCTTCTTGTGATTGGGTACCCTCTAGAGGTTGTGAATCAGGGCACAAGATGTCATGTTCCTCTGCAAGCGTGCTTGGAGAGAAGTTCAAATGAAGAATTGGTGATGAGACGAGCTCCTCACTATATCCCAGTGTGGGATCTCTTCTTTGGCCAGACCCTCTATGGTGGGAGGAAGGATGATCAGGGTGAGGATTATGTTGACCAGACTCTTGGCTACTGAGAGTGGACTTGGTGGAAGACAGGGTGGTGCTTAACCGACTGGAAGCAGTATCACCTGAAATCCAACCGACCACCTGTTCGCAGTGGTCTGACCTCGAGAGTGATGTCCTGCGACGCCCTGTAAACTGAGACATGAAGCTAGGTATGGTGGATGTCTTTCTTTCTTGTGCTCTGGCACCAGGCACAGTTTCTACGCGTCCTGACCCGCGCCCTGAACTATCAGGATCACGTCCACTTCCCCGTCCCTTTTTACCCGCCTTCTTCATATTACACGGAATATGTGCTGCTAATCTGCAACTTTGCACACTAAACAGAATGTGCTGCTAATCTGCAACTTTGCACACTAAACAGAATGTGCTGCTAATCTGCGGCTAGGCACAGTGAAAGGAATATGTGACGTTTATTTTTTACACTTTGCACACTAAACAGAATGTGCTGCTAATCTGCGGCTAGGCACAGTGAAAGGAATATGTGACGTTTATTTTTTACACTTTGCACACTAAACAGAATGTGCTGCTAATCTGCGGCTAGGCACAGTGAACGGAATATGTGACGTTTATTTTTTACACTTTGCACACTAAACAGAATGTGCTGCTAATCTGCGGCTAGGCACAGTGAACGGAATATGTGACGTTTATTTTTTACACTTTGCACACTAAACAGAATGTGCTGCTAATCTGCGGCTAGGCACAGTGAACGGAATATGTGACGTTTATTTTTTACACTTTCCACACTAAACAGAATGTGCTGCTAATCTGCAACTTTGCACACTAAACAGAATGTGCTGCTTATCTGCGGCTAGGCACAGTGAACGGAATATGTGATGTTTATTTTTTACACTTTGCACACTAAACAGAATGTGCTGCTAATCTGCAACTTTGCACACTAAACAGAATGTGCTGCTAATCTGCGGCTAGGCACAGTGAAAGGAATATGTGACGTTTATTTTTTACACTTTGCACACTAAACAGAATGTGCTGCTAATCTGCAACTTTGCACACTAAACAGAATGTGCTGCTAATCTGCGGCTAGGCACAGTGAAAGGAATATGTGACGTTTATTTTTTACACTTTGCACACTAAACAGAATGTGCTGCTAATCTGCAACTTTGCACACTAAACAGAATGTGCTGCTAATCTGCGGCTAGGCACAGTGAAAGGAATCTGTGACGTTTATTTTTTATACTTTGCACACTAAACAGAATGTGCTGCTAATCTGCAACTTTGCACACTAAACAGAATGTGCTGCTAATCTGTGGCTAGGCACAGTGAAAGGAATAAAAAAATACACAAATGCACCTGCGCTCTCTCTCGACTGCACTACGTTAAAAACAGATTTTTAGAAGCATAAAAGGGTACATCTAAAAAACAAAAAATCTTCAAGAACCAAAACAAACACAATTCTAAAGACAAAGAATAGTCCTCTTTGATTCTTTGGCTTGGCTCGAAGTTCCTCTACATAACCCAGGATCCAGACATGCAGCATGTAATCGAGACGTCGGATAGGTTCTCCAAAGACATAAAAAAGAAAAAAAGAAGAAACAGCGCCGTCCACTCTGAGTGTAGTACGTCAAACTTCACAAGTTTATGCCAATTTCAAAATAGAAATAAAAGACCATCCCTCTTCAGGGTACTCACATTTTCTAGAGGCTATTCTGCCTCTGGATGTATTCGCCTCGACTGGATCTGACTTCCAGTCACAGTCTCTCTCCTTCGTCTCCCAGCTGTTTGCTCCTCTTACTCTTCTTCCTTCCAAAAGCCCACCTCTCCACCCTTTAAAGGGCTATTCCAGGGGAATTGTATAGCTCTTACACAAATTTCCCAACAGATAGTATATATCCACCTTTAAAAGGCTAACTTTCCCTCAAATATCAAGGGGGCAGAAGGTATGAGCATAAATAAACAGCTAATAGAGAAACATTCAGTATATCAAATATACCACAAATTTATTAAAAATATTATGCTTTTTTACAGCTGTTATACCAGATAACACCCTTTTAAAAACAGCTTTAAATATATAAAATCTCCCTACGCGTTTCGTAACACACAGTCACTTTTTCAAGGGACAAGAGATCTACCATGTTGCACTTACCAGTCATTTATAGATTTGTCTCCATCTATCCTATCATCAAAAACACTTTACTTCCGGTATTCTGATCGGCGCCAAACAACTCCCCAAATGACTTCCGGTCCTGTCCATCCCAGATCACGTCACCAAACAATACCTCCTTTCACTACCTCCAAACCACACCTTTCCGGATCACATAGATGACGCAAAACACCTCCGGACCACGTGAGCGCTCCACGATTGGAACGCATATCCCACACACTACCAAAACCTCCACCATATCTCATCCTCCGAAGTTCATTTAAATCATACTATTTACACTTCCTTTCTTAACTATTCCTTATCTTCCCTTTGCCCTTAAAAGATAAAAAAAAACTTCCGTGTATACATTACCTCTCCCATATAATATATATTTCTACCTCTGTGCCTCCTACATTAATTTTTACTTTCATTCTCATTCTAATTAATATTTAAATATGTAATCCATCACTCTTAACCTATTCTTAATTTTTTATTTTTGTTTTTATTTTATTCTTTACACCTTAAAGTTTAGCAATCCCTTAATTTAATCCTAGAATAAATCTTTCCATCTAGTGAACCTAAACTCTCCTCCTTACAAAAATGTGCTAACCTCAACTGCCTCATTCATCCCCAAAGGGGATAAAGTGTCTAAATTAAAAATCCAAAACGTTTCCCTTTTGCAAAGAACCCTAAACCTGTTTGGATTCGAGGCTGGGATGGTTTCTATACCAATGACTTTGAAGTTTTTAATTCCACCCAATTCACAGTTTTTAAAGTGACGCGGCACCCCATGATCCTCATCACCCCTAATAATCTTCCTCCGATGCTCCCCTATCCTTTCCCTCAAACATCGAACTGTCCGTCCAATATATCTGGCACCACATCCACATAAAAGCATATAAATTACAAACTTTGTCTCACAGTTAATAAACTGTTTAATTTGATATTTTTTCTTTCCATCTTTATCCCCAAAAGTTTGAGTCTTATGGCTTATATATGAACATGTTCCACATCGTCTTTTATTACATCTATAACTACCTTTAATAGGTGTTAGTATGTTACTCTCCTTTTGGGATTTACGTAGATCCTTAGGTCTACTAGGAGCTACAAGATTACGTATATTCTTCCCTTTTTTGTATATCACACATGGCTGATCCGTGAGTGAATCCCTCAAAAGGTGGTCCTGCTGTAGGATCCCCCAATGTTTATCAAGCACATTTTTTATATCCTTAGAGAAGACATTGTATCTTGTAATAAAGGAGACACTTTCCACACTAAACAGAATGTGCTGCTAATCTGCAACTTTGCACACTAAACAGAATGTGCTGCTTATCTGCGGCTAGGCACAGTGAACGGAATATGTGACGTTTATTTTTTATACTTTGCACACTAAACAGAATGTGCTGCTAATCTGCAACTTTGCACACTAAACAGAATGTGCTGCTAATCTGCAACTTTGCACACTAAATAGAATGTGCTACTAATCTGCAACTTTGCACACTAAACAGAATGTGCTGCTAATCTGCAACTTTGCACACTAAACAGAATGTGCTGCTAATCTGCGGCTAGGCACAGTGAAAGGAATATGTGACGTTTATTTTTTACACTTTGCACACTAAACAGAATGTGCTGCTAATCTGCAACTTTGCACACTAAACAGAATGTGCTGCTAATCTGCGGCTAGGCACAGTGAAAGGAATATGTGACGTTTATTTTTTACACTTCGCACACTAAACAGAATGTGCTGCTAATCTGCAACTTTGCACACTAAACAGAATGTGCTGCTAATCTGCGGCTAGGCACAGTGAAAGGAATATGTGACGTTTATTTTTTACACTTCGCACACTAAACAGAATGTGCTGCTAATCTGCAACTTTGCACACTAAACAGAATGTGCTGCTAATCTGCGGCTAGGCACAGTGAAAGGAATATGTGACGTTTATTTTT
Source organism: Rhinophrynus dorsalis (assembly GCA_037306005.1). Taxonomy (NCBI): domain Eukaryota; kingdom Metazoa; phylum Chordata; class Amphibia; order Anura; family Rhinophrynidae; genus Rhinophrynus; species Rhinophrynus dorsalis. Next base: position 89,189,268 of record CM074721.1, on the reverse strand, counting down.
TACACTTTGCACACTAAACAGAATGTGCTGCTAATCTGCAACTTTGCACACTAAACAGAATGTGCTGCTAATCTGCGGCTAGGCACAGTGAAAGGAATATGTGACGTTTATTTTTTACACTTTGCACACTAAACAGAATGTGCTGCTAATCTGCAACTTTGCACACTAAACAGAATGTGCTGCTAATCTGCGGCTAGGCACAGTGAAAGGAATATGTGACATTTATTTTTTACACTTTGCACACTAAACAGAATGTGCTGCTAATCTGCGGCTAGGCACAGTGAACGGAATATGTGACGTTTATTTTTTACACTTTGCACACTAAACAGAATGTGCTGCTAATCTGCGGCTAGGCACAGTGAACGGAATATGTGACGTTTATTTTTTACACTTTCCACACTAAACAGAATGTGCTGCTAATCTGTGGCTAGGCACAGTGAACGGAATATGTGACGTTTATTTTTTACACTTTCCACACTAAACAGAATGTGCTGCTAATCTGCAACTTTGCACACTAAACAGAATGTGCTGCTTATCTGCGGCTAGGCACAGTGAACGGAATATGTGACATTTATTTTTTATACTTTGCACACTAAACAGAATGTGCTGCTAATCTGCAACTTTGCACACTAAACAGAATGTGCTACTAATCTGCGGCTAGGCACAGTGAAAGGAATATGTGACGTTTATTTTTTACACTTTGCACACTAAACAGAATGTGCTGCTAATCTGCAACTTTGCACACTAAACAGAATGTGCTGCTAATCTGCAACTTTGCACACTAAATAGAATGTGCTGCTAATCTGCAACTTTGCACACTAAACAGAATGTGCTGCTAATCTGCAACTTTGCACACTAAACAGAATGTGCTGCTAATCTGCGGCTAGGCACAGTGAAAGGAATATGTGACGTTTATTTTTTACACTTTGCACACTAAACAGAATGTGCTGCTAATCTGCAACTTTGCACACTAAACAGAATGTGCTGCTAATCTGCAACTTTGCACACTAAAAAGAATGTGCTGCTAATCTGCAACTTTGCACACTAAACAGAATGTGCTGCTAATCTGCAACTTTGCACACTAAACAGAATGTGCTGCTAATCTGCGGCTAGGCACAGTGAACGGAATATGTGACTTTTTTTTTTAAATCTGTGCCCCCCCAAACAAAATATAACTGCTGCCCCCACACACAATAGTCCTAAAAAGGACTTTTGGGTCTTTATATGTTGTTCAAACACACTTTTCTTCTCCCTACACTGACTTTCCCTTCTTATCCTCATCTCTCCCTGGCTAAGACTGAGCCGAACTCGCTGGTCAGGTGCTATACAGCACCCGATCACGGGTTCTGGCCAGCCAATCAGTGTAATGCCAGCAGCCAACATGGCTGCTGGCATTACACTGATGTCAGAGCCTCCCCGCACGTTTATTGGCTGCGCAGCAGCCGCGAAACGTGCGGGGAGGAGACCCGAACATGGCGGGCGAACACATGCGGTACTCGTACGAGTACCGCCATGTGCCGAGCAGAGCGATGCTCGAGCCGAACCGAGCTTCGGCCGAGCATGCTCGCTCATCACTATTATTGATGTCTTATTCAGTAGTCAGACCCCATTATTATTTCAGCAATAGTCTTTTCACACAAAGCTCTTTTTCTTTGCCTTGTTCCAGCCCTGTAGCACCTCCTACTGTTTAATGCTGAGCTGTAAGGGAATCTCATGATAATAGCACTCGAACAAACAATGTTAATGAGACCAGCCTCCCAGTTCAGTTTGGTGGAGCTGATTAAATATGTATCACTGTATTTCTACTAAGTGGCAACATGGTTTAACGTTTGATAATTGAATGAGATGAAATGGACAGAGAAGATGATTAAATATGTATGTGCGGTTGTTGCTGCGGCTGCAGTTGAAGAAAACACTAGAAATGCAAGCACTAAGGAAGAGGGTTAAAAAACCCTTTTAAAACTAACCTCTTACACAGGAAGCAGGCGTATAGCAATTCATCATATGGAATCTAGAGATCTCAGACAAAGTATTTGTTGGTAAAGAAAGAATAATAATAGGTATTATGTTCAAAATACAACATGAGTAATGCTAGGTTACTATATGACAGAAATAAAATTACAATTGATTTAATTAACCATTTCAATTCTAAAGTGACTCCCAATGCATTATTTCTCATGTGTTTCAGACCACTAGCATTCAAGGGGTTGAAAGCCACATGTGGGAGGCATGAGTATTGGTTGTGGTGTCATATTTGAGACTAATGATTGTCATTTACATCAATGGGGATCGTGGAAATTTTATTTGCTCCCTTTGGTCATACCTGTGAACTTTTTACCCCAGCCCCAGGAGTAAAAAAATATGGGCTGAGGTTGGAGTGTCCAAATTATGTGATTTCAATAATAATGTTGGAGGAGTCTTACCAATTTGGTGGTATAATCAGGAAGATAAGGTTGGGTTTACCCCTAAAATAGGCAGAGAGTAGGCTGCCGGCTTGGTTTTAAGATTTGTGGAGAACAGCTATTGGGCTACCACTTACCATATTCAATAGTTTAGGGTTGGATGGTGGCATGACCCCCAGTCAAGTAGGGTAAAGATAGTGTGCGAAGTTATTGTTCAATGCTAGTCAGGCAATGACAGTGTATTAGCAAGAGCAAGGAGCTCGAAACTATTACCCACGCTAAAACCAGCGTTACAAGAAAAACAAGCAATATGTATTTTGCAAACGTGTTTTACCGGTATTCGATTGTAGAACCACGGTAAAACAAAACCAGCATAGACAGCACATTTCAGAGTAATATCAAAAATGGTGCTGTCTTTTTCTATTCAAAAGAGCTAGTCAGAGACGCTCTTTTTCTATTCAACTACACCTTAAACTACAGCCTAAAAAAACATGCAAAATGTCAAAGTCCAAGGAAACAGGCGTACGTTTGACGACAGAAATGTCAAGTTAGGCATTAGATGTGTTCCCCACATTATAGAAATATGAAATAGAGTGCCCCCCTTCGACATATTAACTCTCCCTTACAAATTCGACATATAGTGTTTCCATGACCTTCTTCCTCCATTTTAATTGACAAATATTGCCCCCCTTCAACATATTAATCCTCCCTTAGAAATTCGACATATAGTGCTCCCATGACTATAGTCTACAAATATTGCTCCCATTCAACGTTGTTTATTCTCCAATTTTACTGCAAAATATAGATGGTTTATGATGTATATCACATATATAACCCACATTTTATGTTGTTTAGTACGAATCTCCTTAAGATAATGCAGCTATACAAAGTGACCTTAACCCATAAGTGAGAATGATGAAAATAAAAAGGAGGGTGATTTTGATACAAAAAGAACTAGCACATATTTAAAAATCCATAATCGTGCCACAGTGATTCCTGTGCAACAATGTATAACTTGCTGTGTTAAGCCTAAAAGACCTCTCACTCCTACTATTTCTTGGATAAACCCTTTTGATGTATTAATACTACAATAAGACGTGATATTAACCCCTCCTTTACTGTTGCGAAGAAGGTTACTGAATAAGTGTGACCCGATTTATATAACAATAAGTGAAACTATTATAAAAAGAATCGTGTGACTCTTCCTGTGAGAAAGGATATAGATTTGGTTGAAGACTGAGTTTTGCAACAAGGCTGCACAGCAAGGTGTGTAGAGCACAGCACTCTTGTTATCTGAGAATATCTGATTCCAGTCACCAGTTGACCCACTGCATGCAATTGTCTGAGCCGAGTCAGAATGTCTCTACATACTTCGCTGTGCAGCCTTGTTGCAAAACTTAGTCTTCAACCAAAGTCATATCCTTTCTCAGAGGAAGAGTCCTATGATGCCTGCAGTGCGAGCCACCCAATCTCCACCAATTCTTCTTTTTTTAATCTCCTTTTTATAATAGTTTCACTTACTGTTATTGGGACACACTTATTCAGTAACCTTCCTCACAACAGTAAAGGAGGGATTAATATCACTCTTATTGTAGTATTACTACATCAAACAGGTTTAGTCAACAAATAGTAGGAGTGAGAAGTCTTTCACGCTTAGCACAGCAATTTGTAATTGTTGCACAGTAATCACTGTGACACTTCATTATGGCTCTTTAAATATTTGCTACTTCTTTTTGTAGCGAAATCACCATCTTTTTTTATTTTCATGATTATCACTTATGAGTTAAGGTCACTTTGTATAGCTGCGTTATCTTAAGGAGATTCATACTGAACAACATAGAAAAAATTGGGATATATATATATGTGACAGACATCATAAACCAAGAGTCTGTATTTTGCAGTAAAATTGCAGAATAAACAATGTCGAATGGGAGCAATATTTGTTGAATTAAAATGGAGAAAGAAGATCATGGGAGCACTATATGTGGAATTTCTAAGAGGGGGTTAATATGTCAAGGGGGGCAATATTTGTCACATTAAAATGGAGAAAGGTCCTGGGCTGTTAGCACTATATGTTGGATTTCTAAGGGGGGGTTAATATGTCGAAGTGGGCCACTCTATGTCGGATTTCTATGCTGTATACTGTATTCTGCACTGCTTTTTTTCAAACAACGATGGTTTTGAAACCGTCATTGTGGCTTCTACGCCTCAACTCTGAGGCGCAGGATTACTGAGAGAAAATGTAACTCCAAAACTGGCGGTAATACTCACCGTAGGTAATAGGATGCTACTTGCACATTGTTTTTAGTTGTTTCTTATGGGCTTTTTTTTAGTGGCGGTGTGTATAATTACCACTGATTTTGTTTTCACAACTTGGGTAATAGGATACCACAACCTGACTTAAAAAAATATGCTTTTTTTTTAAGCGGTGGTAATAGTATCAAGGCCTAGGATGTTTAAGTTTATGAGTTATTTTGGTTATAATTTTTATAAAATGAAAATGACAAACATTATTTGTTCTAGATTTATAATAAAATGCTGTGGCCTTTTCAACCCATCAAAGGTATCTGCAAGCACTTTATTGGGTATGAGGTAGTAAAATGGAGGTGGTTTGGATGACTTGACAATGAATCCATCATGATAGCTGGATAGCAACACATTTTGGCCAAATAGCTAGAGAATATGTAAATCATAGTGCCCATCCATAGAAAATAAGAACTGACATTAATTTGTGCTTTACCAATATATAATTACTGTATTCAGTTTGAGGTTTTAGGGTCTAATTCATACTGCTAAAGAGGTTCAGTTCTTCAGCAAACCAAATTCACCATAAAGGGGAAATTAAACTTCCTGTTGATTCAAATATAGCTTTTAAGATCTGAGTCCCAGAGAGGTATCCAACACATTACAACATAATGGGGGAGATGCTCTAAGGTGTGATAAAGAGGTGATAAAGTAGTGATGATTTATGCAGTGATATTACTTTTCCAGTTCCTATGTTATTCTATAAAGCCAATGCGCTATGATTTCTACACCTTTGGACATCATAGTGCACAGGCTCGATAGAATAACATAGGAACTGGAGAAGTGATATCACTGGAGAAGTCATCTCTGCATTACCACCGCTTTATCACTCCTTAGAGCACAACCCCATGTGTTAGATACCTCTCTGGCACCCAAAAGGTTAACACCATTGCACTGAAAAGCATTCAAGGGTTAATCAACCTCTTTAAATCAGTGGGAATTGTAGGGATGATTATTTGACCCCTATGATTCAGTTGATTTGCTGCAAAATGTCACCTTTTTCTGCTTGATGAATTAGATCCTTAGTCACATGTTATGAACACAGTATCCTACGCTTGTCAACAAGCCAATGAACCCCAATATAGACAAGTCCTAACCATACTTGTGTGTAGGGATATTTAAGGACACATGAAGCCCCTAGAGAAACTGTGAATGCAGACCCCCAAATACAGGAATGCATTTAGTTTTGTGGCTCCTTCCTTGGGCCCATTAATATTTGCGGTAAAGCAGCTAAACTGGTGTGTTGTACACAAGAGCAGACTGTCTTCATTCTGATCAGAGGATTATATTGTTTCCTAAATCTGGATCATCTGAAACCCCTGTATGAGCCCCCCTGAAATAGGATGCCCCTGGTGAATGCATTAAAATGTCCTTACGTGTGTGCTTTTTATCCTGCCTTCCAGCAAAACCTAGTACACTGAAGACAATGGAAAGGGGAACAAGGATCTGATTGCTCATCCCCAGGTTCCTAGACAAAGCACCCTAGGAGCTCTTGGCCAAGCCCACACTCCTTACATGCCCTCTTCCCTAGCTCCATCCCTTTTCTCCTGGCACAGAAAATACATTAGTATCCAGCATTGTATATGAAGGCTATGAGATTATCTGTATGCTTTTTTTTGTGATGAATAAATTGAACCAATTCTAGGGTGCCACATTTCCAATTGATTAAATGCTTGCCTGCTAGAAGCAATTAATTGGACACCTCTCTATCATTCAAAGGGGTGGGGGTAAAAGCCCCATTTAGGTAATTGAGAATTTGCTGAATTAGGTGTCTCCAGAATTGCAACAGTGCTTCCTTGAACATCAACCACTCTGTGCCATCATGGCACCTCCTGCTGCAATGTGCTTGTCTGCCTTTTTTAATGACTTTGACATTTTTCGTCTTTCAATAATGTTGTCTTGTCTTCAAAGTGTACAGCATCCCCATTATTATTTTGTACTGACTGATACTCCCTTGAACTGTTTTAATACTCCTGTACTCTTTTGTTCCTTCATATATTTATAGTCAATTTTTCTCAGGCTGTTATGTTCTCTTGAAGTGTATAATTTTCTCCAGCTTTTCTTTACCTGGCATTTTATTATAGAAAATCTGTTGGGGTGTCAAGCAGGACAGATTAACCTTTTGAGTGCCAGAGGGGTACTCAAGGCATTGCTCTCACACTCAAAGGGTTAATGTATGCTATTTTCCTGTACATGCTATGGGCCTGCCAATGTGGGGCTTCCTGGTATTAACCCTTTGAGTACCTGAAGGGTATGCAACGCATTGCAGAGCAGTGCATTGCTTACCCCTCTGGCACTCAAAGGGTTAACCCTTGAGCGCTAGCGAGAACTTGCATTGGAGATCTCTCTGGTATCCAAGGGGTCAAAAGGATACCTTTGCTAAAGCATTGTCATTCTTTTGCTTTTAGAAGAGGGACCACTTTATTGACCAGAGGGGTGTGCAACGCACTACTTCGCAATGCATTATGTACCTTACTAGTCTTTAATGGGTTAAAGAACTGTCCAGTTAGCAACCCTCAAGAATTGGCTTTGAATGCCATTATAGTTAAAATGGAGCTGTCACTTTGCAACAAGTGCCTTAAAATCCTGCATATAATTTGCACAATTTTGCCCCTTTTACCTTATGTGAAGTGGGGGATATTATACACAAGGGGAAAAAAATGTTTTGCATTCCTGCACTGATTCCCTCCATCCCCGCTTACCCTGATCCTCCTCTCCCCCTCTGTAGTCCAGTCGTGCAGCCTGACAGGGTCCCAGCGTTGACCTCTTCTTTCAAGCCAATGGTAATGTCTAGCTATGCTAACTATGGATCTATGGTATTGCCCTGAGAGGACCGCACTACCATTGGCTTGAAAGAAGAGATCCTGACAGGGCAATGCTGGAAGCAGGCGGCAGATGCAAGCACGCTGCCCGCTGTGACCCTGTCAGGCTGCCGGATTATTCCATGGAGCTTATTCACTAAGATTTCCCAAGTAGGATAGATTTTAGTGCATAGGCCCTAATTTTGGAAAACAGAGAATTTATTTATATATCATGTCTATGTCACACGTTAGTTCATCTCCCCCCGGAGTAATTCTGGGCCAAACATAGAATAACCTAGGAATCAGAGAGGTGATATCCCTGGAGACATTATATCCTCTTCCTCACCTCTTTATCACACCTTAGTGATTAACCCCATGGAGGATTATTTGGAATTAGTTTTGATAAAGATGAGATAAACTCTCCAGTTCTTGCAATATTCTATGCAGCCTATGCACTAAGATCTCTGAAGCTTGAGAAATGTTAGTGAATATGATCTATAGAATCGCTGGTTCACTTTTAAAATGTTTCGTTTAAAACATTGTGCGGCTACATGCCGCATTAAGCTTGTCAGCGTGATGAAAAGCGAGACATGAGAATCTCGCACTGCATAAAAACGAGAGATTCTAATGTTGCGTCCTTAAAAGGAGCTTCAACTCAGCCCTAAACATTACCCATGTACCTGAGGTATGGCAAGCAACACTGGACATTACAATTGTAGCATGGTTAATCCTTTATGTGCCAGAGAGGTCCGCAATCATTGGAACCCTCACTGGCACTCAACAGGTTAAGCTACATATCGAACAAAGGACTAAAAATCCTAAATATGTTTGTTTGATATGTAGCTTAACACCTTGAATGCCAGATGTTCCCACTGATTGAGACATCTCTGGCTACAACTGTAACGTCCAATGTCACTTGTCGTTCCTTATGAATGCAGGTTGAGTTGAAGCACTGTTTAAGGACGCTACATGACAATTTTGTCTTGCTGCTCTGTGGTGAGCAGTGTTACATCAGTAAAAAGGACAGGAGAGGGATACTTTATCATTCAATTACTTTTGAACTCTAACTCTGACAGTATTGAAATAACACTCTCCATGGCCCAAATACTATGAAGATTAATCGGAGTTGCTTTTTTGTGAAACATTACTATCCCTTTTATAATGTTTAGAAGGCAGCCATTTTTCAGAATAAAACCAATATGAGTATAATAGGTCATGAATTAAAACTGAAGGGTAGAAATATTTGAAGAAATGTGAGAAAAATCTACCTTATGGCTAGTAAATCCTAATGGCCTTTATGAATTTTGCTCTTATGTCTTTGTTCAAAAGATAACATCTTTAGTTGTAGCAAAATGGCAGGCTATGGGCAAACGGACATAATTTCGTCTATCATGTACATGGCTAAATGAGGACAAAGTTCAAAGAGACTGAAAAAGGTTATGGTGAATAGATCACAGGAACCTGATGGCATATACCCAACGGAACTGAAGGAACTTAGTTCAATAATAGCAAGACCCTTGTATTTAATATTTGTTAAATCACTATCATCAGGCATAGTGCCAGCGATTGGAGAAAAGCAGATGTAGTTCCATTGTTCAAAAAGGGGGTAAGATCCAAACCAGGAAATTATTGACATGTGAGCTTGACTTCCATAGTGGGTAGATATTAGAAGGGTTATTAACTGATCGTATTCTTGACTATGTGACGACCAACAACATTATTAGTTTGTTTTGCAATTGAATTGTTCACATTAAAGGTGGAAAAAGTTCTGACATGATTTATCTTTGTCTCATTCTTTAACATCACAAGAATCTGGCATTTTAACAGGGTGTGTAGACTTTTTATATCCACTGTAAATGGGAAAGTAGTAGGAGAATCTTTATTAGAGAAAAATTTAGGATTACTGATAGACAACAGACTTCACAGCAGTGGGTAGTGTCATTAAGCTGCTGCAAGAGCCAATAGGGTATTATCATGTATAAAGTGGGGTTTAGCTTACGTCCTTGGTAAGGCCTCATCTAGAATATGGGGTACAGTTTCCCTTCCTTCCCTTTGTCATCTGCACACACTGCATGGAGTGAAAGTGATCCTCTCAGTGCAGTGTGTCAGAAAGTGCCTGGGCAGGAGACAATGGGAGTAAATGGTAGAGAAGGAGATGAATAGGACAGAGAAGGGGTTGACAAATGTAACTTGCAACTACTGATCAGGTGCACACCTTATTATGAACACTGAGAGACAAATAGTGGGTGGAGCTGAAAAGGCGTCTGCACTAGGGGTAATCCAGTGTAGGCAGTACACTGGGCAGTCCTGCTAGCCTCATAACAAGATGTGTGCCTGATTAGTAGTTACAAATGACACTCTGCCACCAATATCCATCCCATTTTGTCACCTTTCCTACCTTTCTCTTCCTTTGACATCCTCCCAAGCACTTTCTTCCACACAACATGGTGCTTGGGCACATGACAAAAGAAGAGAAGGGTAGGTAAGGTGGCAAAATAGATGGATGAGGGGAGGCAGAGTGGCGAACAGGTGGAGAATGAGACATCAAAACACATAAATAAAACATTAAACTGATCATTATATTGTAACTAGAGGCTGAATTATATTTTGCACTGAATAAGAAGTATATTTTCCCTTTAAAAAAAAAAAAAGGCACCATGGAGAGCTGATCGGATGTTTGTCTATTGGTATACTGTACTTTTGTAACCCGTTGAATGCCACAGGGGTGTTCAATTCATACTGTATGACACTGAAAGATTTAAGGGAGAGCAGCTGCTGTCTCTGCTCTTTAGCACAGAATGTAAACTGTCCTCTGGTTCCATAGAGATCTACAGAGCAATATCACCAAACTCAGGTAGGAGATGTAACGCTAGAGAGATAGAGACCCTTCTATAGTACTAAACCCACCTTCATACAGTGAGAGTAAGGACACACTTAGTGTGATGATATAAACAATTGGGTGGGATACATGGTTAAAATTAAATAAAATATAAATAAAAATAGAAAACAAGTGAGTTAAAAACAAGTGTAACACAGCTTGTTCTACTACATTAATTGGACTGCCACATCTTGCTGGCGCCATGATCCAATAGGTCTCCCTTGGTGCAATCATGTAATCTAATTCTTTAAATTTGAAAGGAGCATTAGTAAGAAATTACCCACTTCTAAACTTATTCGTATTTTCATGCAACTGATGCAATGTATATTAGTTGTATGTTGCAAATAGACAGATTAGTATAGTCATATTCTCATTATTCACTCCGGTTGACACATAAGTTGTGGATGTTAAACACTGTAAGTGAATAGTCTTAGCGTGTCAGTATAAAACACTATGTATCCATTAAATGCACCGTCATAGAGAGCAGACTGATCTCTGCACAATTTGGCTTATATGGTACTACCACTCTTTAAAAGCCACTTGCTTGCATGTACATGATTCATGGATATAGTATTCAGTATATCCGATAAGTTGGATAAACTGACATATTGATTGTCGTAGAGTGTTAAATTGTCAATAGGATACAGATCAAAGACTAACATGGAACCATTTTTAATCCAAGTAGCCTCAAAAGTTGGTCACATAAAATTTAAGGCAAAAATAATTAGGTAACAGATACCTCCTTGCATGCGATCCTAACAGCTATGGATATATAAGTGTAGTGGAGCTCTTTGAATGAACAGATGCAGACTGAATACGGACAACAATGACCTGTGTCCATAAGCCCTAAGGGTCTCTACGTCTCTAACTTTACATTGTAATTGTTGACCCAAGCACAGTCTCTCTAGGTCTGTATAGGTCTATAGGTCTTTGGCGGTGTACCATATTCTGCAATCTCAGGTAGGAGATGTTGGGACTGTGAACTGCTATCGGAGTTTAGTGCATGTGATGAACAGCCCCATTAACTAATAAATACACTCACAAGAATCAAACTATGGCTTATTAAACTACATTTCCATATGGAAATCAGCCATTGTTGATGTGTTCAGTGCAAAATCACAAAGCTGTCGAAGGTATAGTGGATTGATGGTAATGATGGTGGTTTGGTGGCTCATTGTAGAGGATATGACTGTGAAGACATGTTAGCGGATATTGCAAATGCACTTTCAACACAGATCCACACAACATTGCCATCCTGAGCCTTATCAAACTTTAGGGCACCTCAGCCCAAGTCTCTTAACTGTGTCATTGTGATTTTCCACTTTTGTCATTAATTTCTGTGTACAGAAAATATAATCAGGTAGAGAACCTGACATGGAACAGTTTTCAGCTCATCCCCTTCCTTCCATAACCTAAGCTTTGGAAAACCATATTTTCCAAGTGATTCTTCCCAGATCTGACCAGAAATATGTTACTTAGTTTCAGTTTAAACAAAAGTACTGGTCAGAAACGCTGAACTAGGAACAAGCCTGCTATAGAATTAGCAGGCTATTTAAGAATGGTGTTCTACTCAGAGAACAGTCTCTGTTAGCTCACAAGTACATTACACAGAGAAGAAATATCCTAAAGCACATAATACTGCTCCTGCCAAATTAGCAGTCCATCCGCAAAAGTGCCAAGAAATTCCACTCTGAACAAGAGAAGCACCCAACCCCAGATATGTGCGTCGGCCTTATTAGGCCTCATCAGTGAGGTATAGCTGATCTCTCTAGGCACTGTAAGCAAGGGATACACATCTGGATTCTTCTGTTACTCTTAGAGTGACCAAACATAAGGATAATTTGCATTTCAATAGTACTGGTCAGAGACTCTCAACTAGGAAGGACATGCTATTGAATTTAGTAGTCTCTATAGGAGTGGAGTCCTACCCGGGGTGTAGTCTCAGTTTCAGTTTATCTATCACTGCTTGTAAATAGCTGCTGTTTTCCTGTTTCTTAGTGCTTGGAAATGTCTTGGATTTCTTTTCCTTGTGCCTTGCATTTACCATGTAGTATACCTTTTGGCTCAAATGACACTATATTGGAATACCTTTCTGGGCCTGTTTTAGAGACAGTAGATCCTCAGTGCATGGAGGTCTGCTTCTTTGAATTTGGTAGGGAAAGGGTTACTTAAGGTAATCTGTGGTTCTTGAATTTTAATTGGATTTTCATTTCCATCGAAATGCTTTGACTACACGGAGTCCTCTGTTCCTAATCCATTTGGTTTCTCAGGTCTTTGCATTTATGTTTTATTTAGTTTAGGTTTATTGGCTATTTTATAATCTTCTCCTTGGATTTGATTGTTTTAAGCCCCAGGGCATTTATTAAATGAGTCCTTCTTTGGCCGATTGAAATGTTGGGAGGTATGCTTTAGGAGGGACAGTCCATCTCTGAGACCCAAATCCCACTGTCCCTCTTTCCTTTCAGATTGTGTGGTGTGTATATAAGTGTATCACACTGCTCCACAGCAATAAAACTCACCTTAACGTTTATTTAAACATCAGTATATGTGTTTATAATTTAGTCTGTGCAAATATAAATAATTTAATCTTGCTCTAAATAATTTATTCAGTTGCTCAAAAGAGGTTTCAATCAATTATAAAATAACCTTAATATTCTCAGTTATGCCCGTGTCCACCAGCCACACAACCTAAATCACAAGTGTCCCTCTTTGGCTATTTGAAATGTTGAGAGGTATGCTCTTCAATTAGGGTTGCCATCTTTTCTTCAAAAAAAATACTGGCCAAGGCATTCCCTCCATAGACTTAACATTGGAAAGAAGCCAATTTTTTACCGGCCTGACGATAAAATACCGGCTGGGTGGCAACTCTATCTTCAATATTCTCAACAGTGGGTGTTTGGTGAGCATTAAGCTTGCCTTTATTATCATCCTGCTGTATTTTCTCCTCCACTGCAAATTTATCTTCCACAAGTAAAAAACAGCCTCCCCAGGCTCACACTCTCAGAATCAGAGAATAATTCATTTGTAATTTAAATTACAACTTGTTGCAAAATTTGCTGCTCGGCCTCACCTCTTGAGTGTAAAGTTTAGTGCTCTGCCTGGACACTTTAGCTGCCTATATTTTCTTTTTTAAATCTCGTCTCTGTTTATTTTCTGGAGACATCTTTCTTTGATAACTTTCCTCTCTAGCTCAGATGCTTCTTGTACAGGTTTCATAGCTACATTCTCTGTTTGTAACACAGAATACATTACTTCATTCTTGTTCATTCTCTTTCTCTGCCCATGTCAAATATTCACATTCATAGGTTTTTACCTTATCTCCACAGACCAGGCCAGATCCCCAGACTGTCAGTGTGTTTTCAAACCAGATCTCTCCTCCTACTCCTGGGTCAGCAGCCATGCTGGGGCCCTAGTAGGAGCTCAACAGAATCCAACTTCCCTCTACTGTCTGACTTCAGAGCTATGTGTTGGAAACCTTTCTAGCATTCAAGAGGTTAAAACCCCCATTTAAACCAATTTGCATTCTGGGAATTTAGAGTTGTTCCCTATAATAAAGTTGGCCTATTGCAGAATTACTCAAGTTCTTATAATATCCAAATCACTGGTTTATTAACCTTTGCGTGCCAAAAATGTTTCTATTGGATTGCAATGCCATGCGTTTGATTTGTCTCTGGAACACAAAGGCCGTATTCAGTAAACTGACGAAACAATTCTAGAGTAAACCAACTGTACCATATGGGGACAAATAAAAATCCTCCAGACTCACAAGAATTTATAAATTAGGCTGTTAACCCATTGAATGATAGAGAGATCGCCAATGCTTCCCGGAGCATTGCGCTGGGAAGACCTAATTTCTGTTCAGTATGTTAAAAGCCCTATTTAAATCAATTGGAGTTTACATTTTTCCCTTGTGGTGCAGCTGGTTTGCTCTAGAAGTGCATAGAATATGGATTTTATAGCCCAGTACACAGAGGAGCTAGACAAGACATTGGCAGAGGGAGGGGGTGGTGAGAGAGAGGCACATTGGATTTTTCTTGCAGGCATTGGAAGGGATTTTCTGGTAGTGTGTTTAGAGGTGAGAATGGGTAGACATCTGGTGCAGTGGAGCAGATGAAACAATGAAATTAGCTGTAACCAAGAATCCCCTGCAGTTTTTATAACAGACACTGTGACACAGGTTAATTGAAACATGGAAACTAGATGGCTAGATAAGTCATACAGAAGGTAGTACACATGTATATGCCACATTTTCTTAATTACCCCTTCAATGCTAGAGGATTCTCTAATGGATTATGAAGCAATGCATTGGACAAGTCTCTGGCATTCAAGAAGTTAAAGCGGAACTATCACTCATAGTGCCCCCCCCCAATTAATTTTTACTATAACGTTAAGCATATCAATCCTTCTATAATCCTTATTAAGTCCAGCATTATGTAGAAATCTAAATTGTTTGGAGACTCACCGGCAGACGACAGCACAGTCATTTTGCCACAGAGGCATCTGTGCTCCTCTGCTGTCCGTTGCTGTCATGTAAATCAACATTTCAGTCTTCTAGAAAGACCATTGCGATTAATAACCCCATGACTTACAGAAATGCATTCCAAAAAAATAAAGCATACAATAATACTATCTAGAATGTGTCTTGTGTAATTTTGTATATAAAAAAGCCATATAGACCAGGGTGGGCAACATCTGGTTATCCAGTTGTCTAGTCGTCATTGGACTATAATTTCCATCAACCTACTGTACTCCACCAGGATCCCTACTTGGGCACAGACATATGTACGACAACAGCTGGGACTATGTATATATATATAATTGGTATGATTGGCACATCAATAGAAAAAAATGGAAAAAAAACAATTCTGTCTTCGTGCAAACAGCAATGGTATAAAACCATGTAAGGATTAATACTCATAAGCCTTTATATTTTGAATAAAAATGTGGCATTTATTATCAATGTTTCGACCCACTCAAGGGCCTTTCTCCGGTTTGTTTTTAAAATATTGCATATCGAAATAGCTTGTGGCCACATGCTGCATTAAACATGTCACCGTCTTGAAAAGGGTGACATGAAAATCTCGCCCTGCATAACAGTGTGAGATTCTCATGTAGCCTTCTAAAACAACGCTTCAGCTGGCAGGCAGCATCCAATTGATTTCGGCATTGTGCCTCCATGTGTCTTAGTAAGGTGCAGTGATGCAGTGCTCCAAGCA
Organism: Rhinophrynus dorsalis; assembly: GCA_037306005.1. Classification (NCBI taxonomy): domain Eukaryota; kingdom Metazoa; phylum Chordata; class Amphibia; order Anura; family Rhinophrynidae; genus Rhinophrynus; species Rhinophrynus dorsalis. The sequence goes on along the minus strand of CM074721.1, from coordinate 89,173,667 downwards.
GCGTACCCCAAGAGTAATTAAATGTAGTAGGCTGCACTCCTCCAGTTCACAGTGCTACTCTGTGCAAATTGCCCTCGATGTTAGCAGGGCCGATGGATATGGTGACATCCTCTGCTTCGTGTCTCTCGGTAAGGAAAAGTAAAGCTCAGAGCAGTGTAACCCAGTGCCCGATTTATAATTTAATAGCTGTTGTACCCCACTGGCAGGTCAAATAGAAGAAAAAAGACCCCAACATACACGCTAATATGACACTGTAGAGCCTCAAATAGTAAATGGACTGCAAAATGAATAGCCAGCAATGTATACAGTCCTGTAAACGGAGCTGTAAATAAATATGTAAGTGCCACCAATGATAATTAGCCTCTTCCATCAGGGTCCATTTTTAAAATATAAAGCAATAAATAAATAAAAAATAAAAAGCAATAAATTGGATGCTGCCTGCCAGTTGAAGCACTGTTTAAGTAGGCAACATGAGAATCTCATGCTGTTATGCAGGGCAAGATTCTCATGTCACCCTTTTCAACATGGCGACATGTTTAATGTGCTGTGTGGCGACACGCTATTTCAAATGCAATATTTTAAAAGGATACCCCTTTCTCCAGTCCTTGGGAAACGCCCTTGAGGGGGCTGAAATGTAGATAATAAACTCAATTTCTGTTTGTATACATATATATATATATATATATATATATATATATATATATATATATATACTTTCAACTTTAGTTAAAGTTGATCACATATGTGAAATGCGATGCCAAAAACACCAGCACAGAATGGCATTCAGTGACTGTACAGAACAGAATCCATGCAAAATCAATCTCAAGAATTAGATTTCAGTCTCTGCACCTGCCTAACACACTAAACTATGCATGCCCAAAATCCTCCCCTTTACACCGCACACGCCAAGGAGAGGACGTGTCCTTTCCGCTACTCCTTGCTTAGGGCAATGTGCTAAGCCAGTTGTAGAGGAGATGGCGTTAGTGTATGCCCTTTCCTTGCACATGGCGCTTGCTGAAATTAAAGTCCTAAAGATGATGGCGTGTGTCCAACACTATGCACCACAACGCTGAGGAAGAGACCTAAGAGGTCTTGAAAGCGTGCATCCTAAATCCGCTTAGTTAGCCAATAAACGAATCAACTTGATTATAATTGCCTTCCATATACAATAGTGCACCCGCTGGTGTTAGAGACCATGCAGCTGCATTGACGAAGTTGTACATTTGCCCTGTTCTGTCCATACACTTATGCTCTCATTCAAACTCTGCCAGAGAAGTTGAAATTTCATTTAAATAAATTGGAGCATTGCTTCCCACACAAGGCTCCCTAGCTGAATAAACTATGAGCAGCCAAACATCAGCAAAGGCTTCATGCTGGCAGGCAAAATTCTTGTGACATCTTTGCTTCTATATCAGCTCAGCTGTAAGTGGAGCGCACTGTGTAAATCATGCTTAATATGTGTGGGATTCCTATGAGCCTTTTCCAACCTATATCTTTTTTGTGAAACTTTTCCTTTGCTGTCTTTTTTAGCCCTGTAGGTTCTGGAGAGGTCTCTGACATGCAATAAAAAGCTTCGGAGTTCTCTCCTGTGCCTGAGGAGTTGAATATGTTTCTGTCTTGAAACTCGTGTAGGAAAAAGTTTTATACTGACGTGGCAAGCATTAGAATCAGTTCTAAACACTTTTGAACGTGGCTGACAAGTGCTAGAAAACTGTTGTGAGGCTGATATATTAAGAAGTTCTGGGGGGGAAGTGCATTATGGCAGAGTGGTCAATATTTGCACCACTACCTGTTGTGAAATTATGAGAGTTGTAGGCTCAACAGCTAGATGTCTAAAGTTTAACTTCCCCTACACTAAAGGGGGGGTACCAATCTGGCAGCTGACAGCAAAGCTTGTTTGGTGTCATTTGTAGCTGTTGCAACTCCAGTTATCGTGGGCTAAACTAACCAGGTGATCGATTTAGTGAATGTACGGACACACCCTTCACTTTTGTTGAAGGAGAAGTTACATCTCCAAATAATAAACCCCCCCCCACACACTCACCCTTCTATAACAAGAAAAAACTAATGGCCCCTATGAATTTTGCAATTGTGTCTTTGTCCAAGAAATAATATCTTCAAACAGTCTTGGATGTCATGTTCATGGAGGCAGACATGACAGTTGATGGCTGTTTTTATTAAACTGAAGCAGGTGGAGTGCATGCGCTTAACCCTTTATGGACTAGAAGGGTGGGTAGTGCTTTGCAAAACAATATGTGCAGTGGAGGGAAGTTTGTGTCCTGTGCCCTGTTAGCAACAGTCATATCTGCCATCCAGGACTGACTGGCGATGGTGACCAGAGTCACAAGGGTAAGATTTATATGGACCCTTATTATTAAAATGCATACTTTTCCTTTAAATAGCATGTATACCTTTATATCTTGTGCACATCATTTTTTAAAGTGTTAGAGACCTCTCTAATCATTATGAAGTAATGTGTTGGAGATGTTTCTCGTTCCCAAGAGGTTAAGGTAGGTTGGGGGTCCAAGCGAGGATTGTAGGTCCCCTTTAATAATGCTTAATATTGAAAACTTTATATTCCAGGATTTATCCTGCTGAGTAAAACATGGGTACTGACTGCTGAGAGATGGTTTATTCAAAATTACAGCTCAAACTTACGTATTTCTCCATGGTCTAAAAATGTACAGGGGCACTGTTTCTACAGCAGTCAATAGACAACTACGGCCAGTTGACCATAAACCTCTATATGATAATGTAGCAATAACATGAGTGTAAACTTTCAGGTCATTGAGGTACTACAACCAAAAAGTTTTGAATTAAACATGAACAGCAAAACTACCCATATATAATAAACCCTGCAATATATAATTTCAATATTATGAGTTACTATCCCTTTAAATTACAAGATTCCCACTGACCTTTTTAGACACACAGACATAATGACTGTACCTCTTTTTGCATTACGATGTTGGAGACTTCATGTTTCAGTGTTGTATTGTTTAGGTTCTGTGCTGTGAAGCAATTACATATTCACAGTAGGTATGGGCATCAGTCACATTGCTGGCAATCAGAAAGACTGAGATAACGAGATTAGCTCTCTTCCAATTTTGCATAATATAGCAATAAAATGTACATTAACCCTGTCTACATCTGTACTAAAACCCAATCAGGGAAGTATGACTGCAATTCCAATGTAAACTAGGTATAGGAACTGATTTCCTGGTATTGCATCTGAATAATGTCTATTTACTAAATCACTTATTCATTTACTGTCCTCTCTACACTGCTTGCTCTTTTGGGGGAATATACAGACATTTTGGGGCTTTCCATTCCCCTCTGCCTTGTTTTTTGCCATGTACTAACAAGTCACAGAGGTTTCCCATGCATGCCTTAACCCTTTCAATTCCAGAGGGGTAACCAACTGCTTTGCAATGCATTGGTTACTCATCTGGCACTGAAAGGGTTAAAAGTGTTTTTTTTTTTTTTTTTTTTTTTTGTTGTTGTTGTTGTTTTTGGGCATGCTCCCAGTAAAGGGGAAGTATCACCTCTTGATAATATCCCCCATCCACTTACCTAAAAATCCTAATGGCCCCTCTGCATGTTTTTCCTTGCTCCTTGATTCAAGAGATAACATTGTCAATCAGTTCTGGATATCATGTCCATGGAGGTGGAAATGACAGTTGGTAGCAGGACCACAGTACACAAACTCCGCACACTGAATATGGTACCATTTATAGAGCAGAGGGATATGCAGCACATTGCATCACGATGCTTTGCACACCCCTCTGGTCCTTAACCACTTAATGACTTACCACGAGCACACGCAGCCGGCACTTAAGGACCACAGACCATTGTTTTGAAGGGGGCGGTCTGACTCAGGGCTCCCTGAATGGCGTGCAGCCACACGGAGGGAGCCCTGAAATTCATGATGGTCCTGGCACATCATGGGTCCTTATGGCACATCCAACCCATGATGTGCCAGGACCGTCATGTGTCCTTAAGGGGTTAATATGTTAAGGGGGTTCATGCACTGTTGCTGCTTCAGTTTTATAAAGATTGCCAGCAACTATCCTATCTATCTCCATGGCCATAACAAACAGGATTGAATGACAATGTTATCTCTTGAACAAAAGCACAAGGACAAAATTCACAGGGGTCATTGGGTTTTTCTGGCCTTAGAAAAGTAATGTGGGAGTAATGTGGGAGTTATTATGTCACTCCCTCTTTCAAGATTACACCAAGACAATCCAACTATAGCCAACAAAAAGTGCAGGTTTCTTGTGAATTACATAGCGGTTGTTAAATTATATACTTTTTACATTTGTCCTTTATTGAATTCCTCATTTCTATTGCTCTCTCACCCATTTCACCCTCTCTGGTACCCATTCCATTTTTTCTACTGTCATATTTCCATTTTTTACTTTTTTTTTTCTTTCTACTAAATATCTGTTACATTCTGTTTTCTTTTCCCATCACCCCAAGATCTTAATAACGAGGCCTTCTGGACCTTTTCTTCAGTTCAGAAAAGAGAAGAAACAGCACAACTATAGGCTGTTATAAGAGATATTATATTTTAAAAAAATGCATTGAAGAATAAAAGCCAAATAGTAATAAAATCTCTCTACAAATATAGTCTTAGTAATGGTACAACAGTGATTCATTCAAGCATCCAACTGTCCTCTTGACAAAGAGTTGGCCGCGTGAACGAGTCATTATCCCATTATTGCATTGAACGTGTATTTTTACAGATTTTACTACTGTTTGTTTTTTTTCTATAATGAATTCTTATGAATATAATATCTTTTATAGAACAGTATATTTGTTCTGCTTCTCTTTTCCAGGTTCTTCATAGCACTTTATGACATACTGCATTAATGCAAATTCTTACTGATGCACACATACATGATCTTTTATCTACGTATTGATATTTGTGTGATCATTTTCAGATTAGTTGTTATATTATGAGGTAGCGAGGTGTATGTCCAGTTTTCCATCTTTTCTACAGCTCCTTACTACCAGTGACATTGGCCTCCAACATGCAGCCTGTCACCCAAGAGTGATGCCCTCCTATTTTACCTAGTTAGCCAGCACACATTAGTAAGTAACTCAATACACCCTGGCTCTTGTTTGTCCTCTCTCCAGTTATCAAACCTGGACTTGCTCAGACTTTGCTCTCCATCTAAACCCTTGTGGCCTGTTTTCACTCATCCGGACCCAATGCTTACCTTCTGGATCCTCCTTTTGGCTAGTATTACCCAGCTTCTGGAGCTCATTTTTCTTGGTGTGTGCGTACCCCTCTGACACTCAAAGGGTTAACGGTGTGCCAGTCAGAGTAAAAACAGCACTGAGAGATTCTGTTTAACAGATCATTTATATTACAACTGTGAACTAATTATATCAGATTAACTAAGAAAACCCTCTTTCATTTAAAACATTGATATTCTTTATTTCTTAACCTAAAGCAGGGCTTTCATCCTTGCTTTGAAGCTTGGACAGTTGGTAATGAGAAGTGTCATCTTATGTGTGATTAAAAAAAACACCAAAGACTCCTGGAAACATGGGAGTAGATCAACAGTAGACAAAAAAGCCAGCATGCTGTGATTAGACTACATCTTTCATTAGAAGGTATAGTCCAACAACTGCTGGGCTGATATTATTGCACATCCTGGGAACAAATTTATATGTGAGCAGATCTGCCAATAGGGTAAATAGCAGATCATTGTTGCTCTTTTATGTCCTGTTCATGTTAAAGCTGTTCAATGGCAGAGTTGTGTGTACCGGTATATTAAAGGGGTCTGAACAAGCACAGGTGCAGGCAGTAGATTTATGATCCTATATATAAGAGGACCAGACAAGTTGCACTGGTGGATGATACCTTCCCCTCAAACTGAGGCTGCTGAACTCAGCCAAACTGGAGCAAACAAACCATACCATAGTGGACAGATAAAAATCACCCATATCCTACCGACTCAAGGGAAACTTTCATCAACAAATACATTTTATTTTTTTTAACATTCTGAAATATCTATACTAGTGTTGGTATTTTTTTTTCTGTTTTGTAGTTTTTATGTAACAGCATATGATCTATGGGACTTGTGTTGGGATGCAAGAAATGTACGCATGTGCTAAAGGACTTTTAATGCACAGATAGACAGATATTGCACATGTTCTACTCCAGGAAGCCGAATACCGCACGCTTCTTGAATTGTGCATAAAAAATAATTTATAACAACAACACTACACAGATGTATAAATTTGTTCAAAATAACACTTCCTGCATTAGGAGCATTCACTTCTCCAGATTTGTTAACCCCTTAGCAACCGGCAGTGCAGGCACGTGGAGGTCACTAAAGGACCCCGGAGCTTTTTTTTTTTTTAATTTCGATTCCGGACTCTCAAAACAGTGTGCGGGAGCGGGGGGAGCCCGGAATTCCATGACGGTCATAGTACGTCATTGGTCGTTAACTCGGATTGACCCATGACGTACTATGATCATCAAGGGTCGTTAAGGGGTTAATCCTGACGATGCCCACATAACCACGCCCACACACAAAATGTACGCACCTGTTCATTAATTTAGATTTTTCAAGAGCAATTCGACATCATGAGCAAAAGTGTTTGCTATAGATTTTCTCTCACAACTTACCACATGCGCACGTTTCTTGCATCCCGCCATTAGGGTGGAATGCAAGAAAGTGGAGCAATCTCTATTTTATAAAAGCCATAAATGTATGTGCTGTTTGCGATTGCTCACGTGTTGATGCAAGAAACCTATTAATACTTTAATGCTGAATAGCACATGCTCATAAATTAACGGTAAAGTTAGCTAGACATAAAAATGTGTGCCAGTTGCTTTGCAAAATTTGGAGCAATTGCTAGTTCTCCCATAAAACGGTGGACATTTTAGCCACACCCACTTTTTGAAATGCATTTACTAAAGAAAGAGAAAAAATTTGCAATTCATTAAGGTTCTGGTACTAATCATTTTGCCATCAAAAGGGCAGAATGCAAGAAACATGTTCAATCGCTTTTTACACTGTACTTTTGATGTCAAAATGATTATCACCAAAGTGTTACTGAAATGGACATATTTTTCAGAATTATCGAACATTTTCTCTTTTTTACACTAATGCATTTCAAAAAGTGGGCATAGCTAAATTGTCCACTGTGCGATAGGATTAGCAATTGCACCTAATTCAGCAAAGCAATTTGCACACATTTTCATCCATCTGTCTAGCTTTACCATTGATTTAGGTGCATCCACTAACTTTGTCATTAATTTAGACAAATGTGATAACTTTGCTTTATATTTAGGTGCATGTGATTAATTTGCTGTTAGTTTAGGAGAATGTGCTATGTAGCATCAAGGCGTTAGTATGTTTCTTTAATCAAAACGCGAGCAATCGTAAATAGCACAAAAAATGATGGTTATTAAAAAATAGCAACTGCTCCACTTTCTTACATTCTGCCCTTAGGCTCTTAAAGGGTTAGTAATACATAAAATGTAAAAATAATATATGTTGTAGAGTTTATCCCCCCCGAGTAAAACAAGGGTACTCCCACTGCTGAGAGATATTTTATTAAAAAGTTATAACAGCTCAAACTTGAATTTGTAAGGTGCAATAGCACAGTGGCCTGAAAAGTTACAGTGGCGCTGTTGCTACACCATCCTATGGAGATTTATGATCTACAGACCAGAGCTGTCCATAGGATGGTGTAGCAACAGCGCCACTGTAACTTTTCAGGCCACTGTGATATTGCCCCTTAAAAATTAAAGTTTGAGCTGTTATAACTTTTTAATAAAATATCTCTCAGAAGTGGGAGTACCCTTGTTTTATTCAGGAACATAAACCCTGCAACATATATTTTTTTACATCTTAAGTATTACTATCCCTTTAAGCAAATTACTTCCCCCTCACCACCACCACCTAGAAATTGCCATGGACATCCAATGGGCGACCAGTGGGCCAAATACAGCTCAGCCAACTGCAGACATGAGGCCCAGTTGATATTTCTAACAAAAACATGAACTCGCAGACAATATATATATATTCTCATTGACTAGTACTAAACCTATAAATTCACTTTTATAGAAATAAAACTGATTACGTTTTGTACTGCTTTTGCGTTACTGCTAAAAAAGTCTTTTTGAATAGATGACAGGCTGTGGATCACCATTGTTACCAATAAACAAATTAATTCTGCCTTTACAAATATGGATTTCTAATCACGTGGCTCACAATTGCAAAAAACGTGGACAGCCCTGATCTAAGCATGCATATAGTAAAAACAAAAAAAGAAAGAAAGGCGCCCAATAGTGTGGTAGGTTCAATAATCACTCCATGTTGCATTAGTAGTAAATATACTCACAATTTCCATTGGTCAGAGTCTCACAATGGAAATTGTGAGTATATATACAGGGCTTAAAATATGAAGTCCTTTGCTACTAGCCAGACCTGAAAAGTTACTCGCCACTGCATGCCATAACATAGCCACCAGGGCTGAATTTCTACTCACCAGGGCTAAATTTTCACTCGCCATTGGCTAGTGGCAAGTAGAAATTTTGAGCCCTGATATATACTATAATGCAATTTGGAGAGATTGTTGTGTTATACACTATTGGGCTCCCTTCTTTCTTATTTTTAACTATATGCATGTTCGTGCTGTGGAGAGAGATGAGCCATATGAAGGAGCAGCAGCCCTAGGAGTAAATTTATGCTATTTTAAATAAAAGCGTTACTGCTGTTGGTTATATACACTGCTCAAAAAAATAAAGGGAACACTAAGATTACACATCCCACTGCTCCAAAAAATAAAGGGAACACTAAGATTACACATCCTAGATCTGAATGAATGAACTGACAACAAAATCACACAAAAATTCTCAATGGAAATCAAATTTATCAACCCATGGAGGTCTGGATATGGAGTCACACTCAAAATCAAAATGGAAAACCACACTACAGGCTGATCCAACTTTGATGTAATGTCCTTAAAACAAGCCAAAATGAGGCTCAGTAGTGTGTGTGGCCTCCACGTGCCTGTATGACCTCCCTACAACGCCTGGGCATTCTCCGGATGAGGTTGCGGATGGTCTCCTGAGGGATGTCCTCCCAGACCTTGACTAAAGTATCCGACAGCTCCTGGACAGTCTGTGGTGCAACGTGGCATTGGTGGATGGAGCGAGACATGATGTCCCAGATGTGCTCAATCGGATTAAGGTCTGGGGAACGGGCGGGCCAGTCCATAGCATCAATGCCTTCTTCTTGCAGGTACTGCTGACACACTCCAGCCACATGAGGTCTAGCATTGTCTTGCATTAGGAGGAACCCAGGGCCAACCACACCAGCATATGGTCTCACAAGGGGTCTGAGGATCTCATCTCGGTACCTAATGGCAGTCAGGCTACCTCTGGCAAGCACATGGAGGGCTGTGCGGCCCCCCAAAGAAATGCCACCCCACACTATTACTGACCCACCGCCAAACCGGTCATGCTGGAGGATGTTGTAGGCAGCAGAACATTCTCCACAGCATCTCCAGTCTCTGTCACGTCTGTCACATGTGCTCAGTGTGAACCTGCTTTCATCTGTGAAGAGCACAGGGTGCCAGTGGTGTATTTGCCAATCTTGGTGTTCTCTAGCAAATGTCAAATGTCCTGCACGGTATTGGGCTGTAAGCACAACCCCCACCTGTGGATGTCAGGCCCTCATACCACCCTCATGGAGTCTGTTTCTGACCATTTGAGTGGACACATGCACATTTGTGGCCTGCTGGAGGTCATTTTGCAGGGCTCTGGCAGTGCTCCTCCTTGCACAAAGGCGGAGATAGCGGTCCTGCTGCTGGGTTGTTGCCCTCCTACGGCCTCCTCCACGTCTCCTGATGTACTGGCCTGTCTCCTGGTAGCGCCTCCATGCTCTGGACACTACGCTGACAGACACAGCAAACCTTCTTGCCACAGCTCGCATTGATGTGCCATCCTGGATGAGCTGCACTACCTGAGCCACTTTTGTAGGTTGTAGACTCCGTCTCATGCTACCACTAGAGTGAAAGCACCGCCAGCATTCAAAAGTGACCAAAACATCAGCCAGGATGCATAGGAATTGAGAAGTGGTCTGTGGTTACCACCTGCAGAACCACTCCTTTATTGGGGGTGTCTTGCTAATTGCCTATAATTTCCACCTGTTGTCTGTTCCATTTGCACAACAGCATGTGGAATTGATTGTCAGTCAGTGTTGCTTCCTGAGTGGACAGTGTGATTTCACAGAAGTGTGATTGACTTTGAGTTACATTGTGTTGTTTAAGTGTTCCCTTTATTTTTTGGAGCAGTTTATATTATTCCTCAGCCAATCCTCTTGTGAGTATATGCCCACCGGGTGATGTGGTGATGGTGAAGTGGTACCAGAAGATTCCATACAAGGGACGCCCTCCTTTTTTCCCTTTTATGCCTTCCTGATCTACGCATCTCTGTGCATCTGCTGTAAAATGTGACATCCTTTCATGTACACAGCGCCCCTTCCCTGCCACTCACTACCCCTCCAGTCTGTGTTTTATGTTAATTCAAATACATTGTGTAGTGTGCCGAACAAAATACACCTTATACATTAAGATTTTCATCTGTGCAGGGGTGGTGATATTGTATAAATTAAACTGAATAAAAAGATAGGCTTTAGTAACAAAACTGATGAAATAACCTGACTAGGATAATTACCAATATTGCACAGTGCTGGGTTAGAGTTCAGTAGTTTTCTGATGAAGTTTCCCCATTTAATCACTTGGATTCTACAGAGGTGTGATGTAATCATGTGAAAATAGCTCAAGCTTTATACATCTCCCGCTGTACTTTCCAGAATGTTTCCTGCTTGATAAAAGAACAATGAATAAAACATTAATTTATTGGCAAGCAGGTTAAAGTTAACCCTTTGATTGCTAGAGAGGTGTGCAACACATCACATGCTTTCATCTGTCTACCAGTGAGGATGATGTAAAGTGAACAATTCTAGAGAAAATCAACTGTATCACAGAAAATAAATTTAAAAAATCCTAAAATTTACATTGGATTAAATGTTTTTCTTTAACCCGTTGAATTCTAGAGAGGTCTTTAAAGGGATAGTAATGTTTCAAAATAAAAACAGCTCCAATTAATCTTCATAGTAATTGTGCCATGGAGAGTGTTATTTCAATGCTGTCAGAGTTGTAGTTCAATAGTAATTGAATGATAAAGTAGCCCCCTCCCATACCTTTTACTGATGTAACACTGCTCACCTCAGAACAGAAAGATGGTGTCCAGATGGCTTGCAGATTCAATTAGCATAAGGGAAAAACCTGAAAAACTGTCAAGGGGGGCAGGGTTTTAATTGTTCTCACAGTAAGAAGATTGTCCCTTGCTGTGAGCTGCCTGGTCTTAAAGGGATAGTAATGTTTCATAATAAAAGCAGCTCTAATTAATCATCATAGTATTTGGACTTTGGAGAGTGTTATTTCAATTCTGTCAGAGTTGTAGTTCAAGAGTAATTCAATGACAAAGTATCCCCCTCCTGCCCATTTTACTGATGTAATACTGTTCAGCCTGATCAGAAGGGAGGTGCCCAGGTAGATTGCAGAGAGGGACAAACTTCAATTAAGATAAGGGAAAAACCTGAAAAGCTTGTCAAGGGGGGCAGGGCTTTCACTGTTCTCATAGGAAGAAGATTGTCCCCTGCTGTTATCTGTCTGGTCTATAGACTGCATTCCACATCTGAGAAGAGATGGCTTACACTAGGTAAAAGGGTGGGAGGGGAAACTTTTCTTGTGAATATCTCATAAACCATAAAGGTTTGAGAGATAAGACTTGCATCATTCTTCATGTTTTTTAACCCCTTCGTGACACAGGACGTACATGTACATCCTGTGTGGCTGTCACTTAGTGACAGAGGACGTACATGTACGTCCCGGAAATCCGGCTTCCCGCGCTGCTACGCGCCGTTCGGGGACTCCGGATTGTTTTAAAAAAAAAAAAAAAAAAAATGTTAGACGGGCGTTAAGTGACGGCCGCGTCTGCACGCGGCCGTCACTAAGGGGTTAATGCCTACAAAATAAAATAAAGTTAAACCGAAGTATTACTATCCCTTTAAGACCATATTCCATAAATGAGGGGAGGTGGCTTACAGTAGGTAAAAGGGGCGGGAGGGGATACTTTATCATTTAGTTGCTCTACTATGAAGATTAATTGGAGCTGCTTTTATTTTGAAACATTACTATCCCTTTAACACTTTTCCATGCATTGGAGTCATATCATAATATATACGCGAACAAACATATACATCCAGCCATTCATTCACATTGCACACTTTTACATTAGGAACACTGCAGTTGGTTGGCGTTTCCAACAGAAACTACCACTGGAGTTAAAACAAAGATTTTTTCACCTAATTCTTTCAACTGCATGTTTTTTTGCCCATCCCTATCTGTGAGCTTTCATATAAGAGCATAAAATGTACTACGTTGGTGGGTTTGTAGTTTCATCTTTCTGCTACCATGGTTGGGCTGGATGCTAATATGCAGTCATTTATTAAACCATTTGACTTTATCTAACAGTAGAGGCTTGAAGATTCACCTAACCTTTCCTGGAAGTTCTCTAGATCTGCCCCAGAGAATATGGTTTTCAGACTGAATTGCAGGACTTCCGGGGACAGAGACTGATTCTCCAGTGGTTTCTTCTCCTTCCCACCCTGCTGATCCCACTTTCCATCCACTTCTCCTCCTTCCCACCCTGTTCCTCCCACTTTCCATCCACTTTTCCTCCTTCCACCCTGCTGATCCCACTTTCCACCCTGTTCCTCCTACTTCACAACCGCTTCTCCTCCTTTCCACTCTGTTGCTCCCACTTCCCATTCACTTCTATGCCTTCCCACCCTGTTCCTCCCACTTCCCAACCACTTCTCCTCCTTCACACCCTGTTCCTCCCATTTTCCACCCACTTCTCCTCCTTTGTGCCCTGTTACTCCTATTTCCCACCCACTTTTCCTCCTTTGTACCCTGTTTTTCCCACATCACAACCACTTCTCCTCCTCCCCACCCTGTTCCTCCCACTTCCCAACCACTTCTTCTCCTTTTTACCCTGTTGCTTCCACTTCCTACCCACGTCTCCTCTTTCACACTCTTTTCCTCCCATTTTTTACCCACTTCTCCTCCTTCTCACCCTGTTCCTTCCACTTCCAACCCACGTATCCTCCTTTGTACCCACCCACTTTCTGCTCACTTTATGACACAAACATGTTAAGCTCCACCCACCCTATTAAGTCCCAACCCCTTAAGTCATTGACATCTTCTTGTTGGCAGCAAATAATCCCACTAACAGGGCTCAAGTTAAGCAAGGTCCCAGGTATGCACCTAACTCATTACATGAATGATACAAGAGTTGTGAAATCAATGGCCCTTATGTACAATTCTGGGGAAAACCAGCTGCACAACAGCGAACAAACAAACTCCCATTTGTTTAAATGGTCTTTATAACCCCATAAATGCTAAAGATGTCTCCAACTCATTTGCATTGGAGACCTCTCCAGTATTCAAGAGGTTAAAAGCTGCATTTCAGTCAATGGGCATTTTTGAATTTTTATTTGTTCATTCTAGTGCATTTAGTTTACTCCAGAATTGGTTTGTGCTGCCTTTTTTCTTTACTTCCATGTAAGAGAATATCTATTGAATTATCAGCTAATAATTATATCCCCACAGAGAGGTAAAGCAATAAAACACAGGAGAAGATGCAGTTGGGCACATCTGATGAGATTATGCTTGTATGCGGCCCCATACACTGTGTGCCTGATGATTTTTATATTCACACATTAATATTTGACATTTTGGTATAAAATATTGATGACTCATGTTTTTTTTCCTGCAGTCAAAATATTCAAATGTATCTGATCTCTTAATGTCATTGTAAAGAGTAAAACAATTTTGCGAGGTTGTACAAGATATTATCAATGTTATGAATATTTTATTTTCATAAATGCATAAAGTGCATTCTTCATGGTAAAGTGCAGCCAATCAGAAAGCACTGAACATTCTGTAATGCTTTAGAACCATAAAGTGCAGCATTGCTACTATGTAATCACAGGTCCTTATACATAGATGAAAAGAAAAACAGTTCTGGGGCCTTTTAAAGGGATATCAATGCTAAAGATGCTAAAAAAAATGTGTTGTGAGGTTTATCCCCCATGAGTAAAACGAGGGAAATCCCATTGCTGAAAGGCATTTTATTCAATAGTTATTACAGCATAAACCTGATTTTTTTAGGTGCAGTATCACAGTGGCCTGAAATTGTACAGTGGCGCTGCTGCTACACCATGCTTTGTAGATTTATTGTCAACTGACCAGATCTGTCCATAGGATGTGCAGCAACAGCGCCACTGTACAATTTCAGGCCACTGTGATACTGCACCTAAAAAAATTCAAGTTTATGCTGTAATAACTATTGAATAAAATGCCTTTCAGCAGTGGGATTTTCCTTGTTTTCTCAGGGGATAAAACTACAATATATATTTTTTAAATGTTACGTATTAGTGTCCCTTTAACCTTTTGAATTCTTGAGGTCTCCTGTACCACATTTCAAAGGGATAGTAAACTCGGGAAAAAAGTACAGGCGAAATGATAGGAACAATTAAAAAATACTTACTGCCCTCATTCCCATCTCTCAAACCGTTATGGTTTGAGAGATAGAAGAAAATAAAGACCTCCTCTCCGACCCCCCTTCTCATGCATCCACTGTATAGCGGACGTCATGAGTTCCTGCTTTCGGGACCAGACGGCAGCTGTTCAGGAGCGCTGTCATCGCGATATATAATTACTTCATCGGTATGGTCTACAAAGTATCTAATTATAGTTAGATACCCCGATGACAGCGCTCCTGAAGAGCCGCCTAAAGTCGGGCGACCGGATTCTGCCTCTGACAGCTTTACAGCTCGTCAGGCAGAAAGGGGAGGGAGCAGAGGACTTTATGTTCTTATATCTCTCAAACTATAACAGTTTGAGAGATGGGAATGATGGCAGTAAATATTTTTTAATTGTTCCTATCATTTCACCTGTACTTTTTCCCCGAGTTTACTATCCCTTTAAAGGTATCCCTAGTCAAAAGTATAGAAACATTTATTATTAAAAATATACATATTGTACAGGTTTCATGGGTTAGTAAGAAATGGTACTTCTACTGTTTGCAGATACTTCATTCAAAAGTTATTATAACAAAATTAGATTTCTTTTTTTATTCTGTGTTATAAGAAGAATTGGATCAATGTTGGAACAAACTAACTGCATCACTGGGGACAGATACAAAAGCCTCACAATTCCCATTGTTTTAAATAAGATTTTAACTCCTTGAATTCAAGGAAGGTCTCCTCTCCAGTGCATAACTTTGGAGATTTCTCTAGCATGAGGTTAAGCGTCCCATCTAAATCAAAGTGAATTTTCCTTTCTATTCTATGGCACAGATGGTTTGCTCCAGAATAACTCCTGTTCCTCTAAGTACATAAGATTCTAGGTGGGTTATGAACTAAAGCATGATAAAGAGGTGATAAAACAGAGATAACTTCTCTAGTGATATCACTTCTCCAGTTCCTATGTTATTCTATAGAGTTTATGCACTAAGACCTCCAACGTTGGAGAAATCTTAGTGCATAGGCTCCATAGAATAACATAGGAACTGGAGAAGTGATATCACTGGAGAAGTTATCTCCACTTTATCACCTCTTTATCACACCTTAGTGCATAACCACCCTAGGAGTTTCACTGGCAATGACCATTTTCTAAAGTACTGTTGTTGCAGTCTATGTAGAACTCTCAATGCTGGCACTTAGTAGAAAGACCCCCCCCCCATATCATGGAATGGCTACAAGAAAACCCCAAATGTGGAAAAATTACTTTCTTTGCATACCCCTCTGGCACTCAAAGGGTTAAGAGGCCGGTCCTGCTCTGCATCCTACCGCCGATGCAGTCATGCACTGTAGAGACTGCCCGAAAGCACAGAATGCTCCCAGCACAGAACTCCCAGCATTCCTACACCTCCCAGCACAGAACTCCCAGCATTCCATGCTCCCAGTATTCTGGGCATTGGGGCAGTCTCTAATGTGCATGACGGCTTCTGACAAACATCCTAACGAATTATTATATAGAATTGTAGCAAGGCTTTTGAGACTGATAGACTGGCACATTTCACAGCTGAACACTAAATTAAAGTGAACTGCCACTGCTGGGATATATTTCATTTAAAAATCATTACAGCTTAAACTTTATTTTATAAATAAATATAATAGCGCTGTATTGGAGAGTTTAAAGGGACAGTAATGTCCCATAAAAAATGCTTAGATGATATAAACGATATGACACAAATCCTATCTTTCAAACCACTATGGTTTGAGAGATATCTTCCGTTAAAGTTCCCCCTCCCTCCCCTTCTCCTGATGTCAGCTGTAAGCTGACAGCAAGAGTTCCTGGTCCGGGGGCCGACAAGCAGCTCTTCAGCAGACCCTCAATACCCCGATTTAAAAAGAAATACTTCTTTGGAACGGTCTACAAAGTGTGCTTGGTTTGCAAGCAAACATTTTAGACCGTTCCAAAGAAGTATCTCTTTTTAAATCGTGCTATTGCTGCTCTGCTGAAGAGCCTCCTCGTGTTGGCTGACACAGATCTCCTTCTGTCAGCTTTACAGCTGACATCAGGAGAAGAGGAACTTTAGCAGAGGATATCTCTCAAACCATAGCGGTTTGAGAGATAGGATTTGTGTCATATCGTTTATTTTTTTAACCTCTACAAAACTCTAAGCATTTTTTATTGGACATTACTGTCCCTTTAAGTAATTGACTACAGCTTTCCATAGTAAATGATGATGATTTAACCACAATAAGAAATTATAATTTAATGTTAAAAAATATATATATATATATATATATATATATATATATATATATATATATATATATATTTTGCAATAAAATCCCTATAATATATTTTTTGCATAAAAAGGTGTACTGCTCCTTGTATGATGTATCATATTACATTCACAGGCTGAACTGTGCATTATTTCTTTGCTCACATCATGTTTAATAGGCTATTTGCAAATAACTTCCTCCCAGCTT
Source organism: Rhinophrynus dorsalis (assembly GCA_037306005.1). NCBI lineage: Eukaryota > Metazoa > Chordata > Amphibia > Anura > Rhinophrynidae > Rhinophrynus > Rhinophrynus dorsalis. Next base: position 89,156,559 of record CM074721.1, on the reverse strand, counting down.
AGTAAAAAGTGGAGCATGTCATGGATTAACACACACATGAACACACAAGCACATTTATATACACAACACACATAAATACATGCACACACAAACACTTACACAACACTTACACACCTACATACACATTCATACACACATTCACACACACTCAAACACATACATACATAAATACATGCACACATAATTGCATACAATCTCATATACACACTCACACTTTTTTAAATTAAGATTTTATTAAATAGTGCTAAGGTTACATCAAATAATGTATACATTCTAAACTAGAATAACAATTGGAATATAAAACCAAAAATGATTACATATTAATCCCTCTATAAGATACATATAATTCATCTTCTCTAGTACTTGACTCCAAGGAATTTCAGTTTTCAACCAATATGCTGGGTAATACGAGTTGATGAAATAGTTTAAAAGGATAGTAATACTTTGTTTTATCTTTATTTTATTTTGTTGGCATTAAAAAAACATGAAGAACAATACAAGTCTTATCTCTCAAACCTTTATGGTTTGAGAGATATTCACAAGCAAAGTTTCCCCTCCCGCCCCTTTTACCTAGTGTAAGCCATCTCTTCTCAGATGTGGAATCTGGTTGCTAGACCAGACAGATAACAGCAAGGGGACAATCTTCTTCCTATGAGAACAATGAAATCCCTGCCCCCCTTGACAAGTTTTTCAGGTTTTTCCCTTATCTTAATTGAAGATTGTCCCTCTCTGCAATCTACTCCGACAGAATTGAAATAACACTCTCCAAAGTCCAAATACTATGATGATTAATTGGAGCTGCTTTTATTATGAAACATTGCTATCCCTTTAAAAATATATTTGCTTGTATCCAATCACACTCACAAACACACAAGAATACACTCACTCACACACACACACACACACAAATGCACACATACAGACATGTGCATACACACATATATACATGCACACACACATATGCACATCACACACACATATGCATTCATACACACATATACACACCACAAACGTATGCACTCATACACACATATACACACCACACACATATACACACCACACACATACACCCACACACATATATATATACACACACAAAATACACATATTACACACACACACACACACATATATATATATATATATATATATATAAAATCACACACATATATAAAAAAATACACACATATATACACATGCACAAAAATACACACATTACACGCACGCACAAATTTACACACACATACACTGAATAAGGAAAGTTATATTTATCATTCGTGTTCTTTTAACCCTTGAATGCTAGAAAGGTCAGATGAATTGCTTCTCAGTGAGTTGGGGATTTTTCTTTCATTCAAGGAAATAAAGCAGGCAGACAGCTGTGCACAAATCACACTCCCTGAGGGGATTGTACAAAAATAATCACAAGCATCAGAATCCCTGCTCCTGCTTACACCTGCACTTCAGTACAAAATGGAACCATTCTGGAGCAAACCAACTGTGCCAAAGGAAAACCACTAACATTTCCAAAACACCTAAATGGGACTTGTAACCCCTTGTATGCTGGAGAGTGATCTAGCTAATTTATAGTACATTATATATTCAATTATATATTAATTTATATAGAAGGGAATTTTGGGTGTCTTATTTTTTTTTCCTGTAGTGCAATTGGTTTGTACCAGAATTGCACCACTTTTCTTAGTGCATCTGCCTCGCTATGTGCACCAAGGAGGGATCATTGGGCCATATTCACAAAAGAAATTAGGAGAATTTCTGGAGGAAACCAACCATACCATGGGGAGAAATAAAATGGTTTCAAATCTCCCATTGATTTAAATTTGGGAATTTAATCCAGGAATGCTGGACAGGTCTCCAGTCATTGCTTTCAAGTGATTGACCCTTTCAGTGCCAGAGAGGTAGCCAACACATTGCTACCCTCTGGCACTCAAACCCCAGATCAACTTCTATTAAATCAGTGTGACCCTCTATGTCCTCTTCTTCCAGAAAGTAAACACATATTCACTTAAAAACATCTAATGTATCTGCCATCACCATGGTCCTTGGTAGTGATGAGCGAGCACCCCAATGCTCGGGTGTTCGGGTGCTCTGACCGAGCACCCCCGGAGGCTCGAGTGCTCGGCCGAGCACCCGAGCCCCATTGAAGTCAATGGGAGGACTCGAGCATTACACCAGGCACCCCCTGCTCTGATGAGGGGAGGGTGCCTGGTCTATAGGAAAAGGGCAGAAAATGATGGAAACACCACAGAAATGGTTCAGGGACAGCATAGGGAGGATGTCTGGATGCATCTTGGACTCCAACATCGCTGCTGGGAAAGATCTTTCGCCCGTAGTACGCCATTTTTACAGACTGACCGTAAAACACACAAAAAGGAAGATAAAAACGACTTTAGGCGAAAAATTGTTACCAAACAGTATTTGCTGTATATTTACTTGGATATCATCTGCAAATTCTCCCAAAAATTTCCTCGATTTTTCTGAACTGAGGCCATGATTAAGAGGGAAACGTGCGCAGAGGCAAATTCTCCCAAAAATTTCCTCGATTTTTCTGAACTGAGGCCATGATTAAGAGGGAAACGTGCGCAAAGGCAAATTCTCCCAAAAATTTCCTCGATTTTTCTGAACTGAGGCCATGATTAAGAGGGAAACGTGCGCAAAGGCAAATTCTCCCAAAAATTTCCTCGATTTTTCTGAACTGGGGCCATGATTAAGAGGGAAACGTGCGCTGAGCCGACCATCCAAAACATTATGGGTGAGGGTCTGCTGCGGAGCTGACCATCCTAAACATTATATGCGAAGGCCCGCTAGTGAGCTGACGCTATAAAACATTATATGAGAGGGCCCGCTAGAGAGCTGACCCAATAAAACATTATATGAGAAGGCCCGCTGGTGAGCTGACCTATACAAAAATTGTCAAACAGGGCCCGCTGGTGAGCTGGCCCTGTATAAAAATTATATCACAGGGCATATGGAAGAGGAGGAGGAGGATGAGAAGATTAAGAGTCAACCATATACCCGTTTTTTGGGTGGAAGGGGTGAATGGGAATACAGAGTATTCCCATCATTGTAAATAACATATCTAAAGTGACTTTATGTTCCTCCGGGGCTTTCCTCCAGTGGAGTGGAGAAGTCAGGGGAAATCCAGGCCTTGTTCATTTTTAAAAGTGTCAACCTATCAGCATTTTCGGTGGAAAGGCGGATACGCTTATCTGTTATGATGCCACCAGCAGCACTAAATACCCGCTCAGACAGAACGCTGGCGGCAGGGCAGGCCAGCACCTCCAAGGCGTAGAGTGCCAGTTCATACCACGTGTCCAGCTTGGACACCCAGTAGTTGTAAGGCACAGAGGGATCATTGAGGACGCTGACACGGTCTGCTACGTACTCCTTCACCATCTTCCAAAACTTTTCCCTCCTTGTGACACTAGGCTGCGCATCAGGGTGAGGGTGCTGGCGGGGTGTCATGAAGGTGTCCCACGCCTTGGAGAGTGTTGCCCTGCCTTTGTCGGAACTGCTGTGTGCTCCCCTTTTCTCCCCTTCTCTGTTGGCCAAGGTAGCACGTACTCTGCCGCCAGCGTTGTAAGATGGAAAATTTTGGAGCAATTTTTCAACAAGAACCTTCTGGTATTGCACCATTTTGCTTGTCCTCTCCACCAGAGGAATGAGAGATGAGAAATTCTCTTTGTAGCGGGGGTCCAGAAGGGTGAACACCCAGTAATCAGTGTTGTCTAAAATGCGTATAACGCGTGGGTCACGGGAAAGGCAGCCTAACATAAAGTCAGCCATGTGTGCCAGAGTACCAACAGGCAAGATTTCGCTGTCCTCACCAGGAGGATGACTCTCAATCTCCTCATCCTCTTCCTCCTCTTCTGCCCACCCACGCTGAAGAGATGGAACTAAAGTTCCATGGCTACCCTCTGTAGCGGAGGCAACCGTGTCTTCCTCCTCCTCCTCCTCCAATTGTCGCTGAGAAGACGAAGTGAGGGTGCTCTGGCTATCACCTTGTGTAAGCTCTTCCTCCCGCATTTCCACCTCTTCCACATGCAAAGCGTCAGTTTTAATTGTGAGCAGCGAGCGTTTCAGTAGACACAGAAGTGGGATGGTTACACTGATAATAGCGTTATCGCCGCTCACCATCTGTGTCGATTCCTCAAAATTGCGTAAAACCTCACAGAGGTCTGACATCCATTCCCACTCCTCACTTCTGATTACAGGAAGTTGAACGGAGAGGCGACGACCGTGTAAAAGCTGGTACTCCACTACTGCCCTCTGCTGCTCACAAAGCCGGGCCAACATGTGGAAGGTGGAGTTCCAGCGCGTGCTCACGTCACACAGCAGCCGGTGAGCTGGCAATTGTAAGCGCTGCTGCAGCTTCAACAGGCCGGCTGAAGCTGTTGATGACTTACGGAAATGTGCACACACGCGGCGCACCTTGGTCAAGAGATCATGCAAATTGGGGTAGGTTTTTAGAAATCGCTGAACCACTAAATTAAATACATGCGCTAGGCATGGTACGTGTGTGAGCTTGCCGAGCTCCAAAGCCGCCACCAAGTTACGCCCGTTATCACACACAACCATGCCTGGTTGCAGGTTGAGTGGCGAGAGCCACTGCTCGGTCTGGTGACTAATCCCCTGCAACAGCTCTGAGGCCGTGTGCTGTTTGTCCCCAAGGCAGATCAGCTTCAGCACAGCCTGTTGACGCTTCCCCACTGCAGTGCTACACTGCTTCCAGCTACCGGCTGATGGGTGAGTGGCGCTGCGCGCAGAGAATTCGGAGGTGGAAACGGAGGAGGAGGAGCCAATAACGTAGGTGCTGGCGGAAACCCTGATGGAGGTAGGGCCCGCAATCCTCGGCGTGGGTAGCACCTGTGCCATCCCAGGGTCCGAGTCGCTCCCAGCCTCCACGACATTCACCCAGTGTGCCGTCAGGGAAATGTAGTGTCCCTGGCCACAAGCACTTGGCCGGCACCGAAAACAGGGGAAGAGGAGGCAGTGGTGTGGCCTGCAGACACAGATGGGCGATCCAGGCGTTCCTCCCACTTATTACGGTGCTTGGATGCCACGTGTCGGATCATGCTGGTGGTGAGGTTTCTAGTGTTCATGCCTCGGCTCATTCTGGTGTGGCACAGGTTGCAAACTACAATTCTTTTGTCGTCCGCACTTTCCTTAAAAAAACGCCATACCGCGGAACACCTACCCCTTGGCAAGGGAGATTTACGCAAGGGGGTGCTCCGTGGAACATTTGCGGGCCGGTTTGGTGCGGTCCGCCTTCTTTCTGTAGCCACACCACTGCCTCTTCCAGCCTGTTGCGGTGCTGCAGATGGCTCACCCTCAGGACTGCTGTCATCGCTCGGCTCTACACCTTCCCAGGTGGGGTCAGTCACCTCATCGTCCACCAAGTCCTCCTCCACTTCCTCACTCTGATCATCCTCCTCATGTCTTGATCCCACCACATACTCAGTCATTGACAACTGTATATCATCCTCCTCATCAAGGTCTTGAGACAGTAATAGTGGTTGATGTAATGGCAACTGTGTCTCATCATCATCATCATCCACTTCCTTTGACTTTAAATGCCGTTCACCTCTGTCATCTTCTTGTGATTGGGTACCCTCTAGAGGTTGTGAATCAGGGCACAAGATGTCATGTTCCTCTGCAAGCGTGCTTGGAGAGAGGTTCAAATTAAGGATTGGTGATGAGACGAGCTCCTCACTATATCCCAGTGTGGGATCACTTCTTTGACCAGATCCTCTATGGTGGGAGGAAGGATGATCAGAGTGAGGATTATGTTGACCAGACTCTTGGCTACTGAGAGTGGACTTGGTGGAAGACAGGGTGGTGCTTAACCGACTGGAAGCAGTATCAGCTGACATCCAACCGACCACCTGTTCGCAGTGGTCGGACCTCGAGAGTGATGTCCTGCGACGCCCTGTAAAATGAGACATGAAGCTAGGTATGGTGGATGTCTTTCTGTCTTGTGCTCTGGCACCAGGCGCAGTTTCTACGCGTCCTGACCCGCGCCCTGAACTATCAGGATCACGTCCACTTCCCCGTCCCTTTTTACCCGCCTTCTTCATATTACATGGAATATGTGCTGCAAATCTGCAACTTTGCACAGTACACAGAATTTGCTTCTTAACTGCGGCGACGCACAGTGAATGGAATATGTGACTTTGATATTTTACAGTTTGAAGACTTAACAGAATTTTTTCCTATTCTGAAACTGTGCACAGTAAACAGAATTTGCTTCTTAACTGCGGCGACGCACAGTGAATGGAATATGTGACTTTGATATTTTACAGTTTGAAGACTTAACAGAATTTTTTCCTATTCTGAAACTGTGCACAGTACACAGAATTTGCTTCTTAACTGCGGCGACGCACAGTGAATGGAATATGTGACTTTGATATTTTACAGTTTGAAGACTTAACAGAATTTTTTCCTATTCTGAAACTGTGCACAGTAAACAGAATTTGCTTCTTAACTGCGGCGACGCACAGTGAATGGAATATGTGACTTTGATATTTTACAGTTTGAAGACTTAACAGAATTTTTTCCTATTCTGAAACTGTGCACAGTAAACAGAATTTGCTTCTTAACTGCGGCGACGCACAGTGAATGGAATATGTGACTTTGATATTTTACAGTTTGAAGACTTAACAGAATTTTTTCCTATTCTGAAACTGTGCACAGTAAACAGAATTTGCTTCTTAACTGCGGCGACGCACAGTGAATGGAATATGTGACTTTGATATTTTACAGTTTGAAGACTTAACAGAATTTTTTCCTATTCTGAAACTGTGCACAGTAAACAGAATTTGCTTCTTAACTGCGGCGACGCACAGTGAATGGAATATGTGACTTTGATATTTTACAGTTTGAAGACTTAACAGAATTTTTTCCTATTCTGAAACTGTGCACAGTAAACAGAATTTGCTTCTTAACTGCGGCTACGCACAGTGAATGGAATATGTGACTTTGATATTTTACAGTTTGAAGACTTAACAGAATTTTTTCCTATTCTGAAACTGTGCACAGTACACAGAATTTACTTCTTAACTGCGGCGACGCACAGTGAATGGAATATGTGACTTTGATATTTTACAGTTTGAAGACTTAACAGAATTTTTTCCTATTCTGAAACTGTGCACAGTACACAGAATTTGCTTCTTAACTGCGGCGACGCACAGTGAATGGAATATGTGACTTTGATATTTTACAGTTTGAAGACTTAACAGAATTTTTTCCTATTCTGAAACTGTGCACAGTAAACAGAATTTGCTTCTTAACTGCGGCTACGCACAGTGAATGGAATATGTGACTTTGATATTTTACAGTTTGAAGACTTAACAGAATTTTTTCCTATTCTGAAACTGTCCACAGTACACAGAATTTGCTTCTTAACTGCGGCGACGCACAGTGAATGGAATATGTGACTTTGATATTTTACAGTTTGAAGACTTAACAGAATTTTTTCCTATTCTGAAACTGTGCACAGTACACAGAATTTGCTTCTTAACTGCGGCGATGCACAGTGAATGGAATATGTGACTTTGATATTTTACAGTTTGAAGACTTAACAGAATTTTTTCCTATTCTGAAACTGTGCACAGTACACAGAATTTGCTTCTTAACTGCGGCGACGCACAGTGAATGGAATATGTGACTTTGATATTTTACAGTTTGAAGACTTAACAGAATTTTTTCCTATTCTCAAACTGTGCACAGTACACAGAATTTGCTTCTTAACTGCGGCGACGCACAGTGAATGGAATATGTGACTTTGATATTTTACAGTTTGAAGACTTAACAGAATTTTTTCCTATTCTGAAACTGTGCACAGTACACAGAATTTGCTTCTTAACTGCGGCGACGCACAGTGAATGGAATATGTGACTTTGATATTTTACAGTTTGAAGACTTAACAGAATTTTTTCCTATTCTGAAACTGTGCACAGTAAACAGAATTTGCTTCTTAACTGCGGCGACGCACAGTGAATGGAATATGTGACTTTGATATTTTACAGTTTGAAGACTTAACAGAATTTTTTCCTATTCTGAAACTGTGCACAGTACACAGAATTTGCTTCTTAACTGCGGCGACGCACAGTGAATGGAATATGTGACTTTGATATTTTACAGTTTGAAGACTTAACAGAATTTTTTCCTATTCTGAAACTGTGCACAGTACACAGAATTTGCTTCTTAACTGCGGCGACGCACAGTGAATGGAATATGTGACTTTGATATTTTACAGTTTGAAGACTTAACAGAATTTTTTCCTATTCTGAAACTGTGCACAGTACACAGAATTTGCTTCTTAACTGCGGCGACGCACAGTGAATGGAATATGTGACTTTGATATTTTACAGTTTGAAGACTTAACAGAATTTTTTCCTATTCTGAAACTGTGCACAGTACACAGAATTTGCTTCTTAACTGCGGCGACGCACAGTGAATGGAATATGTGACTTTGATATTTTACAGTTTGAAGACTTAACAGAATTTTTTCCTATTCTGAAACTGTGCACAGTACACAGAATTTGCTTCTTAACTGCGGCGACGCACAGTGAATGGAATATGTGACTTTGATATTTTACAGTTTGAAGACTTAACAGAATTTTTTCCTATTCTGAAACTGTGCACAGTAAACAGAATTTGCTTCTTAACTGCGGCTACGCACAGTGAATGGAATATGTGACTTTGATATTTTACAGTTTGAAGACTTAACAGAATTTTTTCCTATTCTGAAACTGTGCACAGTACACAGAATTTGCTTCTTAACTGCGGCGACGCACAGTGAATGGAATATGTGACTTTGATATTTTACAGTTTGAAGACTTAACAGAATTTTTTCCTATTCTCAAACTGTGCACAGTAAACAGAATTTGCTTCTTAACTGCGGCTACGCACAGTGAATGGAATATGTGACTTTGATATTTTACAGTTTGAAGACTTAACAGAATTTTTTCCTATTCTGAAACTGTGCACAGTACACAGAATTTGCTTCTTAACTGCGGCGACGCACAGTGAATGGAATATGTGACTTTGATATTTTACAGTTTGAAGACTTAACAGAATTTTTTCCTATTCTGAAACTGTGCACAGTAAACAGAATTTGCTTCTTAACTGCGGCGACGCACAGTGAATGGAATATGTGACTTTGATATTTTACAGTTTGAAGACTTAACAGAATTTTTTCCTATTCTGAAATTGTGCACAGTACACAGAATTTGCTTCTTAACTGCGGCGACGCACAGTGAATGGAATATGTGACTTTGATATTTTACAGTTTGAAGACTTAACAGAATTTTTTCCTGTTCTGAAACTGTGCACAGTAAACAGAATTTGCTTCTTAACTGCGGCTACGCACAGTGAATGGAATATGTGACTTTGATATTTTACAGTTTGAAGACTTAACAGAATTTTTTCCTATTCTGAAACTGTGCACAGTACACAGAATTTGCTTCTTAACTGCGGCGACGCACAGTGAATGGAATATGTGACTTTGATATTTTACAGTTTGAAGACTTAACAGAATTTTTTCCTATTCTGAAACTGTGCACAGTACACAGAATTTGCTTCTTAACTGCGGCGACGCACAGTGAATGGAATATGTGACTTTGATATTTTACAGTTTGAAGACTTAACAGAATTTTTTCCTATTCTGAAACTGTGCACAGTAAACAGAATTTGCTTCTTAACTGCGGCGACGCACAGTGAATGGAATATGTGACTTTGATATTTTACAGTTTGAAGACTTAACAGAATGTGCTCTAATCTGCAACTTTGCACACTAAACAGAATGTGCTCTAATCTGCAACTTTGCACACTAAACAGAATGTGCTCTAATCTGCAACTTTGCACACTAAAAAGAATGTGCTGCTAATCTTCAACTTTGCACACTGAACAGAATGTGCTCTAATCTGCAACTTTGCACACTAAACAGAATGTGCTCTAATCTGCAACTTTGCACACTAAAAAGAATGTGCTGCTAATCTGCAACTTTGCACACTGAACAGAATGTGCTCTAATCTGCAACTTTGCACACTAAACAGAATGTGCTCTAATCTGCAACTTTGCACACTAAACAGAATATATGAAGTTTTTGTTTTGTTTTTTTCCCCCCACACAAAATAAACTGCTGCCCCCACACACAGTAGTCCTAAAAAGGACTTTTGGGTCTTTTTTTTTTTTCACAATTGCTTGTCTTCTCCCTACACTGACTTTCCCTTCCTATCCTCATCTCTCCCTGGCTAAGACTGAGCCGAACTCGCTGGTCAGGTGCTATACAGCACCCGATCACGGGTTCTGGCCAGCCAATCAGTGTAATGCCAGCAGCCAACATGGCTGCTGGCATTACACTGATGTCAAAGCCTCCCTGCACATTTATTGGCTGCGCAGCAGCCGCGAAACATGCGGGGAGGAGACCCGAACATGGCGGGCGAGCACATGCGGTACTCGTACGAGTACCGCCATGTGCCGAGCAGAGCGATGCTCGAGCCGAACCGAGCTTCGGCCGAGCATGCTCGCTCAACACTAGTCCTTGGTAGTTAAAACGGAACTGTTACTTTGTAACAAATAGTTGACATGCATGACAGTTATGTCTAATGTGCTTAAAATTACAAATAAATAAAGCTAAACAATTGATTTAAATAAAAAGGCTAACAAATGTAGGTGATTTTGAAATCTCTTTCAAAATCACTTATTTGTTACAAAGTAACAGTTCCATTTTAACTACCAAGGAGCATGGTGATGGCAGATACCTTAGATGCTTTTAAGTGAGTATATGTTTAATTTCTAGAAGAAGAGGACATAGAGGGTCACATTGATTAAATAGAAGTTGACCTGGGGAGTAATCAGAATGCTATCTTGTATTCATGAAATATTTTTTCAAAGGATGAACGAGAGGGATATATGCTTTTTTTCAAGCAAGGATATAAATAGAAGTAACTCAGTGTGACAGTAAAATGTTACAGTGTTCATGTGAATTGTCATTATGTTGGCACAGTCTGACTAAGAATTTTGAGGCTGTAAAATAGCCACAAGCAGGAGATGCTATGCTTTAAACACTGCAAATCAATATAAACGTCACAAAATTGAATTGTGAAAGATCTCTGTAAATATTATGTTGTTCCAAATTTGGAAATAAAGAGGATGTATCAGATTATGAACTCCATTTAAACTTCCTTACTGCTTAAACAGATATGTGTTGTTACAGTAGTTATGAAGCCAAAACATTTATAATCTAGTCCCATTTTCTGCAGTCAAATGGACTGTGCATTTTTAATTCTTCTCCAAACAAAACAGATATGAAAATTATGCTTAAAGTGGATCTGTCATATAAAACAATTAAACAATACTTTTTTTTATATGTCCATTAATAGTAACTTATAATATAACAAAGTCTTTAGTAGAGATGCACCGATACTGATACTGGTATCAGTACCAATACCTGCTTTGCGCGAATACTCGTGCAAATGGGGCCGATACTAGAGGCCAATACTTGCTGGGCTTGTTAAAGTTGCTGGAGTTCAGGCATCGCGTTGTTATGGTTGCTAGGATTGTGGTTATGATGGTTGTTGGGGTGTTCGGGGTTCCTAGGGCGGTGGAATGAATGTTTTTCATGGTTTGCAGAGGGCTAGTATAGGCTCCCATTTGATCTACCACACGTATTCTTCCACGTGGTTGCTAGATCGTGAAAATTTAAAGTGCCAGCTACGACTCGTGTATTAAGCATTATTGTGGGAATTTAAGTAGCTAGGGATGCTGCGGATGGGGTTGTTGGGGGTGCTGGGGGCGTGATTTCTTGGGTTCCATGGTGTTGGGGCTGGTGTTTATGGAGTTACGCTTCTTGGGGCTGCTGGTACTGGGGCCAGAGTTGCCAGGGTTGGGGTATCGGTAATTGGTATCGGTGAGTACTTGAAAAAAGTATCGGTACTCGTACTCGTGCTTAAAAAATTGGTATCGGTGCATCCCTAGTCTTTAGAAATGCCATAATGTAAAGTTCATTTAATAGGATATATTGTGTACCGCTAACGAAGATCACAGCCATCTTACTTGCCTGACATAATAATAATGTCAGCGTGATCCCTGCAGACTCCTCTTAGACTGCCCCCGTTCTCATCATGCGCTTTTACTGTGAAGCGGAATCCCAGTGTATAAGAATAGGAGAGCGTGAATGCGCTCTCACTGATGATATCATCTACAAGGACACGCACGTGAGTACAGGCGCATCCATGGCAAGGAAACAGAGGGGAGGAGACGATGCGGAAGGGAGGAGGGACTAAGTCTAACTGCAGGGCAGCTTGCCCCACTGCAATCAGAATCAAGCAGAGGATGACATCACAGGTATAACTTCAAAACCAAATTACTCCTTCTACTTAATACATTAAGAGAAACGAAAAACGCAGTTCTGATTTCTATTATACGACAGTTTAAATATATTGTACTTTCAAATATATGATAGATACACTTTAGTAATAGTAATAGTAATACTTTGTTTTACCTTTATTTTATTTTGTAGGCATTAAAAAAACATGAAGAACGATATATGTCTTATCTCTCAAACCTTTATGGTTTGAGAGATATTCACAAGCAAAGTTTCCCCTCCCGCCCCTTTTACCTAGTGTAAGCCATCTCTTCTCAGATGTGGAATCCAGTCCATGGACCAGACAGATAACAGCAAGGGACAATCTTCTTCCTATGAGAACAATGAAGGCCCTGCCTCCCTTGACAAGTTTTTCATTTTTTTCCCTTATCTTAATTGAAGATTGTCCCTCTCTGCAATCTACCTGGGCACCTCCCTTCTGCTCTGGCTGAGCAGTGTTACATCAGTAAAAGGGGCGGGAGGGGGACACTTTATCACTGAATTACTCTTGAACTACAACTCTGACAAAATTGAAATAATACTCTCCAAAGTCCAAATACCATGATGATTAATTAGAGCTGCTTTTATTATGAAGCATTACTATCCATTTAAGAAATGTACAAATACTGAACAAATCCTTCCAATTACCTCCCTTAAGCTCTGCGCAATTAGCATGTGTATCGCACCATTACAGGTTATAGATATGAAATGCCATTATTACATTCAGCTTTTTCTTTTCAGCATCATGCATTTATTACTGTTAACCAACTGGATGCTAGAGATATTTCCAACAATATCTCTAGCGTGCAAGAGATTAGGCAAGTGAGGTTTGAGTAAAAATTATCCAACAAGATCTGACCTGCTCATATAATTTATCAAGTGTCAAAATCACAGTGTCTTATCTGCAAGATGACAACTTTATATCAATATTGTCAGATTGCAAGTAATGTGATAAATTAATAATGAGAAGTCTTGCTTGTCTCAACCTTAAATGGATCCTATAACTTAATACAACTTTGTGATCTTTAAAGCGTTTTCTAAATCACTTATATGTTGTATTAGCCATGTTTTATTAAAAAAAAATGTAAGTTATCTAGGTTAATAGATTATGCTAATTAAGGCATGCCATGCAGGTACCTCCTGTCATAGTCCTATATTACCACCCCACTCACCGACACTGCTCATTAATACCATAGACAAAACATAACAAATGATATCCCTGCAGCAATAAGCACTTATGGGGAAATCAATCCTATGTTCCCTTTAAAGATGAGGAGAAGTCAGGGGCAAACCAGAACTTAACCTTTATTCAAAAGCAAAAACAATTGAAACTAAGCGAATATATAAAAATAATGATAACTATGAAACTAAACTCTCAAGTTTCCATACCTCCCAACATTTCAAATAGTCAAAGAGGGACACTTTTAGGAGGGGGTTTCTGGGGGGGTGGCATGTGTGTGGGGGCATTACCAAGTATTTTTAGGTAATTTCATGAAATGTAAACACAACAAATAGTGGCTCAAGATGTATTTCGTTTAAGATGGATTTTAAATTTTATTATGGATTAAAGCACATTGGGCCATCTTTGGTTTTTTGGTGCTGTCCATCCAATTTGATATTTTGCCTCTTTCACTGGACATGGGCACTGTATTTCTTGTGGCATACGGTACTGTCTCTTGGCCGTTGCTCAGCTGTTTACCGGGAGCGTGTGCACACTGTATGAGTATGTTCAAGGTTGGACTTTGTTGGTGGTCCAGCCTCGTCTGCAGTGTGTGCTCGCTTCTGGGGTTTTGGTGACGCTGTGGCATTGAGATTTGGGGCTGTGTGCGTTATGCTTCTATGTTTAAATGTGGTGTTTATTTCCCATTAGGAGAGGTTGCCTAGTTTCAGCCTTTAGCGTCGCTATTGGTGGAGGTGGACTTTTTGGTATTTTGAACTATGCTCTTGTTAGGACCTGCCCCGAGTGATGTCAGTGCTGATCGCTATAAGCTCAGCATTGGGATTGGACAGATGTGGCTATGTGTTCTTTGAGTTAGGTTCTCTACCAGGACCACTTCTGTGATGATGTGAACGCTGAAGGCTGATTGAATGGCGGTGATTTAAATTTTGAGCGGTTTACTCTGCTGACATCCAGAGATCATGAGTAAGCGTCTTGTACGTGAAACGCGTGGATCTGACATGTGAGGTGTCCTTGGATCTTGCTGTTGTCTAGAGTCACACATTTTTCTCTTAACATCCGGCCTGAATAATTTGAAGGTATTTTTAAATGGCTGGAATAAAGAGTGTTGTTTTTATCATCAGCTTTTGATTGATCTATTTAGTGGAAGTGCATGAATCAATTGTGTTTTCTTCTAGGTAATTTCATGACCCATTGACACCTCTATGTGTAACTGAATAAATAACAGAGTAAAATCAAAGCATTTTATTTACACAGACTAATGTATAAACTCATATACTGAACATTTTATTAAAGTGATTTTTATTGCTGTGGAGCAAAGTAATGCTCTTAAATACACACTACACCGTCTGATCTCCTAAAAAGAGGGACAGCAGGGTGGGAAAGAGGGACAGAGGGATTTGGGTCAGAAAGAGGGACTGTCCCTCCTAAAGACAGACACTTGCATGGTATAAGTTTCTGCTGTTTCTCATCAATAGCCCTTACTACATTTTTGTGGAAAAGCTAAGACCAAATTTGTTACAAGCATATTACTCCCCAAAGCAGAAAAAGCTCAGTCATAACATTCCTACAACTGGTGATCAGCGTGAATAATCTGTGCCCTGTCTAATGTGTTGCCAGGGCTCAATTCTGGTTTCCCACTATTTAACCCTTTGAATGCCAGAGGTGTATGCAACGCATTGCAGGGCAATGCATCGCGTACCCCTCTGGCACTCAAAGGGTTACCTCAATCATGGGGATAGTACAGACCTGTAGTATTGTCAAAAGGCAATAGTAGCAATTAAGTTATCATCAAGGACTATCCATTAAGTATTTTTCATGGATATTTTATCAAGGTCGTAATGATTGCAATAAAAATACAATTATCTTTATTGCCAGAGCACAATTCCAGCTTGCCACTATCAAACTAAATCAAATGGATCATGTAGACATAATCTTTGGTTTTCCCCCTGAATTCTCTGCGGCCTTAACTCTTTAAATGACAAAGGGGTTCACAACACATTGAATTAGTGCTGTTAAATGCTCTTGCATTTAAAGGTTTAAAAAAACTTTTTTAAATTGTTATTTATCTTTATGATGCAGTTGGTTTGCCCCAGAATGAATACAGAACTATTTAGTGTATCAGCTTCATAGTGAAGCAATGCATCTCTCACCCATCTGGCACTTAAAAGGTCCAGAATTGAATGGCAAGAGAAAACATATTTACATTTTGCCTTATTGATGTAAAACCTTCCTGAGTATGTCAGTTCACTCAATCAGCTACGTTACCTCCACCCCCCCACATACACACTTTGCTGTTCTGACAAATAAAGAGCATCTTCAACATCTGACAAGAAACCTTAAATTGCTTCACCGAAAGACTTCAGGAATAAATGATTGTTGTGTGTTTGAATGTCAGATGTACAAAACTGGGAAAATTATGTCAACAGTAAAAAGGAGTGTGTGTGTGTGTGTGTTTATACGAAATGATAGAATAAATAAATTAACTGACAAAGGCAAGTTTAACCCTTTGGCACTCAAAGGGTTAAAAAAATACAGTTGTTCCCCAAGAAACTAATTATTCTGGGGCAAACCAGAGGCACCATAGGGAATAAATAGAAATTCCCCTTATTTTAAATGGGGCATGTAAATTCCTTGAATGCTAGGATTTACTTAGGAATTGTCTCCATGTAGGTTGCAACCATCAAAATGGAGAGATCAGAATGTCCCCTACACTATGCGGGTGAGATCAGAATCTCACCATTTTAATGGTTGCACCTCCCTGACTACTACTTTCCCTCATCTGCTCCCGTACATCTGTTAGGACTGCTCCACCCCCTCCACACATGTGACCGCCGCCCCAAAGATGGCTTGCTTTTAGATATCGCCCCCATCCCTGGGAAACCTCCAGATGACAGCTGCAGCCCGACCTCAGCCTGGGTGCTGGCTCTGCCTAACTGGACGATTCTGGGTTGCGATATTTAGAAGAAGGCAGTGATATCTGGAAGCAAGGCATCTGTGGGGTGGGGGTCACATGTGCGGATTCGGTGGCAATTTCCTTGTAAATGTATGGGAGCAGATGAGGGGAAGTAGTAGTCAGGGTGGTGCGACCATCAAAATGGCAACATGAGAGTATTACCCTTTTCATGCGGCGATACTCTGATCTCGCCCGCATAGTGCAGGCGACATTCTGATCTCTCCGCTTTGATGGTCACCAACTAGGGGGCAACATATCAAAAGGATACAGAATGCTAAAGAGGTACCCAATGCTTTTCCTTGCATGGCAAAGGAGACCTCTCTAGTATTCAAAGAGAATTTGGGAATGTATTTGTCCCCTATGGTGAGGGGTGTAGCTACAGGGGGTGCAAAGGGTGCAGTTGCACTGGGTCCCAGCATGCAAGTAGGTGGGGGCATCTACTCCAGGGTCCAATGTGACAAAATTTTGTGATTAGAGGCCCCATAAAATGGTTGCACCAGGGCCCTCCAAAGGCTAGTTATGCCCCCTGCCTACAGGGTTGAGCATTGGGTTTGCACAAGAATTACTCCAGGCAAGAGATAAACGATAAACTTCCTATGTTATGCTACGGAGCCAATGCACTAAGATTTCTCCAGCCTGAGAGCTCTTATTGCATAGGCTCCATAGAATAACATAGGAACTGGAAAGTTTATAACACGGAAGAAGTCTTCTCCATTTTATCACCATTTTGTCATACCTCAGTATATCTCCCTGCAGCTCTTTAAAGTACATAAAGTCAATGACAAATGTTCACATGCTGCTTGACTTATCTATCAGTTTACTATAGAAACTAGTAGAAGATCCCGTGTACACGGGCCACAGTGGTGGTCAGTCGCGATGCAGTCATGCCCAGTAGAGACTGCCTGCTCAGAGCACCCAACTCTGTATCAGCCTCTTCACGGGCAGTGTCTACTGCGCAAAGCTGCGTTGTTGCAAACTTTGTAGCAAATTATTATATAGGATAAGGTAGAATCAACCAGACTAAATGCTTGGCCAATGGAGATCATCCTAGTCTTATCTGAGCCCTTTATTATGTCATGTAAGATAATGTTTGATGTATCTACAGTATAGTGCTGCACTACAGGAGGCTCTAAGGTCTAGATAGGCCTTCAGAGGCTTCCCCAATAGCCCCAGTCTGTTCTTTGGTATGGCGGGAAGTTGAAGCAATGAAGTGACTGTGCAAACTTATTCCACACTAAATAAAATGAAGCAATAAAATCTGCTTGAGCCAAGGGGAAGACAAGGTGCAGTCTGTGTGCTTTTGTGGTAATTCTTTCCTCTACACTTGCTTATAAAATGTTAGTGTATGCCATCTCTCTGCACATGGTGTATGGAGTTTACTTGCATTAAAATCCAACACTGTTGGAGACACCCACCAGTATGCACTATAGGACTCATACACTAGTGCATAGAAAGGAGTGCAGACACTGGCTGTAGAGATTAACAACAGTAGGGCTGCACTGGTGAATTAATTGAATCTCCCAATATCTCTTTACCACTTCACACACACCATATTTTCAACCCCAAAGCATCCTCTTTCTTTTCCTGTGGAGTGTATCCCAAATTTACACTTAAACTGTTAACCTGTTATGCTTCAAAATGCTCTTGACACTTTACTTGCTCTCAGGAGGTTAATCTAGCTTTTTTGAACCACTATTTATAATTTTAGCCATAGTGTGTGGTCCTCTAGTTGACTGGGGGACAATGGTGAATTTAGCAGTCAGTCACTGCAACAATGTCTGTGTTCTCAGTGATTTCATTTTGAGAACTGGCAACTGTGACCTGGTACAGTTACCATGTAGGAAAAGAGCTGGCAGCTAATGGGACAACCAACAGGTCACTCGGAGAGATCATGTCATAAGGAGAGGGTATGATGCTAAATAAACACAGACACAAATCTTGGGGATAACAGGCCACAGCTTTATTATTTCCAATTTCCCACATTATTATTCTACAATAATAGAATTCATTAATCATTAATAATCATTAACTGTCATTCCTTGCCAATCCACATTCTTAAATCCAAGCATGGCCAAATTGCCCAGAGCTCATGCTGGAATACCAATGTTACAGCTGACCCTAACCTTCTTCAACATTTACAGCTGAACCCAACATTCTTCATCACTTATAGCTGACTCCCAAAGAATTACCCCATTGGCCATCCACCATAGCTTCAATGGGTAACTTCACCACCCGCGACCTAAGTCCAGGGCAGACTCCCAAAGGACTTCTCCCCGAGGATAAATTCACATAACTTTTACCACATAAAGTATTAATCTCTGCAAATTAGGCAAGAACTACCCGCCCTGCTGTGACAAACAACCCATACCACACACATTCCCAAACAAACCTAGGGAGGGAGGGAAGATGCTTCTACTTCCCCTCTCTTCTGGTGACTGCAATCCACTTCCTGTCACCAAATCTATTATACCATTTCCTCCTACCCACTTCCTGTCTAGGCCAGCCCTCCCATATGACATGCTTCCCCTCCTTGTACACTGCATTTCCCATCCTGGGGAAGTCTTGTCATAAGGAGAGGGTATGATGCTAAATAAACACAGACACAAATCTTGGGGATAACAGGCCACAGCTTTATTATTTCCATATTTATAATCACATTATTATTCAACCATTATAGAATTCATTAATCATTAACTGTCATTCCTTGCCAATCCACATTCTTGAATCCAATCATGGCCAAATTGCCCAGGGCTCAGCTGAACCTAACCTTCTTCAGCACTTACAGCTGAATTCCAAGGAATTACCCCATTGGCCAGCCATCTTAGCTTCAATGGATAAATTCCCCACCCGTGACCTAAGTCTGGGGCAAACTCCCAAAGGACTTCCGTCCGAGGATAAATCCACATAACTTTTACCAAATAAATTGTCGATCTCTGCAAATTAGTCAAGGACTACCTGCCACAAGGGCCGACTGTCAACACCTTGATCAGTCGGGCCTGCCCCATCCAAAAAAGACTATGGCCTGCACCCCAACCGCACATACAACCACCGTGTAAGTGAACCCCTAGAACCAACTAGAGCCCTAAGCAAAACCACCAGCTTAAACCCAAGAACACCATGCCAACCAAAAGCCAAACAACATACCGTGGACTTAAACAACCAACAGAGCAGACCGTTCAACCACTCAGCGAACAGACAGCACCAGCTCACCCAAGACCAACACAACAAAGTACCCTAAACACCAACAAGAAAAAACCCAAACCAATACCAATCCGACCACACCAAGAGCAACAAGCACTTGCCCACATATACCAACAGACAAAAACCGGCACCCAGTACCAAACACAGGCATCATGAACTACCCAAAGACTAACCTGCATACTCAAATGCACAGACCACCCAGATATCGTAAACCCCAGCACCACAAATGTCAGTCATCCACATCAAATACACCATGGCAAGATGCGTACGGAGACACGACCACAGCCGTACCAACACCCACTCCAACACAGACACAAAGCCAACAGAAATCCCAGTCATGTAGTTCAGAAAATATAAAAACCCCCATATACACATAACCAATCATAATTAACCACCAACCACCACAGAGGTGTTAGGCATTTTTAATACATGGCCATACCCAACACCCTTCGCACAGCCAGAAGAACAGCCCATGCACAAACTCCGACATAGCGCAGAGAAACCAGTCACCCTGCCTGCCAGACCAAGCCAGCCCAAGCGGGTGACGTAACCACCCGCGACCAAAGTCTGGTGCAAACCACCTTAATAGCAAACACAGCTGACCCAATACTCAGTGTACTGCCAATAAAACAGCGCATGCGAACTCCGACCACACCCTCACAAAAAGAGAACAACCAGTTACTCCACCTGCCAGACTGGGCCAACCCCAGCGGGTAACATAATCACCCACGACCGAAGTCCGGTCCCAACTACCACAATAGGAAAAATACCTTCATCACAAAAACAGAAGAACCAGTTACCCCGTTTGCCAGACCGAGCCAGCCCCAGCGGGTGATGTAACCACCCGCAACCGAAGTCCGGTGTGAACAACCTTAATGGGGAACACAACGCACTCAATACCCATCTCATGGCCAAATGAACTGGGCTCATGCGATACACCCCAGATTAACATACTACCCCTCTCAATCCAGCCACAGTGGGAAACGAACCAGAACCAGCTGCACACCACCTACAAATCTCAATGAACAGGAGGAAAAAGATAGGACCGCCATGCAGGTTGCATGCGGCGTCATCCACCTGCAGTATACCACCCACCTCAACGGGGTGGCAACCCGCCGCTCGCCACCACTCAAAAGAAAGTCAACTGGACACCACTGCGGTCATCAGGGATCACCCAGCTAGCAGCAGGACAGTGCACAATGCACCTGGAACAAAAGAAGTCTGTACCCTCAAACAATGCAAGCCCGCAGTACCGACAGCACCCAGGGAGCAACAGCCACCCACAGCAACTCCGTAAGCTGTCCAGAATCCACCAGAGACCCATCAGACAGGAGCCGAAGCCCAGAAAAAAATGCCAAACCCCCACGGTTCAAGTGTGGGGCCGTCACACCATGATCATGCCCCTCCATCTTCAGCATGGGAGCCCCTGGGCACCCAGCAGGCAGTGTATCCATCCAGAAGGATATCTCACCAAAGCCTGGTCCCCAGAGGATGCCAGCTTGTAAGACCTGTGGTGCCAAGTCCAGCATTTATAACATACACACAAAACATACCCAGCACATACATAACATACTCAACACATACACAGAAAAAACAACACACTGTATTTACACAGTGCAGAGATTTAAAGGTTGCAATGAGCCGTTCCCCATGCACTTTGTAATAAACAGGCCTGAATAGTGGCTGATTCCTGCCTCTGCAGTCAAACATTGCATTGTTTCACTCAGGACCAGTTGAAACAAGACAATGTTGGTCTGTAGGAACAGGAAGCAGCCACTGTTCAGGTCTGTTGATTACATGGTGCTTGGAGAAAGGCTCCCTGCATCTTTATATTAAACCTTTTCACATAGTAGATATAAGGGGGAGCAGAGGGGTATAAATACTAGCACTAATATCCTGTTAAATGAAGTGCAACTGCTGATTTATGCTCCGCTGCTAAAGCATTCTCTTATTAAACAGACCCCCTAAGAGGCATAGGAGGCTGGTGCCATAGGTTACAGTAAAATGATTATAGGAGCTAAGCTTCAGAAAAGGCTCAGAAGCATTTGGGATTAAGATCTAGGTGCGATGAGAAAGGGAAAAATATATTAAAATGTAGCAGAGAATGGAAAATGATAAAGAAAATGGTGAATTGACAGTGGAAAAATGGAAGGATATCAAGGTTAGACTGAAATGGGTGAAGGAGTGATAAAAAAGACATGTAACAGTGCCGCTAGACCATATGTAAAAAGGATGCAGTGTAATGAAAGCTATGTAATCCACAAGTGACTTTCAACCTCTTTTGGGCTACAGCAGGATTGTCTTGGGATAACATTGAAGGGGAACTAGCATCTGCTAATAATACCACCACTTACCTTACTATAGCTGGAAAATCCTAATGGCCTCTATGAGCTCAGCCTTTCTGCATTTGTTCAAGAGAGTGGTTCTCAACTCTTGTCCTCAGGACCCACTAAAGGGCCAAGATTTGATGATTTCCTTGTTAGAGCACAGGTGAGTTAATCAATGTGAATGAGCCTCTGAACACCACACCTGTGCTCTAGCAGGGAAATCCCTAAGTCCTGGCCTGTTAGTGGGTCCTGAGGACAGGAGTTGAGAAACACTGGTTCAAGATATAACATCTTCAGTTAGTCCTGAATGAATGGAATGGAATGAACTCATAGTCCATGAATTCGGACATGACAGTTGGTGGCAGTTGTTTTCAAACTAAAGCAGGAAGAGTGTATTAACCTACTTAGTAAGGTGACCACATAACACTATAAATCAAGGACGCATATGAAAATTTCATTCTGCAGGACTGTCTCCTTATTAGTTGGGGAGCATTCAATCAGATATACACTGTACATTGCCTTAAAAAAAAGTCTACATGTTCCCCCTAAGGCGACTTACTTTATAAAGTTTCACTTTCCCTTGTTTTAAATTACTGATCTGCTGCCATTGAACATTTGGTGATTGCAGGGGCTGTGATGAGGCACACAAAGGGTTAATGGCTGGTTTGTGTATGAGTTCATTCCATTCAGTCCTTTAACCCTTTGAGTGCAGCATCAAAGCCCCTGCAATCACGGCAATGGGGCATCACAGTCCCGCTTGCTCCTCTGCTTCTGCTGCATGTGAAGGTCAATTCGCTCCCTGCTTTCTTTCTTACAGTAGACTTTTTCTCTGCTTTCTTTGTTAGGCATGTCGCCCTTGTCATGCGGGCAAGATTTTTATGTCGCCATTTTCAACCTGGTGACATATTAAATGCTCCCCTGGTTTGGTCCCAAATTGAGGGTGACATTTTGATAAGATACTTGACCCTTTTTGATAGCAGTGGGACAGGATAGGACAGTGATGTGATGGACACCCCCTGGCCCTCAAAATGGTACATGAGGTTAAATGAGGTGCAGTGGAATATCATACCCCAAATATCCGCATACAATTCCCAGCTGTCCATCGCTTGGCATAAGCAGGGGTAATGGGGTAACTTGAAGCTTAGATAGCTTAGTACATTGGAGTTACAGTATGCAGGCTCAGCACAAAAAGTGCAATTTCTGCATTACTTCAGTGCAAAATAATATTAGCAAATTCCCCTTTTTTGTTTACCCATTTGGATGTATATTTAACCCTTTGAGTGCCAGAGGGGTATCCATTGCATTGCTTGGAACTCAGAGGGTTACTATCCAGTGAATTATATGTTAGAGCTCTGCCTACGAGTGCAAAATTCATTAAAGGGTTTCACCAGAGAGAAAAATTTGGGATCCGCAGCTTGTGGCACTGATGCCTAAGAGGATCCTCCCCCACCAAACACACACATACTGATCAAGTGGGGAAATAGAAAGAATGCTGTCAGGGTATAGGGTTGTCTACTGCTGGTGATGTGTAAGGAAGGGCATCCTTCAAACATCGCCAGCAGTATGACAAACATACATGCTTATGATTGATTGAGGGCTGTTACTGCATAGGAATCTACAGAGAGATCCCAGCATTGCCAACCTCAAGTAGGAGATATTGGGACTGTGAACTCTGACAGCAGAGGAAGCTATCAGAGCTTTGTGCATGTAGCAAAGAGCCACATTTGCATATAAACACACACACATGAATATGACAGTGGCTCATTAATCTGCATTTCCATATGGAAATTAGCCATTGTTCGGTCCAAAATCATAAACCCGTCAAAGGCATTTTAGATTAAACATAGAAAAATAGAATTTGACAGCAGATAAGAGCCATTCAGCCCATCTAGTCTGCCCATTTTCCTACTGTAAAACCCTTTAAACCCTATTTGGTCCTTGGTCTTGTATTATGTTCAGGACAACCTTATGCCTATCCAATGAATGCTTAAATTCTGTCACTGTATTAACCTCTACCACTTCTTCTGGTAGGCTATTCCACTTATCTACTACCCTGTCAGTGAAGTAAAGTTTCCTTTCATTACATCTAAATCCGTATCCCTCTAGTTTTAGGCTATTGTTTTACTCCTTTGAAATGTACTTTCTTCCTGCACGTAGTTGAATCCCTTCATGAATTTGAATGTTTCCATTATATCCCCCTTCTCTCTCATCACTTCTCCAAGCTATACATATGTTTGGATCCTTTATTCTATCCTGATATTTGTTTTCCGGTAAGCCATTTGCCATTTTAGTAGTCCTTCTCTGAATTCTCTCTAGAGTATCTATATCCTTCTTGAGATGGGTTCTTCAGTACCTTAAATTTCCCATAATATAGATTATCCGCAATATATTCCTGATCACTGTAATCGAGAGTCGCTCCAGTCAGCATTCAAGGAGCCATTAATACACAACAACTTACAGATATCGCTGCATGAACACACACAAATCAAGCAGGACTTCTCCCTCTGCCTTTCTAGTACAAGTGGCACCAATTTAGAGACTTAAGAAGCATTTAACTGGAACAAAATATATAACAAGTAGCACTGAACTCTCTCACTCTGAGATTTTGGCTCTTCACCCTGAGACCCTGAGATTTGGGCCAAAACCCTGAGTCTCAGGGTCAAACCCTGAGAGTTCCCAGGTATGATCATACTCCACCCATGATCTGTGATTGGATATCCCGTATGAATACGATTCTTGACATGGAACAGCTATATCATTCATCTATGAGTTAATTGTCCACCTTTAATGAGCTATATCATGACTAGTTGCAGTTTTTAGCAATCTGAATGCTGTTTGTTAATCCGTATGTAGCAACATGCTGACAGGGTCCCAGTGGTCACTCACCTTCCCCTCCCTCCTTTTCCCGCTTCCCCCCTACATTCCCACCCTCTTTTATTTTTATTTTCCTTTTTTTTGAGCTTTTCTGTCTCTCTCCCCACTTCTCTCTTCTGCTTCTTTTTTCTATTAAGCTAATCGGTAATATCCTATTCATCATATCTCCAATTTATGAAGTACATTCTCTACAGTTCACTTCTTTTGTTGGACACTTTTCTGTGTCGGTTCCATAGATGCTTTGACATTTTTAACATGGTGTCTATCAGTTTGTGGGTTATGCTGTCCCCTGCACTACTTGTTTGTATTTTGTACCCTTTCTTCTTTTCCTCAATACAAATTTTCAAAAAATAAGAATGGGCCCCAGTATAGATCCCTGATGTACACCACTAGCAACATGCCCTTTTTCTAAATACTCTGCATTGACTACCACCCTTTGTCTCCTGTAATTCAGCCGTTGCCTTATACATTTAACTATTTTTACATCCAGACTAGTGTTGAGCGAGCACCCGGATGCTCGGGTGCTCGGGTGCTCTGACCGAGCACCCCCTGAGGCTCGAGTGCTCGGCCGAGCACCCGAGCCCCATTGAATGAATGGGGCGACACCAGGCACCCCCTGCTCTGATGAGGGGAGGGTGCCTGGTCAATGCCCCCTTCATCTCCGCTATGCCCCCTTCATCTCCGAATGCCCCCTTCAGCTCCGCAATGTCCCCCTTCAGCTCCGCTATGCCCGTCTTCCACAATGTGCCCCTTCATCTCCGCTATGCCCCTCTTCCACAATGTCCCCCTTCATCTCCGCTATGCCCCTCTTCCACAATGTCCCCCTTCATCTCCTCTATGCCATAGAGGAGATGAAGGGGGACATTGTGGAAGAGGGGCATAGCGGAGATGAAGGGGCACATTGTGGAAGAGGGGCATAGCGGAGATGAAGGGGCACATTGTGGAAGACGGGCATAGCGGAGATGAAGGGGGACATTGTGGAAGAGGGGCATAGAGTCTATGCCCCTCTTCCACAATGTCCCCCTTCATCTCCGCAATGCCCCCTTCATCTCCGCAATGCCCCCGTACCTCAAGTCCCTGGTGGTCCAGCGGAGCGTCTTGTGATCTGTGCCTCTTCCGGCACAGATCCCCGCCACCCGAACATGGCGGGAGAGCACATGGCGGTACTCGACGAGTACCGCCATGTGCCAAGCAGAGCGATGCTCGAGCCGATCCGAGCATCGGCCGAGCACGCTCGCTCATCACTAATCCAGACCCAAACACTGAGTCTTCTATGAGGGACAGTTTCAAGTGCTTTACTGATATTTAGATAAGCTATGTCTACTGCTCCTCCTGGTCTATTATTTTAGTTATTTTAGTTGATGGTGATATAGGCAATTTGTTGTAGGATTGAAGAGGATATGATGGTGAAGACACATTAGAGCATACTGGTAATGTGCCTTCTACACAGATCCAACACAACATCGCCATCTTTAGTTCATCTCCCCCAGATCTGATCAGTAGGCTCTGAAAACTGAATAACGTAGAAGAGCATCCTCAGAGCCACTAGATACATTAAAGGAGAAGTAACACTTCCAAATAATAACCCCCCAAACTGATCTTGCTGTGGCCAGAAAATCTCAATGGCCCGTATAAATGTTTCCTTTGTGCTTTTTTTCAAGAGATAACATCTTTAATTAGTTCTGGATGTCAAGTCTATGGAGGAAGACATGACAGTTGCTAACAGGATTACAGGATGCAAAATCTGTCCATTACATATGTTAATCTTAACCTTATGCCGTGCTTTGCAATGCACTGTGCACTCCTTTGGTCCTTAATGGTCAAACCTGGGAACTTTGAAGAGATGATTACCAGGTCTCCAGGGACAGCAGTTGGTGCTTCTGGCTTGGTGAGTTCCTAGGTAACACCACCCACATCACCACTGGTGACTTCCACTCTCCTCCTTCATTGCTCTCACTCGCCACCCATTTCTAAACTGATAGCAATACTTGCAAATTACTAACCCCCATAAAGAAACTTATTGTCCCAGTGTCATCTTTCAATCCCTTTGAGAGATAATACTGCTCAAAGTTCCCCCCTCCCTCCCCCTTCCCTGACTGAACTCTGACTGCAGGGATAAAAAGAAATCTTCCACTAAAACGGCCTTCTCGTGTGCTTGCAAACCAAGCACATGTAGAAGACCGTTTCAGTGAAAGAATTATTTTTTATAAACGCGATCTCGGCTCAGCTGCAGAGCTGCCTGATGCACATAAGACTGTTGTACGACAGCTTCCCCTGCAGTCAGCGTTCAGTCAGGGAAGGGCGAGGGAGCGGGAACTTTGAGCGCTATCATTTCTCAAACCATAAGGGTTTAAGAGATGACACTGGGGGCAATAAGTTTCTTTTTAACAAAGCTACAAAATGGGGATTAGTAATTTGCAAGTATTACTATATCTTTAAGGGCAACCCTTTCTACCCACCTCCTAATCTGACCCATTCTGATTATACCCAGGTCAATTTATAAAGTGAATCACTCCATTTGAACACTCCCACCCTTAGATCTTGGTGGTACTCTTGAGGCTTGAGACAAAACAAGTATGTTAAAGGATTAAGCAGGGTTGTGTTTTCTGCCTGCCTGCTTCAGTTTGAAAAAAACACCAACAACTATCATGTTTGCATTCATGGACATGACATCCAAGTCTTATTGAATATAAAAAAGTCACAAGGGAAGTAGTAAACAGGAGTCATTATGATTTCATGGCCATAGTAAAGTAAGTGAAGGAGGGTATTATTAGAAGTAAAATAATACCCTCCTTCATTTACTTTACTATAGCCATGAAATCATAATATATGTAGTGACCCTTAGCACTCTCTTCTACGTAGAGGTTGCTAATTTTTCAGAGCCTACTTATCAGATCTGGACTCCATGCTTGTTATTGCTGCTGCTGTTGCTGCTGCCAGCTGTTGTCCTATCCTGCACAGCAGAGCCTCATACAGTGAAGGTGCTTGGTGGAAGCTTAGTCTAAAGTGTTTAATCTATTATTAATCACTCAGCACTGGAATGATAGGACTCAAGGGAGCCTAGTACATCAATATTTATGACCTTGTTAGCAAATGCTGTTTAAAGAGACAGCAGGAATATGAGTGGTGTTTATGTTGCTTGTCATTATTCATAGACTTCGTGTCATGTTATGGATCTGGAGTATGTGAAGAGGAGACATTTTTTCATAGATGTTGGGGTCTTTAGCTTCTACTCATCTCCCAAAAGGAGATACAGATGTTTTTGGTGATAGAGATATGGATAGCTTGTGTTATCAAAGCCACTGCTATGAGAGGCCAACAAGTACATTGGAACAGAGCCATTCCTTCAAGTGAAGAGTGACAGACAGAGAAAGACATCACAACATCTCATCACAGTATCACCCTATAGGGTTACTAAACCTTGGAAATATGTGGTGGCTCAATGTGTTTATCAGAAGGATTTAAGTGTCCTTCATATCCCAGTCATGTATACCTATATTCAAAGGTAAAAACATTTGTTAAAACCATCATTAAAGTTGCAAATAACATCTAATTTGTGATGTGATTAAAGTAATTCACTAAGTGCTATACGAGTGCTCAAAAAAAATTATTATTAGTGAATTTCCCATCTTTTGATTGTGTAATAGCTTTAATCCTTTGAGTGCAAGAGGGGCACGCAATGGCCTTAAAGTGATAGTAATGTTTCACAAAAACAGCACCTCCAATTAATCTTCATAGTATTGCAGAGTTTTAGTTCGAGTAATTGAATGAAAAAGCTTCCCCCTCCCGCCCCTTTTACATAGTGTAAGCCCCCTCTTCTCAGATGTGGAATCTAGTCCATAGACCAGACAGCTCACATCAAGGGTCAGTCTTCTTACTGTGAGAACAATGAAAACCCTGACCTCCTTGACAGGTTTTCAGCCTTTTCCTTATCTTAATTGAAGATTGTCCCTCTCTGCAATCTACCAGGACACTCCCTGCTGCTCTGAGCTGATCAGTGTTACTACAGCTCTGACAGTATTGATATGACACTCTCCATGGTCCAAATACTATGATGATTAATTACAGCTACTTTTATTATGAAACCTTACTATCCCTTTAAAGAAAGTTTGTTTTCTTTATTTTTATTTATTTTCTATTGATTTTACCCACTCCATAATCAAATAAAAATGTGTTTTTTTCCAAATAAAGTTGACTTGATTACAGAAATATTTTATTAAATGGATTAATGTTTGATCAGTCTAAGGATTCAATTGCAGCTGATAACCTTATCAAAGGTTTTATTTAAAGTGATAGTAATGTTTCACAAAACATTAGCCCCAATTAATCCTCATAGTATTTGGCCCATAGAGAGTGTTATTTCACTACTGTGAGCATTGCAGTTCAAGAGTAATTGAATGATAAAATTTCCCCCTCCCGCCCCTTTTACCTAGCATAAGCCCCCACTCTTCAGATGTAGAATCCAGTCCATAGTCCAGACAGCTCACATCAAGGATCAATATTCTACTGTGAGAACAATGAAAACCCTGCCCCCCATGACAGGTTTTTCAGCTTTTTCCCTTATCTTAATTGAAGATTGTTCCTCTCTGCAATCTACCTGGGCACCTCCCTTCTGCTCTGGCTGAACAGTGTTATATTATTAGAAGGGGCTGGAGGGGCATACTTTATCATTCAATTACTCTTGAACTACAACTCTGACAGAATTGAAATAACACTCTCCAGGACCCAAATACTATGAAGATTAATTAGAGCTGTTTTTATTATGAAACATTACTATCCCTTTAAACTTTCTCTGTAGACTTCAATGGGTTATACTTAATTAAAAAAAAGGGTTAAAGAGGAAACATCATTCTATATAAAGTCCCCCACAATAATTAGGCATATGGCGATTAGCTTCTTAACAGTGCTATTATTGGGTGCAAGCACCATGATCTGAAGAAATCCTTCTGAGACTGATGGCCAGGCTTCTTGCTTTAGAGCCGTATGAGCGCCTGCACCACCAGTCCCTTCCGGTACATTAAGGTACCATGCAGTGCCTCCCGGAGGAGACCAGGACGTACAGTGCCGCACACAGACGTCTCTAAACCAAGATGTCTGCTTGCAAGCCGACGGTTTCAGAAGAAGAAGGATTACTTCAGAATGTGGTACTTGTGCCCGATAATAGTGCTGTTAATAAGCTAATTGGCAAATGTCTAATTATTGTGGGGGGACTTATATAGGGTGATAGATTCGCTTTAAAGATGAACTCAAATGCAACATTAAGATGAGGAGAACTTTAATAGGGATGATAGTTCCCCTTTAACTGTAGTGTAAGTTTTAGCCCTAAATCTGTGAATATTCGTGAAGTAAGAACTTGTCTAAAACTTTTTCAGCTAAATAGCTAAAAATGGGGTATCTTTTATTTTATTTTATTTTATTTGTATTTTTACTTTTTTACTTTAAGTGAACATAAATAGTAACAAATACAATCTAACTCTCTGTGAAATTTGAATTCAATCAGTTTTGTAAATTTTCCTGTAGGTAACATAGTAACATAGTAAATTAGGTTGAAACTAGCAATGTGGGACGGCGCTGCCCGTCAGGATATATAGGGAATTAATGCACACACACGGATGCAAGACAAACACACATAGAGACACACACACACACAAATGCACACGCATGCACTGAGATGCATAAAGAGCAACACAGTCATACACACATACATGCAATGCACAACATGCAGACACATAGAGTGATACAGACATGTAACACACACAGTGAGGAGCACACAGGCGCACACACAGACACACACACACAGGCACACACAGAAGTGATTCAAAAGGGGGTGACTTATGTGTCATTGTAATGAGTTTGTGTTTGTACTTATGCCTCCACTGTGGCATTCATTCATATAGTTGAAATGCATGTGGTAATTGCACATACTATGGTGAAAGGTGGATCGTGCTTGCTCCCGGGGTGTGAGTGAGACTATGGTTTAAGGTTGATCGTGCTGGCTCCTAGGGTGTGAGTGTGAGTGAGTGCTTGTGAGTGATTGCGTGTGAGTGATTGCATGTGAGTGATTGCGTGAGTGTGTTAGAGTGTGTGTGTGATTGAGTGACTGTGTGTGATTGAGAGTGTGTGAGTGTGAGAGTGTGTGAGTGTGAGAGAGAGTGTGAGTGTGAGAGAGAGTGTAAGTGAGAGTGTGTGAGTGTAAGAGAGAGTGTGAGTGAGAGAGTGTAAGTGAGAGGGTGTATGAGAGTGTGTGATTGAGAGTGTGAGTGTGTGATTGAGAGAGTGTGAGTGTGTGAGTGAGAGAATGTGAGTGACAGAGTGTGAGTATGTGTGATTGAGTGTGTGAGTGAGAGTGTGTGAGAGTGTATGTGTGATTGAGTGTGTGAGTGAGAGTGTGAATTATTGTGAATGTGTATGATTGAGTGAGTGTGAGAGAGCATGTGAGTGTGAGAGAGTATGAGTGACAGTGTGTGAATATGAGAGAGAGTGTGAGTGAGAGTGTGTAAGTGAGAGGGTGTATGAGAGTGTGTGATTGAGAGTGTGAGCGTGTGGTTGAGAGTGTGAGTGTGTGATTGAGAGAGTGTGAGTGTGTGAGAGTGTGAGTGAGAGAGTGTGAGTGTGTGTATGATTGAGCGTGTGAATGAGAGTGTGTGAGAGTGTATGTGTGATTGAGTGTATGATTGAGTGTGTGTGAGAGTGTGTGTGAGTGAGAGTGTGTGATTGAGTGTGTGTGTGAGAGTGTGAGTGTGTATGTGTTTTTCATCTGATGTGTTTGTGTCTGTGGTGTAGGAGCGAGTGGCAGCCATTTTGTTTTTTCAGTCACTTGGATAGTGGTGGGCGGGCTGGATAGTGGGGGCAGGCCAACTCCCTGCATGATTTAAAGAGATAGTAATACTTCGTATTAACTTTATTTTATTTTGTAGGCATTAAAAAAACATGAAGAATGATATAAGTCTTATTTCTCAAACCTTTATGGTTTAAGATATATTCACAAGCAAAGTGTCCCCCTCCAGCCCCTTTTACTGATGTAACACTTCTCAGCCAGGGCAGAAGGGAGCTGCCCAGGTAGACTGCAGAGAAGGACAATCTTCAATTAAGATAAGGGAAAAACCTGAAAAGCTTGTCAAGGGGGGCGGGGATTTCATTGTTTTCATAGGAATAAGAGTGTCCCCTTCTGTTATCTGTCCAGTCTATGGACTGCATTCCACATCTGAGAAGAGATTGTTTACAGTAGGTAAAAGGGGCGGGATGGGGAAACTTTGCTTGTGAATATCTCATAAACCATAAAGGTTTGAGAGATAAGACTTATATCATTCTTCATGTTTTTTTAATGCCTACAAAATAAAATAAAGTTAAAACGAAGTATTACTATCCCTTTAAATCACTCCCCCATTGAATCACCCAATGGGAGCAGTAACTCCTCCTTACTTAACCCTTTGAGTGCCAGAGGGGTACGCAAAGCATTGCTTTGTAATGCATTGTGTACCTCTCTGGCACTCAAAGGGTTAAGTTGAGGTAACATAGCAATATAACACACGGTGGCTCTTCAGTTGAGGCAGCGTAGCAATATGCTGAGGGAACAAATAGAAAGTGGTGTTTGAGGCTTGTCCTCTGTAACATACAGCAAAGCATCTCTCTCCCTTTAAGGAGAAAGGGCAGGAATCAGGAAGCAGGAAGTGGAGGAGTGACAGTTGAAAACAGACAGTTAGTGAGGTGACTGAAGAGATGAAAAGAGTTAAATAAAAGAGTTGCTATTAAGTTTATCCCTGAGTTTGTATTTTATGGAAACATTACACCCTCGTACTGAAACAGAGTGTATGGAGGGTTAAAATTACCTGTGGGAGGTAAAACAGTGTGTTTGTGGGGTCATGATCCTGAGTGAGAGTGTGTATGTGGACCAGGAGAAGTTATTGATATCCCCTCCTTCAGGAGCCAGTGGCAGCTATATTTTTTTTTGTCAGTTGGATAGTGGTGGGCGGGCTGGAGGGGGCAGGCCAACTCCCTGTATGATAAACATGCCCCCATTGAATCACCCAATGGGAGCAGTAAAGTCCCTATTGAATCACCCAATAGGAGTTGTGTCTCCTAATGAGACATAAACTATGTTCTGTGTGTGAGGTACCATATATTATGCAATGAGGCTTATTCTTTTATACACAAGTCTTTCAAGTTCAACCTTTGTCTCATAACCCAGAGATGTGAGGATTAAATAGCTTTCCTGCTGCCAAATAAATTAGTCTTTATCAGACTTTATCAGGTCTGCATTAAATTTCTAATATAATTGAACACTGACATTTAACTAACTGAAAATGTGTTCTTGGCCCTAAAGAAACATAGATAAGGGGTTTCTACTTCATATGCTTTCTGCCTATTGCATTTTGTGAGGTATGTCCCCTTTTCAGTTACAGACTACAGCAGAGTTCAAATGCAAAAACAAGTAGATTTACCTCACTGCTTTGTGAAGTCCCGATTCCAAGTCCTTTTATTAAACAAACTAAACTATTTATTCCAAAGGTACAATTCTGGTTAAAGCCATATTGCCTAATGTTCAAGTGTTGCTCTGTTGAGGCAAAAGAGATCATTCTTACTCAAGACAAAACCTAATTTTAGGCTGTGAAAGTGAGAAAAGATCAGTGACATTTAGCCGCAGAACTGTAATGAGACTGAACTGTCCGAGGTGCTGAAATTGTATGTTCAAGATTTATTTTCTGTTCTCAGCTATAATTGTTCAAATGTGTGTCAGTATGTGAGCGAATCTTAGATCTTAACCCTTTGAGTGTCAGAGAAGGATCCACAGCATTGCAATGTAATGTGTTGGATACCTCATTGGCACGCAAAGGGTTAAACACGTGATATAAGAATTGGAGCAATTCTGCACAAATCATTTGCACTATAGGGGACAAATAAAAATATCCACTGGCATTCTTGACCCATAAAATTTTAGGGGTGCCTTGAAAATTCCTGATTGTGTCAAAGGGGTTCCTTGAGGAAGAAGAGACTGAGAACCAGTGCTTTAGTACATAACCAAATGCAACCTTGGGTTTTAGAGGATAACACCAGTGGAACTACGCTGATGGATTCATACATTTACCTTAACCAACAAACTTGCTTACAAATGAACAAAGGCCAGATATATGTTTGTCCGATGCAGTCATGCGCAGTAGAGACTGCCCGATGCAGTCATGCTCAATGAAGACTGCCCAAACGCAGGCCAGATGTATGTTATGTTTGTCCGATGCAGTCATGCGCAGTAGAGACTGCCCGATGCAGTCATGCTCAATGAAGACTGCCCAAACGCAGGCCAGATGTATGTTATGTTTGTCCGATGCAGTCATGCGCAGTGGAGACTGCCCGATGCAGTCATGAGCAGTGGAGACTGCCCGATGCAGTCATGCGTAGTAGAGACTGCCCTAACACAGGCCAGATATAGTGTATGTTTGTCAGATGCAGTCATGCACAGTAGAGACTGCTTGATGCAGTCATGTGCAGTTGAAACTGCCCTAACGCAGGCCAGATGTATGTTTGTACGATGCAGTCATGCACAGTAGACACTGCACGAACGCTTGGCCCATGTACATGGGCTTTTATATGAGTTTAGTAATAAAATCCTTCCCGTATACAGTTACCAATTACTACAAAGACATTTCTCAGCATGTTATAGTAACACTTAATAAATAAAACGTATACATTGTAGGGTTTGTCATCCTGAGTAAAACAAGGGTGCTCCCGCTGCTGAAAGGTGTTTAATTGAAAGATTAATAAAAAGAGCAAACTTGAATTTTTTAGGTGCAGTATCTCAGTGGTCTGAAATTGTACATGGTGCCAGGGATGGATTTCCCAATAGGTAGACTATGTAACTGCCTAGAGCTCCAAATCTTGAGGAGTGCCTCAGCTGTGCTGGCCACACTCATACTCTTTGTTGTGGGTGTGGCCAGAGCAACTTAAGTGTGCCTGCACCAGTTTTGTACCCCATTACTGGCTATTAATTAACCCCTTGTATGCTAGAGAGATCTTTGCTGAGCAATGCATTGGAGATCTCTCTAGCAACCAAGGGGTTGTAGCTTTTTTTTTTATGCTTGTTATAGGCCAAGGGTATTTTCTGTGCCAGGAAACAGTGGATGGGACAGGTGTTGGGGTCATGTGAGGAGTGGGTGTGTGGCCATGGGTGGGGCTAAGGGCACCTAAGGTGCCTTGTCTAGGGGCACCTGAGATGTAAATCCAGTCCTGAGTGGTGCTTCCTACATCATCCTATGCTTACCTTATTCAAGACCCTTCTCTCCTCTACCCTTTTCTACATTTCCACCCTGATCGCCCACTATACCCCAATCAACCATTAACATTCAGTCAGACCCCTCATTGTTCCTTATCTGTTGAATGCACTACCTCCTAACCTGCGTCACTGCACTTCTCCTACAGTAATCAAGTCTACCTTAAAATCACTCATCAAAAATAAGGCTTCAACAGTCTAAAAGGCATTGACTCCATTCATCCAAGGCTCCTTATAATTTACTTTATTTATATTGCTGTATCCTAACCATAATTCTAGCACTGTATTCTGCACGTAACCCTTATGTACTCTTTATGTCTCCCTTTACCACTTTAGATTGTACCTTTTCAAGCAGGGACCCCACTTCCAATGTTTCAGCTTGCAAAGCACTTGTGGTGCATATAAATAGACATATTCATTCATTCATTTATACATATGCCTCTGTGAGTCCGTCCTGGCATAAGGCCACTTGATGTGTTCAATTTATGTAGTGAATCTGCTTGAAGAATTCCAGTGCATACGAGTTAAAGAGTCTGCCATACAATAATACTCAGCTAATGCAGAGAAATGAAACCATAAAAATTATAGTCAAAATAGGTTAATTTGCTTAATTTGTCCAGGCAAATATCCAGAAGAATCCGACTGCAGGCACCCGAGATAAGAATGGATTCATTTTGTAATTGTTAATTGATAATATAAATTAAAACAATGATATTTGCCTGGGGAAGTAGAAATTAGCCAGGCAGAGAAGGAAGGAAGATTGCAGGGAGAAAATTACTGATTCTTTCATGCAATTTTAGGCATGATAAAGAAATGAAGAGCTGAGACGTGGGATTTTCTGCGGAACAGAATAAGTATATGTGATATAAAATTCCCTGCTACTGGTGCCAAGGTTAACCCATTAAGGACTGGCAGTTAACCCTTCGAGTGCCATGCAATGTGTTGCGTACCACTCTGGCACTCAAAGGGTTAAGGACCACAGGGCATTATTTTTTCACAGATTGATTCAGGGCTCCTCAAATGGCGTGCAGCCACACGGGGAGCCATGAATTCCATGACGTGACAGGACCGTCACTGGTCCTTAAAGTGGAACTATCACCTTAATTCAAGTTTGCATATTTGAAAACTGCATTAAAAACTACCTATGTGTTATGTTACCCAAAAGACCAGCAAATGTACAGTTCAAGAGATAGTTATACTTTTCATATTCTAATGTATGCAAATTGCTGCACAGAGTGGTATCAATTATGTTTTCATATGCTAATCAAGTTAATCAATAATGTTTCGTATGACAATAAATTATTTCGGTGATGTATCATATGCTAATTATGTTTTCAGTTATGTTTTATTTGCTAATGAAACTCTGTACAATACCAGGAAGTGTTTACTTTTACTTTGCTCAGAAATAAAAGTGTGACTATCTCCTATATTATACATCTGCTGGTCTTTTGGTTAACATGACATCTAGGCAGTTTATAATGCAGTTTTCAAATATGCAAAATTGATTTAAGTGAAGTTCCATTTTAAAGGAATAGTAATGCTTGTTTATAACCAATTTTAATATTGTACACATTAAAAAATATCAGTACAATGAGCAATGTACCATCTCTCAAACATGTATAGTTTTAGAGATCGAAGCATCTAAATTTCCCCCCTCCCACCCCTTTCATAGACATCCGGACTCTATCTGAGAGAAGCAGATTCTGGTCCCGGGACTGTTCTGTGGCTCTTCAGCAGAGCCAAAATAACAAGATATAGAAATAAATACTTCATTGGAATGGTCTACAAAGTGTGCTTGTAAACCAGGCACACATTTTAGGCCTTTCCAAAGAGGTATTTATTTATATACCATGCTATTTCTGCTCTGCTGAAGAGCCGCAGGATGGTCCTGGGACCAGAATCTGCTTCTTTCCGCCAGAGGGCAGACTTCTGCGAAAGGGCCAGGAGGAGGGAACTTTACATGCTTCGATATCTCAAACTATACATGTTTGAGAGATGGGACACAGCACATTGTATTAATATTTTAATGTGTACAATATTAAAATTGGTTATAAACAAGTATTACTATCCCTTTAAGTGCAGGAAAGCTGTGACGATCCTGGCACATCATTGGTCCTTAAAGGGATAGTAACACTTCGTTTTAACTTTATTTTATTTTGTAGGCATTAAAAAAACATGAAGAATGATATAAGTCTTATCTCTCAAACCTTTATGGTTTGATAGATAATCACAAGCAAAGTTCCCCTCCCCGCCCCTTTTACCTAGTGTAAACAATCTCTTCTCAGATGTGAGTCTGGTTGTATGACAGTACAGATAACAGAAGGGGACAATTTTCTTTGTATGAAAACAATGAAAGCCCTTCCCCCTTGACAAGTTTTTCAGCTTTTTCCATTATCTTAATTGAAGATTGTCCCTCTCTGCAGTCTACCTGGGCACCTCCCTTCTGATCTGGTTGAACAGGGGGGGGATACTTTGTTTGTGAATATCTGTTAAACCATAAAGGTTTCAGAGATAAGACTTATATCATTCTTCATGTTTTTTTAATGCCTACAAAATAAAATAAAGTTAAAATGAAGTATTACTATCCCTTTAAGGGCTTAAAAGAATGGTCCTTTATTACATTCAGAGCTAAATTTTCAAAGTCCCTCTGCCACTTTATAGTGTCCATTGTTAGTGGTACAAGAGGTGACTAAGAGACTGGAAATGTGGTTACATATGAACAGTTCTCTAATGAAGGGGCTGACCTGGTCGGTTGACTAGAAGGGTCTTGGTTGCTATGGCAATCTTCTGCACACATACACTCAGGAATTTGTTTCAGTTTTATCCTTTTTAATGCTTCCTGAGTACTGATTAAATCTCAGTCAGTGTTCTAGAAGCATTAAAACAGTACATACTCAGGCAAATATTTCAGCTTTTGGTGGCTTAATATGATACCCAAGCTCCTGGCAGTTAACTGACTGAGGCAGCCCATTCACTGCAGAATGGGCAGACATAACTGAAAGAGGTGGAAAGGGCATTAAAATGCTTACATTTTTAAAACTACTTAGTAATAAATGATGTGACTGACATCAGTCGCAGTCTTTAATACTATAGGATGCAATAAAAATGTTGTTATACTTTTTTAAATGTTATACTTTTAAAGCAGAACTATAGCCTAAGAATCTGTGGTGCTTAATTTGTTTAATAGAAAGACTTACCTAGGTAGGCGTTCTTCATATAAAAATGACTAGTGTTGAGCGAGCATGCTCGGCCGATGCTCGGATCGGCTCGAGCATCGCTCTGCTCGGCACATGGCGGTACTCGTACGAGTACCGCATGTGCTCGCCCGCCATGTTCGGGTCTCCTCCCCGCACGTTTTGCGGCTGCTGCGCAGCCAATAAACGTGCAGGGAGGCTCTGACATCGGTGTAATGCCAGCAGCCATGTTGGCTGCTGGCATTACACTGATTGGCTGGCCAGAACCCGTGGTCAGGTGCTGTATAGCACCTGACCATCGAGTTCGGCTCAGTCTTAGCCAGGGAGAGCTGAGGATAGGAAGGGAAAGGCAGTGTAGGGAGGAAAAAAACCAAACTTGTGAAAAAAAAGAACCAAAAGTCCTTTTTAGGACTACTGTGTGTGGGGGCAGCAGTTTATTTTGTGTGGGGGGAAAAAAACAAAAAAAAAAAAAAAAAATATTCTGTTTAGTGTGCAAAGTTGCAGATTAGAGCACATTCTGTTTAGTGTGCACAGTTGCAGATTAGAGCACATTCTGTTTAGTGTGCAAAGTTGCAGATTAGAGCACATTCTGTTTAGTGTGCAAAGTTGCAGATTAGAGCACATTCTGTTTAGTGTGCAAAGTTGCAGATTAGAGCACATTCTGTTTAGTGTGCAAAGTTGCAGATTAGAGCACATTCTGTTAAGTCTTCAAACTAAAATATCAAAGTCACATATTTCATTCAGTGTGCGTCGCCGCAGTTTAGCAGCACATTCTGTGTACTGTGCAGAGTTGCAGAATAGGAAGAAATACTGTTAAGTCTTCAAACTAAAATATCAAAGTCACATATTCCATTCAGTGTGCTTCGCCGCAGTTTAGCAGCACATTCTGTGTACTGTGCAGAGTTGCAGAATAGGAAGAAATACTGTTAAGTCTTCAAACTAAAATATCAAAGTCACATATTCCATTCAGTGTGCTTCGCCGCAGTTTAGCAGCACATTCTGTGTACTGTGCAGAGTTGCAGAATAGGAAGAAATACTGTTAAGTCTTCAAACTAAAATATCAAAGTCACATATTCCATTCAGTGTGCTTCGCCGCAGTTTAGCAGCACATTCTGTGTAGTGTGCAGAGTTGCAGAATAGTAAGAAATACTGTTAAGTTTTCAAACTCAAATATTAAAGTCACATATTCCATTCAGTGTGTGTCACCGCCGTTTAGCAGCCTATTCTGTGTACTCTGCAGAGTTGCAGAATAGTAAGAAATACTGTTAAGTTTTCAAACTCAAATATTAAAGTCACATATTCCATTCAGTGTGTGTCACCGCCGTTTAGCAGCCTATTCTGTGTACTCTGCACAGTTGCAGAATAGTTAGAAATACTGTTAAGTTTTCAAACTCAAATATTAAAGTCACATATTCCATTCAGTGTGTGTCACCGCCGTTTAGCAGCCTATTCTGTGTACTCTGCACAGTTGCAGAATAGTAAGAAATACTGTTAAGTTTTCAAACTCAAATATTAAAGTCACATATTCCATTCAGTGTGTGTCACCGCAGTTTAGCAGCCTATTCTGTGTACTCTGCACAGTTGCAGAATAGTAAGAAATACTGTTAAGTTTTCAAACTCAAATATTAAAGTCACATATTCCATTCAGTGTGTTTCACCGCCGTTTAGCAGCCTATTCTGTGTACTCTGCACAGTTGCAGAATAGTAAGAAATACTGTTAAGTTTTCAAACTCAAATATTAAAGTCACATATTCCATTCAGTGTGTGTCACCGCCATTTAGCAGCCTATTCTGTGTACTCTGCACAGTTGCAGAATAGTAAGAAATACTGTTAAGTTTTCAAACTCAAATATTAAAGTCACATATTCCATTCAGTTTAGCAGTCACATATTCCATTCAGTGTGTGTCACCGCCGTTTAGCAGCCTATTCTGTGTACTCTGCAGAGTTGCAGAATAGTAAGAAATACTGTTAAGTTTTCAAACTCAAATATTAAAGTCACATATTCCATTCAGTGTGTGTCACCGCCGTTTAGCAGCCTATTCTGTGTACTCTGCAGAGTTGCAGAATAGTAAGAAATACTGTTAAGTTTTCAAACTCAAATATTAAAGTCACATATTCCATTCAGTGTGTGTCACCGCCGTTTAGCAGCCTATTCTGTGTACTCTGCACAGTTGCAGAATAGGAAGAAATACTGTTAAGTTTTCAAACTCAAATATTAAAGTCACATATTCCGTGTAAGATGAAGAAGGCAGGTAAAAAGGGACGGGGAAGTGGACGTGATCCTGATAGTTCAGGGGGCGGGTCAGGACGCGGAGAAACTGTGCCTGGTGCCAGAGCACAAGAAAGAAAGACATCCACCATACCTAGCTTCATGTGTAATTTTACAGGGCGTCGCAGGACATCACTCTCGAGGTCCGACCACTGCGAACAGGTGGTCGGTTGGATGACAGCTGATACTGCTTCCAGTCGGTTAAGCACCACCCTGTCTTCCACCAAGTCCACTCTCAGTAGCCAAGAGTCTGGTCAAAATAATCCTCACTCTGATCATCCTTCCTCCCACCATACACGGTCTGGTCAAAGAAGTGATCCCACACTGGGATATAGTGAGGAGCTCGTCTCATCACCAATCCTTCATTTGACCCTCTCTCCAAGCACGCTTGCAGAGGAACATGACATCTTGTGCCCTGATTCACAACCTCTAGAGGCTACCCAATCACAAGAAGATGACAGATGTGAACGGCATTTAAGGTCAAAGGAAGTAGTGGATGATGATGATGATGATGAGACACAGTTGCCATTAAATCAACCACTATTTCCGTCTCAAGACCTTGTTGAGGAGAATGTTATACAGTTGTCAATGACTGAGTATGTGGTGGGATCAAGACTTGAGGAGGATGATCAGAGTGAGGAAGTGGAGGAGGACTTGGTGGACGATGAGGTGACTGACCCCACCTGGGAAGGTGTAGAGCCGAGCGATGACAGCAGTCCTGAGGGTGAGCCATCTGCAGCACCGCAACAGGCTGGAAGAGGCAGTGGTGTGGCTACAGAAAGAAGGCGGACCGCACCAAACCGGCCCGCAAATGTTCCACGGAGCACCCCCTTGCGTAAATCTCCCTTGCCAAAGGGTAGGTGTTCCGCGGTATGGCGTTTTTTTAAGGAAAGTGCGGACGACAAAAGAATTGTAGTTTGCAACCTGTGCCACACCAGAATGAGCCGAGGCATGAACACTAGAAACCTCACCACCACCAGCATGATCCGACACATGGCATCCAAGCACCGTAGTAAGTGGGAGGAACGCCTGGATCACCCATCTGTGTCTGCAGGCCACACCACTGCCTCCTCTTCCCCTGTTTTCGGTGCCGGCCAATCGCCTGTCGAAGGCGCAGGCCCGCATACCTCCCGCCCTGCACCTGTACCATCTGAAGCACCATCAGCGACCACATCCACTTCCCTGTCCCAGCACAGCGTCCAAATGTCGTTACCCCAGGCATTTGAGCGCAAGAGAAAGTACCCAGCCACCCACCCACAGGCCATAGCACTAACCTCACACCTTTCAAAATTACTGGCCATCGAAATGCTGCCATTTAGGCTTGTGGACACTGAGTCCTTCCGCAGCCTGATGGCAGCAGCTGTCCCTCGGTACGCGGTCCCCAGCCGCCACTACTTTTCCCGGTGTGCCATCCCCGCATTACACCACCATGTGTCCCGTAACATCACCCGTGCCCTGACCAACGCAGTTACTGGGAAGGTCCACTTAACGACTGACACATGGACAAGTGCTTGTGGCCAGGGACGCTACATTTCCCTGACGGCACACTGGGTGAATGTCGTGGAGGCTGGGAGCGACTCGGACCCTGGGATGGCACGGGTGCTACCCACGCCGAGGATTGCGGGCCCTACCTCCATCAGGGTTTCCGCCAGCACCTACGTTATTGGCTCCTCCTCCTCCGTTTCCACCTCCGAATTCTCTACACGCAGCGCCACTCCCCCATCAGCCAGTAGCTGGAAGCAGTGTAGCACTGCAGTGGGGAAGCGTCAACAGGCCGCGCTGAAGCTGATCTGCCTTGGGGACAAACAGCACACGGCCTCAGAGCTGTTGCAGGGGATTAGTCACCAGACCGAGCAGTGGCTCTCGCCACTCAACCTGCAACCAGGCATGGTTGTGTGTGATAATGGGCGTAACTTGGTGGCGGCTTTGGAGCTCGGCAAGCTCACACACGTACCATGCCTAGCGCATGTATTTAATTTAGTGGTTCAGCGATTTCTAAAAACCTACCCCAATGTGCATGATCTCTTGACCAAGGTGCGCCGCGTGTGTGCACATTTCCGTAAGTCATCTACAGCTTCGGCCGGCCTGTTGAAGCTGCAGCAGCGCTTACAATTGCCAGCTCACCGGCTGCTGTGTGACGTGAGCACGCGCTGGAACTCCACCTTCCACATGTTGGCCCGGCTTTGTGAGCAGCAGAGGGCAGTAGTGGAGTACCAGCTGTTACACGGTCGTCGCCTCTCCGTTCAACTTCCTGTAATCAGAAGTGAGGAGTGGGAATGGATGTCAGACCTCTGCGAGGTTTTTAAGCAATTTTGAGGAATCGACACAGATGGTGAGCGGCGATAACGCTATCATCAGTGTAACCATCCCACTTCTGTGTCTACTGAAACGCTCGCTGCTCACAATTAAAACCGACGCTTTGCATGTGGAAGAGGTGGAAATGGGGGAGGAAGAGCTTACACAAGGTGATAGCCAGAGCACCCTCACTTCGTCTTCTCAGCGACAATTGGAGGAGGCGGAGGAGGAGGAGGAGGAGGAAGACACGGTTGCCTCCGCTACAGAGGGTAGCCATGGAACTTTAGTTCCATCTCTTCAGCGTGGGTGGGCAGAAGAGGAGGAAGAGGATGAGGATATTGAGAGTCATCCTCCTGGTGAGGACAGCGAAATCTTGACTGTTGGTACTCTGGCACACATGGCTGACTTTATGTTAGGCTGCCTTTCCCGTGACCCACGCGTTATACGCATTTTAAACAACACGGATTACTGGGTGTTCACCCTTCTGGACCCCCGCTACAAAGAGAATTTCTCATCTCTCATTCCTCCGGTGGAGAGGACAAGCAAAATGGTGCAATACCAGAAGGTTCTTGTTGAAAAATTGCTCCAAAATTTTCCATCTGACAACGCTGGCGGCAGAGTACGTGCTACCTTGGCCAACCGAGAAGGGGAGAAAAGGGGAGCACACAGCAGTTCCGACAAAGGCAGGGCAACACTCTCCAAGGCGTGGGACACCTTCATGACACCCCGCCAGCACCCTCACCCTGATGCGCAGCCTAGTGTCACAAGGAGGGAAAAGTTTTGGAAGATGGTGAAGGAGTACGTAGCAGACCGTGTCAGCGTCCTCAATGATCCCTCTGTGCCTTACAACTACTGGGTGTCCAAGCTGGACACGTGGTATGAACTGGCACTCTACGCCTTGGAGGTGCTGGCCTGCCCTGCCGCCAGCGTTCTGTCTGAGCGGGTATTTAGTGCTGCTGGTGGCATCATAACAGATAAGCGTATCTGCCTTTCCACCGACAATGCTGATAGGTTGACACTTATAAAAATGAACAAGGCCTGGATTTCCCCTGACTTCTCCACTCCACTGGAGGAAAGCCCCGGGGGAACATAAACTCACTTTATATATGTTATTTACAATGATGGGAATACTCTGTATTCCCATTCACCCCTTCCACCCAAAAAACGGGTATATGGTTGACTCTTAATCTTCTCATCCTCCTCCTCCTCTTCCATATGCCCTGGGATATAATTTTTATATAGGGCCAGCTCACCAGCGGGCCCTGTGATATAATTTTTATATAGGGCCAGCTCACCAGCGGGCCCTGTTTGACAATTTTTATATAGGTCAGCTCACCAGCGGGCCTTCTTATATAATGTTTTATTGGGTCAGCTCTCTAGCGGGCCCTCTCATATAATGTTTTATAGCGTCAGCTCACTAGCGGGCCTTCGCATATAATGTTTAGGATGGTCAGCTCTGCAGCAGACCCT
Source organism: Rhinophrynus dorsalis (assembly GCA_037306005.1). NCBI lineage: Eukaryota > Metazoa > Chordata > Amphibia > Anura > Rhinophrynidae > Rhinophrynus > Rhinophrynus dorsalis. Next base: position 89,112,150 of record CM074721.1, on the reverse strand, counting down.
CACCCATAATGTTTTAGATGGTCAGCTCAGCGCACGTTTCCCTCTTAATCATGGCCTCAATTCTGAAAATCAAGGAAATTTTTGGGAGAATTTGCCTCTGCGCACGTTTCCCTCTTAATCATGGCCTCAATTCTGAAAATCAAGGAAATTTTTGGGAGAATTTGCCTCTGCGCACGTTTCCCTCTTAATCATGGCCTCAGTTCTGAAAATCAAGGAAATTTTTGGGAGAATTTGCCTCTGTGCACGTTTCCCTCTTAATCATGGCCTCAGTTCAGAAAAATCGAGGAAATTTTTGGGAGAATTTGCAGATGATATACAAGTAAATATACAGCAAATACTGTTTGGTAACAATTTTTCGCCTAAAGTCGTTTTTATTTTCCTTTTTGTGTGTTTTACGGTCAGTGTGTAAAAATGGCGTACTACGGGCGAAAGATCGTTCCCAGCAGCGATGTTGGAGTCCAAGATGCATCCAGACATCCTCCCTATGCTGTCCCTGAACCATTTCTGTGGTGTTTCCATCCTTTTCTGCCCTTTTCCTATGGACCAGGCACCCTCCCCTCATCAGAGCAGGGGGTGCCTGGTGTAATGCTCGAGTCCTCCCATTGACTTCAATGGGGCTCGGGTGCTCGGCCGAGCACTCGAGCCTCAGGGGGTGCTCGGTCAGAGCACCCGAACACCCGAGCATTGGGGTGCTCGCTCATCACTAAAAATGACATATCTAATATTTTTATTTATTTTGATCTTTTATGTAGCCCACTGTTAACCCCTTAATGGCCTACAGTTAAGGACCATGGAGCATTTTTTTTTTCACGATTTGGACTCAGGGGACCCCTGAATTCCATGACGTGCCAGGATTGTCACTGGTCCTTAACGCAAGTTTACTCATGATGGTCCTGGAACATCATGGGTTCTTAGGGGTTAAATATTTCAGTTTACCAGCTGATAAAGACTAGTGACTCTTTCAAGTCATTAGCTCCTTTACCACCCTCCCAATCCAGTGTGCGGGCAGCCTTTAAGGACCACAGAGTTTTTTTATATATATATATTTTTTTTTTTTTTTGCTCAATGGATTTTGGGATGGCAGAGCGGCATGCAGCTGGACTACCATCCCAGAATCCCATGATATGCCAGGACCATCAACGGTACTTAAATGCCAGGATGGAAACATAGAAACAGAATTTGACAGCAGATAAGAACCATTCGGCCCATCCAACTGTAAAAACCTCAAACCTTATTTGGTCCTTGGTTTTGTATTATGTTCAGGACAGCCTTATGCCTATCCCATGCATGCTTAAAGGGATAGTAATGTTTCACAATAAAAGCAGCTCCAATTAATCTTCATAGTATTTGGGCCATGGAGAGTGTTATTTCAGTACATCAGAGTTGTAGTTCAAGAGTAATTGAATGATAAAGTATCCCCCTCCCACCCCTTTTACCTAGTGTAACACTGCTCACCTCAGATGTGGAATCTGGTCTTGGGACCAGACAGATAACAGCAGGGGACTATCTTCTTACTGTGAGAACAATGAAAACCCTGGCCCCATTGACAGATTTTTCAGCTTTTTCCCTTATCTTAATTGAAGATTGTCCCTCTCTGCAATCTACCTGGGCACCTCCCTGCTGCTCTAAGCTGAGCAATGTAACATTAGTAAAAGGGGCGGGAGGGGGAAATTTATCATTCAATTACTCTTGAACTACAACTCTGACAGAATTGAAATAACACTCTCCAAGGCCCAAATACTATGATGATTAATTAGAGCTGCTTTTATTATGAAACATTACTATCCCTTTAAATTCCATCACTGTATTAACGTCTACCACTTCTGCTGGTAGTCTATTCCACTTATGTACTACCCTCTCAGTGAAGTGAACTTCTTTACATTACATCTAAATCAGTGTCCCTCTAGTTTTAGACTATGGCCTCTTGTGCTAACATTTTACTCCTTTGAAATGTACTTCCCTCATACACTTTGTTGAATTCCTTCATGTATTTGAATGTTTCTATCATATCCCCTCTCTCTCCTCCAAGCTATACATGTTCAGATCCTTTAGTCTATCCTGATATTTCTTACTATATAAACCATTTTAGTAGCCCTTCTCTCAGTTCTCTCTAGAGTACTATATCCTTCTGGAGATGGGGTCTCTAGTATGGTACACAATACTCTAGGTGAGGTCTAGAGTATTATGTACAGTACTGGAGACCCCATCTCCAAAAGGATATAGATACTCTAGAGAAAATTCAGTGAAAGGCTACTAACATGGTGACTGGTTTACAGGAAAAAGAAATATCAGGATACACTAAAGGATCTGATCATGTATAGCTTGGAGGAGAGAAGAGAGAGAGAGGGATGGGTCATTAAGAGGTTAAGATCTATTGAAGCCAATGTTTGTTGTGAGGAGATGAGACCTAGTGCAGACTTATACAGAGATCACAGGATACAGTAGATCTAGTGTTAAAAAATAAATAGCTATTCACCTACTTAGGTAAATTAGTCTCTTAAACAAATGAAGAGACACATAACTGTAGGGTAAAGTTTACTTTTAAACCCCAGTGTTTTTTATTAGTGAATGACTGCCCCCTGGAAGTAGAAGCATTACAAATTTACAGCCCAAAATTTTGTAGCTTTAACCACTCTGGCGCTCAAAGGGTTAATAGGAAGTAACTCTTAGTACAAAAATAGTACCTTTCTTAATAAATACAGCATTGTGGAGCTTATCCCGACATTCCTAAATGGTCTGACAAACTTAAAAAATGCTCAGTTTGGTTTTTATATTTTTACAATTTTCTGAATTTCTTTGGGCCTCTAAATTAAGCCAGCTTTGTTTCCTTATACTTGGTGGGATTTTGGAGAGGGCCCAATGGGATCTGAGAAGCTAACATCACCAGATTAAGAGAAATTGAGAACAAAGACTCTGCTTGTTGCCATAGCAACAAATGATGTTTTCAGCTATTTTTTATATTTTTATAAGCAGAAGGATATCCAGACAAAAGTAAAAACACATATAATGTATTTTCCCCCTTTAAAATACTACTGCACCTACAGCAGTTTTGTCCTAGGAGGCACTGCACTTTAACTCCAAGTTTCTTTTCCCATGATTCCCACCTCCTACAAAAGCTGAAGCTGCCAGTGGCAGCTGTGCAGGTGGGTGTGACCTCAGAGTAGCCAACAACAATCATCAGTTGCTTCTCTGGAGCTTATAGCACCATTTTAGGGGAGGAGAAGATCATGGGTGTACTGAACACTGATGTTTATAATGTTACCACTTATATATGGTGGAGTAGCAGCAATTCACTAATAAAAGACTGGGATTTAACACATATTTAGGATTTTTCTATGTTAGTTGACCTTTAAAGGGATAGTAATGTTCCATAATAAAAGCAGCTCTAATTAATCATCATAGTATTTGGACTGTGGAGAGTGTTATTTCAATTCTGTCAGAGTTGTAGTTCAAGAGTAATTCAATGACAAAGTATCCTCCTCCCACCCCTTTTACTGATGTAACACTGTTCAGCCAGATCAGAAGGGAGGTGTCCAGGTAGACTGCAGAGAGGGACAATCTTCAATTAAGATAAGGGTAAAAGGCTGAAAAACTTGTCAAGGGGGGCAGAACTTTCATTGTTCTCATAGGAAGAAGACTGTCCCCTTCTGTTATCTGTCTGGTCTATGGACTGGATTCCACATCTGAGAAGAGATTGCTTACACTAGGTAAAAGGGGCGGGAGGGGAAACTTTGCTTGTGAATATCTCTCAAACCATAAAGGTTTGAAAGATAAGACTTATATCGTTCTTTATGTTTTTTTAATGCCTACAAAATAAAATAAAGATAAAATGAAGTATTACTATCCCTTTAAGATGAGAAAAGACAAAAGTATCATTCAAAATGAAGCAAACCATACGATGAGTTGAAATAAATTTAAGCTGAGAATGGCAGGGCACAGGGACAGAGAAAGGAAGAACATGACTGAATGATCAAAGCCGGTATGAAAGATAAACAGATGTATAGAATGTAAAGTATAACGGCAAATTCTGACGTTATCTTAATGATACCCTTCCTCAATGTCACTCCAGAGAGGGATTATGTGCGTCTCAGTACAGTTGCACTGTGTTGTGAGGGTATAGATCGAACTGGAATTATTCTTTGCGACCTGCAGAGAGAAGCTAGAACATCACATCAAAAGCCATCAAAGTGCAGAGAGAGAACTCAGGCCTCAAACTGTCTTTGCAAAATTACCGTCTTTACAATCTTCCAGGAAAGCCTTTGATACCTTTCCAAGTTCCATGTATTCCTCCCTCCCTTGCCCTTACTTGTGGTGGATTGCAAACACGTGATTAGAATACACTTAGATTTGTTCAGCTATTGTGGTGACAGGACTAGTGGAACACTGTGAAACTTCTCAAAGCAGGTCTAAGAGAGCATTTTCCAGGCCGAATTCACAAAGCTAAGGAATAGCAAGTCTGGAGCAAGACAGCTGCACTAGGGGACAAATTAAATGTCCATTGATTTAACTTAAGCTTTTAACTCTTAATTACTAGTGAAGTCTCCAGCGCATTGCTTCCTGATCTGCAGGTTCAATTCCCCGTTGACTTAAAAGGGGCATTAAATCCATTGATTGATAGAAAATCCACAACACATTTCAAATCAATCTGTCAGAGACCTCTCTACCATTCAAGGGATTAAATGCTCCAGTTATTTCAATGACAAGTTGGGGAAATTTGATTTGTTCCCTTTGGTGCAAATGGTTTTCTCCAGAATTGCCACACTGAATACAAACCTATGAGCAGAAGGCAGAAAGCAAAATATATTCAATTCTGGAGCTAGCATTGAATAGGTCAGATCCCCCATTTTCATAATTACAAATTGTTACTCTCCCCTATTTTGTAGATGGTTTTATCCAGAATAGGTAATCTTTTGCTTTTTTATGCTTAAACCCTTAAAGGGATAGTAATACTTTGTTTTAACTTTATTTTATTTTGTAGGCATTAAAAAAAACATGAAGAATGATATAAGTCTTATCTCTCAAACCTTTATGGTTTGAGAGATATTCACAAGCAAAGTTTTCCCCTCCCGTCCCTTTTACCTAGTGTAAACAATCTCTTCTCAGATGTGGAATGCAGTCCATAGACTGGACAGATAACAGAAGGGGACACTCTTATTCCTATGAGAACAATGAAATCCCTGCCCCCCTTGACAAGCTTTTCAGGTTTTTCCCTTATCTTAATTGAAGATTGTCCCTCTCTGCAGTCCACCTGGGCACCTCCCTTCTGCTCAGGCTGAACAGTGTTACATCAGTAAAAGGGGTGGGAGGGGGATACTTTGTCATTGAATTACTCTGGAACTACAACTCTGACAGAATTGAAATAACACTCTCCAAAGTCCAAATACTATGATGATTAATTAGAGCTGTTTTTATTATGAAACATTACTATCCCTTTAAGGATCCATGATGTGTCAGGACCATCGCTGCAGCATGTCATGGGATTGAAGAGTCCCCACGTGGTTGCATGCAATGTGTGAAAAAAAAAAAAGCCCCTTGGGCCTTAACTGCCGTCCTCGCACCGTGTAGCCTGTTGTTAAGGGGTTAAAGGGATAGTAATGTTTAATTACGAAAACACAATCAAGTCTTCTTTCTACATTTTTATAACAATGTGTAACAGTATAATGTCTAAACTTTTCCGTTTTACCTTTATTCTAAAAATAAAGTTTCCCCCTCCTGCCTCTCAAACAGCCTCCCCCCAGATCTGGAATCTGGACAGATAGCAGTGAGGGACAATCTTCTTTCCTTCAGTATAAGGAAACCCTGCTATCACAGTGCCCGTGATTCTGGCACTATCACTTGCCTGTTCATTTCCTTGTATTGCTTGGCAGCAACATGGCGGGTGACCACTTCCTGGTTACTTGCTCGTCATTCTGAGCGATCATTATTTTATAGTTCCTCCTCGATTGACCTATCTGGACTCCTCCTCCCAGAGAGGCCTTATAAGCTGTGTCCTATCATTACCTCAGTGCCGTTTCGTGGTGTACCTGAGTGCATTCTGAGTCTCCCGTTGTGATCATTTCCTGGCTGCTGAATCAGTTTTGTGTATGACCTTGGCTCCGTCTAACTACAGATTTGTGCCTGAACTTTTGGCCTGGCTGACTAACCGATCCGTGATTACTTTGGCTTTGTCTGACTACTCGCTCCGTGTATGGCCTTTGGCCTGGTTGACTAACAGTTCTGTTTCGACTTTGGCTTGTCCAGCTACCCGCTCCCTGTATGACCTTTGGCCTGGCTGACTACCCGCTCCGTGCTAAGTACTGTGGCTTGTCTGACTTCCCGCTCCGTACTAAGTACTTTGGCTTGTCTGACTACCCAAATCGTTTGACCTTTGGCTGGCTTGTCTCAGTCTCGCTCCCTGAGGCCTGGCACCCTCCTTTCAGGTTCTCAGTCACAGTCCTTGGTCAGGTAGGTCCTGTCAGTAGTGCAGCAGCGTCTAGTCCTACCAGGGATTGTTGTGCTCCTAACGTTCTAGTGTGCTTTGTTAGTTTAGGTAACCCTAGCGTCCTAGGGTATTCGGTTGTGTCCCTAGCATTCAAGTTGTGGGCCTCCAGTTTCCGCTCCGCTGTAGAGTACGCTTACTCTACTGGTTCCCTCCAAGCTTGTTCATCAGTCTGGCTAGGTTCAGTGTCAGCTCCTGTTAGTGGACAGTGCACTGTCCTCATGTCTGACCCCGGGAGGGTTGGGGAAGTGTCTATCTTCAGCTTTGCTTGTGTTTCATTATTAACAAAGTGGAATTGATTTTATGGACCTGTCTGAGTCTTTATTTGCAAATCTCTCATGACACCTGCCCCCTTGATGAAGGAGGGCAGGTTTTATCTTATTCTGAAAGACGATTGTCTCTCATCACTATCCATCTGGACCAGCTTTCTGAGGCTGCTTGAGGTAAGTAAAAGGGGCAGAAGGGGAAAACTTTATTATAGAATAAAGGTATAATGGCAATGTTTTAGAAGGTTATACTTCTACACATTGTTATAAAAATGTATAAAGACTCAGTTGTAGTTTAGTAACTAAACAGTACTATACCTTTAAGGCCCTATAGCCCAGGTTTATAAAAGCAGCCTGGAGTTATTGTGCAGTAAGCCAACTGCACCACAGGAGAGAAAAAAACATTCCTGGTAAATTAAAATAGACTTGTAACCCCAATGCATTGGAGACCTCTCTAGCATTCAAGGGATTAAAAAGCTCTGTCCAAGTGCATCGGAATTTAGGAATTATTATTTGTCCCCTATGGTGCATTTGGTTTACCTCAGTATAACTCCATTTTCTTTAAAAAAATATGTGTGTATGGGTCTACAGTGGTGGATCTAGTGAGTATTATTTTTGGCCCCTTTTTCACCATATCATACAATGGCGGGTGCCTAAATTCCAACTGATTGAAATGGGGTTTTTAATTCCTTGAATTCTAAAGCACTATTAACAGACAGTGAGGCAAGTTCCGACCCTCTGGGGGAGATGTACTAATCTGCCAGAGCAATTAATTCCCTGCATAGAAATCAGACAGCTGCACTGTGTTGTATTTAGTAAACTACATTAGGGTTGTCCAAGTTCAGTCCTCAAGGGCCACCAACAGGCCAGGATGTAAGGATTTCCCTGATTAAGCCAGGTGAGTCTGTTGCAATGAATGAGCTACTGATTTTCTCACCTGTGCTTCATCAGGGAAATCCTTACATCCTGGCCTGTTGGTGGCCCTGGAGGACTGAACTTGGACAGCCCTGCAGCCCTACTATAATACCTTACAGTGCACACATTCTGCCATTGTTAAAGGGATAGCAATGTCTTAATTATATAAAAAGTAATATTGGAGACCATGAAATAAGAAATCCATTGATGCAATTCCTTTATGGTTTGAGAGATAGAGTGTTCTAAACTTCCCCCCTCCCTGGTGTAAAGCTGACAGAAGGAGATCCGTGTCAGCCGACATGAGGAGGCTCTTCAGCAGAGCCGCAATAGGACAATTTATAAGGAAATACTTCTTTGGAACGGTCTAAAAAGTGCGCTTGCAAACCAAGCAAATTTTGTAGACCATTCCAGTGAAGTATTCTTTTTAAATCGTGCTGTTTTGGCTCTGCTGAAGAGCCGCCTGTCGGTCCCCAGACCAGGAACTCCTGCTGTCAGCTTACAGCTGACGTCAAGAGAAGGGGGGGGAGGGGGGAAGTTTAGAACACTACTCTCAAACCATAAAGGTTTGAGAGGTAGGAATTGCATCGATGGATTTCTTATTTTATGGTCTACAATATTACTTTTTATATAATTAAGACATTACTAGACTTTTAAATGGGAAGTAACATCTGATACAATAAACCCCCACTTATCTTACAGCGGCTTCGCAATGCATTTCACATGCTCTTCGATACATAAAAGCAGGTACAAACGCTGTATTTGTAAGCCTACATATTAGCACGGCAGTTGAGCTGTGCTCATTGATTGGTCTGTTCTCCTCAATGTAATAAAATGTACCAGGTAGCATGAAATTCTTAGAAATATCTATTCCTGCTTAAAATACAACATTTTCCAATTTTCTTTTCGTCTTTTCACAGAGCATCTCAAATCTCTACCCAGTTCATTTGCTGTTTGATAATGTGAACATTTTTCAGAAATCTCCCTTGAGAATTAACTTTGGTTAAACTTGGCCTTTGATGAGCCTAGGCCTTGATGTTTCAACCAGCTCTTTGTAATAGATGGGAAGAATGCTAATGTCTCTGCTGCAGATCTTTGTACGTTTCTCGTTCTTTATCCCTGCCTGCAAAGAAACAAACAAACAAACAACTCCCTCCACCGCCCGCTTTATTACTACTTTTCTCAGCTAGAATGTGTTCAACATCACTGTGGCACTCTAAGGTTTTAAAGGAGCAGTACATTTTTTTATGAACACCTATATTTTTTAAGGATTTTCCTATTGAGCTAAACAAAGGTAGTCCTACTATGGACAGTTGTTTGATTCAAAAGTTATAACAGTCCAAAAACAATTATACTCTCTGGAGAAAGAGATCCATGGCCATTACTTTCTGAAAATTCAATCTGACTGGAAGTGATCAGAAGTTACTTTCATATTCTATAGAGAACTGTTTGTCAGTGACTCACCTTTTCCATAGAGTGCAAAAACATAACTATCTGAAATCTTGTCACTAGAGGGGAATGTTAATGTAAACAAGAAGGAAAGGAAAGATTCATCTCCCAGAAGTGAGAGGCATCAATAGGGAAGCACCAACCATTTCTGTTTTTTTTTAAGATAGTGAGGCAGTACTAACTAGTGCAATTCTAGGGTAACCCATATGGAACAAATTCAAATTTCCATTGTATGTGTAACCAAATGCATGCATGAGAGGCCTTCATGTACTAAACACCTCTCTAGCATGCAAAGGGTTTGAACACCATTTTAAATCAATGGATAGTTTTATTTGTCTCTTACAAAGCAGTTTGTTTGCTCCAGTGTTGCTGCTCTTGTACTTTCTAAATGCAATCACATGAAGCATATGCTCAAAGGGTCTGATGGAGCTTCAGCTGAAACCAGTAGACCCATTCTCATCAGTAGTTAGTAAGGAACAACAGGCTGCTATTCGGCCCTCATGGAGAGACACAACTCTATTGCTTAATTTTGTCAGAAACTTTGAGTAAAATAAAATACTTAAACAAGCATTATAAGTGCTGTATTTTGTGATTGTCTACATTGCATCAATAGTACATTGTATACCCCTCCCAACAGAATTGACCCATAATCATACCTGGGAACCATTAAATCAACAGATCCCAGAGTATCAACTGGAGCAGGGGGTGGGAGTATACAAATGATGCAATTTATGTTATTATGTGGGAAGTACTTAATGGGAGGATGGAATTAGGTGGATAGAAAGCAGCATTTGCCCTGAAAAAGGGAGGGGAGTGGGAGGAATGGGTGGGGAATGGGCAGAGTTACCAGGGAAAATCACCCCCCCCCATCCCCAGGGACCCAGTAATTACCCAGAAAACTGAAGTCTCCGGGAAAGATCCGAAGAGATCTGACCATGATAGCTTTCAGCTGCCGGCCCATTAGGCCCTTAATCCAGCTCTGCATATGCAGAAAGAAAAAAGATGAGAAATTCTGAAGCAAAACTTCGTGTGCCATAGTAGGGGTTAATGTGGAGAATATATAATGGAAGAGTCATTTTGGGGGGAACCACCTGAACTTTGGAGACAGTTGGTCAGATATCCTCAGTACAGCACACTTTAACTTAACAGGGTTCATGTCCATTTAAATATCACATATTCCTGGTCAGCATGTGTACAAATTACTTCTTTCCTATAAGAGTTGTAAAATCTTTCATAAATATTCATTTCCTGTGAATGAGCAGTGTGGTAGTTGATACTCTACTTTTAAAGGAAAAACCACATTTTTTTAGCGTATAATCCAGTGGTTCCCATCGGGTATGTCATAGCACAGTTATGTGTCCTATTCCCATATTTCTAAAAGAAAACTGGTTATTCTGGAGTAAACCAGCTGCACCATGAGGGACAAATAAAAATTCCTATTAAATTACATTTGGCTTTTAACCCCTTGAATACTAGGGACATATTTTGTACTTTGCTGCAAATCATTTGCATTTGATGACAGACTGAAATAGACATTACCAGATGCTGAGGAGGTTCTGTCAGGCCTGTACAGCAGCCATCTTCAGTTCCTGTCTGTTTTTTGGAAATTTTTGCCTTCAGTCTTGCCTTCACCAAGTGTAATGCATGTTCAGTTGTATTCAAGTCAGATGACTGATTGGCCAGTCAATATTATTCCATGTTTGGGCCCTGAAAAACTCCTTGCTTTGTAAAACTTTTTGGGGTCATTATCCTGCTGCAAGGTAAATTGCCTTCCAATGAGTTTTGAGGCATTTGTTTGGCTCTGAGCAGATAAGATGTTTCTGTAAACTTCAAAATGGAGGTGCCCAGGTAGATTGCAGAGAGGGACAATCTTCAATTAAGATAAGGGAAAAACCTGAAAAACTTGTCAAGGGGGGCAGGTCTTTCATTGTTCTAATAGGAAGAAGATTGTCCCCTTCTGTTATCTGTCTGGTCTATGGACTGCATTCCACATCTGAGAAGAGATTGCTTATACTAGGTAAAAGGGGTGGGAGGGGAAATTTTGCTTGTGAATATCTCTCAAACCGTAAAGGTTTGAGAGATAAGACATATCGTTCTTCATGTTTTTTTAATGCCTACAAAATAAAATAAAGATAAAATGAAGTATTACTATCCCTTTAAGGGAAGTTAGGTTACAGTAGGGTTAGGATAGGTCACAATACTTACGGTAGTGTCGTTTGACTATGTTAGGTTAGGGTATTTTAAAGTTAACATTTTTAATTCTTCACTTTGACACCTGCAACATTTAAAACATGCTATTCTAATGAAAACTCAGAAATCTGAGATATTTTCATAGTAAAGTGGGGGGTATCTGCTGTTTGCTGAATTTCATGTTCACAGAACCACTTTCCAACACAGTTGCTTCACAATTCAGTGGGTCAAAACCCAGATTTATATTAGTGGAGGTTTTTACTCTTACATTGCAGTTAGCTCCAGAATTACTTCAATTCTCCTTAGTATATACACCTCAACGGGCTTCTAATAAGTCACAGTATGAGCCAATGTACACGTACAATAACGTGATTTACTTTTTAGATTATGTTTACACAGGTTACTTGGTTGTATGCCAAATCATTCTTATTTTAATGTTTTGGGTTCCCCTATAGTCCTCCATCATGGAGGGTATGACCCTGTGTTCACTCTCTGCATTGTGACCCATAGGCTGTGAAACTTGTATGTGTCTAATGCATGAGGGATTGCAGGGTACAGCATTATTTGTTAGGGTGCATTACATGAGAAGCAAAATCTCAAGTGTGAACAGCCCTATTGGGGGCAGTATTTCATAAGAGTGGATTTCACAATGGTGCACTAAAGTCACATGTGTGACCTATGCCTTGGAGATTCTTACAGTTCTTTGTCATATAGAACATGAGGAATAGTGTAAAGCACACAATAATGTTTGCAACATTTGTAGTTTACCATCTTATAAATATGTGATGATAACTCTATTTTTATGCATTTGTATTATGTAACCAAGTCTGATTCATCTCTTTCTACCTGGTGAAAATATGCACAGCATACTGATATTTAGAGACAGCAATAAGGCTTTGTTTCTCCACATCAAATAATGTTGTTTCTAAGTTACATTGTTACATTGGCTATTCTTGGTAGCCCATCTTCGCAGCAGGGGGGATTCTGGGTTCTACATAATGGGAAGAGCTGGCTTCAAAAGGATATGTGCAAGATCATCTGTTATAAATGAAGAGGGATCACAGATTATCTCTTCAACCTCTGATATACTGATGAAAGAGAAGGGAAACCAATGCATTTCAATAATTTTGCTATAGGCAAAAGCAAGGACAACTGGTATAACTACAAAGTCTTAGAAAGAAGGAAAGGTGGCTTTAAACGTAGTGGATAGGCAAATCCCTCAAACAGCCATCCTACATGCAGTGATTCACCTCTGTCATAATGTAGAACACTGTGGGGCATAGGACCCTGGCTGTCCCAAACCTCTTTGACCTACAGTATTTTGTCCTGCTAAGTAAAACAAATGTTTTAGCAATGTTTTATTCAAACATTATTGCAGCTCAAACTTGCATTTTGTGGTAGCAGTACTTCCATGACCTGAAAATGTAAGTTGCCTCTCTTGCTACAGCAGTCTATGAACAACTATTTTGAACTGACAATAATCCTCCATAGTATGCAGCAGCAACAGCATCATCATAACATTTCAGACTATGGAGCTACCTGTACCCAAAAAGTGTAAGTTTGAGTTGCAATGACATTGGAATCAAACACTTTATAGAAGTATGAGTACCTTGTTTTACTCAGCAGCATAAAATCTGGAGTATATATTTTCGTATTAAAGGGATAGTAATACTTCGTTTTATCTTTATTTTATTTTGTAGGCATTAAAAAAACATGAAGAATGATATGTCTTAACTCTCAAACCTTTATGGTTTGAGAGATATTCACAAGCAAAGTTTCCCCTCCCGCCCCTTTTACCTAGTGTAAGCCATCTCTTCTCAGATGTGGAATGCAGTCTATAGACCAGACAGATAACAGCAGGGGACACTCTTATTCCTATCAGAACAATGAAATCCCTGCCCCCCTTGACAAGCTTTTCAGGTTTTTCTGTTATCTTGATTGAAGATTGTCCCTCTCTGCAGTCTACCTGGGCACCTCCCTTCTGATCTGGCTGAACAGTGTTACATCAGTAAAAGGGGCGGGAGGGGGGTACTTTGTCATTGAATTACTCTTGAACTACAACTCTGACAGAATTGAAATAACAGTCTCCAAAGTCCAAATACTATGACGATTAATTAGAGCTGCTTTTATTATGAAACATTACTATCCCTTTAACCCTTTGAGTTCCAGAGGGGTACGCAACATATTGCTGCTCGTACTCTGCTGGCACTCGAACGGTTAATCCAGTCATGTTTGATAAATATGTTCAGGTCCCTATCCTCTCATTTGGCATTGCCACCTTATATTAGCTCTTAGACTCCATGATGTCAAAACCAGTTTCCTGAGGATCTCATTTCAGATTTGCATGCTTCACTACCCATCTAAAATCACGATTCCAAGTGTATATTTTTGACAGACTGTGAGTAAGAGATGGGGGGGTTGGAACTGATCTAAAAAAACAGTGAAATAATATAACTACAGTTGGTTTAAAACAGTGGTTCTCAAACTTTTTGTTGTGGCGGAACCCTACAGTTTGACATGAAGTTCCAATGGACTCCCAAGAAACAGAACATTTAACCATTTATGGCAGAGGGGACTCCTACACATTGCTTATCAGTTTTTGGAAACCTCTCTAGCATCCAACAAGATGTCAGTATTAACCCTCTGAGTGCCAGAAGGCAATGCAATGAATTGCAAAGCAATGTGTTGCCCACTCCTCTGGCATGCAAAAGATTAAGTTTAGTTGACTGAGGGATACTGCTGTCATTAAAGATTAAAATATTAGGCTCAAATTAATCAGGTAACAATTTCCGTCAATTATAGTTTTTTTGTTTGTTTGTAAGAAGGCTAGATTAGAGTGCAGATTAGAACAGAAATCTTACAGGAAACACAGTTGGATTGGATGGAATATTTTAATGTGAAAATCATCTATTTCTAGCCAAAGAACCACACATACACTGTCTATCTCTTGTACATGGTACTGCTATGCACTGGTGTTCACAGAACCACGCATACGCCGTCTAATTCTCCATCCTTGTTCTGTTGTGCACTGGTAGTCACAGTACCACACATACACTGTCTGACACCCCATCCTTGTTCTGCTGTAGTGCACAGACCCACATATACACTGTCTACCTCTTCATTCTCGTTCTGCTGTACACTGATAGTCACAGAACCACACATACACTGTCTGTCACTCCATCCTTGTTCTATAGTCCACTTGTAGTCATAGAACCACACCTACATTGTCTGCCACTCCATCTTTGTTCTGCTGTATACTGGTAAACGCAGACCCACACATACACTGTCTGACACCCCCCAGCCTTGTTCTGTAGCCACAAAAACAACAAACATACACATATACACACAATCTGATACTCCAGCATTTTTCTGCTGTGCACTTGTAGCCACAGAACCGCACATACACTGTCTACCACTCCAGCATTGTTCCATTGTCTGCCATTTACTCCAAAGAACCCATTGTACTTCATCAGGGAACCCTGGGGATTCACTGATCATAGTTTCAGGCCTACTGGTTTTTAAAAAAATCTTCTGTACCTCAATTATAAGTATTTATAAAACTATTTGCCCCTAGTTAAAGACTTGAGCAAGGCATAGAGGTGAATGTATGATGATGATTCCATGGTAAATCAGGAGTTGCAATAAATTTTAGAGACTATGTCTGACAAACACCAATGTATTAAGCTTGGTACAGCAAAACAGCTCCTTTTGACATCTCTTACACCAAGGGGCGGGCTATGGGGAAGTCTGTGGATGGTCTGAGCTGCTCCTTTCCTCTATACATTGTTTAACCCATTGAATGTCAGAAGGGTACACAAGACATTGCAAAACAATGCATTGCACATTCCTATGGTATTCATTATTGGGCATGATGTGGGGCAGACATAAAACACTTGCTGGCATTAAAGTCCTAATGACAATAGAGTGTGTGCTCCGGTATGCACTACAGAAATCATCTGCTGTATTGAGTACCCTGAAGTGCAGTCACTGGTGTTAAAGTGGACATGCAATTCATGATGTCCTTTTTATGATGCATGGAAAGTCACAGTGGGGAACTATACCTAAATGAGTAAGTAGTGTGTTCAATGAATAGTAACTCTTCGTTTTTATTTTACATATTCAACTAGAACATAACATGTACGTTCAGATTGCCTATATTATTATTTTTTGGGGGGTTTCATAGTCATCTATTTTTGTACCCATTTATGCCTCTGACAGTGGGCTACTCAGATCTCAGATTCCAGGGGTCTATCCTGGCCGATAGACCATTAAAGCAGAATGAAATTCAATGTTACGGTATACCTGTCCGCGTGCTTTCTTCTTTCATTCTTTCTTTTTTACCTTGTATCGCAAGACCCATTTTCATGTTCCCTTACAGAAATCTCTCTGCAAAAAGGTCCAGGGAGCTCACAAAAGTGTAAAAAGGAGTTGAAGGTTAAATAAACAGTATATAATGGCAAAACAGGGAATTAAATTATGTCTATGTTGTCCTAGTCATTTTCTTGTAAAATAAATAGTTTTTAAGAAATGGTGGTGAACACTGTGGGCACTGTATCCTGATTTCACAGGCTTGTTCTAGAAACAGATATTTGGGGAGCTCCCGGTCTGGAATATAAAAGAGGCGGAAAAAGCAGATGCAGATAAAGAAATATAGGCAATTTGAGTTTACACATTATGCATGTGCAGAATATGTAAGTCAAAAAGTAAGGTCTTTAATCATCTGGATGCCAGATACATCTCAAATGCTTTGACAAGCAATGTATGGGCAATCTTTCAAGCATCTAAGGCAGCAGTGAGCAACCTGAGGCCCCCAGCAGTTCAAGACTACAATTCCTATCATCCCCAACCGGCCAGTGGCAATTGTAGTCCTGAACAGTTAGAGAACTTCAGGTTGCCCAGTACTGCATAGTTGCTAGACTGACCTGGAGGTTATGCTCTAAGGCATGATAAAGTGGAGATAACGTCTCCAGTGATATCACTTCTCCAGTTCCTATGTTATTCTATGGAGCCTATTCACTAAGATCTCCAAAGTTGGAGAAATCTTAGTGCATTGGCTCCATAGAATAACATATAACTTAGAGAAGTGATATCACTGGAGAAGTCCTCTCCACTTTATCATTTCTTTATCATGCCTTAGAGCACTCCCCCTAGTCCTCAAAAGCTGGGGGGAGATCAAGGAAATCCTTCATTTGTTGCCTGTTGATGCTGCTTAAGGATTGAACTTGAATGACACACATCTAAGGGATCAAACCATTCCACAAACATACAGTCTTATCTAGATTTATAAAATCGCTAATCTATATGTATTTTCTGAATATTTCAAAATAATGCATACATAGCGATATTTTGTTTTACATTTTTCCTTTCTAAAAATTTAATATTTTCATTCAAACCATTATTCTTCATTTTCATTTTATGTGTTTGGTGATATTACATGATATTATTTTTGAGTTATATGAAAATAGATTTCAGTGCTATAATATGAGACTGGTGAAAATGGCCTCATTTATAATACATTTTGAGATTATCTAACAAGTTTTAATTTCGTTATATAGGAACGGTGAGAGCAGATCCAATGATAGTTATTGTCTTGCTTTTCTAGTAGATAGTATATTGGACTGGCGAGTGCAGTTTTAATAAAAAATAATAATCTGCTCGATTCTCCAGTGGATTGTAAAATCACTATACTGATTTGGTTAGAGCCGTCCAAGTGATTTATATTAGTGATATCCAACAGACTATAGGCCTTATGTCCAACAGAAGACTGGAATAATTCTGGGTCAAACACACTGTATCATAGGGGAGAGATACACATTTCCAAAACTTCCTTTGATCTAAATGGGATTTTTAACCCCACTGAATGCTAGAGAGGTCTCTAGCACATTGGGGGAGATTCACTAAACTGTGATAAAGAGATGATTGAGTGGAGATGATTTCTCCAGTTTATCAGTTTATCAGTTTATCGCTTATGGTATGGAGCCTATGCACTAAGATTTCTTCAACTTTGGAGATCTTAGTGCTTAGCTCTATAGAATAACATAGGAACTGGAGAAGTGATAAACTGGGGAAGTCATCTCCACTTTATCACCTCTTTATCACTGCTTAGTGAATCTCCCCTGTTGTGAAGTAATGCCTTGGTGACCTTTGTAGAATTCAAGGGGGTTAAAGCCCATTTAAATCAAGGATAAGTTTTATTTTCTCCCTATTGTACAGTTGGTTTACCCCCAGATCAGTCTGATTTTCTTTTCCCTAAAAAGGGTAAATTTACTCATTCTCAAATCTAGGAAATTTCTTGTCCCAATCCTCTGGAGTTCCACTAAGGACTAAAGGTGGGAGTGTCCAAATGATTCATCATAACAAGAGTGGTGCTTGGCTGGTGGTAGATGGGATTGTGCGGAGAGGAGGAGGGGTTTACCCTTAACCCCTTAAGGACCACTTTGGTCTTTCCGATGCGCCAGTACACGTGACCTGTTACTAGTACCTGCGCAGCACATTGAGGACTTGGAGTGGTCAATTTCAGTCCCCGTTTTTACTTACAGCGCTCCCAGATGACCTCTTTAAGTAAAATGTATGTGACATGCTATGGCCGTCACTGGTCCTTATGGCAAAACACTGCGTGACATAAGCCCTTAAGGGGTTAAAATGGGAAGAGTAACCCATTATTCCTTTGTCCATGAGAATCAACATCTGTGACCTGGTAATCTATATATTTAAAAGTCTAAGGGTTCCAGATTTGCTGCCCGACCCATCCTGGGGTAGCAGGGGGAAGGAGATCAGTGGCAGGCAGTGAATCAGGGTCAAAGATTTTAACAGGAGTGTGCAGGGGGAAGAAGCCCCCCTGCCCACTCCTGTGAAAATAGCTAAGGCAAGACTAACCACTGTAGCGCTCCAGCGTATCCCTGAACTGCAGGGCCGGATTTGCCATAAGGCAGAGTAGGCACCTGCCTACAGGCGCACGCCACCGAGGGGCGCCTGCCATTGTGATTTTTTTTTTTTTTTTTTTTTTTAAATTCGCTAGCCTGCCAGGCCAGCCTTTGATAGTCTGGGCCGTGGACTACAAAGGGGGGACAGTGTGAGTGAGTGTGAGTGTGATGTGTCTGTGCAGGCAGCTGCTGTGCTGTCACTCTGTGTGTAAGCCTCGTGTGAGTGTGACTCAGACTGACAAGATCTATCACCCGTGCCGCCGCCGAGTCTATTGTCTATAGTGCAGAAGACACTAGTGCTATCAAAGTCAGCTGGGCGCCGCTGCATAACCCGGCCACATTATTTTATTTATTTGATCAAAGATCACTCATGTGACAGAGTAGAGAGAAGATCAAGCAGCGCCGCCGCCACTGCCTGCCGGCGGGCTGGCTGCTCTACACATAAGGTGACTGAGGTCTGAGGAGTCAGTCACGAACTAATGCTGCCTGCTGCCCAGCCTGCCCTGAATGACCTTGACCCAGAGCCTCTACCCTTTACCCTCCTCCAAGTCATCAGATGCTGCGCTGCCTTTCTGTGGTTTGGACATTCGAGCCAGAGGTGAGTTGAGCTCTTTGTGACCATGCGCAACAGCGTCACCTGTTATATGCTGCTCTCTCATTTACTGCACTAAGTTCGGCAGGTCATTGTATATTGCGATTTGTCAAAACATTTTGGGCTTCACACAACTACACATGGGGATCCAGCCCCCCCCCAAGCGATGCCCCTGGTATCACCCCCGTTGCCGGTGTCACCCGGTGTGGTCCACACCCCCCTCTTGACACCACTGGAACTGGTCAAGAAAAAGACTAAATGAGGCTGGTAGCACTGCGAGCAGAAGCAACTCCAGACTGATCAGCTCCAACAGCACAGCAAGTAACTGTACTCCTCCGGCTCTATCCGCAGTACAGCCAGCGTCTGCTGGTTACTTTAGTAACAGGCATACAGGTGGCTGTCAGCATTGGGGTTGAGAGTAGCAAGTGGGGCACAAGCTTTGGTAGTGGGACACTTATTTAAAGCAGCAGGATTGGCATCAATTTTGAGCCTTGTACTAGTGTATGCATGTGTCTTCCAGGATGTGAATTTTGTGTGCTAGTGCATGCATGTGTGTGACAGAGTGTGAATGTGTGCGCATCTGTGCCAATGTGCGAGCGTATGTTCTAGTGTATGGGTATGCGTCAGGGTGTGAATGTGTTTGCTAGTGCATGCATGTGTGTTCTAGTGTATGCATGTATGTGCCAGGATATGAATGTGTGTACTAGTGTGTGAATGTGTGTGCTACTGTGTGAATATGTGTACCAGTGTGTGAATTTGGGCACTAGTGTGTGTCAGTGTGTGCATGTGTGTTAGTGTGTGCCAAGAGGAGGGAGGCAAATAGGAGCATAATTTACACACAAGCATAGCATACGATGGCATACTATGTGAGATTTAACTTTGTTATTTACTCAAAGTAAATATCTCCAGAACCCACTTGCAAAACGTGTCCTCACATTACTGATTATTGTTTGAGAATTTAGGGAATGTTTATTTATCCCCGTATTGCAGTCACTTTTCTCCAAAATTGCTTCAGTTCTTCTTAATGTAAGAATGAATTTAAAGTCAGAATCAAGTCAATATTTTACATTTTTACTTTGAAAAATAACTAGAAAAATGGGTGTGGTTAAATTAGGGGGTGTGGTTAGGGGTTGGGTCAAGGCGGGGCTAAGGGCGCCAGAGGGTACTCTGCCTAGGGGCGCTTGAGATGTAAATCCGGCCCTGCTGAACTGCATGGTGTTCTCAATCATACAGGCAACACTGTGTACCTTTCGCTAATTAAATATAAAAACTGGACTCTCCATGCTGTGTTTAAACTGATCTCTTAGTTTTACTTAGTGTCTCAGAGAGTTTCTTTCTTCTGCTCCTTTTTTAACCCCCGCAATCCAGGTGGTAGGCTTCCCTAGAAGACACCGGCACTTTTTTTTTTTTTTTTAACAGAAATGCATTCTGGGACCGCAAAGAGTTGTGTAGCCGTGCTGTGATCCCAGAGTTCCAGGACATGCCAGAACTGTCACCAGTCCTTATCGTTCAGATTGGCGTGATGGTCCTGGCATGTCATGCATTTTTCAGGTGTTAATGTTATGTAGTAAAAAGGTGCAAATATATACATGCTTACTGTAAAAGGTGAGTTGTGGGGGTAGCCTGCACAATCTCACTGCCTTCACCATGCATTCACATATGGTTAATAGTGGCCATTTTAAATATTGCTGCAGTGTCCAGCATTTATACTAATTTCATTTGGCCTGTTTATTTACCAGTTCACATATTCTGTACATTACAGTTTTCTTAAAATGTTGTCACCTTATGATAAGTTTAGTTAATTTTAAAGATAACTGAAAACTGCATATATGTGGTGCTAGTTATTTCTTTGTAAAATAAATAGTTATTGATAAATTTACCTTTGTTGGTGGCACAGTGTGGCACTTTATACTTATTAGTTGATGTTCTAGGCCAGGTACTATGCACTTGACTATGAATCTAGACAGAGGCCACACATTGGGGGCATTTCTAACAGCACTGAGAGATAGATTTGTTCTTAAACGTGACTAATTAGACTATTCTGCAGGGAATTAGCGTAAAGTGCCATACTGTACCATAAGAACTTAGACGTTGATTTCTAAAAATCAATTTATTTTTACAGAAAAAAATGACTAGTACTGACATTTTTAATTTCTTGTAAAACTAAACTTGACTGTGGGAAACAGGTCTACTTTAAGAGCTCTTTGTGTACATTAAAAGTATTTTTGTGTCCTGAATCACTGGGTGGAGTTAGGGTTGGGTTATGTAGTGAGTAGGGGTATGTTTGTGGGTGGGACTAGGAGAGCCAGCGGTGCTTTGATTAAAGATGCCTGACATGCAGATGAATAAAACAAGCGTTTCATGTAAGATCACAAAATGTTTACATACAAACTCTGGAAAGCATTTACAAAATGATACAATGTTATTGGTGCCAATATGTACATAAAATAAAAAGGAACACAAAATATGAAATACACAGATTTTTCAACTTTGTCAAACTATATATGATATAATATATTACTATATATAATATATATGATTATAATTGAATAATGCACATCTGTTTATTTTTTTCGCATACATAAATCTGTTTTTATTTGAGAGGGCGCATCCTTTCAGAGGGTATAGAGCTGGGTGACAGTTTGTTGTTAAAAGGATAGTAATTGTTCACAAAAATAGCAGCTCCAATTAATCTTTATAGTATTTGGGCCATGGAGAGTGTTATTTCAATACTGTCTGAGCTGTAGTTCAAGAGTAATTGAATGCTAAAGTATCCCCCTCCCGCCCCTTTTTCCTAGTGTAAGCCACCTCCCCTCAGATGTGGAATCTGGTATCTTGACTGGACAGCTCACAGTAAGGGACAATCTTCTTACTGTGAGTATAAGGATAACCCTGCCCCCCTTGACAGGTTTTTCCTTATGCTCACTGAAGATTGCCCCTTTCTGCCATCCATCTGGACAGTCTTGCTGCTCTGAGGTGAGCTGTGTTACATCAGTAAAAGGGGCAGTAGAGGGATACTTTATCATTCAATTACTCTTTAACTACAACTCTGACAGTATTAAAATAACACTCTCCATGCCCCAGATACTATGAAGATTAATTGAAGCTGCTTTTATTATGAAATATTACTATCCCTTTAAGGACTGAGCACAGTTTAAAACAATGAGTTAGAGAGGTACTCAAAGTTGTTTTGTAATGTGTTGGGCACCCCTTCGGCACTCATGGCATCATTCAATCCAGTGTCGTAGAAAAGGTATTAGAAGGTTTACATACACATCTTCTGTTATTAAAGTGTGCTCTTTCATATCAGAGAAACTTGTTTTCTAAAGTATTTTTGTTTCTTTAAATGAGCATGTGAAGTAATCTAGGCAGAGGATAGGACAGAGAGACAGATGTAGTGCTGGAAAATGTCATTATAAATCCATTTGGCTTTCTGTCCTTTCATCTATCTGGTCTCCTGTCTCCTTCAGTTATGAGTTTAATGTGTTATTTTCCTACAATATCTGCAATGTGCGTAACCTTTTGTTTATTTCATTCTAATAAAACATTCTGTAGTGATATAGCTTAGCTAAAACTGCAATGCACAGACTGATACAGACATATAGCTAGACAGACTACAGACACATAGCTAGACAGACAGTGTTACAGGCAGAGAGAAAAAAAGCCATAACAGAACATGACTAGGCAGGGGCCAAAGAACACTTTTTTGATTAGTGGGCCTAAACAAAACCTTGCTGTCTTATCATACAGCAGCTTTGATCTGGTGTGCAGGACTCCAGCTTTTGTTGGACTACAACTCCCAACATACTAAGGTTGTACAACACTGGATTACAGAGAAATTTGCCTCTGAAAGAAATGTGGCCCCATCCTTTCTTGCATATGTGAGACTAAGTGGAACTAGACTTTGGTTGGTTGCAATACAAAGCAAAATTTACTAATGTTACTTATGCTCATTAATGCAAGTTTTAACTATAGAAGAATTCTAATGGAAGTTGTGTGACCAAATCAGGCCCCATTTCAGCTGCACCTCTTTATCACACTTTAAAGGAACATCTAAATACGTATATATAATTTTTATGATGAGTAAAATAATATAATGTCCATTGCTGGGAGATACTTTATTTAAAAGTTATTACAGTGTAAATACTGTATAAGACGCGGGTGTAAATTATACACAAGGAAAAATAAAATACCCATGTATAGTACACACCCCCTTTATGTCCCTCTACTCACAAAAATAAAATGCTGGTCTACCCTTGATCCCTCTCCCACTTCCCTTCCTTCCCTCCCCCCACCTCAATACCATATCATGAGACCCCCGCACATCAGAAAATGCATTAGTGCCCCATGAGGACCATCCTTTCCTGGACGGAGCTTCTGGCTGCCTCTTGTGGGGCTAACAGTCATTGGGGTGGATAGAGGGAGGGAAAGGCGGGGTCAAGATATGACATTGAGATGAGGAAAAGAAAAGGGGTAGAGGGATTAAAGGAAGACCTGAAGTTTAATTTCATTATTTTAATGTGTATAATATGCACCTCAAACTTCACATCAGGTGAAAAGTGGAAAAAATGTACATATTATACCTGAGATTTTACAGTATTTTTGACACTGAAATTAGCATTTTTCATTGCCATGCAGTTTATGGTAGAGCTGTTACTATTGCTGTTTATGGAGTACTTGGGGGTTACTCACTAAGGCGTGATAAAGAGGTAATATCTCTGACATAACTTCTCTGGTGATATCACATCTCTAGTTCCTAAGTTATTCTATAGAGCCTATGCACTAAGATATCCAGAGTTGGAGAAATATTAGTGCATTGGCTCTATAGAATAACATAGGAACTGGAGAAGTGATATCACTGGAGAAGTTATCTACACTTTATCATCTCTTTATGTCTTAGTGCATCTTCCCTGATGTGTCACAGACTAATTGACAGCAGTAGCAACAATGTTGCAAACACTCAAAAAATGCATTTTTGCAAATAACTTATGAACAAACATCTCCCAGTAGGAGTCACATTGTTTTACTTGTGAACTCTGACACATAATATATTATTAGTTTGAAGTACTGTTTTGTACTTGTTTCTGATTGTTTCCACACTGACTCTTCCTTCCTTTCATTCAGTTTGTTCACAGTTTTCCAAAGGGGTTTACTCCATTTTTGGGTTTTATGACCGGAAAACAGTCAACATGCTGACCTCCTTTTGTGGTGCTCTACACGTCTGTTTCATCACTCCCAGCTTCCCTGTAGCCACTTCCAATCAGTTTGTCCTTCAGCTGAGGCCGGAACTCCAAGATGCCCTCATCAGTGTTATTGAACACTACAAGTGGAAAAAATTTGTTTACATTTATGATGCAGACCGAGGTAAGCAGACTTCAGAAAATGTTCTGTTTTATTTTTCACTTTAGTTTAACCCCCGTAGATGCTAGAGATGTCTCCAAAGCATTGAGAAACATAAACAGAAACACAGAAACATAAACATAGATTTTGACGGCAGAATAGAACCATCTGGCCCATTCAGTCTGCCCATTTCCTTATTTAATCAAATACATAGACTTACATCCGTTTTAGAATAAGATTCCTTCTTATGCCTATCCCAAGCATTTTAGAACTCCCTAAAAAATATTACATCTGCACACAACACTTCTGTATTGTCCATGCTCTAACTTGAGATCATAAACTCTTTGTTTAACCCCTTAGGGACCGGGGGAATCCGCGCTACGAGCCGACTGAACGACCATGGAGCAATTTTTTTTATTGCTCCGTTGCGTTCCGGACTCCCCGAACGGTGCGCAGCCGCGAGGGCAGCCCGGAACTCGATATCGGTCATAGTACGTCATCGGTCGTTAAGTCAAATCTACCCTTGACGTACTATGACCGTCAAGGGTCGTTAAGGGGTTAATATTCCTCTTTTTTCTGAAAAATGCTTCCTTCCTGAACTATATTAAATCCCTTACTATATTTAAAGGTTTCTGTCATATCAGCCCTCTCCCTCCTTCCTTCCATGCTATACATATCAAGTAACTCCCCGGATTATAGAGGAGGGGAGGCATGAAGAAGGGGAGGGTGGGAAATGAGGTAGTGGTGGGTGGGATTAGAGGGGGAAAAAGGAAGATAGCAGGCAGGAAGTGGGTCTTTTTAAGAAGAGTTGTGGAGCTGAGAGGTTGTGGAGCAGTTGTCCTACCTTTTCATGGCTGAACTGTCAGGCTTGCTGGAGGAGGTGAGGCGCCTGTATTCTGCGGAAGGAGGTCAATGGCTGCGGGATCGGTTGGCTGCGCAGGGTCCTGCGGCGGCTGCTCCGGATGGTGCTGTGGCTGGAGATGCGGCTGGGCGGCCTGTGCGCAGGACCAGAGCGCGCCCGCCGGAAAGATTGAGCCCTGATGGTCGGAGGGGGAGGTGGAGGAGTCGGAGCCCTCTCCCCTCTGCCTCTAGGAGGAATGCGGGCGGCAGTCGGGCTGCTGGTGAGCTGGACCGGGAGACTGAGGGCAGGAGCAGTGAGCGTGGGCGGTCCGGTGGGACTGCGCCCAGGAGGGCCAGGAGGCAGTCCACAGGCAGAGCTGCTTCTGCGGGTGCCAGTTCCAGCCGGGGACTGGGCCCTGGAGGGGACGTTGACGCCAGCACTGCTTCTGGTCAGGTGAGCCAGGGATCGCATGCGGCTGCTGTTGGCATGCGCCCTCTGGTGGTGACTCAGGAGAATGACAGCAGGGGCTCTGTGGACAGTGACTTGGGAAGGAGGATACATGGAGGACTAGGGGCTTTGCCTGCTGGGTCTGGAGTGGCACTGGACGGTGCTGGAAGGGCACCTGGGGGGCTGCTGGGGCTTCCGCAGGTTTCGGGGACCAGACTGCTGCTGACGGGTGATGGGGCTGGGGGGCCGCCTGGGGGGCTGGCCGATCCTCCGCAGGTTTCGGTGCGGCCGGTTGCTGTCACGGCGACTGGCGCCGCTAGTGGCTCATCCGGGTGCGTGTCGCGCGCTGCGGATTCAGACGGAGGACGGAGGGGGGGTTCGCCGCCGGTGGCGGTTGCTGATGTCTCTTCTCCCCCTTTGTCGCAGGTTCAACTTCGGAGTCCGTTGGAGGCTTGTGAAGGTACTTCGTCGGTTGGGACGCAGCTGATGGCGGCACGTACTCCTGTGGTGGCGAGGACTGATGTAGGAGGTACATCTGTTGGGGTGGCAGGGGGGGAGGTGGGTGGGGGCTTATTGGGTGACGTGTTAAGTGGGCTGCACAGGTTGCTCGGCGCTCTCCAGCCCAGGGTAGGAGTTCCGGTTTTGCCGGCGGCGGAGGCGTTGAGCTCCTGGGCGGCTCACTTGGGGGGGGTGGGAGGGGGCGGGGTTGGGGGGAGTTCAGGGGTTGGGAGCGCTGCGGTGGTTAGTGGGCCCCCCGTTAGCTCAGGTGTGGATGTAGTTGCGTCTTCCTCGCCTGCGGTTACCGGGGAGTCGGCTGGGACGTCGGGGGGCGTGTGCTCTTCTGCTTCGGCTCTAGGGTCTCCGGTTCCGGTGGGGGTCGCGGCTGCGGCGTGTGGGGCCTCCTATCTCTGTTGGTCGGGGCCGTTGGGGGCCCATCTTAAGCAGGAGGTGCGGGATAAAATTTGGCGCAGCGAATATGTGGAGCTTTATTCCTTACTCCCGTTGGAGGATACTCCTCCGGTCAAGGAGGACAAGGAGGATGGTAAGAAGGAAGACCGGGAACGCAGACGGTATAGGAGAATTCCGAAGATTTTCGGCAATTGGATTAGAGCTGATGAGCGAGCGTGCTCGGCCGATGCTCGGATCGGCTCGAGCATCGCTCTGCTCGGCACATGGCGGTACTCGTCGAGTACCGCCATGTGCTCTCCCGCCATGTTCGGGTGGCGGGGATCTGTGCCGGAAGAGGCACAGATCCGAAGACGCTCCGCTGGACCACCAGGGACTGGAGGTACGGGGGCATTGCGGAGATGAAGGGGGCATTGCGGAGATGAAGGGGGACATTGTGGAAGAGGGGCATAGACTCTATGCCCCTCTTCCACGATGTCCCCCTTCATCTCCGCTATGCCCGTCTTCCACAATGTGCCCCTTCATCTCCGCTATGCCCCTCTTCCACAATGTGCCCCTTCATCTCCGCTATGCCCCTCTTCCACAATGTCCCCCTTCATCTCCTCTATGGCATAGAGGAGATGAAGGGGGACATTGTGGAAGAGGGGCATAGAGGAGATGAAGGGGCACATTGTGGAAGAGGGGCATAGCGGAGATGAAGGGGCACATTGTGGAAGAGGGGCATAGCGGAGCTGAAGGGGGACATTGCGGAGCTGAAGGGGGCATTCGGAGATGAAGGGGGCATAGCGGAGATGAAGGGGGCATTGACCAGGCACCCTCCCCTCATCAGAGCAGGGGGTGCCTGGTGTCGCCCCATTCATTTCAATGGGGCTCGGGTGCTCGGCCGAGCACTCGAGCCTCAGGGGGTGCTCGGTCAGAGCACCCGAGCACCCGAGCATCGGGGTGCTCGCTCAACACTAATTAGAGCGTTTTCGATTTTGGCGAGCGTGATTGGCGACAAGTTTCCGCAGAAGTGTTCCGCTCTTTTTTCTTACCAGGACACCATCTGGTCTGCGTGTCGGACATACGGGGGTTTGTCGTGGTGGCGCTATGACAAGCAGTTTCGTCAGTGCATGGCGGTTCGTCCGTCTATGGCATGGGACCAGATGGACATCGGTCTCTGGTTAGCAATTATGACGCGTCCGGCGTCTTCTCCGGGGGGCATGTCGTCGTTTCAGTCCGGCGCCGGGGGGTTGGGGCTCCCCACTGTGTCAGCTGCTGGGCGAAAATTCGGTGTGTGCTGGCAATTTAACGAAGGTTCCTGTAAGTTCGGACAGACTTGCCGGTACCGCCACGAGTGTTCCCACTGTGGCGGCCCGCATGCTTTGCAACGATGTTTTAAGCGGCGGTCGGAGCGGGGTGACGTGGGTGAGAAGGGGGGTGACCCCGGTGCACATCGACCGTATGCGCCCGTGGCTCGCTCGGTACCCCAATTGTGAAGCGGCTGCCTTGCTGGACGAAGGGTTTTCGGAAGGGTTCCGGATTCCCTTTCGGGTGCGCGAGGTGAGTTTGTTGGAGGGGAACCTGAAATCGGCGGAGGAGCTTCCGGAGGTGGTGCAGGGGAAGCTGGATCGCGAGGTTTTGTTGGGCCGGATGGCCGGTCCTTTTCCTTCGCCCCCTCTAGCTAATCTTCGGGTTTCCCCTCTGGGGGTTGTTCCTAAGAAGGAACCGGGTACGTTCCGTATGATCCACCATTTGTCTTTCCCTTTCGGGGGTTCGGTGAATGATGACATTGATCGGGAAGCATGCCGTGTCTCGTACGCGTCTTTTGACGTGGCTGTCCGCTTGGTGGCACGTGCAGGGAGGGGGGCGTTGATGGCGAAGGCCAATGTTGAATCGGCTTTTCGGCTGTTGCCGGTCCACCCGGACTGTCACCATCTTCTGGGGTGCGTTTTTCGCGGTCAGTATTACGTGGACTTGTCTCTGCCGATGGGCTGTTCCATTTCTTGCGCCCATTTCGAGGCCTTTAGCACTTTCCTGGAGTGGGTAGTGAAGACTGAGTCGGGCTTTGGGTCTATCACCCACTACCTGGACGATTTTTTGTGCGTTGGCCCTGGTGGTTCAGCGGTGTGTCTCTGGCTCCTGCGGTCCTTGCAGTGGGTGGCGAACGTGTTTGGGGTCCCGCTGGCGCCGGACAAGACGGTGGGTCCGACCACTCGTTTGTGTTTTTTAGGCATTGAATTGGACTCACTTGCCATGGAGTGCAGATTGCCGCAGGACAAGTTGCTGGAGTTGCGGGATTTGGTTGGTGCGTTTTTAGGGGTCCGTAAAGTTACCCTGCGTCAGGTACAGTCCCTGTTGGGTAAATTGGCATTTGCCTGCAGGATTATCCCGATGGGTCGAATTTTTTGTAGACGGTTGGCCCAGGCGACGGGTGGGGTGACTCAGCCACATCATTTTGTGCGGATTTCTGGGGAGGTCAGGGCTGATTTGAGGGTGTGGGAGACGTTTTTGGAGGAGTATAACGGGCGGTCGTTGTGGCAGTTGCCTATGGTGTCAAATGGTGAGGTGGGGCTTCATACTGATGCCGCGGGTTCGGTGGGGTTTGGCGCCATCCTTGGGGAGGAGTGGTGCATGGGTTGTTGGCCGTCGTGGTGGTTGGCGGACGGATTGACCCGTAATCTTGTTTTTCTGGAATTGTTTCCTATACTGGTGGCAATGGTTTTGTGGGGGGAATCCTTGCGGAATCGGCGGGTAGTGTTTCATTGTGACAACATGGGAGTGGTTGAGGCGGTGAACAACCTGTCTGCCTCTTCCCTGCCGGTGGTGCGGTTGTTGCGGAGACTGGTTCTGGAATGTTTGCGCCTTAATGTGTACTTTAGGGCGACTCATGTGCCCGGAGTGTTAAACGTGGCTGCTGACGCTCTGTCTCGCCTGCAGATGGACATGTTCCGGATGGCGTGGCCGATGGCGAGAGAGGCGGGAGCGGTGTGTCCGGATTTCCTGTGGGACCTTGGCAGGGAT
The DNA here is from genome assembly GCA_037306005.1 of Rhinophrynus dorsalis. NCBI lineage: Eukaryota > Metazoa > Chordata > Amphibia > Anura > Rhinophrynidae > Rhinophrynus > Rhinophrynus dorsalis. Next base: position 89,082,803 of record CM074721.1, on the reverse strand, counting down.
GGATAGCAGCTCGTATTCAGCAAGCAGTTTCACCGGCCACGTGGGCGCGGTATTCCAAGGCTTGGGACGAATGGCTGCAGTTCTCGGACGTGGCTGGTGGTTTCCCTGATGATGATAGTCGCCTGCTTGGGGTGCTGTGGTTATTGTGGTCGTGGGCGGACAGTGGGTTGTCGCCGGCAGCTGTTTCTGGGCGGCTGGCTGGCTTAGTGTTTGGTTTCAAGTTGTGGGGTTGGAGGGATGTCACGAAGGAGTTTGTGGTGCGCATGGCTTTGCGGGGCATGCGACGGGGGGCTAAGGCTCCGGATCTGCGGCGACCGGTTTCCCTGTCTGTATTGCGCCAATTGATGCGGGTGCTGCCAGAGGTGTGTTTGTCTGCCTATGAGGTGGCGCTGTTTAGCTTGGCTTTTAGTTGGGCATTTTTTGGCGCTATGCGGATTGGGGAACTTGTGAGCAGGAGTAAGTCTGCCCCAGGGGGGGTGGATGTGGGGGATGTCCGTTTGGGTGTTGGGGAGCTTAGTTTTAAAATTGGGCGTTCTAAAACGGACGTTATGGGAAAGGGTGTTTGGGTTAATTTGTTTGCCATTCCCGCCTCCCCTTTGTGCCCGGTTCGACTGCTGGTGGATTTTCTGGAGTTGCGGCCTCCGGTTAGGGGCCCCCTCCTGGTTCGCCCTTCCGGCGTCCCGTTGACGCATTATCAGTTTGTCGGGGTGTTTCGCCGCTGTTTGGAGCAGTTCGGAGCGCCGGTGGCTGAATTTGGAGGGCATTCCTTTCGGATAGGGGCGGTGTAACGGATCCTACCCGTTACTGAGCCCTTGTCTGGACCTCAAACTATTTATTCAAAGACTATGGACATTTATTACTGTTTGGACTCTGTGCTGTGCCTTGGCGTACAAATTGGCCAGCTATTCCCTAAGAGAAAGACTTAAATTCATAGACTTTGGATCACATAGTATGTTTAATGTATGGCGAACGTTTTAGTTATTGTATGTAGTATGTTGAGGGTTTACTCCAAGGGAATAGGCAGTGAGGGGTTAATTATTTCATTATGTATTGCAGACTCCCAAGCCTTTTCCTTAATTATTCAACCCCTGGCCATTGTTAAGGAAATTAATATTCTGGCCACTCAAGTCCTTGGAGTGAGAACTGTCCTGAGACCCCCCTGCTGTGTGTGTTAATCCATTCACACCCCTCAGTCTGTGAGTCACCTATTGTATAGCCTGAAACTCTGTTGCCAGCCCTTTGTATTATATGTTGGGAGTTGATTACCTCTGTGAATGCGCTCATTGTGTCAGCCCTTGCCTTTTGTCTGATGTGTTTGATTTAATCAAGTTCCCTATTATATCAGGTTCCCCATGTGATCCAATGTACTGTACTGTATATAAATATCTGTGGTTTGTGACAATAAAGTGAGTTCTGTTTTGGAGTGAACAAGGAGTCCTGGAGTCTTGTATTGCTTATGGTCTAAAGTATCCACTCTGATACCCATCTGCGCCAAGTATCCTGAATCGCCGACCGCCTGCTGCCAGTTTCCTGCGACCTAACTTCGTGGACTGTCAGGCGGCGGCGTGGACTCTTCCCTGCTTCCAGCGATCCTGCGGCTGTTTCCAGTGACTGTTCATACTTCAACTGGTGCATCCGACGGCGTTTATCTGCGTCGAGAAGGAGAGACCCGGGAACGACGGCGGAAGGCGACGCGGTCCCTTCTCAGCTTCAGTTACAGGCGGCAACCGAAGCCTCTCAGTTGGGGCTCCCGGATGAGGTGGTTCAGCGCATTGGGAGGTGGGAATCTGCCAGATTCCGGTTATATATTCGGCCAGACAGGGCCTTACATGTGAGGGAGTGAGGGTTTCGTTTGGGGTGGCGTTGTTAGAGTCTGTGGTATTCGGTGTCACCACAATCGAAAAAAAAAAAAAAAAATTACAATTTTCATAGTTCATTGTGGCTTGTGGCTGAGGCTGCTTGCTGCAGTTGCAGTAATCGCTTTATGTTGTGCGTCACCCCAGGGGGATTGTGGGTGTTGTTAGTTATGATGTGTTTTTTGCAGGTGTTTCTTCGATTCCCGTCTGGATTATCGGACATTCCTATGTTTACTGGGCTCAGAAGCGGGCTTCGTTGCGTAGGAATGGTCTGCAGCTCGGCTTCCCTGTAGCTGATGTGGTGGTATCCTGGTTCGGGAGTAGGGGTATGCGATGGGTGCAGTTGTTGCAGGATGTGGTGCACTTGTCCAGGTGCCTGGGTCATGGTCCCAGGATTTTGGTCATTCACCTGGGGGGTAATGACTTGGGTACCTTCCCTGTTTGGGGTTTGGGGGAACGTATGAAGCGGGATCTGCATCGCTTGCTTGCTTTTTTTCCGAGCCTGATAGTTGTGTGGTCGGAGATGGTGGCGCGGCGGGTTTGGAAGCAAGCAAGGGATCCGTGGGCTTTGGATAAATGCAGGATAAAATTGAACCGTAGGATTACCCGTTATGTTTTGAACTTGGGGGGTGTTGCGGTTCGGCATAGAGTGTTTGAGGGGCAGGAGGTGCAGTTGTTTAGGGGCGATGGGGTGCACCCTAACGATTTAGGCCTTGATTTTTTCAATTTAGAGTTAATGGCGGGTATTGAACAGGCGGTGGCCCTGGTTCGGGGGGGGGAGGGCCAGCTGGCTAAGGAGTTAGTCAGTGGCCCTTTGGCGGTGTGACGGTGGTTTGGGGAATTAAATTTAAATTGAAATAAGTAATGATGTTTTCCTTAGGGAGTTAACCCTAAGGAAATATGCCCCGGACAGGTTGTCGCGGGAGTTAACGTTACCCGTTGGAGGCTAGTGTTGTATGGCCTAACGGGGTAATTGTGGAAATCGTTGATAAAGAATGTTGGTAGGATAAGTTTAAGCATGTGTCAGGGAGAGTTGGCCATGCATTGGGAGTGGTTAGCAGTTGGGAGAGCTGCATGTATTCAGCTAAAATGTATACGGGGGGTTTATGGGTAAAAGTTGGAAGAGAGTTATGTATTCGTGAACATAACATGTTAATAAAAGTTGGCCTGTTCATACCCATTTAAGGTGTTGTGTTTTTTCATTTCTATGCCCTTGTCCTTCTTCAAGTAACTCCCCGGATTATAGAGGAGGGGAGGCATGAAGAAGGGGAGGGTGGGAAATGAGGTAGTGGTAGGTGGGATTAGAGGGGGAAAAAGGAAGATAGCAGGCAGGAAGTGGGTCTTTTTAAGAAGAGTTGTGGAGCTCCCGCCCGCCCCTCCCTGTTGTTTTGGGGACTCGGCGGTGTGACGGTGGTTTGGGGAATTAAATTTAAATTGAAATAAGTAATGATGTTTTCCTTACGGAGTTAACCCTAAGGAAATATGCCCCGGACAGGTTGTCGCGGGAGTTAACGTTACCCGTTGGAGGCTAGTGTTGTATGGCCTAACAGGGTAATTGTGGAAATCGTTGATAAAGAATGTTGGTAGGATAAGTTTAAGCATGTGTCAGGGAGAGTTGGCCATGCATTGGGAGTGGTTAGCAGTTGGGAGAGCTGCATGTATTCAGCTAAAATGTATACGGGGGGTTTATGGGTAAAAGTTGGAAGAGAGTTATGTATTCGTGAACATAACATGTTAATAAAAGTTGGCCTGTTCATACCCATTTAAGGTGTTGTGTTTTTTCATTTCTATGCCCTTGTCCTTCTTCATGTTATTTGAGTCTATAAAGGTACATTGTGTCATGAAGACCCTGTACCATCTTGGTGGCTGTTCTTTGAACTGGCTCCTATTTATTAAGGTCCACACAGGACTCTACGCGACTGATTCTTTTAGGGCCACAAGAAAAAAATAGCAATGATAGTTCTTAAGTGGCAGTTTGATATTCTGTTACCTGTGCTATGACCAACCAACGAGAGATAACCGAAGGCAAAGTTCCCCCCTCCCTCTTCCCTGAAGTCAGCTTTGTACTGACTGCAGGGGAGGTCTGTCGTATGACAGGTTTGCGGCTCTGCAGCTGAGCTGAGATCCCGTTAGTGTGCTTGGTTTTCAGGCACATGTAGAAGACCGTTTCAGTGAAATAATTCTTTGTCACTAACGCGATCACAGCTCTGCTGCAGAGCCGCATGATTAAAGTCAGACCAGATATCCTTGCAGTCAGCACAATACTGACTTCAGGAAAGGGGGAGGGAAAGGAGAACTTTGCCTCTAAAGGTTTGAGATGAACCTGGGGGCTATTGACTTATTTTGCAAATACCTACAATATGAGGGATAGTAATAATAAAGTATTACTATCCCTTTAATATAAACTACAGCTGCTAGATTTGTACCCATAGAAATCAATGGAGCAGCCAAAGTCATTTGCAGTTGTATTGTAAGCACATTGAGGGAATGCATGTTCTTCTTGTATTTCTGCAGCTTAGAGTCCCCAACACATGCAAAAACATGCCCACTCACTCCCTCCGAGGCAGCTCTACACCATAAACTGCAAGTTACATTAATATGGAGGCCAAATCCCCATATCAAGTCATCATCAAACGCACAAGGAACATCCTCCCCTCACCCTCCTATAACAGTTAAATTATTCATTGTAATGTAGTCCCCACTCCCCCAACCTCCCAAATAAAGAAACATTCCATGTAATAGAAGCCCCTATGCCCTCACTCTACCCAAAAGAACCAACACCCACCAAAATATAAGCCCTTTCCACTCTCTTTCCTAACTAGAACCAACAACCAACAAAATGTAAGTCCTTTCCCCCTCCTTCCAAACAGAACCAACATACAATAAAATGTAAGGCTCTTCCTCCAACCATGCCAAACAGAATAAACATCCACCAAAACATAAGCTCCCTACTCTCCCAAACATAACCGATATTCCCCATGTAAAGCACTTACCTTGATGTCAGAGTTCCAGCAATGTCCACAACACCTGGTCCTCTTCTGTGGTCTCATGTGTAAAATAATCAAAAAAATTCAACCACATTTTTTGGCAAAATCTTCCTGTCATAAAACCACGCAGCCATGTATCTTATGTGTCATTAGACTTCAGATAGCAAACATTCTTCATTTCTATTTATATCTCAACTAATATAACAATTGCCCAATGGGCTTTGACTAGGTCTGTAGTTTTCTAGATCAATAACTTGAGCAAAGCTGACTGATTCCAACTGAAGCCATGAAAATCAGTGACTAAAGAATTGCTTTCTATTATCAGGTTTGTCTGTCCTGCAGAAGGTACTGGACACAGCCGCAGAGAAGAACTGGCAGGTGACTGCTGTAAACATTCTCACCACAACAGAGGAGGGATACCGACTGCTCTTCCAGGACCTTGACAAGAGCAAGGATCGCCAGGTTGTGATAGACTGCGAGTCAGAACGACTGAATGCAATACTCACCCAGGTAGTGTTAACTTTACCGCAAAGGCATTGATTCTTCATCTGTATTATGAAGAGAATCATCTGCACAATAGGGGACAAATACAAATTCTACAGATTCTCATTAGTTTAAAGTTGCAGCTTACCCTAATTATGTAAAAACTAGTAAGCGTGTGGCACAGCGTGGCCTGTGAGGTAAACCACTTTTTTAACCCTTTGAGTGCCAGAGAGGTATCGAACTTGTTGTCTTTCAGTGTCACAGAGGTATCTAATGCATTGCAAGGGTTAACTTGTATTAAAAAGGCAGATCTCAGGAGCATCAAGACCCCCCTATTTGGCTGGGAGAGCAATAGAGATGACACAGTGGAGCAAGAGGGATACCCTGCTTCACTTCAAGCCACCAGGTAGGATTGGCAGGATAAATGGGTAGGATTGGCGGGATTGGGAAACACTCTCTTGCCAATGGGAGGGGCTTTTCTTGATTCATGAGAGGTTTTGGCAATTCTGCCCACTCCTCCACTCCTTCCCCGCTCCGGGTAGAATGGAAGCAAGGGAGCACTCTTGCTCCTCTGGTTCTGATGCCCCACCATGAGGTCTGATGTTTTTTTATATTAGCTGTTGGTTGAGGAGGCAGGGGGTAACATTTTTTTGTTTGTTTTTTTTAAACAGAGTGGCCGCAGTGATTGGTTGACTCTCAACTAATCAGCATTTTCCAGCCACGCACCCTGACATCAAACCAGGATAACTTAGAGCTATATATATATATATATATATATATATATATATATATATATATATGTATTTCCCTGTACAGTAAAACAAGGTACTCCCATTGCTTGGGGATGTTTATTTCAAAAGCTATTAACCCCATCGCGACAATGGATGTACATGCATGTCCCGCAGAGGACGTCCATGTACGTTCAGGAAGTCGTTCAATGCAATGGGGAAAAAAAGTTAGTCGGGCGTTAAGTGCCGGCCGGTCACTAAGGGGTTAAAAAGGTAACTGAATTTTCTGATAGCTTGATTTCACGATGTCTTGCAGCCAGGTGGCAATATTGCTATTACTGCCAGTAAAAAGTTTACTGTTGCAGGCATGACTCCCCTAGATGGATTTCACAGTAGCACTCCTATATATATAGAATAAACAATTCAACATATATCTATAGGAATAAATAAAAGGGGAAGGCTGGTATTTGATCACAATTCTCTGTAATTACCAGCCACACCCTGGGTCTGCACAGAGGAGGTATTCTAATCTTCTCCATACTGCATCTCCAGGAAATACAGGGGGAGCATGATTTTGACAGGAATGGCCAGAGAGGCCTCCTACCCATTCCTGTCAAAATCTCTGCAATGACTTGGACCACCCTCATTATCTCCTCTACAGGAAAATAAAACATGTCAGCCACACTTTGGCCATTTTCTCTTACACACAGCACACCAATGTCTCTCCAAAAGCCTTCCACATCACTCCACTGATGCCTCCTTTGCACATTGTCCACACTCCATAAATGGCTTCTTTGGATATTCTCCAAACCACAATGTCCAAAGGAGCCATTAGTGGAGTGCAGACACATTCTATGGAGAGCTGTATGTCACTGACTTTCCTCTCCATTGGAATGTAACAGAATAACTAATTGGAATTTGACCACTAGAGGGCACTGCTAATGTAAAAAAATACTGTTTTAAACTGTAATAACTCTGGAAATATGCATCTCTCTGCAGTGGGAGTACCCTTATTGTACTCAGCAGGAAACGCCCTACAATATGTATTTTTCAGAAAAAAAGTGAAGTGCTCCTGTAAGGCCTATGCACCAGAATGATTTATGGTTTTCAGTATATTTACCAGTTACTTATCCCTTCAATGATCATTATTTAAGCCCTTGGATGTATCCAAAAGAATGCACTGGAGACTATGCTAGCATACAAAAGGTTACGAGTTTGTCTCTGTTTCTACAGGGTTAACCCTTTAAAGACGAGAGAGGTGTGGAATGTTAAACAATACATTCCATCAAGTCCTTATAAGCTCTCTGCTGCTATGTTATAGACTAAGGGTTTTTTTGTGCTAGGCAACGGTGAACGGAAGCAGGATCTGTGAGGACTGGGGGTGTGGTCGTGGGTGGTGTTAAGGGTACCTAAGGTGCCTTGCCTCCAGGCTCTCTGGTTTATGTTTGTATATATTCACTTCAATTGGCTAAACTGTAACACCAGGAAGTAATTGGCATATGAGCATTTGTGATGGTTTCTTTTACCGCGGCCATTACTAAACATAAAAATGGATCAAAAGAAAAAAAAAATATTTGCAATTTCCTGCTTATTTACTATGTACTCATTGTTTACATTTTTTCTATTGATCTCTCAAAAAACAGGATGAATTTGTTTATTTTAAACATAAAATGCCGTATTAACCAGAATCCATTTTGTTTCAGGTCGTCAAGTTGGAAAAAAATATTATTGGATACCATTATATACTTGCAAACTTGGTAAGTAAAGCAGAAATTTGCAGAGGCGGAATGCACTGTTGGAGCTTGTACTGTGCTTGCTCATTGTACAAGTAGAGCTTTTGTTAGTCTGCTGAGTGCTGAGTGAATTACTCACTTTGTTGCCAAAGGAACCATCAGACAATGCTCTTTGCAGCAGCGTTCTATATGTATGTTAGCAGCTGTCGAATAATTGCAGCCTTTGTTTGGAAGAACAAAAACAAATATTTTCAATTTAAACTGAATTTCCTCGCTATAGCAGAAATAATTCAGGGAGCTGTTTGGTTGCATTTGATACGCATCGAGGGAACATTGCTGAACCCCATTTCTGCTAAGCTATGAATAGCATTAAATATTTATCCTGCAAATAACATTGTAAAATGATCACAGACCTCTAAATACTTCTGACTTTAAAGGGATAGTAATACTTAAAATGTAAAAAAAATATGGTGTAGGGTTTATCCCCCTGAGTAAAACAAGAGTACTCCCACTGCTGAAAGGTGTTTTATTCAAAAGTTATTACAGTTCAAAGTTGAAATTTTTAGGTGCAATGTCACAGTGGCCTGAAATTGTACAGTGGAGCTGTTGCTACACCATCCTATGGACAGCTCTGGTCCCGGGACAATAAATCTCCATAGGATGGTGTAGCAACAGCGCCACTGTACAATTTCAGGCCACTGTGATACTGCACTTGAAAAAATTACATTTTGAAAATTAATAACGTTTGAATAAAGCACCTTTCAGCAGTGGGAGTACCCTTGTTTTACTCAGGGGGATAAACCCTACAACATGTTTTTTTTACATTTTAAGTATTACTATCCCTTTAAAGGGATAGTAGTTTTTCAAAATAAAAGCAGCTCCAATTAATCTTCATAGTATTTGGGCCATGGAGAGTGTTTGTTCAACATTGTCAGAGTTGTAGTTCAAGAGTAATTGAATGATAAAGTATCTCCCTCCCATGCCTTTTACTGATGTAACACTGCTCACCTCAGAACAGAAAGATGGTGTCCACATGGATTGCAGGGAGGTACAATCTTCAATTAAAATAAGAGAAAAATCTGAAAAACCTCTTAAGGGGGGCAGGGTTTTCTTTGATCTCACAGTAAGAAGATTGTCCCTTGCTGTGAGCTGTCTGGTCTTAAGACCAGATTCCATATGTGAGGGGAGGTGGATTACACTAGGTAAAAGGGGTGGGAGGGGGATACTTTATCATTCAGTTACTGTTGAACTACAGCTCTGACAGTACTGAAATAACACTATCCATGGCCCAAATACTATGAAGATTAATTGGAGCTGCTTTTATTTTGAAATGATACTATCCATTTAACGCTGAAAATGTACTGACCCAGAGATTCAACAGACCTCAAAGATATAACTTAGATATGCTCAATGGGGCTAGGGAAAAGTGGTTCATCAAAGGAAATAAATAAAAAGTTGCCCAAATTCTTATTGATTTAAATTGAGCTTTGAACCCCTTAAATGTTAGCGATATGTCTAGCATTCGAGGGGTTAAAAGCTCCATTTAAACCATTGGGGAGTATATTTTGCTCTCTAAGGTGTTGTTGGTTTGCTACAGAATAGCACCACTTTGTTAGTACATCAGCCTCAGTGAAGCACTGACATCACCCAGAACTGCATAGCATGTAGATTTGCAGGAGGCCTGGGGTGAGTAGTCCTTAGTTTTGAGTTATGGGAAATCCATCCTACCCATATCTATCTGGTTGCAACCATAAATTTTAAAACACTTTCAGCAGAACATTTGCCGCACCTTTAATTTATACAGTAAGAGATCAGTTCCACAAAAAGTGACAAACACAGTACAACATATTTCCATATTTATCAGTTAGTTTGTATTTATCAATGAAACATCAAGAGACATAGAATTTGATGGCAGAGAAGAACCATTCGGCCTATCTAGTCTGCCCATTTTTCCTGCTGTAAAAAATCTCAAACCTTATTTGGTCCTTGGTCTTGGGGAGCGGAATAATTTATCATTCAATTACTCTTGAACTACAACTCTGACAGTTTTGAAATAACACTCTCTATGACTCAAATATTATGAAGATTAATTGGAGCTGCTGTTTTTGTGAAACATTACTATCTGTTTATGTCATCAGAAATAATTACTTCCAAATCCCTTTCCTTTGTTGTGTCTGACAGCACCCTGAATACTATATTTTTCCTCTGGATTTTTACGTCCCAAGTGCATTATTTTACATTTATCAGCATTAAACTGAAGCTGCCACACTTTTGTCCATCTTCTAATTTACCTAAATCATTTGTCATTTGGCTAATTCCCCCAGGAATGTCAACCCTGTTGCAGATCTTTGTATCATCTGCAAAAAGGCCTACCTTACCTTGAAGACCTTTTGCAATATCACTAATAAAAATATTAAAAAGAATGGGTCCCAGTACAGATCCTGAGGTACCCCACTAGTAACATGGCATTTGTCTGAATATTCTCCATTGACTACAACTCTCTGGCTCCTGTCACTCAACCATTGCCTTATGAACTCAGTTTCTACATCCAGACCCAAACAGTGCAGTTTATTAACGAGTCCTCTATGCGAGACAGTGTCAGATGCCTTACTGAAATCTAGATAAGCTATATTTACTGCTCCCCCATTGTCTATTATTTCAGTTACCCAGTTAAAAAGAAATCTATGAGATTAGTTTGACAAGATCTCCCTGCTGTAAACCCAGGCTGTTTGGGATCTTGCAAGCCATTTAAATTCAGATATTTAACAATTTTTTTCTTTAACATGGTTTCCATTAATTTTCCCACTACTGATGTAAGAACTAATGGTCTGTAGTTGCCAGTCTCTTCCCTGCTACCTTCTTTGTGAAATGGTACTACATCTGCTACTTTCCGGTCTTCTGGAACTACTCCTGTCGATAGTAACTGATTGAATAAGTCTGATAAAATGACTGAATACAAAGATTTACCAAGAGCGTAAGAGAAATTCTTATTTCTCCTGGTGTGTCCCATTGAGGTCCATGGAGTACCTACCTTTTGAATATGCATACAATTATATGTATATACTTAAAGTAGACTTCTCACCTTGAATTCAGCTTTGCATAGCTGAAAATGTAATTAAACATTACCTGTATATAATGTTGTCTGAAAGACTGGCAGCTGGATAGTTTAAACCTTTGAATGCCAGAGGGGTATGCATTGCATTGAGAAACAATGCTTTGGCACATCTCTCACCTCATAGGGTTAAAAGATATTCATACTTTTATTTCTGTGCTAGTTGAAGTACACAGGCCACAGTGCCAGTGATGGAGCGTCCAACTCTGTATCAGCCGTGGCACAGGCAGTCTGTACTGCACATGACTGCAGCAAGCGCAGCAGTCTCTACTCCGCATGACTTTGTCGTTACACACGTTTTAGCAAATTATTATATAAGGATGTTAAACTCTTAGTGAACAGCACTGTATGCTAACTAAGCCCTCAGAACAGTTTCAGATACTAATAAAGACTTGTGCTGCAATGAGAGTTGTTTTTTTCAGAAATAAGCATACCAGTATATCCTAAACTATCCATCTGTTTGTGTTTTGGCTAAAATATCACATAGGCAGTTTTGAACAAAGGCTGTAGGCCTGCTCTAAGTACATACTTAAACCCTTAAGGACCAGTGGTCCTGGGGTGTGTGGTCCTTTAAGGACCAGATAGGAAACTTTGACGTGCCATCCCACGTGACTGATCATGTGTGCTGGCATGCCGAACGGGGGACTGAAAGAGATCTCTCCGGTCTTGGAGAGATCAACTTCAGTCCCCGGTATTACTCACTGCTCTCCTACAGGAGAGTGATGAGTAAAAGTACGTGACGTACCAGGACCATCACTGGTCCTTAAGTGCCGGACCAGCGTGACGTTCCGGGTACGTCAATGATCCTTAAGGGCTTAAAGAGGACTGCTTGCATGAAAAGTATTTTTATACCTTATTTCCTGTCATTATTTCCATGTCTGGTATATGCTCACATACACTAGGCAGGGAATTATGTTTGATCAGCATAACTGGGAACTCTCCGGATCTGCCCGGGAGATTCCATTTTGAGGCTGAATTTCTGGGTTTCCAGGGACAAAGGCTGAATCTCTGGTGGTAGTGAGTTTCTCCCCCTTCCCACCCTGTTCCTCCCTTCCCTACTACTGTTCCTCCTTCCCACCATGTTCTGCCCACTTCCCACCCACTTTATGGCTCAGTTATTATGAAGCCCTGCCCACCCAATTAAGTCACACCCTCTTTATGACGCAATTCTCGTCACTGACATCTTCTTGTTGGCAGCACATGAGCCCTTTCAGTGGACTGAAGATGACCAAGTTCCCAGGTATGTTGATCATTCATGTTTAAACAAATTTATGAATGAAGGCTCACTCAAAAGTCTCAGTATAAAGTGTCCACTTGTGGTTCTACAGTAGGGAAAAACATCCTCCAAAAATCTCTCCTTTCTATTAAAATATGGTACAATCAATCTGAATAGTGGTTAACAGGAGCTTTACGGTACTAGCAAAAGGAAACATTTGCTTCCAAACAGTGGGCCTTATGCATAAAGATAAAATGGAGCTATTCTAGAACTAATAGACTGCTTTACAGGGGGCAAATTCCCATTGTTTTAAATGGGGTGTTTAACTCTTTGAATGCTAGAGAGGTCACCAATGCATTGCATCGCAATACATTGGAGACTTCTATAGCGTGCAGAGATCTAAAAGCCCGAACTAAACATATGAGAATGTTCATTTGTTATCGGTGGTGCAAATGGTCTTCCCAGAACTTCTGCCAGGACGATATGCAGTTTCTATATCCGTTTGTCAAATGTTAATTAGGAAAGTTTGATAAATATTGTGCTTTCTGATTTGAGATCTGTGATGTCACATATGGATTTAAAAGTCTATAAAATAGCACAAAATGGTCTTTTTCCACTTTCTCTGATATAAATGGCCTGTATGTGTAAAAACAGTCTGTGGCTCAACTGCATGTCTAGAAGATGTTAAGGATTCTGTCTCTGTGGGGGGATTTACTAATTTGATTCCTCACTAAAATAGATGCAGGAATCCAATTTTTTTTCTTTTGCGTCTGCCTCAGTCATTTTCTAAGCTATTACACACAAAGTTCTCCAAAGACAGGGAAGTGTTGGAGAGTAGACACTTGTTTCTTCCACTTTTTAGCACATGATATAGTCCAAATAGTGTAGTGGAGGTGCTTGGGGCTTTTTCACATTTGTCTGAGTGCTCAGAGTGCACACTGGTATGCGCTAATGTGATCATAGATAATCATAGCTGCAGGCTCACGGTTTTTCAGCTAATATATACATGAAGAAAATGAGCTGCACTGACAGATTGGATTGTGCATGTTATTTATTATTTATCATTATTTATTTATAATGCACCAGCAGTTTCCACAGCGCTGTACACAAGAATGGAGTTACGAACAAGATGGCATACGCATAAAAATATTGAACAAAAATGGTTTGAGGGCCCTACTCTTATGAGCTTATAATCTAGAAGGTGTATGGTATAGTAGATAGAGAAGGTAACAGTCTTGCATGGAGGAGGCAGATCTATATTACACTGGAAACATCCAATGGACAAGTGAGATTGCTATACCTTAGGTAGTTTTGAGATTTAGGGAAGGCAAAGGACAGCTACAAAGGTATGTATAGCAGGTTTTTTGGGCCTAGGTGGTAAGCTTCTCTTAACAGGTCAGTTTTCGGAGATTCTTAAAGCTGTGGACCGCAGGTGAGAGTCTCGCAGAGTGAGGTAGGAAATTCCACAGGTTGGGTGCAGCATAGGAAAAGTCCAGGAGACAGGAATGGGAGGATAGACGAATAGAGCTGCAGGTCATGGGAAGAGCAAAGAGGGTGGTTAGGAGAGTATTTGGAGACAAGGGACGAGATATAGGGGGATATCCAACTGTTTTTGTAAGTTTAAAGCTCCTACATCTGCTTAAGGTGACAATCAACCTCCTTTTTGTCTTTACTAATTCTGCAAGTGCATAATAAGTAAAATCAGTTTACATGTACTTTTTGTTCTTACCTTTTTTTTATTTTTTTTTTTATTTTTTTTTAAATCTTCACTTTTATGTTCCTGACAATAAGCTTCCTGGATATTTTTTCCTGAGAGCTTCCTGTTAGGGACAGCACACCAATGAGCTGCATGCCCTTCTGTTCCTCAAATATATAATTTTACTTTTGTGTCCAGTGATCCTGCTAGCAACTCCCATGTCTTCCTCCGTGGACATTGATTGACAATGTTATCTCATGAATCAAGAAGCAAGGAAAAAAATCAGCGAGACCATTAAGATTTTCTGGTCATAGAAAAGGAAGTGGCATGTTATTATTATTAGGAGGTGTTACTTCCCCTTTAAGTCATGAACTGAGAGACCTTTACCTTCACTCTTCCCAGAAAACAGAGTGTGGATATCTCCTAATCTGCGCATGTGCTGATCCTTTGACTAACATAATACAGAACTGGAATTAAGTTTTGAGATGTGCAAACAAATTTAAAGTAATAGGTCCACTTTAAAATCTGTGGGATCAATGGGATTTTCCATTAGTGTCCTGTTGTGTGGTTTGCCCGAGAAATACAAGATAATGGCAGTTTAAATAGATACCTTTAATAAGACAAAAAGCTGTTAACCCCTTAAGGACCGGCCAGGCACACACGGCGCGGTCACTTAAGGACCAGGGACTTTTTATTTTTTTAAGAATTAGATTCCGGACTCCCTGAACGGCGTGCAGCCACGCGGGGAGCTCGGAATTCCATGATGGTCCAGGACCGTCATGGGTCCTTAAGGGGTTAAGCAACAAATCCACTTTAAAGGTTACTTATCACGTTTTACTAGGTCTGATCCAATGGGTGCAGATTTAGCAAAAAAGCTTTGGGCTGTACTGTGCAGCCCCCAAGTGTCTCCTGTCAGCCATTCCCATTCTGGTGGTAAGAAAGTTGGGCCAATCTGCTGGAACACAAACCTGAAGTCTGTGGTTCCATGTTTGTGTGCACATCATCCATAGCCCCATTATAACTCGCTTTCAAGCCTGACAGAGTGAGTTTATGGTTGTTTGTATCATGGGATATTTTCCTGTGTAATTCATCATTGTTAAAGAACAAGAGTACAGGGAGGTTCTTTTCTAATCCCCATTCTCCTCCCCTGTTGCTGCTTCAAGGCTCACAAAGAAGCCAATCAGCAGTTCAGCTCCCGGGGATCACATCTGCCAATTGGGCAACTATAACCTGATAGATGCCCTTTAAATTGTAATCTGACTGTTTAAACCAGAGATGTTCAACCCTATCTCAGGCTTGGATACAGGCCAGGAATTATGTATATCCCTGATCAAGCATGGGGGTTTTAATCAATGACTCATTCATTTAAAAAAAAAAAAAAAAACACCTGTAAACCTTTGAGTGTTCTGCAATGTGTAGCATACCCCTCTGGTACTCAAGGGGTTAAATACTCTCTGGTATAAACCCTTTGAACACAGATTTAGAGTCTGGACACCCCTAGTTTAAACCCTTGCAGGCCATACTGTTCATTCACTGTCTGAACCATAGCACAAAGAAATAGATATTGTCAAGGAAACCTGGGGGAGATTCACTAAGCAGCGATAAAGAGGTGATGAAGTGGAGATGACTTCTCTAATTTACCCTTTCACCAGTTCCTTTGTTATTCTATGGAGCCAATGCACTAAGATATCTTCAGCTTTGGAGATCTTATTCAATAGGCTGTATAGAATAACATAGGACCTGGAGAAGTGATAAAGTGGAGAAGTAATCACCTCTTTATCACTTCCTACTGAATCTCCTCCCTTGTCTGGATCCGCTTTACCTCTTATGTCGGGATGAGTTTAGTTGAGCGAGGTAGAAAAAATCAGTAAGGCCAATGTACAAAAAAGTGTAACAAATTTTGGGCAAACCAACTACACTGCAGGGGTCAAATAAACATTTTTTTGATGGGGCTTTTAATCTCTTGAATGTTAGAAAGGTCTCCAGTACATTGTGAAGCAATATATTTGAGACCTCTCTAGCTTTGAAGATGTTAAAGGTCCCTTTAAATCAATGGTACAAATTATTTGTCCCCTATGGTGCAGTTGGTTTGTCCTAAAATTTCTTTCTTCCTAACATAGTAACATAGTAACATAGTAAATTAGGTTGAAAAAAGACACAAGTCCATCAAGTTCAACCTTTGCCTCATACCTCAGTAACTGAGAATTTTATAGCTTTCCTGCTACCAATTAAATTAGTCTTTATCAGACCTTCCTGATCAGCCTACTGATAAACAGTATAACTCTGTATGTTCCCTTTTGAAAGAAATGTATCTAATCTTCTCTTAAATGTATCCATTGTATCTGCCATAACTACCTCCCTGGGCAATGAATTCCACAATTTGACAGACCTTACCGTAAAAAAACCCTTCCTCTGCTGAAGTTTAAAGGCATAGTAATACTTCGTTTTAACTTTATTTTATTTTGTAGGCATTAAAAAAACATGAAGAATGATATAAGTCTTATCTCTCAAACCTTTATGGTTTATGAGATATTCACAAGCAAAGTTCCCCTCCCCGCCCCTTTTACCTAGTGTAAGCCATCTCTTCTCAGATGTGAGTCTGGTTGTATGACAGTACAGATAACAGAAGGGGACAATTTTCTTTGTATGAAAACAATGAAAGCCCTTCCCCCCTTGACAAGTTTTTCAGCTTTTTCCATTATCTTAATTGAAGATTGTCCCTCTCTGCAGTCTACCTGGGCATCTCCCTTCTGATCTGGTTGAACAGGGGGGGGATACTTTGTTTGTGAATATCTCGTAAACCATAAAGGTTTCAGAGATAAGACTTATATCATTCTTCATGTTTTTTTAATGCCTGCAAAATAAAATAAAGTTAAAATGAAGTATTACTATCCCTTTAAACCTCCTTTCCTCTAATCTCAAGGGGTGTCCCCTGGTCACCTGATCAGGCCTTGGAATAAATAGCTCACCGCAGAGATCCTTGTATTGACCTCTCATATACTTGTACAATGTGATAAGGTCTCCTCTTAGTCGTCTTTTCTCTAGAGTAAATAAACCAAGTTTGTTTAGTCGTTCCTCATATGTCAAGTCCTCCATTCCCTTAATTAATTTTGTTGCTCTCCACTGTACCCTCTCTAGTTCTAGTATATCCTTTTTCAGAACCGGTGCCCAAAATTGCACTGCATACTCAAGGTGAGGTCTTACCAATGATTTGTATAATGGCAAAATAATGTTATCCACTCTTGCTTCAATACCTCTTTTTATGCAAGACAGGACTTTCTTTGCCTTTGCTACTGCTGTATGACACTGGTCACTGTTTCCAAGTTTGTAGTTGACAAGGATACCCAGGTCTTTTTCTAGCAACGAGTCACCTAAAATTATTCCATTAAGTTTATAAGTAGCCTTGGGATTGTTTCCTCCCAAATGCATGACTTTACACTTCCCCACATTAAACTTCATATTCCACATGTTTGCCCAATCTGACATTGTATGTAAGTCCCTCTGTAGAGAGAAAATATCCTGTTCTGAATTAATGACTTTGCATAATTTAGTATCATCTGCAAATATTGATATTTTGCTTTCTATTTCTATTTCCAGGCCATTTATAAACATGTTAAAAAGCAGCGGACCCAATACTGAACCCTGTGGTACTCCACTCTCCACTTTAACTGTACTGGAGAATTTTCCATTTACAACCACACACTGTTCCCTATCCTTCAGCCAGTTTTGTATCCAATTGCAAAGGTTATCTCCTAGCCCCAATTTCCTTATTTTATACACCAGCCTTCTGTGTGGTACTGTATCAAATGCCTTTACAAAGTCTAGATATACTACATCTACTGCCTTGCCATTGTCAAGGTTGCTGCTTACCTCCTCATAGAAGCTGAAAAGATTAGTTTGGCATGATCTATTCTTCATAAAACCATGTTGATTCGTGCTAATGATCTTATTTTTTGTGTTGTAATCCTGAATATAGTCCCTTATTATGCCTTCTAATAGTTTTCCCACTACAGAGGTCAAACTCACTGGTCTATAATTCCCAGGTTCTGTTTTAGTTCCCTTCTTAAATAGAGGCACTATGTTAGCTCTTCGCCAATCCTGTGGCACTGAGCCTGTGGTAATAGAATCTTTAAAGAGTAAATATAGGGGTTTTGCTAACACTGCACTGAGTTCCTGAAGAACCCTTGGATGTATACCATCAGGACCCGGTGCTTTGTCGGTCTTAATTTTGTTCAGTCTTCCCATGACATCTCCTTGAGTTAACCCAATATCTATTAATTGTATTGTTTTATTTGTTACTTGCGGAGGCTCTTCTACCATTCCTTGCTCCCTTGTATATACTGATGCAAAGAAAGTGTTTAAAACATAGGCCTTTTCCTTATCCTCACTAACCAACTCACCCATCTCATTTTTGAATGGTCCAATGCACTCCCTCTTAAGTTTTTTGCTATTTATATATTTAAAAAACTTTTTTGTATTAGTCTTGCTTTCCCTTGCAATTCGAGTTTCATTATCTATTTTTGCTACCTTAATTGCCTTTTTGCAATCTTTGTTGCACTCCCTGTATTTTAAGAAAGATTGTTCAGTTTCTTCTGAATTAAATAATTTGAATGCTTTTTTTTTCCTTGCCATTTTCTTCTTTACATGTGCAGTTAACCACATTGGCTGTGACTTACTTCTTTTGCACTTGTTCTCCATTGGTATATACTGTTGGGTACATTTCTGCAACCTAAATTTGAATTCTGACCATTTTTCCTCAGTATTTTTGCCTTTAAATAAAATATCCCAGTCTATGTGTTGCATTGAGGCCCTTAACAATTTGAAGTTCGCTTTTTTAAAATTAAGAGTTTTAACACCTCAGCCTCTGTGTGTGTGTCTCACTCTGTATTGTTTGTGGAGCTAAATAGCTGGCACACTCCAGTAATGAGTGAGACACACTCAGAGAATGAATTACTATAATATTTTCCAAATACAGCTGAGCCACTGACTTTTAACAGGCTGCAGGTAGAGGGAGCTCACATCAGTGAAACTGGAAACAAGATAAGTAAAATAGCTGATGCAAGGTAAATACGCAGAATTTTTAAAGAAAAAAAGAAATCCAGCAGCTTAAAGTAATTCCAACTACTAAATTCATAAAATTTACAAGCATTCCTGTATTTAAAAAAATACAAAACTACATTAATGCAGAGATAGTCAATATTTGTACCTCCAGACGCTGGCTGATTGGGAACAATGGCAATTATAATCTCCTGCAGCTGGTGGTACAAATATTGACTACCCCTACCCTAGTGTGCCTGGTTATGGTGAATATGTGTGCCTCTAATTGGAATACCTGCACTCTTCCCAGGGATTTATGGACATTGAGCTGCAGAAGTTTAAAGAAGCAGGAGCAAATGTGACTGGATTTCAGTTGGTAAACTACTCAGACACCATGGTATCCACAATAATGCAACAGTGGAAGAACTATGATGGACGAGAACAGCCTCGGGTGGACTGGAAGAAACCAAAGGCAAGTGCTTACCATTCTTAGTACTGAGCTAGCAGCCCCTATATTCTGAGTTGTTGATGTGACCAGAGTGAAACAGTACTGAAATTCCAGAATCATTTTGTTCATTCCTATAACAATTCAGGATTGAAAAAAGACCAAAACATTGGAGGGGGGTTGTGCAATGATGTATTCTTGTGATCGTTTGTGTTGGCTAGTTCAAATTCAGCACAAGGTGTCATACCTCCCAAGTATCCCTCTTTAGGAGGGACAGTCCCTCTTTTTGAACCAAATCCCTCTGTCCCTCTTTCCCACCCTGGTGTCCCTCTTTTTAGAAGATCAGACTGTGTGGTGTGCATGTTAGTGTACTAAATTGCTCCACAGCAATAAAACTTATATATATGTTTGTATAGACTTCAGTATATGTGTATATAAATTAGTCTGTGTGATTAAAACACTTTGGTCCTGTTCTAAATCATTTATTTAGTTACACAAAGAGGTGTCAATAGGTCACAAAATAACCTAAAAATACTCGGTAATGCCCCTCCTACTAGCCACGCCCCCAGCTACACCCCCTAAAACACAAGTGCCCCCTTTGGCCGTCTGAAATGTTGGGCAGTATGAGGTGTTGAGGCAAAATGCAATTATTATATTCATAGCTATGTACCCAGAGAGGAGACATGTATATGAAGAAACAGGACAGCTCATCATGCAAATGTAACACTTTATGTGCCAGAGAGGCATCCAGTGCAATGCAATGCTCTGGATACTGTTCTGGTACTCAGAGGGTTAACCTTTGAGTGCCAGAGAGGTAAATTTGCAGCTCTATTGATCTCACAAAAATGCAGAATGAATTTGAGGAGCTCACCAGGTTTATCCATCAAGTGAAAGAGGTGGTGTTCTAGACCAAACCAACTGCACAGAGGGGTGGAAATTCCACAAATTTCCATTGATTTAAAAGGGGTTTTTAATCCCTCGAATGCAAGAGTCTAGCATTTGAGGGGTTAAAAGGACAATTTAAATCAGTGGCACTTTTAATTTCCCCCTTATAGAGCTGCTAGTATGCGCCAGGATTGCACTTCTTTTGCATAAAGAATAAGGCCAACTGGGGTAACTGTACAAATTTGCCAGTGTAGCTCTACTGACATTAGCCTCAAACACCAGTGGCTGTGCTTCTGGGTATGCACTAGAGTGTATGAGTGATGTAAGAACACCAGTGACTGTGCTTCTGGGTATACACTAGAGTGTATGAGTGATGTAAGAACACCAGTGACTGCGCTTCTGGGTATGCACTAGAGCGTATGAGTGATGTAAGAACACCAGTGACTGCGCTTCTGGGTATGCACTAGAGCGTATGAGTGATGTAAGAACACCAGTGACTGCGCTTCTGGGTATGCACTAGAGCGTATGAGTGATGTAAGAACACCAGTGACTGCGCTTCTGGGTATGCACTAGAGTGTATGAGTGATGTAAGAACACCAGCGACTGCGCTTCTGGGTATGCACTAGAGCGTATGTGTGATGTAAGAACACCAGTGACTGCGCTTCTGCGTATGCACTAGAGTGTATGAGTGATGTAAGAACACCAGTGACTGTGCTTCTGGGTATGCACTACAGTGTATGAGTGATGTAAGAACACCAGTTACTGCGCTTCTGGGTATGCACTAGAGCGTATGAGTGATGTAAGAACACCAGCGACTGCGCTTCTGGGTATGCACTAGAGCGTATGAGTGATGTAAGAACACCAGCGACTGCGCTTCTGGGTATGCACTAGAGCGTATGAGTGATGTAAGAACACCAGTGACTGTGCTTCTGGGTATGCACTACAGGGTATGAGTGATGTAAGAACACCAGTGACTGCGCTTCTGGGTATGCACTACAGTGTATGAGTGATGTAAGAACATCAGCGACTGCGCTTCTGGGTATGCACTAGAGCGTATGAGTGATGTAAGAACACCAGTGACTGTGCTTCTGGGTATGCACTAGAGCGTATGAGTGATGTAAGAACACCAGTGACTGCGCTTCTGGGTATGCACTAGAGTGTATGAGTGATGTAAGAACACCAGCGACTGTGCTTCTGGGTATGCACTAGAGCGTATGAGTGATGTAAGAACACCAGTGACTGCGCTTCTGGGTATGCACTAGAGTGTATGAGTGATGTAAGAACACCAGTGACTGCGCTTCTGGGTATGCACTAGAGTGTATGAGTGATGTAAGAACACCAGCGACTGTGCTTCTGGGTATGCACTAGAGCGTATGAGTGATGTAAGAACACCAGTGACTGCGCTTCTGGGTATGAACTAGAGTGTATGAGTGATGTAAGAACACCAGTGACTGTGCTTCTGGGTATGCACTACAGGGTATGAGTGATGTAAGAACACCAGTGACTGTGCTTCTGGGTATGCACTAGAGTGTATGAGTGATGTAAGAACACCAGTGACTGCGCTTCTGGGTATGCACTAGAGTGTATGAGTGATGTAAGAACACCAGTTACTGTGCTTCTGGGTATGCACTAGAACGTATGAGTGATGGAAGAACACCAGTGACTGTGCTTCTGGGTATGCACTAGAGTGTATGAGTGATGTAAGAACACCAGCGACTGTGCTTCTGGGTATGCACTACAGTGTATGAGTGATGTAAGAACACCAGTGACTGCGCTTCTGGGTATGCACTAGAGTGTATGAGTGATGTAAGAACACCAGTGACTGCGCTTCTGGGTATGCACTAGAGTGTATGAGTGATGTAAGAACACCAGTTACTGCGCTTCTGGGTATGCACTAGAACGTATGAGTGATGTAAAAACACCAGTTACTGTGCTTCTGGGTATGCACTAGAGCGTATGAGTGATGGAAGAACACCAGTGACTGTGCTTCTGGGTATGCACTAGAGTGTATGAGTGATGTAAGAACACCAGTGACTGTGCTTCTGGGTATGCACTAGAGTGTATGAGTGATGTAAGAACACCAGTGACTGCGCTTCTGGGTATGCACTAGAGCGTATGAGTGATGTAAGAACACCAGTTACTGCGCTTCTGGGTATGCACTAGAGCGTATGAGTGATGTAAGAACACCAGTTACTGCGCTTCTGGTTATGCACTAGAGCGTATGAGTGATGTAAGAACACCAGTTACTGCGCTTCTGGGTATGCACTAGAGCGTATGAGTGATGTAAGAACACCAGTTACTGCGCTTCTGGGTATGCACTAGAGCATATGAGTGATGTAAGAACACCAGTGACTGCGCTTCTGGGTATGCACTAGAGCATATGAGTGATGTAAGAACACCAGTTACTGCGTTTCTGGGTATGCACTAGAGTGTATGAGTGATGTAAGAATACCAGTTACTGCGTTTCTGGGTATGCACTAGAGCGTATGAGTGATGTAAGAACACCAGTTACTGCGCTTCTGGTTATGCACTAGAGCGTATGAGTGATGTAAGAACACCAGTTACTGCGCTTCTGGGTATGCACTAGAGCGTATGAGTGATGTAAGAACACCAGTTACTGCGCTTCTGGGTATGCACTAGAGCATATGAGTGATGTAAGAACACCAGTGACTGCGCTTCTGGGTATGCACTAGAGCATATGAGTGATGTAAGAACACCAGTTACTGCGTTTCTGGGTATGCACTAGAGTGTATGAGTGATGTAAGAATACCAGTTACTGCGTTTCTGGGTATGCACTAGAGTGTATGAGTGATGTAAGAATACCAGTTACTGCGTTTCTGGGTATGCACTAGAGCATATGAGTGATGTAAGAACACCAGTTACTGCGTTTCTGGGTATGCACTAGAGTGTATGAGTGATGTAAGAATACCAGTTACTGCGTTTCTGGGTATGCACTAGAGTGTATGAGTGATGTAAGGAAAACGGAGATATACAAAAGAGATCCTACCAGAATTCATTTTGTTAGATATCAAAAGTTGCTTAGAAAGAGATAAGCGGCTCCAGTAGTGGGCTTTCATTTGTTCAAAACTGAGAATAACTTCTTGCATCTCAGAGTGTAAATAAAGTCTTTAAAGTGTGATATTAAGTGTGCTGGTTGTTCGGGACTCTCTAACCCTTCACATAAGCTTTGAACAAAGATTGTAACCGCACCGCCTTTAAATCACACTGCTTCAGACCATATTAAAATCAAGAATATACCTTTATTTCTTGCAATAATAACATCATCCTTCTAAGACCACGCTGAGTTGGGAGGACGGCAATTAGGTTACAAACAGATCATAAATGGTATCGACATGTGATCTATTTGTAACCTGATTGCTGTCCTCCCAACTCAGCGTGGTCTTAGGATGATGTTATTATTGCAAGAAATAAAGGTATATTCTTGATTTTAATATGGTCTGAAGCAGTGTGATTTAAAGACGGTGCGGTTACAATCTTTGTTCAAAGCTTAGATATCAAAAGTCCCAGGTATTAGATGTAGATAGTGAAAAATTAAAAACATTCTTGATTTGCAGCTTCTTCTCAGGGTATCCGCAGTAACCCCTCAGCAGTCTCATACAACAAGGAAAAAGAAGAAAGAAGATCTCAAAACTCAAAAAAAAGAGTAATCTATGGACTCGGTGTTCTCTATCAAATATATCATGCACTTACCAGAAATCTTCTTGTTACATTTCCCCAAATAATGATTATACAGGAGATTCCATCTATGCGGAGGACTGCTTGTCAGGCTGATTGGTCAAGCACCTAGTGTCTCGAACGGATCAAGCCACGACCTCCCAGGAGTTCTATGTATATGTGTGTGTGTGTGTGTTCAAAAAGACCCTCTGAAGGTAACACTGTATAGAAAGGACTCCTTCAGGCAGGCCCCAGTATTATTGCACTCACAGAATATATGCAGATGTTTAGGCAAAATATATAAGTATCTATAGACCAAATCGAGCCATAGGAAATACAATTTAAAAAGATGTCTTAGTTCCCTCCTGCCTGAGGGAATGCTTCTATACAGTGTTACCCCTAGAGGATCTTTTTGATTCTTTCATCAAGGAATACACATACATAAAACTACTGGGAGGTCACGGCTTGATCTGTTCAGCATAAGGTGTCATACCTTCCAAGTGTCCCTCTTTAGGAGGGACTGTCCCTCTTTTTGAACCAAATCCCTCTGTCCCTCTTTCCCACCCTGGTGCCCCTCTTTTTAGAAGATCAGACTGTGTGGTGTGTATGTTAGTGTATTAAATTGCTCCACAGCAATAAAACCCATATATATGTTTGTATATAACAAGAAGATGTCTAGTAAGTGCATGATATATTTGAGAGAGAACACCCTGAGCCCATAGATTACGCTTAGATTTTGCTCTCTTCTTTCTTCTTTTTCCTTGTATGAGTGATGTATTTCCACTGTTGGGACTTTAATACCTGCAAGCCCTGTACACCAGCTTCATAACATGGACAAGGGTTAGAGGAAAGGAATGTTGGGAAATGCCCACAGGCTGTCACATTGTCATACCGTTGGAGCAAGCAGCATTAAGTGAAGGAATTTTGGCATATGTAGCTTAGGTAGGTTCTTAAAATTGATTCCAGCACCTGATTCAGCATGGATTCTTTGTCATACATTCACCCCACTATCTGATGCATAAAATCAAATTTCTTATTAGGTGGAGTAGATAATCATATAGAATGCCATGTTTTCATGGGAGTCTCAGCATTGCTAGCCACTCACAAATTCTAAGTTTTAGGTGGAGCCAGACCTGGTTTATGGAAGCCATTTATTTACCAGTTTACAAATGCTTTTTTGGCTGTTATGTATCCGCTTGGGTACTAGCAAGATCTCCAGCACATTGCACATACACTGGATCCCTCTCTACCATCCAAGGGGCTAAAGAAGCAGTAAGCTTTTTTGTGAAAACTTGCATGCTATAGACATTTTCCTGCTGAGTAAAATAATGGTACTTTTGCTGCTGGCAGTTGCTTTATTCAAGAGTTATAGCAGTCCAAAATAGTTGCATTATCTGGAAACAGAGTCCAGAGAGCTTACTTCCTAAAAGTTAAATCTGACAAGAAGTGATAAAGCTGTTACTATAACGTACTATAACAGTCTCTGACTGTTGTCAGAGACTTACCTATCCAATATAATTCAGCAGGATAACTATCTGTAAAATGTCCACTAAAGGGAAATGTTAGCATAAAAACAACAGTTTAATAACTCTGGAAATATGCAGCTCCCTGCATTGGGAGTATCCATGTTTAACTTAGCAGAAAAAGCCCTATAATATATATTTCTTTACATTAAAATGTTTACTGCTTCTTCAAACCCTTAAGGATCAAAGGGTTGTGCAACATAGTGCTTCACAATGCACAGCACAAGCCTCTGGCCCTTAAGTGGCTAGAGTTTTTTTGGTAATTTTATGTTGGGCTAAGTATGTGACAACAATAGGTAGGACTGGGATGGAGTCATGTGAGCAGAGTGGTGTGTTCATGGGACTAAGAGTACCTTGGATGCCTTTGTCTAGGGATGTAAATCAGGCCCTGCTTATACAGTGCAGTAAGACCATTTTATACAAATAAAAACTGCTCTAATATGTCAATTCCAATTGCCTTTATTGGTTTATGAAGCATAAAATCAATAGTAAAAACAATGATAAAAGAGAACCAGACAAGGATCTAACGTGCTTCATCAGACACAGGCTATCAGCAAAAAAACAAGATTTAAAGTGTTAGTAATGTCTAAATAAACCTTTTTTGCATTTAGAAGAGCTTAAAAAGTTGATCTGAATGCAAAAAAACGTATCTCTCAAACCGCTATGGTTTAAGAGATACGGGAGTTTAAAGTTTGATTTCTCCTACTGACAGCTGTAAAGCTGTTAGCAGGAGATCCGTGTCGGTCGACACGGTGGCGCTTGAGAAGTGCCGGGATCTCGTTACTTACACGGAATCCCTTCATTGGAATGGTCTAAAACATGTGCCTGAACACTAGACCGACACGGATCTCCTGCTAACAGCTTTACAGCTGTCAGTAGGAGAAATCAAACTTTAAACGCCCGTATCTCTTAAACCATAGTGGTTTGAGAGATACGTTTTTTTGCATTTAGATCAGCTTTTTGAGCTCTTCTAAATGCAAAAAAGGTTTTTTTAGACATTACTATCACTTTAATTGGCATTTTTGCATTTACTTAATGGGATAGTAATGTTTCACAATAAAAGCAGCTTCATAGTATTTGGGCCATGGAGAGTGTTACTTCAATACTATCTGAGTTGTAGATCAAGAGTAATTGAATGATAATGTGTCCCCCTCCTACCCCTTTTACTGATGTAACACTGTTTGCCTCAGAGCAGCAAGACTGTCCTGATGGATCGCAAAGTGGGACAATCTTCAGTGAACGTAAGGAAAAACCTGTCAAGGGGGCAGGGTTTTCCTTATGCTCACAGTAAGAAGATTGCCCCTTGCTGTGAGCTGTCTGGTCTCAAGAACAGATTCCACATCTGAGGGGAGGCGGGTTACACTAGGTAAAAGGGCAGGAGAGGGATACTTTATCATTCAATTACTCTTGAACTACAACTCTGACAGTATTGAAATAACACTCTCTGTGGCTCAAATACTATGAACATTAAATGGAGCTGTTGTTTTTGTGAAACATTACTATCCCTTTATCCATTCCTCATACTACCTGGAAAAAAATGATTATCAATGCGTTACACTCCTCCAGGAATTTTTTGATTATCAAAACTAATTATAAAAATATAACCAGATGGCACCAGAACTCCAGAACAATTATATTCTTTTTATCCTGATTTAAGTGATAAACGTTGGCATTGTAATTCTGGAATCAGAGATATACTCCAAGGATGGTGGAACTGTCCATTAATTACAAAGTTTTGGAAGGGTTTTATCTGCAATCTATAAAATCATTGGCTTAAGACTGCCCAGAAAACATCAGTTTTTCTCTGTCATCCGATACAAATTACTGGTAACTTTGGGTAGGCGATCCACCCCTTTAATTGTAGGGGGTTACAAGTTTTTTCCTCAGGAGTTGCCCACGAGGCTTCTTCTTAATACATGGTAGTCTGAAGACAGAAGATCTGCAGGAAAGGTGAGCAACCCTTTGAGTGCTGCAGGTCCACATGTGCCAGAGTGCCCCTTCGCACAGGGGTGTATTCACTGGATTTCCTATTGCACACGCCTGCACTCATTGAGTCTATCTGTATGTATGTTGGGTGTTTTGGAGCAGGATTAGGTGGTACGTTAACCCTTTAGCTGCTGGTTTTGCATCTTTTAGGGGGTTTTCTGACACTTTTCCTACTGGTTCAGTGTTTTTTGGGGTATTCTAGCATGTTCTAGTGATGTTTAATGCATTTTTATTTTTCTGTTTCAATTTTGTAAAATTTGAGGTCTGCCATTGCTCAATTCACTCCTATGGGACTGTACAGTTTGGGACATATCTCTGCAACCGCTTAACCTAGCGACTTCAGGGATGGCTCATTTTTCTTGTCTGCCCTTTCTCTATCATCCCTTTCATGTTTCTAGTGTGTTGGGGGGCTTTGGGCACTGTTTGGGTACTTCTTCTGGGAAAACTACATTTCCCATGAGCGCTTGCTTCGTGCGCTCATTTCTGATTGGCTCCCGCAGCGGCAGCCATTTTGTGCTATTTCCAGAACGTGTATCCTTCGCAGGGCTTGGACTCTCCTTCTCTTCTCTGCTGATTAACTCTTTGCCTGCCAGATAAGTCTAGTTTAGCGATTTCTGGGGTGAAACTTTACACACTGTCCTTGGGTGATTTCTTTTATTATAAGGTTATTTGACACTATGAGAATGTCTGTACCACTGGAGCTTGGGGCCAGACCTAAGACTAAGGATGCTGGGGTCTCTGTATGTCATATTGCACATTGCTCTTTCTGTCATTCAGGGTTACCTAGATAATTCTCAGGTCATTTATGCCCAGCATGTTCTGATGTCCAAGAGAGTCTCCCAGGGATCTCCAGCCATGCATTAGAGCCAGTTTGGGCTCAAGAGTTCAGGGCTGCTACTAGGGACCTTAGGTCTGCATTGCAACTCTTTCCATCCCAGTTACAGGGGGTCTTCCATTCCTGGCACACCCCCTCCTCCGTTAGGTCTTCCCTGCAAAAATCACAGGGAGTACCTGATGTATCAGATTCATTTGAGGAGGAACTGCTGGTGGATTCAGATGTTGAGGAATGTTCTGCTGTGGGCTCCTCTCAGTTTTTTGGGGATGCCTTTGAGGCAGATCCTAAGCCCTCGGCTGAGGGCCTGATCAGGGATGTTTTGACTACCCTAAACATTCCCTTAGTTCAGGAGGTTCCTTCTGATCCCTCTGATGTGTTTCAGGAGCCTAAAAAGCCCCTTACTTGCTTTCCACCTAACCCCACTCTTGACCGCCTTGTGTCTGAAGAGTGGAAATCTCCTGACAGGAATCCTTCTGTGTCCAAGAAATTTGCCAAGATTTATCCCTTCTCTGAGACAGCGCTTGCTCAGTGGGTTCATCCTCCCAAGGTGGATGCTCCTATCTTCAGGCTATCTAAGTCTACTGCCTTGCCAGTTTCTGATGCGTCTGCTCTGAAAGACTGGACTGACAAGAAGCTTGAGGTCTCTCTCAAGTCCATTTTTGCCACTGCTGGTACTGCCATGCGTCCAGCATTCGCTGCAGCATGGGTGAACCAGGCCATTACGGTCTGGACTGAACAGCTCACCCTGGCTGTCCGTCAGGGTGCTTCTACTTCGGATATGTTGCACCTTCTTGCCAACATTTCTGAGATACAGCACTAGGTTTCTGCTGCATTATTTGATGCCATCCATTTGGTGGCCAGGGTTTCCACCATGTCTGTGGTTGCCAGACGGGCTCTTTGGCTCAAGATCTGGTCTGCTGACACTGCTTCCAAGAAAGCATTGCTTTCCTTACCTTTTTAAGGTACTTCTTTGTTTGGGCCAGATCTTAAAGATCCAATCAGTGAGGCCACTGGGAGTAAGATTACCCTTCTCCCTTTGGTCCCCAGGAAGAAAACTCCACTTAAGAGTAATCGGTATTTTCATTCCTTTCAGACTGAGACACGTCCGTTGAACCAGAAGGTTCCCTCAGCTCCGCGTGCCTTCTCCAAGCCCAAACAGCAATGGAAGCCCAAGGTCTCCTCCAAGCCTAAGGCTTCCAAGCCTTCTTCGGCTTGACTTACTGAACCCAGGTCCCCACTCTGCTGTGGGTGGCCATCTGCATCACTACCATAGCGTTTGGGAGGATTCAATGGCAGATCCATGGGTTTTACAGGTGGTGGCGGAAGGATACAGGGTCCCTTTCATTTTTCTTCCTCCCTTCGTTTCTCTCCTTCTCATACCCCTCAGGGTGCAGAGAAATGATGGCTGTTCAACTGCGCTATTCAGGCTCTTCAGGATGTTCTAGAGCCGGTTCCTGTTCAGGACAGATTTATGGGTTTTTACTCGAACCTCTTTGTGGTCTCCAAAAAGGACGGCAGTTGTTGCCCTGTTTTGGAATTGAAGGATCTCAATTCCTTTGTGATCCGGACTCATTATCACCAGGAGTCTCTATGGACAGTGATTGCTGCTATGTCCCTGGGGGAATTCCTTGCTTCTCTGGATCTTCAGGATGCGTATTTACACATCGCCATTCATCCAGAGAGCCAGCAGTATCTCAGATTTGCCTGCGACCGAGGGCACTTTCAGTTTTCAGCTCTTCCCTTTGTTCTGACTACAGCTCCTCAAGTTTTCAACCATGTCCTGGGAGCCTTAGTGGCTGTCCTCCACCGGGACGGCATCAGAGTTATTCCATATATGGACGACCTGCTTCTGAAAGCCCCCTCTGCGGAACTTCTTCATCAGCAGGTTCAGCTATGCATTCACCCTCTCATCCATCACGGGTGGATCATCAACATGGACAAGTCAGATCTTGTCCCATCCCAGGGTCTGGTCTTCCTGGGCCTTCTCTTCGACACTCAGAAGAGCATGGTATTTCTTACGGACGAGGTAGCTCACCAGATCGCCCACAGGGTTTCTGCTGCCCTGGCTCAATATCCAGTTCCAGCCATGAAGCTGTCCTCTCTAGTGGGGAAATTCATCTCCATCATAGAAGTGGTCCTGTTTGCCATGGCACACACCAGGGAACTCCAGATGTTTGTGATCCAGGTGTGCAAGGGTCAACCAGATGTTCTGAAGACGTCAGTGTCTCTACCTCTTCATGTGTAATTGAGTTTGTTATGGTGGCTTGACCTCTCCAACCTGCTGAAAGGCAAATCCTTCCTGGTATCCTTCTGGACCACGATGACAAAGGATGCCAGCTTCACTAGCTGGGGAGTGGTCCCGGGTCTCCTGAGTGCTCAGGGTCAGTGGCCTCCGGAGGAATCTCTCCTTCCCATCAATGTGTTGGAGCTTTGGGCGATATTTCATGCCTTTCATCACTGGACATCTCAGCTGAAAGACTGTCCAGTTCGGGTACAGTACGACAACGCCACGGCCGTGGCTTACATCAACAAGCAGGGCAGAACAAGAAGTCTCGCCGCTTGGTTAGAGGTCAAGGCTATTTTTTCCTGGGCAGAAGAACACGATCCTGCCATATCCGCAGTGCACATTCCTGGCGTAGACAACGTCATGGCGGACTTCCTCAGTCGACACACAGTGGACAGAGGAAAGTGGGAACTGCACCCAGAGGTGTTCACCCTCATTGCTTAGAAGTGGGATCTTCCTTACATCGACCTGACACAACAGGAAGGGTGCAAGGTTCTGCTCTCTGTTGAGGAACCCTCTAGCTCTGGCGGTGGATGCAATGTCTCCTCTGTCCTCCCCTCCCAATGTTGCACATCGTGTTATGGAAATTACGACTGGAACGCTGTCCAATCATTCTGATTGCTCCGTACTGGCCTCACCAAGCTTGGTTTCAGGAGTTGCTAGATCTGTCAGTGGCGGAGCCATTCCGGCTCCCTTGCATCCGTATCTTCTTCTACAGGGTTACCTGTGGAATGAGGATGTTCATCGGCTAGCTTTGACGGCTTGGAAATTGAATCCTCAATATTGAAGAAGAAAGGGTTTTTTTTGTGGGGTGGTGAGTACTATGCTCAGTGCCCGCAAACCTGTTTCTTCCAAGATCTACCATTGTGTCTGGTCGACCTTTCTATCTTGGTGTGCTGACAAGGACCTGTCTCAGGAATTTGATCTGCCTACGGTCCTGGCCTTTTTGCAAGACGGTGTAGATAAGGGCCTCAGTTTGAGTTCCCTTAAGGGTCAGACTTCTGCTCTCTCTGTTTTCTTTCAGAGGCACATTGCCATCCTTCCTGATGTCAAGGTTTTCTTCCAGGGCGTTGCTCATACTCGTCCTACCTTCAAGAATCCCTCTCCTCTGTGAGATCTTAACTTGGTTTTGGGAGTTCTTCAGCGCCCTCCATCTGTGTCCTTGGCTACTATTCCTCTATGCCTGTTGACTTGGAAAATGGCATTTCTCCTGGCGATAGTGTCCGTTCGCCGTGTCGCAGAGTTACATGCTCTGTCCTGTAAACCACCTTTTTTGGCATTTCACAAGGACAAGGTGGTGCTTCTCACTCTCAGGAGTTTTTTTCTGAAGGTGGTTTTGGAGTTCCACATCAATCAGGAGATTGTGGTGCCTTCTTTCTGCCCTGACCCCACCTCTGACAAGGAGAGGGATCTCCATTTGGATGTGGTGCGTTGTCTCAAGTTTTATGTACATCTCAGTGAGTCTATCAGGCAATCTGATGCACTGTTCATCATTCCTGAGGGCCCCAGCGCAGAACGACCTGCATCCAAAGTGACTATTGTTTCTTGGATCAAGTCCAGTATTCGTAAGGCTTAAGAGCTGAGATAGAAGCCTATCCCCTTTCAGGCCAAAGCTCATTCTACAAGATCTATTGGGGCTTCTTGGGATTACAAGAATCAGGACTCTGCTGATCAGTTGTGCAAGGCTGCCACTTGGTCATCTGTGCACGCATTTTTGAAGCACTACCGTGTTGATGTGTTGGCATCGGCTGACGCCAGCTTTGGGAGGAAGATCCTGGAGGCAGTTTTGCCTGTCTAGGATCTTCTTCGATTCTTGGTGCTTCCTTCACTTTTGAGACCTGTTGGCTCTAGTTCAGTGTGCTGTGTAACAGTTTGGGGTGTTGTTACCCCTGTTCAGTGTCCGTAGACACTTCATTGTTTTGTTGGGCTATCTCTGATCTAATGGTTCAGATCTGCTCTGGTGACTTTGGGGGCCTTTAGCCTGGTCCTTGCCTTCCTTCCCGCCTCTGGGAAACTCAGTGGTTGGACATCCCAAAGTTACCAGTAACCTGTATTGGATGACAGAGAAAAGAGGATTTTAGTCTTACCTATTAAATCCTTTTCTCTTAGTCCATACAGGTTACTGGTCTCCCACCCTGTCTAGGGACCATGCTTGGCTCTCCCGTGGCAGACCGTGGGGGTCCTTCAGGGTCAGCTCACAGGAGTCTTCTTTCCCTTCCACTATCTAGTCAACAGCTAGTGTCTCAAATCTTTTCTGGAGCTGGTTGGCTAGCTGCAGTCAAGGAGGGAAGGTAGGCTCCACCCCTGCATACAATTCTAGAATTGTTTCTGCCTACAATTAAAAGGGTGAATCGCCTACCCAAAGTTACCAGTAACCTGTTTGGACTAAGAGAAAAGGATTTAACAGGTAAGACTAAAATCCTATTATACTGAGTATGAGCCATCCCATCCTAAAGAAAGTTAATCATGTTACATTTCTTTACGTACATTTTATCGATGCAGCTAAGCTGGTTGTTTCCTTCTTTTGGAATCAAACACGATCCCCTGTTGTAGAAGACTGGAAAGCAATGGGAATGTTTAGTTAATAAAGTACAGTTGAGTCTTCTTTATACATTTTTATAACAATGTGTAGCAGTAAGACCTTCTAAAGCCTTGACAGTTTACCTTTATTCTATAATAAAGTTTCCCCCCCATTTTACTAACCTCAAACAGACTCCCCTGAGATCTGGAATCCGATCCCTGGAACAGACAGATAGCAGAGAGGGACAATCTTCCTTCCTTCAGTATAAGGAAAACCTTGCTCCCTTGATGAAGTAGGGCAGGTTTTATCTTATGCTGAAAGAAGGTTGTCCCTCGTTGCTATCCATCCGGACCAGCTTGTTGAGGTTGATGGAGGGAAGTAAAAGAGGCGGGAGGGGTAAACTTTTTTATAGAATAAAGGTAAAATGGCAAAGTTTTAGAAGGTTATACTGCTACACATTGTTATAAAAATGTATAAAGAAGACTCGATTGTACTTTAATAACTAAACATTACTATCCCTTTAAAAGCTAGTTATATTATGTCCATGGAACACTTAACAATGTCCAGCACCCATCAAATACATACATTTGCAGTGATTTGGAAGGCTTGGTTGATTTATATTGGTTCGTGTTGATTACAAGAGGAATTACTTAGCCATAATTCAACTAAATGCTGTGTGCCCAAGGTGCCTTTCTCCCACAGAAATATATTTATAATTGTTCTTTCTTTCGCTCTTTCTCTGTTTCTTTCTTTCTTTCTTTCTTTCTTTCTTTCTTTCTTTCTTCTCCTGCTTCTTGTCTTTATATTATATACTTACTTTAAACCCAGGGTGATTCAGTTTTTAAAATCTCTTGTTATTGTTTTGAGGCACATTCCTACTGATATTCATAATACATATCATTGACTCTGGAGACTTGCTGTTTCTGTATTATTCGTTACTGAAAAAAATCAATAAAAATGTATGATTAAAAAGAAAAATAAAAACTGTATTCTAGTGCGCAAGAGTTTAAGAATTTTTATTTATCCCCTATGGTGCAGTTGGTTTATTCTGGAATAACTACAGTTTGCATTTATAATTGTGGCACATAGTGTGTTATTCATCCATATTTTTCAGCGTTATCTATCATGTAACAAGTACCTATAGAGTTAACCCCTTAACGACTACCAGATCCGCAGGAGGGTGGCTGTTAAAGACCACTGCTCATTTTTTTTTTCAGGAATGGATTCTCGGGTTGCCGAGTGGCATGCAGTCAAACGCCGAATCCGGAAATCTATGACGTGCCAGGGCCGTCACCAGTCCTTAAAGTGGAACTATCACTCATATAAAAGTGCCCCCCAATTCATTTCTACTACAGAGTTTAGCCATTAAATCTATTTATAATCCTTATCAAGTCCAGCATTATTTATAAATCTAAGTTCTTTGGAAACTCATTGCCAGGCATCTTGCTGAAGAGGCACCTGTTTTCCTGCACTGTCCATCCCAGTCTGTACCTTAAGGTACAATGCATCTCCCCCTTGCCAATCACTGAGGAGACAGGGTCGGACAGTGCAGGCACACAGATGCCTCTTTGGCAAGATGTCTGTGCTGTCATCTGCTGGTGAGTCTCCAAAAAACTTAAATTTCTAAATAATGGCAGACTTAATAAATATTATAAAAGGATTGATATGCTTACTGCTATAGTAAAAATTAATTGGGGGCATATTTATATGAGCGAAAGTTCAGATTTAAGTGCAGGATTGCTGTTACGGTTCTGGCACATCTTAACCCCTTAGTGACCGGCCACGCACGCACGTGGCCGGCACTTAACGCCCGCCTAACTTTTTTCCCCATTAGTTACAATGACTTCCTGGACTTAGATGTACGTCCTCTGTCACAAGTGACAGTTTCTGCGGGACGTACATGTACGTCCATTGTCGGGAAGGGGTTAATTCGCTAAGAGGTAAAACAAAATGATATAATTCAGAGCTGTCCAAGTTCAGTCTTCAAGGACCACCAACAGGACAGGATTTACAGATTTCCCTGATTAAGCGCCGGTGAGATAATCAGCTGCTCAATAATTTTTATTAACTCACCTGTACTTAATCAGGGAAATCTTTAAATCCTGGCCTGTGTGTTGCTCTTGAGGACTGAACTTGGACGGCCCTGGTATAGTTCATCAATGTTCTCTCTAAGGTGGGCACTGAAAGAGTTAAAGAAGGGTGTTTATTCAAAGCAGCACTAGAATGCCAGATGTGCAATGCAGCCTCTCCCTGTTTTAATTACTCTTTTAACTCTTTCAATGTTGGTTCACTCTCTGGTGCTCTCCTTAGAGGGACCACAGGTCCAAATTACTTTCTTCATGCTATTTTATCATGCTGTGTAGTTTTAATGCAGGAGCACAAGCTTCAGCCTCAGAAACACAAAGGAGGAGATTCACTAAGCGGTAATAAAGAGGGGACAAAATGGAGATGACTTCTCCAGTTTATCACTTCTCCAGTGTATCACTTCTCCAGTTCCTGAAGCCTATGCACTAAGATCTCCAAAGTTTAAAAAATTCTTAGTGCAAATGCTGCATAGAATAACATAGGAATTGGAGAAGTGATAAACTGGAGAAGTCACCTCCACCTTATCACCTCTTTATCACTGCTTAGTGAATCTCCCCCAATGTGGGTTATGCACTTATGTGTGATAAAGAGGTGATAACGCGGAGATAACTTCTCCAGTAATATAACTTCTCCAGTTTCTATGTTATTCTATAGAGCCTATGCACTAAGATCCCCAAAGTCTGAGACATCTTGGTGGATTGGCACCATAGAATAACATAGGAACTGGAGAAGTGATGTCATATCCGCTTTATCATCTCTTTATCATGCCTTATTGCAATTTTTTGTAATGGCGAATGGGAGAACAAGGCTAGTATAACTAACAGAGTATATGTGCTTCTGTAATAGTGTACATTTGGAAAACTAAAGGAGAAGTAACAGGCGCAGCACATAAGAACAGGTTGTTTGCTTATTAGCACAGAAGTACACATATATATAAATACCCCTGCTTATGTTTAATCATTCCTGGATGTCATGTCCATGAAGGTGGACATAACTCTTGCTGGCAGCACTCCCATACCCCAATCCCCAAAGAAGTTCCAGTGGACAAGGGGCCAAGAGTCCTGCCAGCAAGAGTGTAGTCCATATCTGTATCATGGCATTCAGGATTAACTGCGGCCAGCAGGTAAGGACCACAGGGATTATTTTTTTTCACCATTGGATTCAGGGGTCATCAAGTGGTGTGCAGCCATGTGGGGACCCCTGAATTCCTTGATGTGGCCCATCAGTGGTCATTGGTCATTGGTCCTTAACCCCTTAACGACCCTTGACGGTCATAGCACGTCATGGGTAGATCTGACTTAACGACCCTTGACGTACTATGACCGTCATGAAATTCCAGGCTCCCCCTGCGGATGCATGTCGTTCGGGGAGTCCGGAACCGGAAAAAAAAATGCTCCATGGTCCTTAAGTGACCACCGCGTGCGGGCTCGGCCGGTCCTTAAGGGGTTAAGAACCCATGATGATCCTGGCACATCACGGGTTCAGCGTGAGATAAGGACCCATGATGTGCCAGTACCAGCATGGGTTTCAGGGTGCCCCTTAAGGGGTTAAGGATCTAACTGAAGATGTTACGAGGGGATGTACTGACATTAATCTGTGCTAAACTACCCCTGAAATCAACTTACAAGTACTGAGCTTGTAATGTGCCAATTTACTAATTCGATTACTCTAACAATTCTCTTTATAAAGGCATATGCTTTCCTTTTCACCTCGTTGAACACTGTAACGACCAGAGGGGCTTGCGACACATTGTTTCACAATGTGTTGTACACCCCTTTGTTCCTTAAGGAGTTAAAGAAATGTATTAAAAAAGGTGCAGAGCAAATGAAGTATCGTTTCTCCATTTCATTGTGAACGATAGAGGGGAACCATTCAGGACTTGCCGGCATTAAAACTATATCAACTGTGGAATATACTCATCAGTATTCACTAAAGTAATGATACGTTCTAGTGCATTCCCTGAAGTGCAGTTGCATGAGAATGGAACTCATTTCCCAGCACACAAAATGAGCTGCATTGGTGCATTTGTACATTTTCCCAGTTAGTTTTTGAACCAAGGAGCAGATCTAAAAATCAGTGTGGTCATTAGGATTTCCTGGTCACAGTAAGGTAAGCAGGGGGTTATTATTAGTAGGCAATGGTGAATTCCACTGGAAGCCAGAGATAATTAACTTGCTTTATTTGTCAGTTTATATTAGCTAGTCCTGGCTGGCAGGGAGTCGCAGGTGAGAGAGAAAGCTGTGTGGAATGCTAGAATCTGGGTAGCATGCCAATCAGTACTGTCTAATTGACATAAACTGACAGATAAATAAAGTTAAATATCTCATAAACTATTGTTTTAATTAAAGGATGGATATTACAACAAATAGGTGATTTTAAAAGTCATTTTGTTAGTTCCATATTAGGAAAGGTGTATCATTTCCCATGACGTGTTTTTTGATGAAGATAAATGTTCGCCCCCCCACGTATTGTGCTCACTAATAATTGATTTTATATAACCTCCTCCAGATGTGCAGTATTCTTCTTCCCAAGCAGCGTCTGATATATAATTGGCTTTATCCTGTCATAATATTTAACACTTTGAGTGCCAGAGTGAGTCAGCATTGTATTGTGAAGTAATGTATTGCTCACCCGTCTGTTATTCAAATGGTTAACATGTTTTCCCACGCACATTTCATGGCTTTAGGAATCAGAGTAATTTAAATGCATTTTAATGAGCTGCAAGCTGAACATTCTGCACAGTTCCAATACCAGCTGGAAGGCTATGGAATAAGCAAGCCAGAGCGCGAGACTGCAAGTGAAGTGTTTTGTCTTTATATGGGAACAAAAAAAAAACTTTATTTAAATAGCCTATTCTTACTTATGAGAAGACACAGGATGGAACACTCTATGTATCCACAACCGCATAAAGTGCCAGTATCACAACCCTTGTAAAAAATCAACTTTATTGTAAAATGTGTAAAAAAAAATGTATATTACCAGACAGGAATAGACACAGGTACAGAAAGTTAAATAAGACAAGTGGGTCATATGTAACTTTCTGTACCTGTGTCCATTCCTGTCCTAAAATATAATTTTTTTTTTACACATTTTACAATAAAGTTGATGTTTTAAAATGGTTGTGATACTGGCACTTTATGCGGTTGTGGATCAGTAGCATTCCCATCCTGTGTCTTCTAGTATGCTGAAAACTTTGCAGAGGTTGTTGGGGTCACCCCTGATCCACATTGGCTTTGAAGCCAGGTGCTTTCATTGCTGAATTAATACTATGTGTTTGAAGCAACAGTAGCAACCCTTTGTTCACATTTTGGTTTGTGTCCTTACTTATAACACCATACATATAGACATTTGCTGAAATGATCACACAATGTGACTTGCAGAATATAGCAGAGTAGGGACTAAGGCATGAGCTGGACTCCCAGCTATTGGAGACTACAACTCTCATCATCCCCAACCAGTCAATGGCTGCAAGGAGATGCAGTGGCTACAATGAACACACACACTCACATAAGCAACACACACAATATATATATGCACCCACACACACAATAAACACACACATATGCGCGCACACACAAACACAACACAATACACAGTATACATAAACACAATATACACACATAGTTGACACAATATGCAGTACATACAATGCTAAATGCAAAATGCTTCCCACATTGTTCTTCTTGCCATGCGGGTATCACGTTGCCCGTGATCTGTCTCCCGTGGCGTTATCTGTCTTGTCCCCTCTTGTGGATAGGCAGCAGCATGGCTGGTAGGTACCTGTCTGCTGGGTTTCCTGTTTGCAAATATGAGTCACTAAGCGTGCTCGCTATTTTGTACCCACTGCCTAATTGGCCGATTGATGTCCCGCTTCTCCAGTAGACCTTATATGCGGCCTTCAGACCTAGCTTCAGGACCCTTTCATGATATATTTGTGCATTGCTTAGTATTCCATTTTCTGTTGTGACCTGTGCTTGGCTGCTGATTCCAATCCGTGTATGAACCCTGGCCTGTCTGACTACCCGATTTGTGCCTGAACCTTGGCCTTGTCTGACTACTCAATCCATGCTCGATCCTTGAATCTGTCTGACTACCCGATCTGTGTATGACCCCTTGCCTGGCTGACTACCCGATCGTGTATGACCTTGGCCTTGTCTGCCTCCTCTTATGTATGTAACTTGGGCCTGGCTACACTCTCCTTGTAGGTACTTGGGCCTGGTCTCTACCTGCCGTGCTGTCCCAGGTTTGTCTGCTGTCTGTAGGCCTTGCAGCACTCTGGTCTTACCGAGGGTACTTGCCTTGGACCCTAGCATTCTAGGGCATATATGTACAGGCTGCGTAGGACTCTAACGTTCTAGGGTATCGTGTCTGCTGTAGACCCTAGCGTTTTAGGGGAGAAGTCTGCCCCTTAGCCATCCTTTCTCCATCTTGGGTAGGCTGCAAGAACCATAGGCTAGGTTCTCTCCCTTTCTGCTGTTCCTGGTTCCAGTAGTGCAGGCTAGGTTCATTGTTAGCTCCTGGGTAGTGGACTGTAGCACTGTCCTCACACCTAGCCCCTGGAAGGGTTGGGGAAATGCTTATTTGTATATATCTTTCTATAAAGTGGTGTTGATTTTAACTGTACCCGTCCAAATCGTTATTTGTCTGAGCTACCATGACAGTACGAAAGGGCCACGAGTACTGAAGGTACAGGCAATGCACAGGTGCCTAGCATTCTGGTCAGAATGGATGTACAAGGTCAGTGTATTGATCAGCTTTCCTTGGCGATGCAAATCCTCCTTAATCGTACGGTGCATCTAGATAGGGCTGCAGAGGAACTGGTGGCCTCCCCTGACCCAGCACTGGTGGTGTTTGTGAATTCAGAGACTGGTACATTCCGAGGGTTTTCCGGATCCAACATTGGCTTCATGATTTCTCTCCTGTCGGGTAAAGCATTGGCTTGGGCCAATCCTTTATGGGAAACAGAGAAACCCATAATTTCTAACTTCACAGAATTTGTGACTGCATTCCATAGGGTCTTTGATGTTCCAGCCCGGGCAATGTCAGCTGATAAACAATTCATGACTATCCGCCAGGGCGCACACACGGTAGTAGCAGAACGCAATCGAATTTCGTACTCTGGCGGTGGAGGTGGGCAGGAACAACGAGGCTCTAGTAGCTGCTTTCTCGCAAGGGCTAAATGACTTGATCAAAGATGAGACGGCAGCCAGTGAGTTGCCTGAGGACCTAGATGAACTCATCACCTTTCGATTCTGATCAATACTAGGATCAGAGAGAGACCCTTGTTAAAGAACGGATGCATAAGTCTTCCTCCCGATTGGCACCTAATTTTACACTCCCACCTAATCCTCCCTTGCCTCCCATGCCTCCTAGTGCTGAGTCCGTCAGGAATGAACCAATGCAACTGGGGTTCACGAGTCTTTCGGGGGAGGAGAGGGCCTCCTGTAGGAGAGAGGGCCTTTGCCTTTACTGTGGTAAGGCAGGTCACTTGTTGCAGTCTTGTCCCATACAGCCGGGAAACGCTCACACCTAGGGTTATGTCGGAGATAGACCCTGGGTGGAGTTTCGCAGTCCCGGGACCATCTGCAAGGGAAATTTCATGGATGTGGAGTTTGCTGCCGAACCTGCTATTCCATTGGTGCCTCGTTCATCTCCACTGGCCATTGAGGCTATTGACGGGAGACCGCTGCAACCGTCACATGTGACACATGAGACATGTCTGTTGTGTCTAAGGGTGGGGGCTCTCCACGTGGAGACCCTACAATTCCAGGTAATAAAGTCTCCTCACTATGCTATCATTCTGGGTTTCCCCTGGCAACAAACACACAACCCCAGAATAAATTGGCAAACGTGCAACATTCTGTCTTGGTCCTCCTGTTGTGCCAAGTCCTGCCTATAGCAGCCTACCAAGATCATTTGTACCTCTTCCTCATTACCTACAGAGTACCAGTCTCACAGTGAGGTATTCAATAAGGTAGAAGCTAGTACATTGCCAACACACAGGCCATATGACTGTACTATTAATTTGATACCAGGTGCCATACCTCCAAGACGGTATACG
The DNA here is from genome assembly GCA_037306005.1 of Rhinophrynus dorsalis. NCBI lineage: Eukaryota > Metazoa > Chordata > Amphibia > Anura > Rhinophrynidae > Rhinophrynus > Rhinophrynus dorsalis. The sequence goes on along the minus strand of CM074721.1, from coordinate 89,041,655 downwards.
TATCCTCTATCGGTGGAGGAGAATCCGGCGATGGAGGATTATGGGGCCGATGCCCTAGCCAGAGGGATCATTAGCAAATCATCCTCACCTGCTGGTGCAGGATTCTGCATTGACTACAGAGGACTGAATAAACTTATGGTCAAGAATGCTTACCCTATGCCTATGATTACAGAGTTGTTTGACCGAATTAAGGGTTCCACGGTGTTCACCAAACTTGACCTAAGGGCAGCTTATAACCTTGTAAGAATCAAGGAGGGAGATGAGTGGAAATCAGCATTTAATACTCACAGTGGACACTATGAATATTTGGTTATGCCATTTGGTTTATGCAATGCTCTGGCTTCTTCCAAGAATTCATTAATGATGTACTGAGATACTTACTACAAAGATGTGTAGAAGTCTGTTTGGATGATATACTAGCAGCACATCGGGTGGATGTTGCATCAGTATTGCAACTTTTGAGGGAGAACAAGTTGTTCTGTAAGTTGGAAAAATGCGAATTCAATAAAGCCCAGGTGTCGTTCTTGGGTTATGTAATTTCCTCATTCGGACTAGCAATGGACCCACAAAAACTCTCGGCTGTTCTGCAATGGCCCCGCCCGGTGGGGTTAAGAGCCATACAGAGATTTTTGGGTTTCACCAACTATTATAGGAAATTTATAAAAAAAAACATCTGACTGGTCCCCCAGCACACTTCGGGTATTTGAGGATTTGAAGTCTGCTTTTGCACAAGCTCCTATCTTGTCTCATCACAATCCTGCCCTACCCTTTACTCTGGAGGTTGATGCGTTTAAGTCAGGAGTAGGCACCCAGTGCATTGCTTAGCATCGTGGTGTACTAGTGCATTGCTTAGTATTCCGCTTTCTGTTGAGACCTGTGCTTGGCTGCTTATTCCGATCTGTGCCTGAACCTTGGCCTTGTCTGACTACTCAATCCATGCTTGATCCTTGGCTCTGTCTGACTACCCAATCCGTGTATGACCCCTGGCCTGGCTGACTACCCACTCCGTGTTTGTACTGTGGCCTGTCTGACTACCCAATTGCATATGACCTTGGCCTTGTCTGCCTCCTTCTGTGTATGTACCATGGTCCTAGCTACGCTATCCGTGCAGGTACTTGGTCCTGGTCTCTGCCTACCGTGCTGTCCCAGGTTTGTCTGCCGTCTGTAGGCCTTGCAGCGCTCTGGTCTTACTGAGGGGACTTGCCTTGAACCCTAGCATTGTAGGGCATTTATGTACAGGCTGCTTAGGACCCTAGCGTTCTAGGGTATCGTGTCTGCTATAGACCCTAGCATTCTAGGGTAGAGATCTGACCCTTAGCCACCCTCTCTCCATCTCGGGTAGGCTGCAAGAACCGTAGACTAGGTTCTCTCCCTTTCTGCTGTTCCTGGTTCCAGTAGTGCAGGCTAGGTTCAGTGTCAGCTCCTGGGTAACGGACTGTAGCACTGTCCTCACGCCTGGCCCTGGTAAGGGTTGGGGAAGTGCTTATTTGTATGTACCTTTCAATAATGTGGTGCTGATTTTAACTGTACCTGTCCGAGTAGTAATTTGTCTGAGCTACACTGACAGCAGGGCTACCTAGAGAGTATTCAGTGTCTCTATGCCCATCGTGTTATGGCCCCACTACTGCACCTGGGCCCTCTAGCACCAATCAAGAGCCAGCATGGGTCAAGGCTTTACTGACTTTAATGGCCCAAATCCTCTCATGTGTCCAAGGGGTACTTCATTCATGGAAGCCTATTCCTACCTTAATGCAATGATACATTCCCATCTGTGGAGGGGCTCATCAGGGCAGTCTTGGAGATCCTTCAGTTCTCCGATGCACCTGATGAGGGAGCTCCCTCTCCAGATATTTTTCAGAAGCATCATTCATTTTTCCACCCAATAACACTCTTGATCAGATCCTTATGGATGAGTGGAAAACTCCTGGTAAAAGGCATTTCCTCAATAAGCACTTTTCTAAGCTATACCCTTTTTTGGCTGAGGCTTTGGCACAGTGGGCTTCTCCTCCCACTGTGGAACCCCTATTTCCTGGCTAGCAAAGACCACCGCCTTCCCACTGGCAGATGAAGCAGGACTCAAGGAGCTAGCAGATAAGATACTAGATTCAGTTCTCAAGTCCTCCTTCAGTGCCACCAGGGCAGCACTAATACGTATTATTACCTCTGCCTGGGTTGACAGGGCAGTGCCATTTGAGGTGAACACATTTCTGATGCTGTCCATGCAGATGTCTTGTCCATGCATACTTTTTGGTTTTGATGTTTAACATCAAGGAGGCCAATACTTGTATTTCTGAGGTGATTTTTGACACTATCCGATTCTCCTCTAAGGCCTCCGCTCTTTCTGTTGCTTTGAGCCACACCTTGTGGCTCAAGATTTGGTCTGCAGACCAATCTTTAAAAAGTCACAGTTCTCCTTGCTATTTCAGGGTAAATCCCTTTTTGAACCTGACCTTAAACAGTTCATCAATGATGCTACTTGTGATAAGAGTACCTGGTTACCTCAGATCTCCACCAAGCATTCATTTCTGGCAAGGATGGCGCCTATTTCTTCTTCCCCCAACTAAATGGGGGAGCATCAGCTGCAGAGTTCTCAAGCCTCTCAAGCATTTCGGTTTCAATCATCACCAGTTCATGGCACTACCGTTTGGCCTGGCTTCGGTGCCACGTGTTTAAACAAAGATCTTGGCAGCCCTGGCTGCCTTCATCCACTCCCAAGGCATCTCTCTAACACCACACCTGGACAACCTCCTTATTAAAGCCCCTATGGAGGCCCTTCTGGCTCGCCATGTTCAAGACTGTCTCCGCATTCTAGTGCACTTCGGGTGGATCCTAAATCTGCAGACATCCTCTCCTATTCCTTCCCAGGTTCTGATTTTACTGGTGATGAGGTCTGACACCCATCAGGGGAAAGTCTTCCTCCCGGATGAGAAGCTTCTGCTTGTGTCTCAGGATGTGTCATGGGCCCTGGAGTAGTGTTCAGCCACGATCAATGATTTCATGAGCATGCTAAGCCAGCAGGTATCAACCCTGGATGTGGTTCCAGGTCCACACAAGGGAGCTGCAGATGGATGTTCTCAGGAACTGGTCAAGGAACATCTTCTTCAGCAGATATTTCATTCTCCGTAAGCCAGGGGGATCTCCAGCAGTTATTATATCAGCCTAACCGGGGGGGGGGGGGGTGATCCTGAAGTGGACGCTGGTGACCACAAATGCCAGCCTGAGAGGCTGAGGAGCTGTTCTGAGTCACTTAGGTGTCCAAAGCATGTGGAGTCGGGACACAAGTCTTTATGCCTATAAACATACTGGAACTCCAGGCAGTTCAACTAGCCCTTGTCCACTGGACACCAGTGAGGTTGCAGTCAGATAATGCCATGGTAATGACTTACATCAATCACCAGGGACGAACTTGCAGCGAGTCAACTTGCCACAAAGCGAAGTGTCTCCTCTGTTGGATGTAGGCCTATGTTCTGGCCATCTCGGCCGTTCATATTCCAGGGGTAGATAACATCCTGTCAGACTTTCTAAGTCACAAAGACATAGATCCAGGAAACCAGGAACTCCATCCTGCAGTGTTTTACCTGATTGTCTGACAGTGGGGTGTGCCAGCGATAGTCCTCATGGAAACCAAGAAGAACATGAAGACTCAACGTTTTGCTCCCGGACAGGGGATACTCTTGGTTTTGCTATGGATGCAATGTGGAGCTTCCTCTGATTTCTCTCATCCCCTGGGTAATTCAGAAGAATTCAGAATGGATGGGGCAGCTGTCATTCTGATTGCTAGTTACTGGCTCAAGAGGGCATGGTTTGCAGACCTGGCCAGAGTTCATCTACCATGATACAAGCCGGGCGCTGGTCTCTTCCAAGGCATACAATAGGGTGTGGTTTAATTTTTCATAAACGGTGCAAAGACAAGAATGTGTTTCCGCAGGCCTTTGGCCTTCCCTTGGTGTTGTCTTTCCTCCAAGATGGTGTGAACGATGAACTCAGCCTGAGCTCTCTTAAGGTTCAAATCTCTGCTGTTTTATCAGAGACGTATTGTCATCATGCCAGACGTCAAGGTTTTTCTTCAAGGGATGGCTCATGCCTTCCCTTCCTTCAAGGATCCACTCCACCTTGGGACCTTATTCTGGGTATTTTGCAGAGGCCTCCATTTGAGCCACTTGCTTCTAACTCTGAGTCAATTGACTCTCAAGATAGCTTTGCTTTTGACAGTAGTCTTGGTGTGGCGAGTTGCTGAGTGACAAGCTCTGTCTTGTAAGCATCCCTTCCTGGTCTTTCTTGAGTATAAGGCAGTAATTCATACCTCTCAGGAAAGTCTTTCTAAGGTGGTCTTTGAGTTTCACACCTATCAAGAGATTGTTGTACCTGCTTTTTGTCCTGCTCCTATGTCAAAGTCCTGCTTTGGCCAGAAGGTCCTACAGGCAGTTCTGCCTGTTTAGGGACCTGAACACTTTTTCTGCCAGTTGTTGTTTAGTAGTTTTTGCGCCATGTTGGCTCTTTTTTGCGTTTGCTGTGTAAGTTCAGTGTCCAGTGGGAACTTAGCATTGGAATATCCCCATGGTACCTGTGCTCCATATTGGATGTAAGACAAAACAGAATGTTAGTGTTCTTAAATCCTTTTCTCTTTAATCCATATGGAACACACCTAGAGAAAGGGACCTTCATGATACTATTCTCCTGGGCAACGGAGTCCTCTTAGAGTCTATCGCACAGGAGATTTTATTCTTCTTCTCTTACTTCTAGTTGTGTGACTTCAGTTGCATGAATTATGGGAGTTAGTAAGCGGGGGATGCGGTTTGAGCTAGAGGAAGAGGAGGGAACCTCTACCTCAAAGACTCTGCATGTTGTCATGTGTCCTGTCCTCCAGGAGGAGGGACTCACTCCCATGGTACATGTGTTCCATATGGACTAAATAGAAAAGGATTTAACAGGTAAGAAAACTAAAATCCTATTTTACTATTATGCAAAGTCAAAGTAAAAGGTTACTGTCTCTTTAAAACTCTGTTACTCTTCATAAATATGATGCGCATAAGGAAATGCTATCATAGGGAGTCCATGCACCAATCAGAATGTATTAGGTTCAGATGAAAACATCTGAAGGATAAATATTCTGAGACTGACGTACTAAGATAGACGATTACAACTCTAAGGCAAACAAACTTCACCATAGGGGATAATTAAAAATATACCATTGTTATAAATTAGGAGCTACCCCATTGGATCAGTGACCTCTCCAGAATTTACAGGGTTAAAAGCCCCATCTAAATGAGGGAGAAATTGTGGAATTTGTACCTGTTCTCTATGATGAAATTGTTTTGTTCCGGTTTGCTTCACACTTTAGGCTCCCTGTAAGCCTGCTGGGAATCTAAGGTTAGAATGAAAGAAATCCAGAGTATTAGCAATATCAGATATATACAACGGTTGTCAAAAGTCATAGCTTTTCAATGTGTTGAAAACACATTGCTCTTAAAGGGTTAAAGCATAGTTTTCTCCATATATAAAAAAAGTCTTTTAATAATAATGGCTCATAAAGTCAAGAATTTATTACTGACGCACAAAATTAGTCCACCCATAAAAACTTCATATTCTGAAAAGAACAGGGTGACCACATTTCCAATCTGACATTCCGGGACATGTGGTCACGCTAGTGGGAACTCTTACTCTGTGTCAGCCGGAGGGAACCTCAGCCACGGTACTCAGACCTCAGTCTCACTCACAGTGCCGCTTCGCCAGCATACCGACACCATCCCATCTGTCTTGCATGCACCAGTCCAGCCAGCCAATGAAATATATTTGCTATATGGTCCTCATTGGCTGGCTGAACTGCTGCGTGCAGAACTATGTAGGTAGGCTGTGGGTGCTGGCTTTATTGCTCCATTCCGGGACTCTCTGTTGTCCCGGTGGGGGTGACCCGGGACGCGGGACACAGACTTCCAGTAAGGGACAGTCCCGGGCATTCCGGGACGCGTGGTCACCCTAGAAAAGAATACCATTCAAGTTGTGTTTGTTCATTCAGCCTAATACAGTGCATCAGATTTAAAGGACTCCCCTCCTGGCTAAGTAAGAACATGGCTATTCAGTTTGTCATGCTTGAAGGCCTCTGCTATTTATTTGATCTCAGATGGCTTGTTCTACCACTGAACACTGAGCTTTAAAGTAATAAAAATCTATTGCATTGTTTATCCTCCAGTCACAGAGAATCGGAGTAGCAATGTATTGCTTCATGTTATTGTTTCTTTGACTGACTCCCTGGGAACAGATGCATTCTGGAAGTTAAAAAATGTGTTCTTTAATTAGTATTGCGACTGCATTTCCTACCTGGTACATTAATGTGAAAAGAAAATGTTTCTGGAGAGTTTCTTACCATAACATGCTGTTCAGCTTTAGGCCCACTTAAAGTCCTGTAGGGATGTGGCATTTCATAACATCAGTCTTCTGTACATGAGGTTATTTTTATCTGCCTAATAGGCATCCATTATGTTCATTTGCTGAACTGTGCTCTGCATTTTAAAGGGATAGTAGTACTTCGTTTTAACTTTATTTTATTTTGTAGGCATTAAAAAAACATGAAGAATGATATGTCATCTCTCAGACCTTTATGGTTTATGAGATATTCACAAGCAAAGTTTCCCCTCCTGCCCCTTTTACCTAGTGTAAGCCATCCCTTCTCAGATGTGGAATGCAGTCTATAGACCAGACAGATAACAGAAGGGGACAATCTTCTTCCTATGAGAACAATGAAAGCCCTCCCCCCCTTGATAAGTTTTTCAGGTTTTTCCCTTATCTTAATTGAAGATTGTCCCTCTCTGCAGTCTACCTGGGCACCTTCCTTCTGCTCTGGCTGAGCGGTCTTACATCAGTAAAAGGGTCAGGAGGGGGATACTTTGTCATTGATTTACTCTTGAACTCTGACAGAATTGAAATAAAACTCTCCAAAGTCCAAATACTATGATGATTAATTAGAGCTGCTTTTATTATGAAACATTACTATCCCTTTAAATCTTCTATAATCTTTAAAAAACTCTCTTGCTACTCTATATATAAGTAGGTGTCAAAATGATGTAATCTGCACAGATATTTCCAATGCTGAGTCTTAATTCGATCACCTTTCATCTGATATCATTAGAAGTTAACAGAGAAGGTTGTAAAATTATTCTGTTGCACTGAACCTTCCCCAAAGCACAGACATATTGGTGGAAGAATTGTAGAAATTAATTTCTGTACCTATTATTTGTTTATGCATACTGACAATTCAGGCAAGAAACATTATGCCTTTGTGCACATGATCTATGACTGCTTTACCAATAGAGACATTCATTTTTTGGTTTGCATGATTTTTCCTCCATTCCAGTGATATATATTTATATATATACTAGTACAAAAGTGCATATACATGGGCTAAAGTGCAGCCAGCTACCCCGGCTGCTGCCCCGGAGCCAGGAGCAGAGACAGGACGTGAGCCATCCGGAGCGGAGTAGGCGAGTCTCTACTTCGCATGACTGCAGTCATTCACAGTAGAGACTTGCTGAACTCGTTGATCCTTAGAAGGGAGCTCCAGCGGCTCACAGCAAAGCTCCCTGTGTGCGACACCACGCATGCACAGTAGAGACTCTCTACTGTGCATGTGCGGTTACGCTCACAGTGAGCGACGCATTCTACCCCTTTATGTTATAGAGGAGGATTTGTTGTTTCCTTATATAAACATGCATAAGGGGACACACATGCTATCTGCCTTTCATTAACAAATCTAAATAAACAGTTGCAGGTTGTGTTATAGCTATCCTTTCGGCCACTATTTATAAAAAGAGAAATATCTGAAGGCGCAAGGAAATCCTTTAATTTCCTTTCACATTCCCCATTTGCAAATCCATTACTGGTTGATTCATATCTGGCACTTGATGATTTATCAGTGAAGAAATATAAGGCAGATCATTCTTTCCAGCTACCAAATTCAGGGTAGTGAATCCCATGGAACTCTATGGTTTAGAGACACATGCACACATATTATATGTATGTGTTTATTACAGAAATGTCAGCATTTACACCATGTTTTTCTTGTATGTCCCTCCTATGCAAGGCAGGAAAATACCTACAATGGTTAACTGCCTGAAAAATACATCTCCACCAACACTTTCAGCAAACAACAGTGGATCAGACAAGCTACTCTTCCCTGACTTTCATGCATTTATTTACACATGCAATCTCCCTTTATTATATAGGAATTGACTGAACTCAAAATTTCTCTTATGAAGACAAGGGGGGCATATCACCACCCCCTAGCCACTTATGATAGATGCCTCCCACAGAGCTGTAGAAGAACCACTGCAACTGTAGACCAGTGATTGTCAAACTTTGGTCAAAATTTCTTAATTTCCCTATACCTTTAAATTCAACGTTAGCTTAAAAAATTAGACGATTGTTAAATTTACGTACATTTTATAGACGTTTTATGTACACTAGCAGAACCTACCAGGTAGTCTAACACTGTCTTTCTTTCTCCCCATTGCAGTACACCTCTGCCTTGACCTATGATGGAGTGAGAGTAATGGCTGAGGCCTTCCAGAACTTGAGAAAACAACGGATAGACATCTCCAGACGTGGGAATGCTGGAGATTGTTTGGCCAATCCTGCTGTTCCATGGGGGCAAGGCATTGACATTCAGCGAGCGTTGCAACAGGTTAGTGGTACATTCCAGTCTATCAACAGAGGATTCAGCATATAAAATAAGTTGACTATCTCGATGAAGAGTGCAGAACCATACTAGAATTGAAAAACCTACTCTAGGAAATGGTTGAATAACTTTTATGACTAAACCATTTTTAAGAGGCAGAGTAGGTGAGAAGACTATTAAGCTAGAATAGCAAGGACAGGGTAATATAATTAAGGGTAATTTAACACATCCTAATAATAAACCCCACTCATCTTACTACGACCATAATATCCTAATGGACCTTATCAATTATTAATTATTAGTGAGGGATGTTAGTTCTGCTTTATGCTGTTAAATAATTTAGTAGTACCTTTCCCTCAAGTCATTTTATTCTAATTTGAGGGAAAAAAGTTTGGCTACCCCTTAGATGAAAAAAATCAAAACAAAATGGATGAACAAAATCAACACCAAACACATCGAAGTATAACAACTTAATTGCTTTCAGTGCGCCAGTCTTCCATATAACACTTGATATTGTTTTGCACTATTTTTGCCCTGGTTTTATACCAATTTACAGTATTAAAATGGAAGTATCAACTTTGATTCTGAGGATTTAAAAACACTTGAAATGTCCCAAGGTGTCTCTAAACATTAGTACAGCGTGTCATAATGAATCCTTTTCTAACAACTGAGGAGAAAGATAGTAAGAAGGGGCCATGTTTATTATCCTTTTCCACACATCACTGATGCAGTGAGTGGAACAACTGAGAATTCTTGTGCTGAACAATATTTTTGAAGCACATTGGATGTTAGTATTTTTACAAATATTTGTCTCAAAGACACTTTCTAAAGGAGCAGTAAATATTTTAGGAATGTTAAAGGTACTCCCCTTTCATTCAAAAGTTATTGCAGAGTTGCCAATAGACTGCTGTAGCAATAGCGCCACCATACATTTTCAGGCCATGGAAGTACTACAACCAAAGAATGCAAGTTTGAGCTGCAGTGATTTCTGAATAAAATATCTCTCAGCAGTGTGAGCACCATTTATTTTATTTATCAGGATAAACCCTGCTATATATATATATTTTAGTAATAAGGATTATTATTTGCTTATGTACAAAGTGAAGCAGGTTTTGGGGAAAACAACTTTATGGGTCAAATAAAAATTCCCCAAATTTCCATTGTTTAAAACAATGCTAGAAAGGACTCCAACACTTAGATTCTTATATACTGTTATACTCATTCATTTGACCTCTCCACCATTGTACTAACAAGGTTAACTCAAATTGTATATATATGTATGGCCCATTATGTTGCTGGCCTACATTACAATGGTATGTCTCCAATGTTCCTTCTAAACCATGGCATGACTGTAAACTACACAGATTCTTGTGGGTTTAAATCAATTTCCATTGTCATTTTGAAAAGGTTCGAATTGAAGGGCTATCGGGAAATGTCCAATTTAACGAGAAGGGTCGTCGGACAAACTATACTCTGTATGTCTATGAGCTGAAACATGAAGGTATCCGCCAGGTAAGGCTATACGACAAGTATATTTTGAAACATGTGCCTACTGGTTGTTAATGGAAAATATTGTACTTGGGCACCAGAGAAATCAACAATGCATTACAACTCTCAGGGCTAGATTTGCTAAAAGGCTGTATGAGTATGTATGGACAAAACATTCATTTTTCTTCCAGCAGGGATTTTTGCAGAGTAGTAGATATTTTTCTGCTTTCTGCGAAGAAGAAAAGACAAAAAGCGGCGCAGAGGAATCTCTCTAAGTGTAGTACACCGATCACAAGAGGTAGATCCTTCACCCAAACACCATGGAACAAATCAGAATATTACTCACATTTTTCAGAGGCACATGACCTGCCTCCTGATTCTTGCGCTTGCACTGGCTTATACCCCAGTATAATATGATAATCTTCTCCACTTGGAGTCACAGGTCAATGGGAGTGAAGAATTTTTATATGTATGGAATTAGCCACTCAAACAGAGGATATATCCAAAAATCCAGTGTTATAGTAGGCTAAACCTTATATGATCTTTTAAGAAAAAAATATCACTCCTATTTTCTAATAAGTGAACTGCTACTGGTATCAGTAAGCCAGTGTTCCAAAAGCAAATATTAACTATAGGTGGGTAAGATTAAAAAAATATATATTTTATTTCTTTTCAAAAAATAAATATTAAAAAAATATATAAATAAATAAAAAATAAAATGTATAGCTAATACATAAGATGTATGACTGGAGTAGTCAAAAAGAAAAAGAGTAACATGTATACTAAAATAATAATTTTAAAATATATAAAAATATTTTAAGACAATGCCCATTCAAACAGAACAGAACAATTCAACAGCTGACGCGTTTCGTCGCTATATGTGACTTTCTCAGAGCTGAATAATGAAATCGTTATTCGATTATATATATATATATAATCTATATATATATTTTTCTGTTTTCTGTGGAAGTTCCCAAGAGACGAAAAATTAACCGAAACCAATGAATACAATAGTCAGCAGGTTAAAGGGTAACCGTTCCTAAAGGATTTAGCGGCTCTTAGGATGTGTGTTCAAAGAAAAGTGGACAAATTCTGGGGCAAACCAACTGCACAATATGGGAGTACCTGAAATGCAATTAATTTAAATAGGGATTTTAAACTCTTGTCTGCTAGAGAGGTCTCCAACACAATGTACAACAATGTATTGAAGACCTCTCTAACAATTAAGTGGCTAGATTATGCATTTCAGGTAATGGTAATTTGTAGTACATTTAAATCTCCTATAGGACAGTGGTTTTGCCAAATAATTCCTCCACTTCCCAGCAATGCATTACACAACTCTTCTGCACTCAAAGGGATTTGAGGAGTAATAACCAATTATATGAAAAACATTTATGGGAACTTTCCTGTTATCCTGAACCATTCTCAAAACAACCATTTTCAAAACATTTTCAAACAAAATCTTTATTATAATATTTATAACATGTTTATAATAATATTCTGAAAGGAAATAACAACAACAGGAATTAGTTTTGAAAATGGTTCCGGATAACAGGAAAGTACCCATTTATGTCATAGGGGTTTTTTGCCGAGTAATACAGGGGTTCTCCGAACTGCTGGGAGATTTTTAATTCAAAAGTTATTATAGTTCAAATTTGTTATTTAATTAAATTGCAATTTCCTGTTCAGATCAATAGGTGGTGCTTTTCCTATAATTTTCTTTGAGGAGTCATAGTCACTTTCCCATAACGTGCATCATAAACAAAAAGTTGCCTTTTGGACACTGACCTGTAGTTATTTTTGAATGAAAAATCTCCCTGCACTATAAGATATATTTTTTCTAATAATAGTTAACTGCTAGTTTAAAGGAACAATTCTTTCCTCTCTGGTGCCGAATAGGGTTGTTACTTTATAGTTGTTTATAACCTGGCACTTTTTTGCTTCATTTAACCAACAAGTAACACATTTGTCTACTAGGGTTGCCACCCAGCCGGTATTTTACTGGCAGTCCGGTAAAAAATTGGCTTCTGTCCAATGTTAAGTCTGTGGAGGGAATGCCATAGCCAGTATTTTTTTGAAGAAAATGTGGCAACCCTATTGTCTACAATGCATTGCTTTGCAAGGTGATAAACACCTCTCTGGCACTGTTAGTTTCTGTATGAATTGATTATTGCTTCAAGATTCCTTTTTAACTCCACAAACACTTCCAGAAACAAGTTACTAAACATTACACAATACTTCGATGAAGAGTAACTTTTTTGAGTGCCAGAGGGCTGCGCAACTAATGCATTGAACCTGCTTCTAGCACTCAAAGAGTTAAAGGGCTCCTATAGGCTGCTTGGGGAGTCAGAACTGATCCCCTCCACTGAAAGTGGCTCTCAGGAACAAACTTTTTAGGTTGTTCATACAACCTTCAAAGCAATTGGTCTATGGAATAGCATTGTGCAGGACATGAGAAAGAACTGAGACTTCAGTCCTTCAGTTCATTCTCTTTGTGCAGGACCAGCTTCCTGCTACTTCATCAACAGGTTGGGAACAGATCTCCCACTGTCCTAGAGTCCTGGTGATAGTTGGTCTTTAAAGTGATGTTCATAGCTGGGAACCCTCCAGATTTGCCTTGGAGAGTCTGGATTTTGCTGCTGATTACAGGGTCTCCAGGGTAAAGGCTGATTCTCTGGATGTGGGGCGTTTCTAATGAAACTTTTCCCACTTCTCCTCCTTCCCAGTCTGTTCCTCCACTTCTCCTCCTTCCTCAGCCTATTCATCCTAATTTTTCCATGTCTAAGAAGCCCCACTCCATTCCAACCCCTTATTTATGCAAATCGTGTAATTTACATCCCTCAGCTGCACAACAGGGCTCCCCTCTGAGGAGTCCACAAGACAAAGTTCCCAGGTATGGTGATGTTTGGAATGGTATTTTATTTGACCAATAATATTTAAATTTTTCTGGAGTTGACAGTGACTGCTGTAATTGACAAACACCAACAAACATGATGTAAAATGCATTTCTTGTACATTCATTAACTATAAAATGTTTTTATTCCATCCCTCCTTCTACTCATTTGCCCTTGTGTAGTGACCATTCCTGGCACTTGTCATCCTCTTTCCCACAATATGTGTGTGTACTCTTCATCCGATCCTGCCTCAGACCATACATGTCATTGAATGCTAATATTAAGTGATGGGAAACTGCTTACACAATAAGGCTTTCATATTGTATTAGGTTCATCTTTTCCTGCTCATAGGCTTGCAGCAAGAACGCTAAGATGTTACCACTGAATCATAAATAAGAATTACACAACACACAACGAGGCCGATGTACTGAGAAGAACATGAAAAATTATAGGCCAACCCAACTGCACCATAGGGGACACAAAAAAATTCAATTTAAATAGGGCTTTAATTTTAATCTCTTAAAGGGGAAGTAATACCACTTAATTTTAACCTTGCTATGTGCAAAACAATCATAATTCCCCCATGGTTTATTTTCTTTGCTCATTAATTCAAGATATTACATTGTCAGTCAGTCCTGAATGTCATATCCATGGAGGCAGACATGGTGGCTGTTTAGCAGGACCACAGGACACAAACTCCACCCACTGAATATGATAATGTTAGCCCTTTAAGGAACAGAGGGGTATGAAATGCATTGCTTTAGTTCTTAACCCTCTGAGTGCCAGAGTGTTAAGTACACTCTTCCACTCTGTCTGCTTTAGTTTAAGTTTAAAAAAAATAATGACAGTGGTTATCATGTCCACTTCCATGTACGTGACGTCCAGGATATTTCAAATGTGTTATTGAATAAAGGCACAAGAGCAAAAATCATAGGGGCCATGAGAATCTTCTGAAAATAATAAGGTAATTGGGGGTGTAAGTTTTAAGAGGTGTTAGTTCCCCTTTAAATGCTAGAGAGGTCTCAAAAGAAACGTGATACAGACATTTTCAGTGTCCAAGGCTTTGGGCAATATGGTCAAAGAAATAGGGAAATAGCTTTTGCCGTTTATAATGACTTTTCAAAGTACAGTGTCATTGGAATCATTAATATTTTCAGAGAGTGTCGTAACTAACGACAAAAAAGTCAAAATTTGTACGTTAATAAAAAAATGGAGGGAATGTGAAGTTCTGAATGTGAGAATTTTTGTCTTTAGTAAAGACATTTTTGTCATTTGTTAAGACTAGTGTTGAGCGAGCACCCCGATGCTCGGGTGTTCGGGTGCTCTGACCGAGCACCCCCGGAGGCTCGAGTGCTCGGCCGAGCACCCGAACCCCATTGAATTGAATGGGAGGACTCGAGCATTACACCAGGCACCCCCTGCTCTGATGAGGGGAGGGTGCCTGGTCAATGCCCCCCTTCATCTCCACAATGCCCCTCTTCCACAATGTCCCCCTTCCACAATGTCCCCCTTCATCTCCACAATGTCCCCCTTCATCTCCGCAATGCCCCCTTCATCTCCGCAATGCCCCCCTTCCACAATGTCCCCCTTCCACAATGTCCCCCTTCATCTCCGCAATGCCCCCTTCCATCTCCACATGTCCCCTACCTCCAGTCCCTGGTGGTCCAGCGGAGCGTCTGTAAGATCTGTGCCTCCTTCGGCACAGACCCCTGCCACCCGAACATGGCGGGCGAGCACATGGCGGTACTCGTACGAGTACCGCCATGTGCCGAGCAGAGCGATGCTCGAGCCGATCCGAGCATCGGCCGAGCATGCTCGCTCAACACTAGTTAAGACATTTTTAAAGACATTTTTGTCGTTAGTTAAGACATTTTTTGTCATTACATATGACAATTTCAGTCAGTACAAACGACATATTTCTTATCACAACTGACACTTTCTGAAAATATTAATGATCCCAATGACACTGTACTCTGAAAAGTCGTTACAAACGAGAAAAGCTATTTCCCTACTTCTTTGAACATATGGTCCTTAACATACAAATTTTGTCTTTTGTAAGACATTTTTTTTGTCGTTAGTTACGACAAATTTTCTTTTCCTCTATAAGACACTGGAGAATAGTTTAGCCCTGCCCTTGCCCCATCCCTTTGCTCGGCAATTCTGGAGTTATATCGTACACAAAGAACATTACTAGTTTTTTGTCATATACTCTATAGTAAATATGCCGTTCATGCATACAATTACTTATTTTCGTCTTTCATACTAAATTTTTTGTCGTAATCCCTTTGAACATACGGCCCTTTATCTTTTGGCTGTCAGAGAGAGGTATCCACCACATTGAGTTGCAATGCATTGGATACTTCTTTAGCACTCAAAGGGTTAAAATTCCCCATTTCAATCAATGACAATGTGAAGGGGTGGAGTTATTGACCCCTCCCCCCCTTTGATGAACAAGGTTTGTCCCTGCATTGCTCTAGTTCTTAGTATATCCAATACAGTAGAGTGGATGTAAGAATATGATTCTGTGCTAAAATAAGTGATTGAATCAATTTAAAGGGATAGTAATGTTTCACAATAAAAGCAGCTCCAATTAATCTTCATAGTATTTGGGCCATGGAGAGTGTTATTTCAATACTGTCATAGTTGTATTTCAAGAGTAATTGAATGATAAAGTATCCCCCCACCCCCTTTACTGATGTAACACTGCTAACCTCAGAGCAGCCAGGTGGTGTCCAGATGGCTTACAGAGATGGACAATCTGCAATTAGCATAATGAAAAAAACTGATAAACATGTCAAGGGGGGCAGGGTTTTCATTGTTTTCACAGTACGAAGATTGTCCCTTGCTGTGAGCTGTCTGGTCTGTGGACCAGATTCCACATCTGAGGTGAGGCAGCTTACACTAGGTAAAAGGGGCGGGAGGGTGATACTTTATGAAGATTAATTGGAGCTGCTGTTTTTGTGAAACATTACTATCTCTTTAAAGGAACATTAACACCAAAAGCATGAAATAGGCTGAGACAGCCTTAACCCTATGAGTGCTAGAGAGGTATCCAATACATTACTTTGCAATGCTTTGGATACCTATCTGGCACTCAAAGGTTAAATATAATGCCCATACAACAAACAAGTAAAAATTACAAGCAAATGGTTGAGCTAATAAAAATATTAGAAATAAATATATAGTATTGCTGGAAAGAATTACTTTCATATAAGTCATAACTGGCTTCAATATCCTAGCCAGTAATAACAGCTGCAGGGATTGTAACCTAAGGTACACATCTCTCTCTAGTGCTCTGTGTTCTGTTATGAGAAGCAAAATCTGTGGTTGGCATATACAGTAGTAATAAAGTTTTATTATGAAACAATTGACTAATAAAGGATGATAGCTCAACGCGTTTCAAAGCTTATTGCTCTTTCAACAGGAGTTGCAGAAAAATGTAAAATTTAATTATTCTCATGTTACACCAATGAAATATAACCCTAAACTTGCTTTTAAGCTTGTGTGCAAATTGTCCTCTTCAGAGAGCAGTTATTAATGTTTGTGCTGTTAGTATTGACTGTTTAGAGCTAAATTAAGTGAATTGAATGTGATTGGTGCCCCGTGCTTTTGTGTTTGGAACGGATGTTATCTTATATCAGCATATTTACAGATAACCCTGGTGGGGACACTAGAAAAGGCTGGAATGTTGGCTCCCTCAGAGCATGTGTAAGACTAGATTTGAAGCCTCAGAATACAAACATAGAATTTTTACCAATGCTAACATGAAGAACAAGGTATTGAAGTGTATATAACCCGAGTTCAATGCAGCAACATCCTCTACATGCTCTCTAGTTACACCCATGAATATGGCACTATTTTCACAGAAAAAAAAAGAGTGCATTCAAGTATAAAGTTGTTCAAGCATTTAAATGAATTCTCTGCTCCAGCTGCGCCAAATGCATTTTATGACATCACATGTGGACATTACTGTTGTAAGAATTTTGTCACTGCTTAGGAGACATTTCTGTCATTAGGGGAAATTCACTAATCGGTGATAAAACGATGATAAAGAGGTGATACAGTGGAGATGACTTCTCCAGTTTATCACTTCTCCAATTCCTATGTTATTCTATGGAGCCAATTCACTAAGATTTCTTCAGCTTTGGAGATCTTAGTGAATAGGCTCCAATGAATAACATAGGAACTGGAGAAATTGTCACCACTTTATCACCTCTTTATCACCACTTAGTTGATCTCCCCCAAGGTGATTAAAGGGAGCTATACCCTAAGAGTAAATGGAATTTGTTTCTCAAAGTAGTTGGTAGGTGTCTTTCACACAGCAGTCTGTTATTTCTGTTTACAGTTTATTTGTTTTGTTTAATCTGCTATTTTTTTTCAGTCTGGTTGAATCTGATAACAACCTGGGCCCCTTATGAATAATTTAGGTCTCTTGCAGCCTAGAAGTTGTACATACCCTATATCCCATTTTTGTAACTCAAAACCTTGACCCTTGCGTTCAGGGTGTCACCATAATAAACAAACAAATAACAGACCTAAACCACAATCATTCATCCCTTAAGGACCAGCGGTCCTGGGACATTTCCGTCCCATAAAGACAGCTTTGATCCTTGCCGATGTGCCGGTGCACGTGACCTGTTGCATGTATCGGCGCTCCGCTTTGGGGCCTGAAAGAGATCACTCCAGTCTTGGAACGGTCAATTTTAGGCCTCATTTTTACTTACAGCGCTCCTGGTGGAGCTCTGTAAGTAAAAAGTACATGACGTACTATGACTGTCATCGGTCCTTAAGTATTTAAGGACCATGACGGTCATAGTACGTCATGTAGTCCATAAGGGGTTAACCGATAACCAAACATTATAGCAATGTTAACTGATAAGGAAACAACAAACATTATAGCAGGAGTTTCCAACAAGTGGTTTGAGAGCTAATGGTAGCTCTTTGGCTACTACTGAGTAGCTCTCTCCACTCCAATCAGTTATCAAGCTATCTGGCCTGTCTGTTCACATCTTTCATCTGTGGTACCCGGCAGTGGTCAGTCAGAGTGCTGATAGTAATGCAGATAGAGTGCCTCACAGCATTCTCATGGTTTTCCTGCTCCACTGCCATAATAGCTGCTTACAGATTAATCTTCATGCTTTGTAAAGATGACATATACAGTATATTAAATGTTGTTGAAAAAATGTGGCGTCAAGGTAAGAGCCACAGTGTTCCTCCATAGTCACTCTTTCGTTGTAACAAAAGTTACCAGATTTCGGTTACATTCATTAAGTGTTTTCATAAACCACTGCAATAAAGTTAAACATTCATAGTAATTTAGGACAGTGCTGTAAAGATGAGAAGGCACTATCATTCAGAAAATCAGTGGCTAACTGGAGAGCCACATGTTTTATCTTCAGTAGTGAATATGGATTTCTTCTGTTAAACATTTTACATCAAGTAACATAATTTTATCTCCTTGAGGTGTTGAGAAGGTCACTTGTTTTCTGTGCAGCACATTGTTATTGGAAGGTGTAGGAAGGAACAAAGAGTAGGTAAGAACAGCTTTGGAGATTGTTTAATATGTATAGTTATAAATTAATATATTTTCAAGATAAGTTTTAGAGTAATTCAGTACATGATTCATCAGCCAAAAATTAGCTCCAGTTAAAGAAAAGGTAGAGACCCCTGCATTATAGAAATAATGATACAGTTGCAGAGTGTCAGGACAGTGAAGATGCACTAAGGAGTGATAAAGAGGTGATAAACCGGAGATGACTTTCTAATCATATCACTTCTCCAAGTCCTATGTTGTTCTATGGAGCCAATGCACTAAGATTTCTCCAACTTTAGAGATCATATTGCATAGGCTTTATAGAAAAACAGCATCTGGAGAAGTGATATTACTGGAGAAGTCATCTCCACTTTATCTGCTCTTTATCATGCCTTAGTGAATAACCCCAACATGTTTTATTTAACCTATTTAAATCCTATTGACCCCCATAATGTAGAATTTAAAAGGATAGTAATGTTTCACAAAAACAGCAGCTCCATCAATTTTCATAGTATTTGAGCCATAGAGAGTGTTATTTCATTACTGTCAGAGTTGTAGGTCAAGAGTAATTCAATGATAAAGTTTCCCCCTCCCTCCCCTTTTACCTAGTGTAAGCCTCCTCCCCTCAGATGTGGAATCTGGTCCATAGACCAGACAGCTCACAGCAAGGAACAATCTTCTTACTGTGAGAACAATGAAAACCCTGCCCCCCTTGACAGGTTTTTCAGATTTTTTGCTTATCTTAATTGATGAGTGTCCCTCTCTGCAATGTAACTAGACACACCCTGCTGCTCTGAGGTGAGCAGTGTTACATCAGTGAAAGGGGCGGGAGCGGGATACTTTATCATTCAATTACTCTTGAACTACAACTCTGACAGAATTGAAATAACACTCTCCAAGGCTCAAATACTATGATGATTAATTAGAGCTGCTTTTATTATGAAACATTAATATCCCTTTAAAAGGACAGAGAGTCTTTTCATGGGCCAGCACCTGCCCCCCAGCTAAAGTAAGTCACATCTGGTAAGGGGCCTGCTCCTCAGTATGCCCTGTCAAACCATTCAACTAACAAGGCGGCTCACCTCTTCATGCCTCTTGGTGTCGATAATGGTAAAAACCTGGCATGGGGGGCAGATCAGAGAATCAGCCCATGCCCTCTGTCATAAAAAAGTTATATGCTATTCTCCACCAACAACGTGCCCAGGAATGCTACTTTACTATAGACCTAAGTAAAGTAAAAGACAACATGGTAACATTAAGACCTCTGGTAGAATGCATCTGCTTTATCTGGATCTAAACCAGTGGTTGTCAACCTGTGCTCTCAGTGGCTATTAACAGGCCAGGATTTGAGAATTTCCTTTTAAGAGTACAGGTGAGTTAATCAATACGACTGAGCCTCTGATCAACACACTTGTGTTCTAGCAGGGAAATTCCTAAGTCTTGGCCTGTTAGTGGCCACTGAGGACATGGGTTGAGAACCTCTGATCTAAAGGGTGGGAGTGAGGGAGATGGAAAAACAATCCATGAAGTAATATAAAAGACTTTTTTTTTAAACTTGCACCCCTTTCCTATTGTTTCACACTGCTGGAGAGGAATGCCTCCAGATTTCCGCCAGGTAGTGGAGGGCAGATCCCCTCCTTTTTTCTCAAGGGCACGCCCTCAATGACCAGGGGAACAAGAACTATCTAGGGCCCTCCACCTTATACCTAGGTAAATCAGTGTGTTTGACATATTGCACAACATATTTCTAGGGTATATTTCACCTTTAAGATTTTTCTGTGCAGCACATTGTTATTGGAAAGTGTGGGAAGGAACAAAGAGTAGGTAAGAACAGCTTTGGAGATTGTTTAATATGTATAGTTATAAATTAATATATAGAGGGGGTACAACGAAGAGCAACAAAATTAATTAAGGGAATGGAGGACTTGATGTATGAGGAACGACTAGACAAACTTGGTTTATTTATTTTAGAGAAGATGACTAAGAGGAGATCTTACCACATGAGAGGTCAATACAAGGATCTCTGTGGTGAGCTATTCATTCCAAGGCCTGTTCAAGTGACAAGGGGACACCCTTTGAGATTAGAGAAAAGAAGGTTTAGATTTCAGCAGAGGAAGGGGTTTTTTTACAGTAAGGCCTGTTAAATTGTGGAATTTCTTTTCCAAGGAGGTGGTTATGGCCGATACAATGGATACATTTAAGAGAAGATTAAATAAATTTCTTTCAAAAGGGAACATACGGGATTATACTGTATATTAGTAGGCAAATGAAATTTACTGCTTCTTTAAACATGGGGAAAGACTTGCATGGTAATTGATGTATTTCATTGTGGTTTATATTCTCTAATTAACAGATTGCTCATTGGAACGAGGATAATAAACTGATCACATTGGAGTCAGATGCTCAAGCAGGAAATGAATCCCTTGGGGTGCAGAACAGAACGTACATTGTGACCACCATCTTGGTTAGTATATTATAATATATCTTCTCATTGACTTATGGCCATTTCATAAAATCTCTTGGCATTATGAGACGTAGAGGGAGATGTACTAAATGGTGGAGAGAAATCTTTCAAGTGAGTTACAGCTCTCCAAGCAGGAAAAGTAAGCAGCCACCTACAGGGGCATCTCAGCAGTGCTGGCCACACCCACATTCTGAATTGTGGGTGTGGCCAGGACATTTCCATCACCCCTGTCCCAGACTCTCATCTCTGGTATTGGATGGCTCGTTTACATAAACTAGTTCTCATTTAACTCCTTGAAATCTAATGTTCTCTGACGTATTACTTTGGTTTGCGTTACGGACCTTCCCAGTATCCAAAAGGTTAAGAACTGTTTTTGTGTTTATAGGGTATATAGTATTTTCAGAGAATTTTGAGAGCAGTTATTTACAATAATCAGTAATTTAAACAATCGGTTGAGTGTATTTGCTTTTGTGCAGGAAAATACCATAAATAAACTGAAAAATGACTATGTTTCCAGTCAGAGTCATTTAAGAATAGGGTAAAGTGAGCAGCTGCCAAGTGGAAGGGTCCCCCCACAGTCAAGGCAAAACTCTGGCTGCTTTTGAAACCTCTGGACCCCCCCCTCTCTCCTGTGATTTAGTGCACAAGACTTGTGTGTGTTTAATTCTGGAAGTTTCTGGTTCGCTGTTAGCCATGTCCCAGAATGGCTGGAGGGCTGGGTCACTTCTCACTGCAGTTAATTGCCAGGGGGGATGATTTTGAAAGGATTAGCTGGGAGAGCTTCGCCCTGGCCACTCCTGTCAAAATCTCAGCAGGGATTATCTCCCCGTCATTCTTCTCTCCCTTCCTGTTTGCCTCACTATGATGTTTCCTGTCTTTCCTCCCGTCCAGCCTATTCGACATGTCCTAACGCCCTCTTCCCTCCCACCAGGCCCGTTTGTCATGTCCCCATTCTTCTTTCCCTCCCCTCCTTGCCCATTCTCCATGTCGCCAGTCCTCTTTTCCTCCCACCCCTTGTTTTTGCGATGTGCCTCTCCTCTTTCCTTTTACTCTTCACATTCTCCACATGCATTGATTGCCTCTTTTGTTAATGAAAGTGTAGCCCTTTCAGTGCTAGAGAGCTATTGCAGTGGATTCCTCTTTGCCACCCAATTTAACCCTTTCAGTGGAAGTAGGGTTGCCACCCAGCCGGTATTTTACCGGCAGGCCGGTAAAAAATTGGCTTTGTTCCAATGTTAAGTCTATGGAGGGAATGCCATGGCTGGTATTTTTTTTAAGAAAAGGTGTCAACCCTAAGTGGAAGAAAGGACTCCAGCACACTGGGGACTCTTTTTAACCCTTTCAGTTGCATAGTTATCCGGTGCACTACAATGCATCAGATATCTCTCTCCAACGCATGGGGTATATTTTTAACCCATTCAGTGCCAGAGGTATCCTCCACATTGCAACACATACCTCTTTGCACACTCTCAGAAAAAGAGAAAAATGTATTGGTCAACGTTTCAAATTGCACATGTCAGCAACCTTCATCAGGACCTGTGCAATTGTATCATTGACCAATACATTTTTCTGTTTATTTGATTGAAGTCCTGATTGTGCACATGTTTTCTCTGGTTGATTTATGCAGGCTTCTACATTTGTACCCAGGCAAAGTGATGGTGTCTATATGCACTATAGGAAATTACCAAATTTGTTGGTACACAGTGGCAACAAAAGGCACAGTACCGAAGTTGTTGTAGGCTTTCATCCTACAGTGAGTTGACCATATAAATTTGTGTTGTAGTCTGAAACTGGGCAGAGGCTGTTCACTGTTTGATGTACATGTCTTGTCTTTTTTCAAACTGAAAACATATATTTAAACAAGTGTGACATGAATTAACATTTTCAAATATGAAAATTTAATTGAAAACTGTCTCTGTACCATTTTAGCCAAAGGACCACTAGATGCATAATTTAGGTTGTATGAATGATTTTATTTGTGAAAAGTGGATGTGTCTTTCAGTACAGTACTGTATGATATTTAAAGGGGATGTAGCACCTTATAAAAAGGTGTTACCTTCTGCTTTGTTAATAAAAGTCATTATAGGATAGATGCGTTTTTTTTTTTGTTTGTTTGTTTTTTTATTTAAATCAAACTACTTATAAAGATATTCCATACTGAAGTGCAGAATAGCTTTGCCAAAGACTCAGCGTGTACCATTATGCTGACCGGCAAAGCGCCTCTGAACGTCATATTTCTCCTCCCATCTCCCTCCCAACTTCCCCAAGGAGCACGTTCACGCTTCCCTTCGGTGTGCTGTGAATGGCTTCTAGCGTTACAGCAAGCTACGATTAGCATTATACTGAGGTTGCAATCTTTATAAGTAGTTATATTTTTTTATAAAAAAAAAAAGCTTTTCTAAAATTATTGTAATTCACAAAGCGGATGGTGACACATTTTTATAAGGTGATACATCCCCTTTAAGCTTAATAAGCATACACTCAGAGAGATCACTTTCCAGAAATAAAAATATCAAATCTGTGAATGTACAAAACAAATCAATACTAAGTCAGGCGCTTTGACTGTGTTTCACACTCTTCACACTATCCATCAGACTAATGCCAATATACTAAGTGACATAAACCATAATCCTCTCCTTAGTACTGCTTGCATCAAGGGGAGAACAATGGTCTTTGGGTGTTTTGGGGTGTTCTTTTCCTATATGACTTGTTTAAACCAACATTCTAAACAACTATAGAGGAAACTGTATGATTTTAAGCCTTTTACATTTGCATGATATGGGGCAGGTGTGATGGGCATGCTGGGATCAAAGTCCTAAAGCAGGAGGTGCCTGTATGATCATACTGCAGTGCATACCCTGAAGAGAAACTATTAGATTTAGAGGTTAATGCTAGTGGAGCTGTGCTGGTGAATTCCTAAATTTAAAAAAAAATATATATATACTGATAGGAGCATACATCAATTAAACATATATATGGTCATCCCACACAGTTAAAGTATGGGGTGCACTCAATCCTATAGATGCTATGTAAAGCAGGCAACAAAAAAAGACAAGATTTATATGAGGCACACAACCAATGATTAATTACACAATCGTATATATCAAAATGTATTCATGACACAATGTCATAGTAACATAAAATATTGTTATTATATATATATATATATATATATATATATATATATATATATATATATATATATAGTGGTGTTCAGATCCCCCCATCCCCCGAGGCACACTGCCATCACCCACATAGCATCAAAACCCATACAAATATACATAACACTATATATATATAACAATATTTTTATGTTACTATGACATTGTGTCTTGAATATAAATAAATATAAATCCTTGTATTTTTCTGTTGCCTGCTATGAATTCCTAAATTCACTCCAGAATGTCCGAAAATATGTATCTGTTGGCCTTTTAGCTAACATGATACACGGACAGTTTTCAATTGTGCTCTCTTGAATTCAAGTCTGGGAGAGATTGGTAGGTTGATGCTTCTATAATGTTGATCCAGTGATTGATTGCACTTATTTATAGCAATGCTTCACTCACTACCATGTGGTCCAAGCCTTTAGGGTAGGTATGCTGAGGCACTACAGTTGTTGTTGGGCTACAATGGATACTTTTAACCCCTAGAGTGCCAGCTACTTACGCCGTACGAGTGGACACAGCTGTACCTGCTGTGCCACGCTCGTACGGCGTAAGAGAGAAATGCGGTCACTGCATGAGCCGGTATAACCGGCATGCAGTGGCCGCATTAAAAAAAAAAAAGCCCCTGGCACTCATGGGGAGGCATGAGGATCACTCCTCATGCCTCCCCAGTTATTGATCTCCCAGCCGATCGGGCTGGGAGATCAATACACACAAAGGAGAAACAAAGTTTCTCCTTCCCCCTCTCTCCTACCCGAACTTCCGGGTAGGAGTGGGCGGGACCGGGGGAATCCTCCAAACGTCATCGGTGACATGGTCACCGATGACGTTAGGGAAGTTTCCCCGATCCTGTTCACTCCTACCATTGGTAGGAGTGAAGGGCAGGAGAGCTCTTGCTCTCCTGCGGTCGCACCATTGATCTCCCAGCCTATCGGCTGGGAGATCAATGACTGGGGAGACACCAGGAGGGGTCCTGATGTCCCCCACGAGGTCTGAAAAAAATAAATAAAATTAAAGTAACCCTGTGAGTGCCACAGGGTCCCAGCACATTGCTTTGCAATGTGCTTGAGACCCCTGTTGCACTCACAGGGTCTATTCTTTGGGGGGGATTTTTTTTTTTTTTTTAAGACCTCATTGGGGGGATCAGGGGGGATCCTGATGCCCCTCAATGAGGTCTATAATTAGAAAAAAAAAAAAAAAAAAATTTAACCCTGTGTGTGCCACAGGTGGGGGTCCAATGCACCCCCCCCTCCTGTGGCACACACAGGGCTTTTATCATTATTTTGTTACCAGAGATTGTTGGGGGGCCATCAGGATTGCTCCTGATGGCCCCCCAACAAGCTCTGATTACAAAGTAATGATAAAAAAAAAATTAACCCTCTGAGTGCCACAACGGTCCAATGCATTGCTTTGCAATGCGCTGGAGACCCCGGTGGCACTCACAGGGACACTTTTTTTGATAACTTTTTTTTTTTTTTTTTGTAAGACCTCATTGGGGGGATCAGGGGGTTTGTATACCCCTCAATGAGGTCTATAATAAAAAAAGTAAATAAAAAAAAAATTAACCCTGTGTGTGCCACGGGGGGGGGCAATGCAGCCCCCCTTCTGCGGCACACACAGGGCTTTTATCATTACTTTGTTATCAGAGATTGTTGGGGGGGGGGGTCATCAGGATTGGTCCTGATGGCCCCCCAACAAGCTCTGATTACCAAGTAATGATAGAAAAAAAATTAACCCTCTGAGTGCCACAAGGATCCAATGCATTGCTTTGCAATGCGCTGGAGACCCTTGTGGCACTCACAAGGTCACTCCGTTTGTGGACATATATATTTTTTTTTACTAAGACCTCATTGGGGAGGGATCAGGGGGTCCTGATGCCCCTCAATGAGGTATATAATAAAAAAAAATAAATTAAAAAAAATTTAACCCTGTGTGTGCCACTGGGATAGGGGTTCAATGCAGACCCCCTTCCTGTGGCACACACACAGGACTTTTTATCATTACTTTGTGATCAGAGCTTGTTTGGTGGCCATCTGAATACAAAGTAACGATAAAAAAATTAACCCTTTGTGTGCTACAGGGGCCCAATGCATTGCTTTGCAATCCACCGGACACCCCTGTGGCACCCAAAGGATTATTTTGTTTTCCCCTTTTATTTTTTATTTAGACCTCATTGTATGGGTTCTGATGCCCCCAACGAGGTCTACACAAAAATATTGGGGGAAAAGCCCCAAAAAATGCACGTGCCACAGGGGGGGTCTGACGCAGTGCTTTGCAATACGTTGGACCCCCTGTAACACACACACACACACTTTTTTTTTTTTTATTATTCTGTTTTTAGACCTGGATGGGGGACACCAGGAATGTTCCTGACACCGCCTCCCCAACGAGGTATGAATACAAAATAATAATTAAAAAAAAACAACTCTTTGTGTGCAACAGAGGGTCCAACGCATTGCTTTGCAGTGCATTGGGCACCCTTGTGGCATGCACAAAAAATGCCTCCGATTCCCCCCCACACATACACATGTACCGTATTCCCCTGCCTGGTTCCACAGCCAACTGGCAGTCCCATTCCCCAGCCTGTTTCCACTGCCTATTGGTAGACTCAAAGTACCAGTATGCACTAGATTCAGGCTGGGAATCAAACTTTGTATGAGGGGGACATACAGTGCACACTGGTAGTCACAGATCTCCCATACACACTCTCAGACACTGCCCCACCATCTCCACCATCCTTGCTCCTCTGCTCATACCCACACACACTGCCTAATCCCTCACCCTCCCACACTGTTACACTGGTAGTCACAGGTCCGCGCGTACACTGGCTGACGCCCTAGCTTCTTTCATCTGTTAGCCATAAAATCACACATACACTGTTTGCTTTCCCATTCCTATTTCACTGGTAGCTACACTCCTGTCACTCAAATTGGTATGTCAACCCACAGCAGTTGAGTACCATTTTTCTTAGGCTGGCAAGAAGTCCTCCTAGGAAATCCCACGCCATTGAACCATTTTAGTATCTTTGAAGTGACTGAAGTGTAAAAGAAATGTTTGTTTGTTTTCCTGTAGCACCACATTCTGGAAATAGTTGTGCCAACTAACTTAAGGGTAAAAAGGCAAGTGACCCCTCATTAGATGCGGCATGTTGTCTTCTTTCCAAAATGGTATAGTTTATCTACCTTTTCTTCACTTCTGAAGGTGTTATAGCCATTTTCGTAGAGGCAAGTCAGGTTTGAGAAAATGTTAGAAACATCAGTTTGTAGTAGGTGTAGTTTTCTACTTCTAGCACTCCCTAAGGTAGTTCAGCTCATACCAATGGGGTGTCGTTTGACTCCTAAGAGCTTTAGCTAACGAATGCAGTTGAAAATTCCATGGTTTTCACAGAGCTCCATACATTTGAAGGGGCAGAAATGTAAGAAAATGCCTTTTTTTTCATTAGCGCCACCTCCTGGAAGCATTTGTGCATGCCAGCCTTTGGGTATGAAGGCAAGTGACCCCTCATTAGATGCGTCAGGTTGTTTTCTTTCCAAAATGGCATTGTTTTCTACCTTTCCTGCATATCTATTATGGTTATAACCATTTTAGTGCAAGAAGATAATTTAAGAAACAAAAGTGTCAGGTTTACGTACGTGTTCCTAGCACCCACATATTGTATGTTAAGCCACACAAATGGGCTACCATTTTTCTCATGTTGGTAGCAGGTACTGAATACAGCAGGAAATGTTATGGTTTTCAAAGATTTTAGTATCTTTGAAGTGGTGGAAATGTAAAAAAAACATGTATTTATTCCCATAGCGCCACCTTTTGGAAATATTTGTGCACTTCAGCCCAGGGGTAGAAAGGCAAGTGACCCCTCATTTGATGCGGGAGAATGTCTACTTTCCAAAATGGTATACCTTTTATACCTTTCCGTCATTTCTCTAACAGTTATGAACATTTTAGTACAAGCAGCCATTTTCGAAGAAGCAAACAGGTAGGTGTAGTTATGCTTTTCTGGCACCCCTAAGGTATGTCGATTCATTCCAATGGGGTGTCATTTTTCTCCTAAGAGCACTAGCTAATGAATACAGTTGGAAATTCCATGGTTTTCACAGATTTCCATACAGATGAAGGGGCAGAAATGTAAGAAAATGCCATTTTTTTCCTATAGTGCCACCTTCTGGAAGCATTTGGGCACAACAGGCTTGGGGTAAGAAGGCAATTCACCCCTCATTAGATGCGGCAGGTTGTCTTCTTTCAAAAATGGTATGGTTTGTGTAGCCTTTCTTCACTTCTCTAGTTGTTATAACCATTTTTGTACAGACAAGTAATGTTTGAGAAAATGTTAGAAAAATTAGTGGTTGCAATAGGTGTAGTTTGGTACTTGTAGCGCCCACTAAGGTAGGGGAACTCATACCAATGAGGTGTCATTTTTCTCCTAAGAGCACTAGCTAATGAATACAGTTGGAAATTCCATGGTTTTCACAGATTTCCATACAGATGAAGGGGCAGAAATGTAAGAAAATGCAATTTTTTTCCTATAGTGCCACCTTCTGGAAGCATTTGGGCACAACAGGCTTGGGGTAAGAAGGCAATTCACCCCTCATTAGATGCGCCAGGTTGTCTTCTTTCAAAAATGGTATGGTTTGTTTAGCCTTTCTTCACTTCTCTAGTTGTTATAACCATTTTTGTACAGACAAGTAATGTTTGAGAAAATGTTAGAAAAATTAGTGGTTGCAATAGGTGTAGTTTGGTACTTGTAGCGCCCACTAAGGTAGGGGAACTCATACCAATGAGGTGTCATTTTTCTCCTAAGAGCACTAGCTAATGAATACAGTTGGAAATTCCATGGTTTTCACAGATTTCCATACAGATGAAGGGGCAGAAATGTAAGAAAATGCAATTTTTTTCCTATAGTGCCACCTTCTGGAAGCATTTGGGCACAACAGGCTTGGGGTAAGAAGGCAATTCACCCCTCATTAGATGCGCCAGGTTGTCTTCTTTCAAAAATGGTATGGTTTGTTTAGCCTTTCTTCACTTCTCTAGTTGTTATAACCATTTTTGTACAGACAAGTAATGTTTGAGAAAATGTTAGAAAAATTAGTGGTTGCAATAGGTGTAGTTTGGTACTTGTAGCGCCCACTAAGGTAGGGGAACTCATACCAATGAGGTGTCATTTTTCTCCTAAGAGCACTAGCTAATGAATACAGTTGGAAATTCCATGGTTTTCACAGATTTCCATACAGATGAAGGGGCAGAAATGTAAGAAAATGCCATTTTTTTCCTATAGTGCCACCTTCTGGAAGCATTTGGGCACAACAGGCTTGGGGTAAGAAGGCAATTCACCCCTCATTAGATGCGGCAGGTTGTCTTCTTTCAAAAATGGTATGGTTTGTGTAGCCTTTCTTCACTTCTCTAGTTGTTATAACCATTTTTGTACAGACAAGTAATGTTTGAGAAAATGTTAGAAAAATTAGTGGTTGCAATAGGTGTAGTTTGGTACTTGTAGCGCCCACTAAGGTAAGGGAACTCATACCAATGAGGTGTCATTTTTCTCCTAAGAGCACTAGCTAATGAATACAGTTGGAAATTCCATGGTTTTCACAGATTTCCATACAGATGAAGGGGCAGAAATGTAAGAAAATGCAATTTTTTTCCTATAGTGCCACCTTCTGGAAGCATTTGGGCACAACAGGCTTGGGGTAAGAAGGCAATTCACCCCTCATTAGATGCGCCAGGTTGTCTTCTTTCAAAAATGGTATGGTTTGTTTAGCCTTTCTTCACTTCTCTAGTTGTTATAACCATTTTTGTACAGACAAGTAATGTTTGAGAAAATGTTAGAAAAATTAGTGGTTGCAATAGGTGTAGTTTGGTACTTGTAGCGCCCACTAAGGTAGGGGAACTCATACCAATGAGGTGTCATTTTTCTCCTAAGAGCACTAGCTAATGAATACAGTTGGAAATTCCATGGTTTTCACAGATTTCCATACAGATGAAGGGGCAGAAATGTAAGAAAATGCCATTTTTTTCCTATAGTGCCACCTTCTGGAAGCATTTGGGCACAACAGGCTTGGGGTAAGAAGGCAATTCACCCCTCATTAGATGCGGCAGGTTGTCTTCTTTCAAAAATGGTATGGTTTGTGTAGCCTTTCTTCACTTCTCTAGTTGTTATAACCATTTTTGTACAGACAAGTAATGTTTGAGAAAATGTTAGAAAAATTAGTGGTTGCAATAGGTGTAGTTTGGTACTTGTAGCGCCCACTAAGGTAAGGGAACTCATACCAATGAGGTGTCATTTTTCTCCTAAGAGCACTAGCTAATGAATACAGTTGGAAATTCCATGGTTTTCACAGATTTCCATACAGATGAAGGGGCAGAAATGTAAGAAAATGCAATTATTTTCCTATAGTGCCACCTTCTGGAAGCATTTGGGCACAACAGGCTTTGGGTAAGAAGGCAATTCACCCCTCATTAGATGCGGCAGGTTGTCTTCTTTCCAAAATGGTATGGTTTGTGTAGCCTTTCTTTACTTCTCTAGTTGTTATAACCATTTTTGTATAGACAAGTAATGTTTGAAAAAATGTTAGAAAATTTAGAGGTTGTAGTAGGTGTCTTTTTGCACTTCTAGCATCCCCTGTGGTAGGTGAACCCATACCAATGGGGTGTCATTTTTCTCCCAAGAGTACTAGCTAATCAATATAGTTGTAAATTCCATGGTTTTCCCAGATTTCAGTACTGTTGAAGTGGCAGAAATGTAAGAAAATGCCATTTTTTTCCTATAGTGCCACCTTCTGGAAGCATTTGGGCACAACAGGCTTGGGGTAAGAAGGCAATTCACCCCTCATTAGATGCGGCAGGTTGTCTTCTTTCCAAAATGGTATGGTTTGTGTAGCCTTTCTTTAATTCTCTAGTTGTTATAACCATTTTTGTATAGACAAGTAATGTTTGAGAAAATGTTAGAAAATTTAGAGGTTGTAGTAGGTGTCTTTTTGCACTTCTAGCATCCCCTGTGGTAGGTGAACCCAAACCAATGGGGTGTAATTTTTCTCCCAAGAGCACTAGCTAATGAATACAGTTGTAAATTCCATGGTTTTCATAGATTTCAGTACAGTTGAAGGGGCAGAAATGTAAGAAAATGCCATTTTTTTCCTATAGTGCCAGCTTCTGGAAGCATTTAGGTACCACAGGCTTGGGGCAAGAAGGCAAGTTACCCCTCATTAGATGCGGCAGGTTGTCTACTTTTCAGAAATATAATAGTTTTATATAGTTATTCCACTGTTTTAGGGTAGTTTTACCACAAAAACCCTAGAATGTGCATTTTAGTTTATAAAGTTGAAAATGTCATTTTGCGCTGCTGGTGATTAGGGCTCTGCGCTAGCCTTGGACTTAGGTAAAACTATACAAATTTGGTATTTTTTTACTCGGGGGACTCTGGGCTTTTTCAAATAATTGAAACTTTTTCAATCAAGGTAAATGTTTTTGATACATAGTATGTGATTTTAGCAAAATGAGTAAATTTTCACTTTTTTTTGTCATTATGACATCATAGCTTTTTGCACGATGTAAAATTCTCTTCATGTAAGGTATCACGAGAAAGCTCAATTCGTTCTGAAAAAAACAATATATAGTTTTCCATATTTAACTAAAAATCCCCAGAGGAAATCAAGCCTAAACGGAAGGATAGCAAAAATGTTGAAAAAGTGTCTGGCCTGCAGGGTTCAGAAAATGGCCCGAGCCTCTGGCACTGAAGGGGTTAAGAGAACATTAGATACATTTTTTTCAAGAGGGAACATACAGGGTTATAATGGGTATTAGTAGGCAAAACAAGAAGGTCTGATGAAGACTAACTTATTTGGCCGAAGGAAAGCTATATATTCCTCATGTCTCTGGATTATGAGTCAAAGGTTGAATTTGATGGACTTGACTCTTTTTTCAACCTGTTTTACTATGTAACTCCCATAACCTTCAGTCAGCTATTGAATGAATAAGGGAAAAAATAATTGAAGTCCATCAAGAGATGGAAGACCTTAGGTTGACCACATTTATTAACCCATTGAGTGCCAGAGGAATATGCAATGCATTACGTTGCAATGGGTCGCATACCCCTCTGGCCCTCAAAGTGTTAAACCATAGGATAAGGTATACTACAGAACTGCTTAGGACAGTGTTCTCAATCTTTTTTTGTTCGGGGCACCCCTAACACATAATCTAGAACATTCGAGGCACCCCAAACACATCTACTGTACTTTATCAAGGGCATAAGAAGGGTACAATACATAAATTTACAGTTATTATTATTATTATTGTAATCATAATAACAAAACTAAATATATAGTGCATAACAATTTCTATAAATCTTATTTAAAAGTCCATTATTGTTAGTCTTTGAAGAAAACATGGGGCACCCTAAGTTGATGTTCGTGGCACACCAAAGTGCCACAGCACCCTGGTTGAGAATCACTGGCTTAGGACTAGTATGCTAGGTTAGAGAATGTCTACTTTTGCAATAGAACAGCATAAAAGGACACAATGGCACCAATGAAAAGGCTAAGTCATTGAACAGAACCGCATCATCAATTTCTTTTGATTTCTTGGCTCTAGGTTAGGTGTTTTCTCTCCCTTTAGTATTTGCTTAATAATTATTGTCCATAACAAGTTTCGACATAGTTTCATTTCTTTCTTTTCCTACCATTTAGGAGGCTCCATACGTGATGCTAAAAAAGAATGCTGACCAGCTAGAAGGGAATGAGAGGTTTGAAGGCTACTGTGTAGAGCTGGCAGCAGAAATTGCCAAACACGTGGGTTACAAATACAAACTGGAGATAGTAAAGGACGGAAAGTATGGAGCACGTGATTCGGATATGAAGGCCTGGAATGGCATGGTGGGAGAACTGGTGTATGGGGTAAGTTCCCAGAGAATTGAAGTGGATATATTCATTTGCTGCTCCCCCCACCTACATGCTCCAAACAGTATGTCCCCCAACTATCTACATGCACCAAATAATAGGCTCTTTTGACACCTATGCACCAAGCAGTAGTTTCACCCAACTACTTGGCAGTTGGTTCCCCACTAGCTACAAGCACTGCTTTGTAGGTTCTCTCACAACATGCAGTACATGCACCAAATATAAGCTCCTCCACCACATACTAGCACCAAGAGTACGTTCCACAACTCCTTACCTGTACCAATCAGTTGGTTCCCTCACCACCTGCATGTGCCAGGCAGTAGGTTCCCTCTCCACCTGCAACTGCCAAGCAAAAGGTTACCAGTACATTCCCTCCACCACCTTCATGCACCCAGCAGTATATTCCTTCCACCTCCTACCTGAACCAAACAGTATTATTGCTCCACCACCTGGATACACCAATAAGTTAATTCCCTCCCCCACTTAACTGCACCAAGCAGTACATTCCCTCCATCAACCATCTGCACTATATACTACACATATATGTAATGCATTCCAGTCTGATTGGAAATAGTATCTCTTGAAACAAAGGGCAAAGGCAAAATTTATATAGGCCATTTGGATTCTCTCGCCATAGTAAGGTAAAATGGGGGATATTATTAGAATGTGTTACCTCCCCTTTAATTCTCCATATCACCTGCACACCATGTGGTATATTTTCCCAACAAGTGAAATTTTACCCACAGTAGGTTCAAGGAATTCCATTTTATGCAGATTATATAATAATCTGTATATATATCTATATATATATATATGTGTGTGTGTGTGTGTGTGCGTATTTGACTATGTCTGAGTATTGTCACAGTATATATGAATATATGTATATACATATTTATTTGAGGGTTGTTTACCATGTATGTGTATGTGCCTTTTACTGAACCTGTACAGATGGGTGGAACAGTGAGGCCCTGGGTCTCAGGATTTGACTATGAAACTCAAGGTTTTGACCCAAATCTCAGGGTGAAGGACCAAAGGTCTAAGGGTGCGACAGTCCAATGCCACCTACTGTATGATCTGCACAGAGTAACTGTTTCCTTAGTCTCTAAATTGGTGCCATTTATACCAGAATATAGCATAGTAACATGGTTGATGAGGCTGAAAAAGGGTATCCATTTGAAGTGTTCCATGTAAACTTTTGCATCAAAAATGTTGCATGTGTTTTGCTGCGTCATTTGATTGTCACATTTAAAGTTTTGCGTCATAAAGTGTCGCAAATTCTACATTTTACGTTGCTCCAAATGGCGCATTCGCCATTTCGTGAGTTAACGTGTCACAATATGGGTGCATTAAGGACGCAATATGGGTGCATTAAGGAAGCAATATGGGTGCAATATTGATGCAATATAGGGGCAATAAGGACACATTAAGGACGCAATATGGGTGCAATATTGACTCAATATGGGTGCAATATTGACGCAATATGGGGGCAACAAGGACACATTAAGGACAAAATATGGATGCAATGTGGTTACAATATTGGTGCATTAAGCATGCAATATGGGTGCAATATGGACGCAATATGGGTGCATTAAGGACGAAATATGGGTGCATTAAGGAAGCAATATGGGTGCAAGACTAATGCAATATAGGGGCAATAAGGACACATTAAGGACGCAATATGGGTGCAATATTGACTCAATATGGGTGCAATATTGATGCAATATGGGGGCAATAAGGACACATTAAGGACAAAATATGGATGCAATGTGGTTACAATATTGTTGCATTAAGCATGCAATATGGGTGCAATATGGACACAATATGGGTGCATTAAGGATGCAATATGGGTGCATTAAGGAAGCAGTATGGGTGCAATGTTGACACAATATGGGTGCAGTATTGATGCAATATGAGTGCAATAATGGTGCATTAAGCACGCAATATGGGTGCAATATGGACGCAATATGGGTTTTGGTGGGTTTTGGGTTGGATTTGGTGAGATTTGGGTTGGTTTTTGGTTGGGTTTTGGGTTGGTTTTGGTGGGTTTTGGGTTGGATTTGGTTTGAGTTTTGGGTTAGGTTTTTGGTTGGTTTTGGTGTGTTTTGGGGTGGTTTTTCTGGGGTTTGGGTTGGGTTTTGGGTTGGTTTTGGTGGGTTTTGGTTTAGATTTGGTGGGTTTTGGGTTGTTTTTTGGTTGGGTTTTGGGTTTTTTTTGTTGGGTTTTGGGTTGGTTTTGTGTTAGTATATTGCGTCCTTAATGCAACCATATTGCATCCTTTATGCACCCATATTGCGTCCTTAATGCATCCATAATGCACCCATATTCCGTCATTATTGCACCCATACTGCGACACGTTAATGCACAAAATGGTGAATGTGCCATTCTGAGTGATGCAAAATGTAGAATTTGCGACACTTCATGACGCAAAACTTTAAATGCGACACTTCAAATGACGCAGCAAAACACATGCGACATTGTATAACGCAAAACTTTACATGCAAAACTGCAATAGTAAACCCTGAAAAAGACATGCACCCATCAAGTGCAGCCTATGCCATATCATCCCTGTTGATCCAGTAGAAGGCAAAAATAAAACAAAACATTGAAGCCATTTCTAATAAGGCCCCAAATGGGTAAAAAAAAATCCTTCCTGACTCAAAATGGCAGTCAGATACTTCCCTGGATCAATATGTTATCTGATTTGAATCCAAATTACATAATTCTCAAGATTGTTCTGTGACAGATAGGTATCCATTCCTTTTTTTTTAAAGCAGTTACAGTGTCTGCAGCATGGAATCCTGAGTCAAAGAATTCCATAACTTTACTGCCCTTCCATACCCACTATGGAAGTCAAGCAAACAGGTCTATAATTTGCTGATTTAGATATTGCTCCCTTTTTGAATAGTAGTACTACATCATCTTTCCTCCTATCACAGGACACTATACTTGATGAAACTGAATCAATAAATATTAAGTATTACTATTACTGAACTAAGTCCCTTGAGTACCCTTTGGTGTATACCATTAGGTACAGGTGCTTTATTCACCATAACCTTTTCCAGTCTCTTTTGGACTTTGTCCTCAGTAAGCCATGGTGAATGAAGTTATGTAATTCTGAAATGCAGGGAGAGAAGTCCTGCAAATCTTGTGTGTGTTTAAAGGGATAGTAACCCCCCAAACAACTTGACGGCAAAATACAGCAATCATAGAAACATACCGGACGCACTTAGTCCCATCTCTCAAACCTTTATGGTTTGAGAGATGTAAGGCAAGACAGTCCTCCGGTCCCTCCCCCTTCTGCCTGATGAGCTGTAAAGCTGTCAGAGGCAGAATCCGGTCGGCCAACTTTCGGCGGTTCTGCAGGAGTTCTGACATCTAGATATCTCGTATAATTACTTCATAGGAATGGTCTACAACATGTGCTTGCAAGCCAGGCACATGTTTTAGACCACACCCATGAAGTAATAATACGGAGATATCTAGATGACAGCACTTCTGCAGAGCCGCCGTCTGGTGCTGGAAGCCGGATCTCATGACGTCCGCTATACAGCGCACGTATGAGAAAGGGGAGGGAGCTGAGGTCTGTCTTGCCTTACATCTCTCAAACCATAAAGGTTTGAGAGATGGGACTAAGTGCGTTCGGTATGTTTCTATGAGTGCTGTATTTTGCCGTCAAGTTGTTGGGGGGTGTTACTATCCCTTTAAACAGTGGTACAATAAAGTTGTGGGATGGTAATGGTTCCTTGAGGAATAATTGATCATCTCTGGATTAAAGCAAGCAGGGACTTATTGCCTAGAATCTATATTATGGAGAACGTTAAGAATTAGTATATTCAGAGATCTCAGGGTCAGCTCATTTTGAAAGTTCCCAGGTATGTATCTCGTTCTCTCGCTATATATGAATGAAACTTTGACCTATAAGAATAGACTATATTGTAAAAAAATCTTGTGAGTACAGATTGGGGTTGCCATCCACTACCAGAGCGGTCCTTAAAGGGAAACTTTCACCTAAAATAAAAATGTAAACATTTGTTTTAATCCTTAACACAACATTAGCGCTGTATTTGTTTCTTTAACAACTCACCCACCTAGTGGAGATAGTTACCCTTCAAAATCGGGAACTTCCGAGTTCTATGGGACCTTGTACCATCTCAGGACTTCCCAGCTGCCCCAGGGAGCGTGTTCATTCTCCCCTTCGTAGCTGTATTTCTGTGGCTAACGTTACAGTAAACTCTGTTTACAATGCTACTGAGGGTGCAATCTCAGGAGCATTGTAAAAGGAGTTTGCTGTAACGTTAGCCCACAGAAATACGGCTACGAAGGGGAGCATGAACACGCTCCCTGGGGCAGCTGGGAAGTCCTGAGGCATCATGTGGGACATACAGGGTCCCTTAGAAAGCGGAAGTGCCATATTTTGAAGGGTAAATATCTCCACTAGTGGGTGAGTTGTTAACCCCTTAACAAACCTTGACGGTCATAGTACGTCATGGGTAAATTTGAGTTAACGACCTATGACGTACTATGACCGTCATGGAATTCAGGGCTTCCCCCGTGGCTGCACGGGAGTCCGGAATCCAAATTTAAAAAAAATACTCCGTGGTCCTTTAGTGACCGCCACGTGCCTGTGCGGCCGGTCGTTAAGGGGTTAAAAAACAAACACAGTGCTAATGTTGTGTTAAGGATTAAAACAAATGGTTACATTTTTATTTTAGGGGAAGTTCTGCTTTAAGGGATTAACGGACAAAACTGTCGTAATAACACATTGTCATTGCTCCACAATAATCTAAACATTCTCAGTAATGCCCCGCCCACCAGCCATGCTTCCAGCAACACCACCTAAAGCAAAGGTGTCCCTGTTTGGCTAATTGAAATGCTTGAACGTATGTGGAAATTCCCTTGCCCTATAATCTCACTTTCCTTCTTTCTTTTGCATTTAAATTCTCGATCTTGCAGACATCGAGAACAAATCTCGCAGCCTCAGGCTTTTTTTTCTGCTTTACTTCTGCAGGGCATCCCTGTAGAAGAGAGGGGGTTAAAATAATAGGGTATGCTTTTCTCCCTTTCAGCTTATTCTATTTTATATACAGATTCCCAAAAGAAGAACACTAAGAGAATGGGAAGCTGAATGTTTTATTTATTAAGTTTACATAACCAATTGGAGTTTATACACTGCTGCCTGCCTGGCCAATTCTCTCTTGTTTGCTTCCTGAAATCTACTCAGCAGCTCGTCCTCTCCTCCCTCCCCATCATTTCTTTTCTCCTGCCCCCTACGGCGACCGGCATGTTGTTGCTTATTCCTCCCTCGATGGGGCCTGGTAACCATGGTAACCACTATATGGTTCCTGGGTTGCGGCCTACAGCCATTTTGATAACCTTTCCCTTCCTCTCATGCTCTGTCTCAGCGGGTACAGAATTTCAGCACAAGCTTTGATTGTGAGCCTTAGGGTAACTTCAGTTTTAACATTTTAGTAACTGATTCTGCTATGATTTCTTTACTCCATCACTGTACACCCAGTTTAACCCATTGGGTTCAAGTCATGTCAACACTACATTGTCAATCAATACATTGGAGATTTATCTGACATCCATTAGGTTAACAAATTCAATTTTTAACCCATTTCGTGCCAGAAGGGTGAGCAATGCATTGGTTAACCCCTGAAGCACTCAAAGGGTTAAGCCAGCATGATTCACACATCCGCTTTCTGCATAAATCAATATTTTTGTCCTTCTGCAG
The DNA here is from genome assembly GCA_037306005.1 of Rhinophrynus dorsalis. Lineage (NCBI taxonomy): Eukaryota > Metazoa > Chordata > Amphibia > Anura > Rhinophrynidae > Rhinophrynus > Rhinophrynus dorsalis. The sequence goes on along the minus strand of CM074721.1, from coordinate 89,002,819 downwards.
TCTTACTGCAAAGAACACAAGGTTTGCACTTTGAATAGCAATATGACAAAATGATAATGTATGATCATGGAGCCTGTTAAAATTTCTATACTGAAAGTAGGGCAACAAGGGATATATTTTGAGGATGATTTAATAAGAACTAAAACAAACTAACTGTACAATGGGGGACCAATAAAAACGCCTATTGATTTAAATGGTGGGTTTTAACCCCTTCAATTCTAGCAATGTCTCAGATTTAAACACATTGCAAAGTAGAAGAAATCTGTATCATTTAAGGGGTTATAATTCCATTTTAAATCAATGGGAATTTGTAAATATTCCCGGATGGTTTTCCCCCAGATTTATTTTAACTCTTTTTATTGAATTGACCCCTTTGTATCTTTCTTAAAGGAACATTAACACTTCCTAATAATAACAACAACACAACCACACACACACTCGGTTTTCTTGCTGTGGCCAGAACATCTGAATGGCCTCTATGAATGTTTTCCTCATTCCTTGGTTCAAGTGATAACATCTTCAATCCCTGCTGCATGTCATGTCCACAGCAGCAGACACATGCAGTAGGCAGAGTCCAGTAGTCCTGCTAGCAGCTATCATGTCCCCATCCAGCAGGGCTGGACTGGAAATAAAAACCAGCCCTGGAAAAAATTGCTTACCAGCCCCATAGCATTGCGTCATTATACCAGCCCCAGAGCATTTAACCATTTCCTTCAGAGGATATTTAAATCAGAATCATTTGATGTCCTGAATTCACCTGGCTCCATTAAGTACTGCACATTTACAAAACGAAGACAGCCAAAACTATAGCCTGAAAAAAAAAAAAGTTGGCAATTCCTCATGGTGCCCAGGGTAATATTCACAAAAAAAATGAAGCAATTATGAGGCAAACAGATTGTACCAGGGAGTAAATAAAAACCCCTATTGATCAAATGGACCCAAATGCTACCTGCCCTAGTATTCAATGCCCACGTATACACATATAGTACTACCCACTGCCCTCACACCCACAAACCTCCAGTGCCCACTGCCCTAGTACTCACTGACAAAGTATACACAGACAGTAACCACTGCCCTCATACCCTCAGACCACCAGTGCATGCCATTTTACTAACAGACTCCCAGTGACCACACAGACACACAGTGATCCCTGAGTTATAGCCATTTAGACTCCAAATGTTCATTGCACGAGTAGTCAGAGCCCTCCAGTGCCTACTGCTCCAGTACCCACACTGTCGCCCAGTTCCAATTGCCTTTATGCCCACCCAAACTTCAGTTCCAACTGCTACAGAATGCTCACAGATCCCCAGTGCTTACTATCATAGAACGTATACAGACTCCTATTTCCCACTGACCCAGAAACCTCAGATCCCCAATGCCTAATGTAGTAATACCAACACAGACTCCCAGTGCCCACTTCCCCAGCATAAGCACAGACATGGAGTGCCAACTGCCCCAACACCTACACAGATACACAGTGCTACCACAGTGTTAACTGCATCATAATTCTAACAGACACTCAGTGCTGTCGCAGAACCCTCACAGATCCCTATGACCCACACACATAAGTACTCACTGCCCCAGCGCCTAATCCCACAGATCCTCCAGCACCCACAGACCCCAGTGCCCACAACCACAGCACCCACAGACCCTAGTGCCCACAACCACAGCACCCGCAGACCCCAGTGCGCACCACCACAGATCAACAGTGTTCATTCCTCCAGCATCCACAAGGCTTCCCAATACTCACTACCACAAAATACACAGAGACACCAGATGCTCATTGCCATGAGATCACAGTAGGCGGCACGACTATACGAATTGCTCCACTTCCCTACTACACAATGTCCCAGTTGCCCACAGACCCTCAGTGCCCACATCACCATATTCACAAAGATGCCAAGAGCACACATATAGACCCCCAGTGCTGGACATATCCTAGATCATTACATATTTTTACAACTAAATCTAAAATCATATTTACATATGAAAATGTGCAAAACATCCTACCCCACTGAATAGTCCAAGTGTTGTCTTACTCCCATTAAAGCTGTTCTGGTACTGCCACTTTGATATCTCTGGGCAGGCAGCTACATCCATGTGTTCCTGGTTTCCTTACTTCCTTTCCCTGCACTCATCTGTAGCTCAGGGGGAGAGATGATGTCCAGGGGCCAGGAAGTTGCCTGAGTCCTCCTGGGCAGTCTGCTTCTGCTCCTGCTCTCTCAGACCCTCTATCTCTGGCTGCTATCCGAGCTCTCTAGATGCGGCCAACCCGGTGCACAGACATCACGCAGTGCTCACGCTAGTTGCTGCGTGCATCTGACATCAGTGTTCCATACACCTGTGTTTGTATATTTACCCTGTTATCTCTAGGACAAAGGCACAAGGATAATATTCATAGTAGTCACAGTATGGTGAGTGGAAGAGTAGTATTTGGAGGTGGTAGTGTTCTTTTAAAGTAACTGACAATACTGCTTATATTGTATGTTACAATATTACACAAGGCTCAGTGTACTAGCTGGCAAACTGTAAAAATAATTACATAACTTGTATTGCTAAACACATGGTTGTTTAAAGGGATGTAACACTTCCCAATACCCCCATCCCTTATCTACCTTACTATGACCAGAAAATCCTAATGACCACTATGAATTTGAAGGCCAGATAGGACCCCTTTCAGTGCTGGAGCTACAATATAAGAAGAAGAAGCAGCTGCTTATGGCCCCCACCTGGTCAGAGGGCCCCACATTGCTTCAACAGTACCACTGCAGCATGTAAATAAAATCAGATGGCAATGTCTTATTAGACATACTGATGTGGGAGTAAAGTGGGGCTTCATGGGAATTTTTTGCATAGGGCCCAAAGAAATCTAGAGCCACCCCTTACTTCTTTCCCTTTGTTCCAGGGTCTGTCCATCACAACTAGGGGGAAGAAGGCAGAAGGGCCCTTCACCATCCTTTAAACTGAACCTGTCACCTTAAAACAAGTTTAGTGTTTGTTGCAAATAATTCAAGTCAACATATATATATTGTAGTAGCTATCTTTCTGTAAAATAAATAGTTATACCATTATATTTTGATGGCAAAGTGTGGTACTTTATCCTAGGCATCTACACACTGTGCCACCACTAAATATTAATTTCTTGAAAACTATTTATTTTAGAAAAAGATGACTAGTACACCACACAATCACTTACTATTTCTGTTTCAATTCTTTAAGTGTAAAAGCTTGTGCTGTCTTAAGATCAAACATTGTAGCTCCATCAATGCATTGTGGAATGACTATTTGCCTGACAAGACATTCATCATTGTCCTTTGTGTCTCTAGAGAGCTGATTTGGCTGTTGCACCCTTGACAATAACACTAGTCCGTGAAGAGGTTATTGACTTCTCCAAACCATTCATGAGCTTGGGTATTTCCATCATGATCAAGAAACCACAGAAATCCAAACCTGGAGTTTTTTCCTTCCTTGACCCTCTTGCTTATGAGATCTGGATGTGCATTGTCTTTGCCTACATTGGAGTTAGTGTGGTCCTCTTCCTTGTCAGTCGATTCAGTCCATATGAATGGCACAATGAGGAGTATGAAGAAGGGAAAGACCAGCCTACGAATGACCAGTCTAATGAATTTGGTATCTTTAATAGCCTTTGGTTTTCTCTTGGAGCATTTATGCAGCAAGGATGTGATATTTCTCCAAGGTGAGTCTGATGAAGGAGGGTAAAAATTCAACAGTAATTCGAGAAAGATATACATTAGAGGAGGACTAAAAACACCTAATAATAAATCCATACTTATGCAAATTGAGTAGAAAACCCTAATGGCCAGTACTGGTCAATTCTGCATGTACTAGTTCTCTAAAATGATATTTTAATCAGTACTGGAATGCATGTCTACTGAGCCAGACATACTTCCTTGTTGCAGGACTCCCTGAACACAAATTCCTCCCACTCAAGACTTCCTAGGAACACTTAACCCTACCAGAGTGGTATCCGATGTATTGCGTTGCAATGCGTTTGGATACCTCTCTGGCACTCAAAGGGTTAAAGAGTTAGTAATGTCTCACTTTGAATGAATGTCTGATTATTCCCTACACTTTTTAATAAGGCTGTGTACCTTCGGCAATGTTCTTATCAGTGTAATTTTTTTCGCAATTAGATTTTAAGCTTTCCCCCCTCCCGCCCTTTTTACCAATGTCACTCTTCTCCCCTCAGATCTGAAATCCAGTCGCTTGACCAGACAGATCACAACAAGGGACGATATTGTGTCTGTCAGAATAAGGAAAACCCTGCCCCCACCCACCTTTACCAAGGAGAGCAGGTTTTTCCTTATACTAACACAAGATTGTCCCACGTCGTGATCCAGCTGAACCGGCTTTCTGACCTGAAGAAAGAATAGCGTTGTTGGTAAAAGGGGTGGGAGGAGGAAACGTTAAAATCTAATTACAAAAAACTACACTAATAAGAACATTGCAGAAGGTACAGATCCTTATTAAAAGTTATAAGGAATCATTGGATCTTCATTTATAGTGAGACATTACTATCTCTTTAAGTGGGACAAGTTAGATAAGGCTGAAAAAAGACATGCGTCCATCAAGTCCAGCCCAAAAGTAATCAATTCCACAGAGAACTGATTACTAGTTACCAGTAGGTATTTCTGCCCAGATTAACCCTTTCAGTGTCAGAGATGTATCCCATATATTGTTTTGCAATGCCTTGAATACTCCTTTGGCACTCAAAGGATTAAAGTAAGTGAGGATTTATTGGGAGGTGTATTATTACTGTTTCATCAGACCAAGTGATACTACAATAAGTTACTTTCAGCCATTTAAAAATATTGTTTTGTTTGATTTGTCATTTTAATGCATTGTGTTTTTAAGGCATAATATGACAGATTTATCAAGGGGAAATCACTTGTTACTAAACATCTTTTAGAATCATTAAATGTATCTATTCAAGCTGCCTATGCCTTGCACTTTTTGTTTTATAATCAGTTTAATAGCTTTAGAGATTTGTGATTTTGAAGTTGAGGAATCTAATCTCTGCAGAGCTTTGTTCTCTGCCCTAGTCACATAAAGCTGTATAATACATTTCTCAAATGTCCTGATAATCATCTCTGTCCTCACTCTTAGGCTGCTATATCCTATCAGATTCCACCAGAGGGGTGGAATATGTTAATGGAGAGGAATTATCATGCAAACCCTTTCAGGTTGAAGGCTCCCAAAGGGAGAGGATTTGGAAAGCTAATTCTCAGATTCCTATCAAATTAAATGGGTCTTCTAAGCCATGTGCACCACAAGGGACAAATAAATATTCCCCATTTATTTAACTCTTTGAGCATCAGACGGGTATGCATCGTATTGCTTCACAATGCATTTCATACCTCTCTGGAGCCCAAAGGGTTAATTGGTGATTTAACCCCTTGAATGATAGAGCGGTCTCCAGCAATATATAGAAGACTTCTGTAGCTTTCTAGATGGTAATATTTATCCCTATGGTGCAGTTGGTTTAATCCGGGACCGATCTTCCTTTGCTTTGTGCACACAGAACAAGGCATTGCCTGCACAGCTGAGGAGCTTCTCACAATCGCTGGCCCCTAGACGGTTGCCTACTCTGTCTAATGGGAAATCCAACCATGTAAACATAAGGTCATGTATGGTAGAGCAGCGAGAACTGTGCGTAGGATGGTACACTGTGGTAGTACATGGCAACACAAAGACAGCAGCAAGCTGGAAGTGTATAACAGACCTACTACAGTGTCTGTGTGCATTAATTCTTTAGTGTGGAAACCACCCACCACTAGTTATTAAGGTTTCCCCTGTGCATGCTGAAATGGGAAATCATTACAAATACACAGTTAGACATTCGTACTGAGTGAATCACAGGGACTACCAGTGCTGGGAGATGCCGCTCTCAAAACTTATTACACAGTTATTTTTTGCATGTTTTCTGATATCTGGAGCTAAAGACCTTTGCTGCTATGTGGCGCTGTTGCTAAATCCACCATCAATCTGCCATGCCTTCTACAGGTTTATGATTTTGCACATAACACATCGACAATAGCTTATTTCCATATGGAAATGCAGTTTAATGTGCAATTGTCATATTCATGTGGGTGTGTTTTAAATGTTAATCTGTCACTTTGCCACATGTATTAAGCTCCTATAGATGTCTCTGCTGTCGGAGTTAACAGTCCCAGCATCGCTCACCTGAAGTTAGCGACGTTAGGAACTTCCTGTAGCTCTCTATGCAGCTACAGCCAGAGTCGACTTAACCCTTTATGTGCCAGTGTTCGAAGCAACACATTGAAGTGCAATCCATTAATATAATGATGGAATTAAAGAAGGACCTATTGAAATCTCTGTATGTTATTAAAGAAATTATTTAGAACAAGACCAAAGTATTTAATTTACTGAGACTAATTGAGACACGCATATACTGATAGATGTGCTCCAAGAGGGGGAGAGAGTAAAGAGGTGAGAATGAGGTGTTAATAGTGTGTATTCTTTTGTAAGTGATGTCTAAAGAGGAGTGTAATTAGACAGTGGTGTTATAGAGGCACCATTAACAGACTATACAGTGGAGCCCCAGAATTTTGTGTTACATCACTGTGATCTATTATGTAATACATTACCAGACATTATAGTGAATATGTATAAAGGTATAAGTATAATTCTGGGGAAAACCAGCTACACCATAAAGAACAAATCAAAATTGTCAACATTTCCATTTATTTAAATACAGTTTGTAACATCATGAATGTTTTTCTAACACATTGCAGATCAAAGGGGTTAACCCATTGACTACCAGAGGGTATCCAATGTATTGCAAAGGGTTAAATCAATAGGAATTTGCATTCCATATGATGCAGCTGTTTCACCATTTCTTTTTGCCTACTGCCTTTTGTTCATTAACCCTCTGAGTGCCAGAGGAGTATGCAATGGGTTAATAGGATTATTCTCTCCTCAATGCATTGCAGACCTCTCCAACATCAAATGGTTAAATAGTTTGATTGTTGCATTTTAAAAAGGATTTTATATCAGGCTAAAAGAATCCCCACTTCAAAAAATATTGAGGACCGCTGATCTAGGCCACTGAAGAAACCTAAAATTAAGGGGACCTATTAACTAACAAAGATGTCTCAGAATTACTTTTATTAACCAATTTTTTTTTTTAATTTAAAAAATGACTTTTGAATGATTTAGATTCATAGATCATGATAATTAAGGTATGGTGAGCAGGCACTTACTGTCTCAACATTATTACTTCATCCCTCACCAACAAATCTCATGAATGCATTGCTTACCTCCCATAGCACTGCATATATTGTGTCAATGAGTAGGTAAGTTAGTATAGGGCTACGCCAGGAAGTACCTGCATTGTATACCTTAACATCTTAAAGACCCATGACAGTCCAGGATCGTCATAGCTTGATTTCCGTTAAGGACCCATGACGGTCCTGGACTGTCATGGAATTTCGGGCTACCCAGCAAAAAAAATAAAATGGTCCGTGATCTTTAAGTGACGGCCACGTGCGTGCGTGGCCGGTCCTTAAGAGGTTACTTACCATAATATGTAAATATAAGAAACTCAAAAACTAGTTTTTAAAGAAAAAAGACTAATGTAACATACAGCTGATTTTGAAAGCTCTTTCAAAAACACCAAAGTTGTTTTTACATGATAAGGTCCTTTTAGAATAGCTTGAGGTAATGCATCCTATAACATAAAGTAGACACTGTGTATGTGTGGTCTGGAGCTCCCCATTGAGGATCAGTGCGTTTGGTGAGAGACTCGCCAAACGCGCTGATCCGGAGCGGGGAGCTCTGGACGGCTCACCTCCTGTCTCTGCTCCGGGGCCACTGGGTGCACTTTAGCCTGTGTATATGGGCTTTGATACTAATTTTATATAATGCAGCTTATATCAGTTCGTCAGTGGGACACTCCCTCATCGGAATAGTTTTCTGAGGCATTAAAACAAACTATAATTCATTTTAATTGTTAGCAATATATTGGCGTATGTGGAGCTCGGAGTATTTCTTTTGCTTTGTGCTCCCGCAGAGACTGCTAATAATGTTTGTGTGAATTCCCTAGACAAATGCATACAGTGTCTACAGGCTTTCGATTCTGGAACCGTACTCTGTGGGATATATTGAGTACAACTCTGTACAGTTCTTTGGCTTCTTTAGTGTTTTTTAAAGCAATGGAGACCCCTATGAACACGTATTCAGAGACTGCAGTGCAAACAAAGCATAAGCACAGTGTGGGCAGCTGCAGCTAATGCCTCTCTCCCCACCTGCAAATCAAAAAGCATGCATGGTTAAACCTTCTCACTATGCTTTACCCCTCTTCTAGGGGGCAAAGTGTTAATTAAATCTCAGCCAGCTGAGAAGAATATGACTTGGAGACATTGCGGGAACTGCAGGCCTGCTGGATTTTATATGCTTTTAAAGGTCACCTCCTGATGAGGGATTTGGTGTGGAAATTGAGTTAGACAGTTGAGTAAAAATGAGGGGAAAACAGTTGTATCTGAGTGGAAATAAATATGCTCAGGATTCCTGGGTAGGATTTTACACATTCAGGAAATCTCTTTATATCCTTATTTTTCTAAACTTTGCACCCAACAGTCTCTTTCCCTTCTTCCACCTCTGCCTAGTATATCAGTATATACCCAGTGAATGTTTAAGCAGGGATAGTGATACAATGTAACACTATCCCTGCAGCACTGTTCCCTATAGTGCAGTTGTTTTTCTCCAAATTTGTATCACATTTACTTAGTGCATCAGTCTGATTCACAGATAATACATGTAGTAATCATTGAAGGAAGAGCACATGAGACTTCTTTAGTGATTAATAAATAAACTATCAGGACAGTGTAATTGTAAAAATGCTGTCCTTAGAAACCTTCAGTGAGCTCATGGTTATGTGATGTCATCCTCATGCAGTCAGGGGGCTCAACTCTATGTGGGTGACTTCCCCAGGCATTTTCATAAGTAAACATCACTTGTATATCAAGATGTATACAGTGACCTAATGTCTATAAATGAGAATGAAGAATTGCAGTGTGTAATGAGGGCATATGGGAAGTCAGCTATTAACACTGTATGCACTTGCTAAATGAGTTAATGATGATTGCAAAATCACTATCCTATATAATAATTCACTAAATGAATGTTTGTCAGAAGCTGTCATGCACAGTACAGTTGGCTGCGTGAGCTGCAGTCATGCTCAGTACAGACAGCCCGTGCCGCGGCTGATAACGGAGCGGGCCGCTCCGAATTCAGACCAGAGTCCTCTCTACGCACTGAGGACTCTGGCCTGGTCCATTATCAGCTCTACTGTCTCTACTGTCTCTACTGTCCATGACTGCACCGCGGCCATTGCTGGGTGGCACTGTGGCCCGTGTACTGTGGCCCGTGTGCACAGGCTCGTTAACTATAATATTTTTGTCCCTTTCAATAGTACCCCCACTTCCTGAAAATGCTTCATGCAAATCACAACTCCAACTGCATGTTTTTTTAACTGTTAGTAACATCACCACCTGAGGTGATATAGTGGAGATGACTTCTCCAGTGATATCACTTCTCTAATTCCTATGTTATTCTATGATGCTTATGCACTAAGATTTCTTCAGCTTTGGAGATCTTAATGCATAGACTTCATAGAATAACATAGGAACTGGAGAAGTGATATCACTAGAGAAGTCATCTCCACTTTATCACCTCTTAGTGAATCTCCCCCTGGTGTCCAAATATTTTATTCTACTGCATTCTATGGAAGGGTTGAGGCTGCTACTCTCCACAGTAGTAATACATTGAACTACATGAGCTAAGCATCACCCAGCTGTGGGAGTAGGGTTGCCACCCAGCTGGTATTTTACTGGCAGGCCGGTAAAAAATTAGTTTCTGTCCAATGTTAAGTCTATGGAGGGAATGCCATGGCTGGTATTTTTATGAAGAAAAGGTGGCAACCCTATGTGGGAGTACCCTTGTTGAAATGAGCAGGCAAACCAAACATTGGGGGAGATTCACTAAGAGGTGATAAATAGGTGATAAAGTAGAGATGACCTCTCCAGTATATCACTTCTCCGGTTCCTATGTTAATCTATGGAGATTATGCACTAAGATTTTTTTAATTTTGGAGATTTTATTGCATAGGCTCCATACAATAACATGGTAAATGGAGAAGTGATAAACTGGAGAAGTTATTTTCACTTTATCACCTCCTTATCACCGCTTAGTGAATCTCTCCCCTTATCTATGTATTTTTTATTCATAGTAAATATGTGTTCTTCATTTAAAATTATGCCTCTCATACAGGCACACATTTAAAGTAGCAGTAAACTTTTTTTTTTAATGAAAATGTATATGTTGTAGAGCTTTGCCTTCTGAGTAAAACAACGGCCCTCCCACTGCTGTCAGTTGTTTTATTCAGAAGTTACAAACGTTCAAATAACCAGGAAGTGAATTTACTGTGCATTGACTTCCTGGAAATTCTAACTGACAGGGAGTTACAGGAAGTTTCTATCACATTCTATGGAGCACTGTATGTCAATGACATTCCTCTCCATTAGAGAGGAGAACCAGTTTGAATCTGACCACTAGAAGGCATTGCTAATGTTAATCTTTTGAGTACCCCTCTGGCACTCAAAGGGTTAATGAACACGGGTTTAAACTGTAATAACTCTGGAAATGTGCCTCTATCAGCAGTGGGAGCATCCTTATGTTGCTCAGCAGGAAATGCCCTACAATATTTATTTTTCATAAAAAAAGTTTACTGCTCTTTTAAATATTTAAAGGGCTAGTAATGTTTCATAATAAAAGCAGCTCTAATTAATCTTCATAGTATTTGGGCCTTGGAGAGTGTTATTTCAGTTCTATCAGAGTTGTAGTTCAAGAGTAACTGAATGATATAGTATCCCCCTTCCTCTCCCTTTTACTGATGTAACTGCTCAGCTCAGAACAGCAGGGTGTGTCCAGGTAGATTGCAGAGAGGGACAATCTTCAATTAATATAAGGGAAAAAGCTGAACAACCTGTCAAGGGGGGCAGGGTTTTCATTGTTCTCACAGTAGAATATTGACCTTTGATGTGAGCTGTCTGGTCTATGGACTGGATTCCACATCTGAGGAGCTGGGGCTTACACTAGGTAAAAGGGGCGGGAGGGGGAAATTTTATCATTCAATTACTCTTGAACTACAATGCTCACAGTAATGAAATAACACTCTCTATGGGCCATATGTTCAGAGAAGTAGCAAAATAGCTTTTGTCGTTTGTACTGACTTTTCAGTGTGCAGTGTAGTTGGGATCATTAATATTTTCAGAGAGTGTCGGTTGTGATTGGAAATATGTTGTTTGTCCTGACTGAAATTGTCGTATGGAACGACAAAAAAAAGTCTTACCTAAAGACAAAAAATGTCTTAAAAAATGTCTTAACAACAAAAATGTCTTAACTAAAGACAAAAATTCTCACATTCAGAACTTTACATTCCCTCCACTTTTTTCGTAACATACAAATTTTGTCTTTTGAAAGACATTTTTTTGTCGTTAGTTACGACAAATTTTCTTTTCCTCTATACGACACTGGAGAATAGTTTAGCCACGCCCCTTTCCCCGTCAATTCTAGAGTTGTGTCGTACTCAGCGGACATTACTACTTTTTTGTTGTATACTCTATAGAAAATATATCGTTTGTGCATTCAATTACTTATATTTGTCTTTCATACGAAAATTGTTTGTCGTTATCCCTTTGAACATACGGCCCTATGGCTCAAATATGATGAAGATTAATTGGGGCTGCTGTTTTTGTGAAACATTACTATCACTTTAAGGGAAACTATCACTTCGTTAATGTTCTACCAGCAGACCGGCTCTTCTGGTAGCAGACCTGCTAATGAAGAAAAATAGATCCCCTGTGCTGTCTCTTTGGTCCTGAAAAGGAGACTAGACTGTGTGATTTTGAAATCTCACAGTTCAGCCTTGTTTGGCTGTGATGTGAATTTTGGCTTTGTGCTTTTGTCCAAGAGATATAGGGCTAGATTCTATTACAGATGCTAATTTTATCTCTGCTTTTATCTCCAGGTTGTTAACATTTAGCACCTGCAATAGAATCTTGACAATAATTTCCAGTCAATCCTGGATGTTGTGTTTAACCCCTTAAGGACCAGCAGTCCTGGGGTGTGTGGTCCTCTAAGGACCAGATAGGGAATTTCAGCGTGCCACCCCACGTGACTGATCACGTGGGGCGGCATGCTGAACGAGGGACTGAAAGAGATTGCTCCTGTCTTGGAGCGATCGACTTCAGTCCCCTGTATTACTCACCGTGCTCCTGCAGGAGCTCAGTGAGTAAAAGTACGTGATGTACCAGGACCGTCACTGGTCCTTAAGTGCCGGACCAGCGTGACGGTCCGGGTACGTCACCGGACGCGAAGGGGTTAAGGAGGCAGACATGACAGTTGCTTGCAGGACCACATAACCTCACTCTCTACTTACTGCACATAATAATATTAACTCATTAAGGACCAGAAAAGTCTTCAGTGTATGGTGAAGCAATGAACTGTGTACCCCTGTGCTCCTTTACCCCTTAACAACCAGCCGCGCAGGCACGAGGTGGTCACTAAAGGACCACGGAGCATTTTTTTTAAATTTAACAATCCGACTCCGGGCTCCCCGAACGGCGTGCAGCCGCGCGGGGAGCCCTGAAATCCGTGACAGTCCTGGTACGTCATTACTCATGACGTACCAGGACCGCCAAGGGCCGTTAAGGGGTTTATGGGTAAAATAGGCTCATGAATTCTGTCTGTTTTAAGTTGGAAAAACTGCCAGCAACTGTTATGTCCTTGTCCAGGACAGACTGAAGACAGTATATCTTAATCAAAGACACAAGTACAAAATGCATAGGGGGCCATTAGGCTTTTCTGCCCATAAGTAAGGTGACTGGAGATTTCTTTATTAGGAGTTGTTAGTTCTTTAAGATGCAAGTACCAACAAGGTTCCAGAAGATGCAGGTACCAGCAAGGTTCCAGATACATTTGATATTGATACTACATTACTCCTCTTGGAGCTAGTGATGTCCCCTAAAGAGAATAACATTTTTTTGTGCATATGAGAATTCTACTCTTCCATTTCTGTGTCACTGGCAGATTTTGGAATTTGTAAATTGGTGTGGAACAGTTTTGTATTCTCCAATGAGATGTGATGTCTTTCTTTAGGTCGCTCTCTGGACGAATCGTTGGTGGTGTCTGGTGGTTCTTCACTCTGATCATTATCTCGTCCTACACGGCAAACCTGGCTGCCTTCTTGACTGTCGAGAGGATGGTGTCACCGATAGAGAGCGCAGATGATCTGGCAAAACAAACAGAGATTGCTTATGGGACTCTAGACTCGGGATCCACTAAAGAATTTTTTAAGGTTGGATTTCATTTTTCAACAATCTTACTCTCCCCTGCAGGATAGTAATTACAATTTAACTTTACCGCACTGCTCTAGTAAATATTTGCTATGCACTTTCTATTATAATAGTCGTATCTTAAAGAGGTAGTAATGTCTCATTATAAATCTATTATTCCTGATACTTTTTAAAAAACCTCTGTACCTTCGGCAATGTTTTTATCGGTGTAGTTCTTTTGTAATTATATTTTAAAGTTTTCCCCTCTTGCCCCTTTTACCAATGTCACTATTCTTTCCCCAGATCTGAATTCTGGTCTCTTAACAAGACAGATCGCAGTGAGGGACAATGTTGAGTCAATAAGGATAAGGAAAACCCTGCTCCCATTGAACAAGGAGGGCAGGTTTCTCCTTATGCTAATACAAGATTGTCCCTTGTTGCGATCTGTCCGGGCCTGCTTTCTGATCTGAAGAAAAAATAGTGATGTCGGTAAAAGGGAGGGAGGGGAAAACTTTAAAATATATTTACAAAAAAACTACAGTGATAGGAACATTGCCAAAGGTACAGATCCTTATTAAAAAGTATATTGAATAATCAGATCTTCATTTACAGTGAGACATTGCTATCTATTTAAGATGAGTCCACTGACAAAAACATGTTTATAGGACTTCCTAATGAACTCATATTTCACATTTACTGGGCTAAAGTAGAGTAGTAAATCTGACTGGGCCATCGAAGACACAATCATTCCAGTTTATATAAATGGGACGTTTTTAAATCTTTGAGTGCCAGAGAGAGATTGCGTTGGATCCCTTTCTGGCACTCAAAGTGTTAACTCTGGCCCCTATGCAGTGCGAGGTGATGGGTTGTTAGGGTTGCCACCCAGCCGGTATTTTACCGGCAGGCCGGTAAAAAATTGGCTTCTGTCCAATGTTAAGTCTATGGAGGGAATGTCAGGGCCGGTATTTTTTTGAGGAAAAGGTGGCAACCCTATGGGTTGTAGAGCTCTCTTACATTGTAAAGGTTAAAAGCCCTATTTATATAAGTAGAAATTTGGGGAATATTCATTTGCCCTCTATGGTGTAGGGGGTTGGCACAGAATTGCACTGGTTTAGTGTCCTGAATAAGGTCCTTAGCGCAGTTCTGGAGTAAACCAACTGCACCATAAGGGGACATGCTAATTCCCTGTTGCATTACATTGAGCTTTTAAATTCTTCAATGTTAGCTGTCTCCAGTTCATTGCATCACAACTGCTTCAAAAGTGGGAATCTGGGGAGTTTTTAGTTGTCCCCTGTGGTGCAGTTGGTTTTCTCCAAAATTGCACCTCTTTAGCTTACTAGATAAGAGCCTACAGCCATGTGTTACACTCTCATTTTTACTTGTCTGATATTCCTACAATCAACACTGTCATCTTTATTTTTTGTTTCCTAATTCAGCATCATTAACCTTTTGAGTTACAATACTTTGATACCTCTCTGGAAACGAAAAGGGTTAACCCTTTCAGTGCCAGAGGGGTACGGAACGTACTGCTTTTTTTGGACGGAAGAGGAGAGCACTGGCTTACCGACACTATACTGGCCCTGAAAATCATTGACATTGTTACACCTGCCCGCAGGAGCTTACTGCTAAGAGAAGGGAGGTTATTGCATCTATATACCTCCTGTCTCGTGGCAGAGAACTGCTGCTGGCAGGTGTGTTGTTTGTAGATGTCCTTCATCTCACTGACTTTATCCGTTTCTTGCCAGCTAGAGAATATAATGCAATGAAGCCTTAGCAGCTGTCTTGTTTTTCTTATGAATGGACAACGGGGATGTCAGGATAGTTGTATGGCCTGCCGGTTAGGTTACAAACTCTGTAGTATCCAAATGATTATCTCAACATGTGGCTTCTCTTGTCCTCCTCTTACGCATTTCATACCTCTAAGGGAATTCATCAGGTATAGTGCCTGTAGAGGTACAAAACACGTAGGAGGACAGGAGAACCCACACATTGCGATAATCATCTAGATACTACAAAGTTTGTTTGTCACCTAACTGGCAGGCCATACAGCTATCCCACACATCCCCAATGTCCATCCATAAGAAAAATAGGACAGCTGCTAAGGCTTCATTGCATTATATTCTCTAGCTGGCAAGATACGCATAAAGAAGGCAAGATGAAGGACATCTACAAACAACACACCTGCCTGCAGCAGTTCTCTGCCACAAGACAGGAGGTTATTGTGTTTATGCTTAAGTCTTATTCTGCCCACATACATACTGTTGCCTTGCTATCTTCATTGAAGTCTGATAGCTTTTTTGGACGGAAGAGGACAGCACTGGCTTACTGACAGTATAGTGTTCCTGAAAATCAGTGACATTGTTACACCTGCCAGTAGAAGTTTACTGCCATGAGACGGGAGGTTATTGCATCTATATTTAAAGGGGTAGTAATATTGCACAATAAAAGTAGCTCCAATTAATCTTCATTGCATTTGGGCCAAGGAGAGTGTTATTTCAGTACTGTCAGAGTTGTAGTTCAATAGTAATTGAATGATAAAATATACCCCTCCCGCCCCTTTTACAGATGTAACGCTGCTCACCGCAGAGCAGCAAGGTGGTGTCCAGGTGGATCGTAGCGAGGGACAATCTTCAATTATCATAAGGGAAAAACCTGTCAAGGGGGGCATTTTCATTGTTTTCACAGTAAGAAGATTGTCCCTTGCTGTGAGCTGTCTGGTCTGAAGACCAGATTCCACATCTGAGGGGAGGCGGCTTACACTAGGTAAAAGGAGTGGGAGGGGGATATTTTATCATTCAATTACTCTTGATCTGCAACTCTGACAGTACTGAAATAACATTCTCTTTCGCTCAAATGCTATGAAGATTAATTGGAGCTGCAGTTTTTGTGAAACATTACTATCCCTTTAAGTCCTCCTCTGCTGGCATATATACTGTTGAGACTATACTTTGTTGCCACATTCATTATGTGTACCTGCCTGCTATTTCAGTGACACTTTAACTCCATTTATCTTTGAAACTATTACAGCTACATTACCTAGGATCGTCTCTGTACCGTGGGACTCTTGATGTTTTATTCACTATATTGTTTTTATATTTGGTCACATGCTTGTTATTTTCTATAAACATTTTAATTCAAATATATTTAGAGTACAGTAGCTCTCTCCTTGTATTCCTTCTTTGTTTATATATAATATATATATATATATATATATATATATATATATATATATATATATATATATATATATATATATAATCAAGCAATTCACATAGTCTTAGTAAAAATGACACAGAAGAAACATTTTTACAACTTGTCTCATGTTTCTGAGATATCAAAGTATTTTGCACCTAATTTGTCTAATATACTTGAGCTTTTGCTTCAGAGGCGGATGTGGAAGATCGTAGAGAGAAGTTATTACATAAATGAATTTTAATGAGACACATTAAATTCTACAAATTGCCATGTCACTTTTTTCTATGTTCTCTTAACTAAAAAAGCCTCTCAGCTGAAAGTTGAAGAGACAGCAACCCTTTGGTTTGACTCTACATATTCTACAAATGCAGGATACATAAAGTAAAATTGCCTATTTTTTTCATCTTCACTTATATTTATTGCCCTTTATTGCACTTTTGTGTTCCTGTCAGCTGGATCTCTGTTTCCAGAGCTGCTTCTAGTCAGTGACCAAGCAAGACAGTAATGCAGTGTAATACTGTCCTTGCAATTGGTCGGTATGCGTGTCATAGTTGTTTACAATGAATAATTTCCACATTGTATAACTGTCTTGCTTTCACAGTCCCTGACAGAAAGCTGTCTGCAAACAGATCTGGGGAGCTCAATGTCAGGGCATAAAAGTGTAAAAATTAATTAGTCAAATAGTGAGTATGGAAAAAAAAAACAATAAATAAAACATAAGCAACTGGCACTTGCAGATTATGTAAATTCAAACTACAAGGTTATTATTCCTTTAACCCTTTGAATGCCAGAGTGGTATACAACACACTGCTCCACGATTCTTTTGATACCCCTCTGGCACTCAGAAAGTTAATTTTCCTATATTTGACCCACACACAAGCATACTTGGCCATAATAACTGTTAACCCTTTGAGTGCCAGAGGTGTACGCAACGCATTGCTCTGCAATTGATCGCATGCCCCTCTGGCACTCAAAGGGCTAAAAGACATAGTAATCCAGGGATAAAGCATGTGCACAATAGATAAATAAACATCCCCATTGTTTTAAATGGGGCTTTTAACGCTTGAATACTAGATAGGTCTCTATAACATTTAAGGGGTTAAAGGCTCCATTTATATCAGAAAGATTTTGGGGAACTTTTACTTGTTCCACATAGTGCAGATGGATCTCCTCAGAATTACTTCACTTTTCTTTTTGCATATGGTCCCCTTTATAGAATATGCCTCTCACAATGGAGCAACAAACTTTTTTTATGAAAAATAATTTTCAAGGCTTTTTCTGATGAGTCTCTACCCACTACTGGGAGATTTTGCATTCAAACTTTATTATAGCTCAATCTTTTTTAATGAAGCTTTTAGCAACAGTCCCACCTGGGGCTAGATTCTATTACAGGTGCTATTTTTATCACTGCTTTTATCTCCAGTTTTCCCCATAGACTTCAATAGGATATTTTTTGATAAAACGGGTGTTAACTAGTGTTGAGCGAGCGTGCTCGGCCGATGCTCGGATCGGCTCGAGCATCGCTCTGCTCGGCACATGGCGGTACTCGTCGAGTACCGCCATGTGTTCTCCCGCCATGTTCGGGTGGCGGGGATCTGTGCCGGAGGAGGCACAGATCAGAAGACGCTCCGCTGGACCACCAGGGACTGGAGGTACGGGGGCATTGCGGAGATGAAGGGGGCATAGCGGAGATGAAGGGGGACATTGTGGAAGAGGGGCATAGACTCTATGCCCCTCTTCCACAATGTCCCCCTTCATCTCCGCTATGCCCCTCTTCCACAATGTCCCCCTTCATCTCCGCTATGCCCCTCTTCCACAATGTCCCCCTTCATCTCCGCTATGCCCCTCTTCCACAATGTCCCCCTTCATCTCCTCTATGCCATAGAGGAGATGAAGGGGGACATTGTGGAAGAGGGGCATAGCGGAGATGAAGGGGGACATTGTGGAAGAGGGGCATAGCGGAGATGAAGGGGGACATTGTGGAAGAGGGGCATAGCGGAGATGAAGGGGGACATTGCGGAGATGAAGGGGGACATTGCGGAGATGAAGGGGGCATAGCGGAGATGAAGGGGGCATAGCGGAGATGAAGGGGGGCATTGACCAGGCACCCTCCCCTCATCAGAGCAGGGGGTGCCTGGTGAAATGCTCGTGTCGCCCCATGCTTTTCAATGGGGCTCGGGTGCTCGGCCGAGCACTCGAGCCTCAGGGGGTGCTCGGTCAGAGCACCTGAGCACCCGAGCATCGGGGTGCTCGCTCAACACTAGTGTTAACATTTAGCACCTGCAATAGAATCCAGCCCCGTGTGTCCAAAACACAATGGGCTGGATTCTATTGCAGGTGCTAATTTTACCACTGGTTTTATCTCCAGTTTTCCCCATAGACTTCAGCAGGGAAATTTTTGATAAAACATGTGTTATCATGTAGCAACTGCAATAGAATCTAGCCCAATGTTTTTGTTATTTAGCAAGAAACAAAAACAGCACCACATTGTAACTACAACTAGAAATTGAAGGTTTAACAGAACACTAAGAAATTCTTATAATAAACCCCTACTCACCTAACTCTAGGCTGAAAAGATTTATGGTCACTATGAACCAATTCTATTTGGACTGCCTCCAGAGCAAATCTTTAATTAGTACTGGATATCACAATTCTGCGCTGCAGGACTCCTAGTAGCCAAACTCATCCAACTGAAGGCTTGCTAAGAAATTTTCAGTCTGAGGAGTTGTGTCAAGGAGAACTGCAAAAAGAAACATGTCTGCCTCCGTGGACATTATTTATATACAGGATCAAATAGATATTAATTGTGAGGAACCAATCCATGCAGAATGAATTTGTTGCAGTCATTAGGGTTATCTGCTCAGATTAAGGTAAGTAAGGTTTATTTTATATAACTCTCATTTCCTACAATGTTGTGAAGTCTTTCTCTTCATTCCTAGAGGTCTAAAATTGCGGTCTTTGAAAAGATGTGGACTTACATGCGCTCAGCTGAGCCCTCGGTCTTTGTAAAGACAACCGAGGATGGAATGAACCGAGTAAGAAAGTCAAAGGGCAAATACGCCTACCTCTTGGAGTCTACCATGAATGAGTACATTGAACAGAGAAAGCCATGTGACACAATGAAGGTGGGAGGTAACTTGGACTCCAAGGGATATGGCATTGCAACCCCCAAGGGGTCACCTCTGAGGTATGTAGCCTGACCTCTGCTTTCATGTGTAATGATTCTTCTCTTTGGCTGTAGATCTGGGGTACATGGAACAATCTCTCCACGGAGAACACATTTCTCTGTCTCATTCATCCAAACCATCTGCCTTGTGTCATTCCACAGTGTACGTCCTTTATTGATCCATCCTACAGATCCTCTGAGAACAGTGTCCCGAAAGTACTGGCTACTGATACTATCATAAACTATTCTTCCAGTGGAATCTAATCTCTACAATCTAATTCAGAGTTAAGCAGGCTTCTGTTCTCCAGCTCTTGCTGGGATGATGGGAGTTGTAGTTCAGTACAGCAGCAGGGAACCAAACGTTGCCTACCCATGATTTAATCCAGAGTTAGATCATGTTTGTCTCTCCAGCTGTTGGAAACTTTAACTCTCGTCATTCTCTAGGGTGTAAGCTTTGACACCCATGGCTGTCTCTCCACTTGCTTCAGTTTGTACTTGTATTGTATTGTATGGGCAGCACCAGTGAATATACTAGAACTTAATAAATCAAAGCAGTCAGATGGCTGGGTATAATGGGAGTTGTAGTGCCCAACAGATTGAGAGCCACATGTTGCCTACCCCTGATAAAATTCAGTGGTTCTCAAACTTTTAAATATGGTGGAACCTTTAGTTTCACATGAAATCTCCATGGAACCCTAACAACCAAAATCGTTGACCTTTTGGGTGCTAAAGCAGTCGTCAGAACATTGCAAAGCAATGTACTAAAACATTCTTCACAGTATAATTACCAAATGCATTTGAATGGTATTTGTTACCAGTAACTCTATACCAAAAAATATACGGCTAAAATGAATAGATAGGCAAAAAGTTAAATGTTTTCCTCTGGCAGAAATTTCCATGGAATAAAAGACTTTTGTGCTGTATGTGGAATTTCCTAGGAGAAGGAAATTAAAGAGACAGTCAACTGCATTTTGACTTTACATGTTCTGCAAGTACTTAACCCTCTGAGTGCCAGAGGGACACGCAACACATGGCTTTGCATTGTGTTGCATTCCCCTATAGCACTCAAAGGGTTAATGTGTAAAAACAAATTGACTTTTGCAGTTATTCCTCTGCTTTCACAGTCCCGCACAGAAAGTTTTCTGGAAAGACTCTCGGATACCCCTTGTCAAGGATGAGAAAGAGTAAAAACTATAGGTAAAGATGGGAAAAAAAATAAAGAAAAGAATGCTTTTTTATGGCCATAAGGTGAAGCCCACTGATTTAGGTCTGCTTAAAGCGGAACTGTCACAAAATAAGAACCCCCCGAATCAAATGCTTATCTATTACATTTAATAAAGAGACCAGTTTCACCTACTATAGTTTTTCACTGTAGGTTAAATTGTAAACCAAAAATTGATCCAAGACGAGGGAGAGCACAGCCATCTTTCCTCCATCTAAGATTACGAGGAGTGCTATCCCTGTCATTTGCCTTCCCCTTTTCTTCCAGCAGTTTGTCTAAACAGCTGCCTGCAGACAGCATTGATGTGAAGGAGCAAGCTGGGCAATGAATACACTGAAAAAAGCAACTCCCTTCGCTTAACAGTACAGGATGCTGCTTTTTACTGTGTATTCATTGCCTGGCTTGCTCCTTCACATCGATGCTGCCTGCAGGCAGCTGTTTAGACAAACTGCTGTAGGAAAGGGGGAAGGTGGTGGGTGGATATACATTCCCACAAGTGGTACCGCCGTGCTGAAGCCAACGCTTTACGCAGGATGTATAAAGTAAATTTTTAAAAAATACAAAGCAAAAAAAACCAAAAGACATGGCTTTTTATAATTTTCTTTGCTCCCATTTTCATATGTTTACAGGTGATAGTTCCCCTTTAACCACTCCAGCCAGTACGCAAACATCAGCATTCACACTTATGTTCACGTACACACACAACTGAGTATCCATGTTCACATATACAAATTCACATCACATCTGCATTAGAAGATGTTAGTAGAAACTGCCTTCTCTCAGGCCATCTCCACCCCTAGTAAATGTTTCAGGTACTGGAAGCCTAGATAACATTACTTCTCATAATTGTTATCAGTTGGCTTTATTTAACATATTTCCACTGATACCTATGAGATTTTTATTAAAAAATATTTTAACCTAGTTATCAGCGCTTGTGAACTTGTAGGCCAGTAAGACCTAACCATTTTCCAGCCACTACCATACAATTCACCAGAATATTTGTATGTTTAAAGGGACAATAATGTCCCACAAAAATATTTTTTTGTTTTGTAGATTAAAGAAAAATAAATTATGTGCAGCAAATCCTAATTCTCAAGCCTTTACGGACTGAGAGATATTTGCCACTAAAGTTCTCTCTCTGTAAATCTGACAGCAGGAGATCCGTGTCGGCCGACATGAGGCGGCTCTTCAGCAGAGCCGCAATAGTGTGATTTAAAAAGAAATACTTCTTTGGAACGGTCTAAAAAGTGTGCTTGCAAGCCAAGCATACTTTGTAGACCGTTCCAATGAAGTATTTCTTTTAAAATTGCACTGTAGTGGCTCTGCTGAAGAGCCGCCTGTCCGTCCCCAGACCGGGAACTCCTGCTGTCAGCTTACAGCTGACGTCAGGAGAAGGGGGGGGGACTTTAGAACTGAATATCTCTCAAACCATATAGGTTTGAGAGATGGGATTTGCAGCACAGAATTTCTTTTTTTTAATCTCCAAAACAAAACAAACATTTTTATGGGACATTAGTGTTCCTTTAATATCCATCTTCTCTTTGATTTTTTCAAATGAATAGCAATAGGCCTATGACTGGGCACGTTTATATGGATACATTTGGTTAAATGTTTTTTGTACTACTTTTGCAATTCTGCAAAATTATCCATATTTATAAATAGGCAATTTACCATTGTTATCAATAAAAAATGTATGTGGCCCTCACACATTTGGGTTTCTGATCATGTATCCTGTGATAAAAAAAACTTTAATTACCTCTGCTTTAGGTTATGGTTCTAATTACAAGACAAACTTTACAGAAATTACAATTGTTCTGATCAAAATTTATCAGACTCGGACACGTCAAAGAACCACAGACATTGACGTCCATTGTAGTTGACTAAAAGTGGAGCAATTTTGTGGTAAATAGATAGCAATATAAGAAATAAATTAAAAAAATGTCATTGGTTTACAGGGGATTCTAATGCTTGCTTAACCTCTTGAATGCTAGAGAGGTCTCCAATGCATTGCTTTGCAATGCGTGGGAGACCTCACTGCTAATCAAGGGGTTAAATGCTGCATTTAACCCTTTCAGTGCCAAAGGGGTATGCAATGCATTGCGTACCCCTCTGGCACTCAAAGGGTTAAATCCAGTAGACACTTTCATTTGTTCCCTATGGTGCATCGAATTTGTCTCAGTTATTCTACATTTTCACAGTCCCATACCTCCCAACATTTCAAATGGCCAAAGAGCTTCACTTCTGTTTTTAGGTGGTGTTGCTGGGGGCGTGGCTGGTGGGCGGGGCATTACTGAGAATTTTTAGTTTACTTCATGACCTATTGACACCTTTTTGTGTCACTGAATAAATGATTTAAAGCAAGACCAAAGAATTTAACCCCTTAACGAACGGCCGATCGAAACACCTCGGTCAGTTAAGGACCAAGCCAGCATTTTTTTTTTTTAATTTCTGCTTCCGGACTCCCCAAACGGCGTGCAGCCGCGGGGCGGAGCTCGGAATTCCATTACAGTCATAGTACGTCAGGGGTCGTTAAGTCGGATCGACCCATGACATACTATGACCGTCAAGGGTCGTTAAGGGGTTAATTTAAACAGACTAATTTGTAAACATGTATAATGAAGTGTAAATAAACATTAATAGTTTTAATGCTGTGGAGCAATGTTATAGACATATACACACCATACAGTCTGATCTCCTAAAAAGAGGGACAGCAGAGTAGGAAAGAGGGACAGAAGAATTTGGGTCTCAAAGAGGGACTGTCCCTCCTAAAGAGGCAAACGTGGGGTTATACAGTCCTCTGTTGATCTGCTTGGACTTGTTCAGGAGATTTTGGGGTTCCATAGAGTACAGTTTGAGAACCATTGATCCTATCGATCACATGCCTTATTACTATCACTAGAATTAACCATTAATCCAACAAGTTGCAATGCATTGAATAGCTCTCTGGCACTCAAAGGGTTAAGGCTATTGTACTAAGAAAACTTGTTTTTATCCAAAATTGCTTTAGTTCTTCTTAGTATATCAGCCTACCTGTGCCATAATGTAACTGACTCCATCATTTTAAAAAGCTTGTAGCCAAAGTTTCAACCCTTTCTGTACACTGAAAAGAGCATCTGTAAGCCTTTTTGTTGCTATTACCGATAGCAGCAAAATGATTGGCTGTCGTTAAACCTCTGAATGGCATCTGGGTGTGCAGTGGTTGACTTACACAGCACTCAAGATCTGGCATTCAAAGATTTAACTGCCCCAAGCACCATTACATTGTTAAACTTACATTGTCATATTGCTAACAACCAACTTTCAGCCAAGGTAGGTTTTTTATTGTTCCTCATGCATTTTTTTGTGTATTTATATATTAAAGGAATTTGTGCTTTTTAAATTGTTCCATTTCACCGCTTACCTTTCTAATCACGTTTGTTTTCCATTGTTTCTTCTTTTTACCATTGCTAATGCTTGCAATGTGAAAAGTTATTTTAATATTACCGTGAGGCTGATGTTCTAAGATAAATTGGAGCAATTCTGGGGCAAACCAGCTGAACCATAGCAGATAAATGAAAACACCCATTGATTTAAATAGACAGATAGAGAAAGAATATAAGAGCACACATAGGGCCATATGTTGTATGGACAACAAAAATAAGTAATTGTATGCATGAATGACATATTTTCTATGGAGTATACGACAAAAAACTAGTAATGTCCCTTGTGTTCGACACAACTCCAGAATTGCAGGTCAAAGGGGCGGGGAAAGGGCATGGTTAAACTATTCTCCAGTGTCGTATAGAGGAAAAGAAAATTTGTTGTAACTAACAACAAAATATCTTGCAAAAGACAAAATTTGTACATTAAAAAAGTGGAGGGAATGTGAAGTCCTGAATGTGAGGATTTTTGTCTTTAGTGAAGACATTTTTCGTCGTTAGTTAAGACATTTTTTGTCATTACATAACAAGAGTTTCAGTCAGGACAAACAACATATTTACAATCGCAATCGACACTCTCTGAAAATATTAATGAGCCCAACGACACTGTTCTTTGGAAAGTCGTTGTAAACAACAAAAGCTTTATCGCTACTTGTTTGAACATGTGACCCTACGTGCTTAAAACCTCAGAAGTCACTACAATGCATTTAACAGCTCTCCAGTATACGTTCAAGCCAATGTTGCCCAGTGGACTGGAGGTTTCACTGGGAAAACATTTACAAGGGTATTTTTCACACTAATCTGTTCTGTAATCAAGCAGAAAAAATCAAGCAGAGTTAAAAAGTGTATTATTTAATAAAGCAATTAAAACAAACAGTGAAACTAACTTCCACTTTCTATTTAAACCCTGCCTATCCATATAATCTACCTGTAGTTGTAATGCTGAGCTGATTTATCAAAAACTTTGATTGGACACTTTGGAACATTTTTCTCCTGATGAAACAACCAAACTTGTTAAGAAATAAAGAGAGGAGATAGCTTTATTGTTTGTTTAATTGTTTTATTAAAGGAGCAGTAAACTTTTTTATGAAAAAAATATATATTGTAGGGATTTTCCTATTGAGTAAAATAAGGGTACTCCCACTGCCGCGAGATTTATAGTTCCATAGTTATTACATTTTAAACCCATGTTTTTTTACATTAGCAGTGCCCTCTAGTGGTCAAATTCTAATTAGTGTTTCTGTTAGATTCTAATGAAGAGGAAATTCAGTAAAGTTAGTGACATACAGTTCTCCATAGAATGTGATATAAACTGCCTGTCACTTCCTGTCAGTTAGAACTATCAGGAAGTAAACACAGTAAAATCACTTCCTGGTTATTTAAACTGCTATAAATTGTTAATAAAACATCTGACAGCTGTGGAAGTGACCTTGTTTTATTCAGCAGGAAATGCTCTGTAAAATATGTGTTTTCATAAAAAAAAGTTTACTGCTCCTTTAAATCATATACTTTTCAGCAGGGCTTGTTTTCTTCTGCTTGCTTTATATAACTAGAAACTTCCAACAGCTGAGTTGCCCATACAGGGACGCTGACAAATACCCCTGCAAGTATTTTCCCCATGTGACCTCTATCATCACTGACTTGTAAGTATACTGGGACGTTTTTTAATCCATTGCAGTGTCTTTGAGGTTTATGGCACTATGTGTGCCCTTGTATTCCCCAGTCTGGAGGCCAAGTAGACAAGGAGTGAAGGATCTCTGTGTGGGGAATTAAATACCCCACACACACACATGTGTGTTATGTCACATTCTGCTCATTATTCTATTGTCCCAGTCTGATAACTGTATCCACTGAGGATAACCCATTACAGGGTTCCCCCTCATATTTTTTTCTTCATTGATTGATAATGGTCTTATATCCCTTTCAGTGCCAGAGGGGTACGCAACACATTGCAGCGTACCCCTCTGCCACTGAAAGGGTTAACCCCTTGAATGCTAGATAGGTGTCCAATGAATTGGAGAACTCTATCGCATACAGAGAGTTAAAATCCACATTTATTTTATTTTTCCCCTATGGTACAGTTGGTTTGTTCCAGAATTGTTCACGAGTCCTTAGTGCATCAGCGTTATAACTTTTATAAGGCTTTCACTTCACATAGATATTAATTTAACCCCTTGGGTGTTCATGACATCTCCAATGCATTGTTTTGCATCAGAGATACCCCTAGAATGAAATGAGGTTCTGTACATTTTCTGTTCTGTACTCCCTGTAAGCATCTATAAAAAAGAATTGACTCTTGTCATGGTCATGCTTTATACAGCTACAAGGTTTAACCCTTTGAGTTCCAGTGCACAAAGCGTTGCAATGAGGTGCTTGCCCTTCTAGAACTCAAAGGGTAATGGCATGTAATATACAAATATTAGTTCTCTCCCCTCTTCTATTAAGACAAAGGGTGTTATCTTTACAGTTTACCAATATTTGTTTGGGTCAATTACATTACTTGCGAAAAGCACTTTTCCATTCCTCTCGGTTTAGTAAATACTAGCGTAAAAGCCTGTGTATACGGGCCAAAGTACGTAAACGGCAGGTGTACTACCGCAGAACTACACCTCCCAGCATTCTGTGCATTCGGGCAGTGTCTACTGCGCATGACTGCATCGGACAAACATACATCTGGCCTGCGATCGGGCAGTCTCTGCTGCACATTAATGCATCAGACAAACATACATCTGGCCTTTTATATTATAGGAAATGCGATATGGTTTAATTCCCAGTTACATTGCAGTCAATGTTTCTGATTTTCAGCTGTTTGAGTCCTAGTTTACATGATTGACTGTTGCAGCAACACAAGGGGGGGGATTCACTAAGCTGTGATAAAGAGATGATAAAGTGGAGAAGACTTCTCCAGTATATCACTTCTCCTATGCACTAAGAGTTCTTCAACTTTGAAAAGACTCAATAGACTAACATAGGAACTGGAGAAGTGATAAACAGGGGAAGTCTTCTCCACTTTATCACCTATTTATCACCGCTTAGTGAATCTCCCCCATGGTTGTCATTGAAATTGATTCTATTAGTAAAAGCCACCAATGTGAATTGCCCCATAGAAAGCAATTATACCTGTTCCATTAAAAACGTTTTGTTGTATTACACTTGCTGCAACAAAGTTGCCCATGTGAACTAGGCCTGAAAATGTTTTTAAGTGAAACACAAAGTGCCAATGGCTGAATACGCAAGAAAATAATCAGATTTTTTTTGTGTATTTTCCATTTGTATATTCATCAAAGTCCTGACACTATTTGGGTCTCGCTCATACATGAGTCTGAGAGTACCATGCAAATAGACAAATTCCATCCACCAGACTTAGGCTGTTGGATCACAAGTACACCTATGAGACAGACATGTATACAAAATGCAGGAAAATATGGCCAATCATTGGTAAACATGTAATGTATCTGTCAGACAGTGCAGGAAAAGAGTATCATATCTGATATGTTGCTTTGCCTGCTCATTGATTAGGGCTAGTCTTTGATTTTTTGATGTGTTCCCTTTTGATCTCGAAGAGCTGTTCCATTGCAGCTGATCTTCCTTAATTACCTAACTTGCATACTGCTCATATATTATTAGGTTAGTGCAGTTGTTTTAAACTGCATTACTAAAGGGCTAAATGCAAATTTTTGGGATATCTGTGTATGTACTGATGCTAGTCATTGTAAGTCATTTTGACTACACCTGTGCAAAATCAGGGAAACCCCAAAAATGTGCATAGCCACAACCCTGTAGGAATGCAGATTGATGTCTTGGGACAAGTAAAAAAAAAATTGCAGCTAGGCTTTAACCATTCCCTGACCTCCCGCCACCTTTCAGGTTTAATATCCTCCCAACAGAGTCAGCACTGGATCATATGGGTGACAGGGGGATGCATGGTGTATTCCATCTTCCTGCATGCTGGGGAAAATCAGTAAATGCTGGTAGCATTTTTATTTGGGATTTTGGATGTAGACAGTTTTCCACACAAAAAATATTTAACATGGTCTTTGTTAGGATAGGATATCTTGTAAAACAGCCTCTAATTGTTAAAGGGATAGTAATACTTCGTTTTATCTTTATTTTATTTTGTAGGCATTAAAAAAACATGAAGAACGATATAAGTCTTATCTCTCAAACCTTTATGGTCTGAGACATATTCACAAGCAAAGTTTCCCCCTCCCGTCCCTTTTACCTAGTGTAAGCCATCTCTTCTCAGATGTGGAATGCAGTCCATAGACCAGACAGATAACAGCAGGGGACAATCTTCTTCCTATGAGAACAATGAAAGCCCTGCCCCCCTTGACAAGTCTTTCAGGTTTTTCATTTATCTTAACTGAAGATTGTCCCTCTCTGCAATCTACCTGGGCACCTCCCTTCTGATCTGGCTGAACAGTGTTACATCAGTAAAAGGGGCGGGAGGGGGATACTTTGTCATTGAATTACTCTTGAACTACAACTCTGACAGAATTGAAATAACACTCTCCAAAGCCCAAATACTATGATGATTAATTAGAGCTGCTTTTATTATGAAACATTACTATCCCTTTAATTTGATACAAAGTAACAAAATAATTTTGCACCAAAATGTTTGGCAGTGCAATAGGGAAAGAATGGAAAGTGCAGCAGTAATGTAACATTCCGTGGACCTTATTACTGAAGCTAAAGAGCATCAGTTCTGGGTCAAACCAACTGCACCTTAGGGAAAAATACAGATACGTTGGAAAACTCTCTAGCATTCAAAAGGTTAGAATCATTATTTTAATCAGTGGGAATTTTAACATTTTCCCTAATGCTGTGTACTTTAATTTCCTGAAGGCCCTATATCTGCAATTCTTACAGCTAATATAATTGAGCCCTATCATCGAGACATATCAAGCTTGCATAAACAAATAAGTGCCCTATGGCTTTTCACAAAACATATTTAATATTAGATTTTAAGCATTCTATGCCAAAATAATACGTTTTACTGATGTTTTAATGGAGTACAGGATATTTGAATGTATATGACCTCATTTCAATTTAGGCGTTACTGTTTCTTTAAGTGGTTTGACTACGGCAGAGTTTTCCACCTTATTTGGCAGTGTAGGTCATTATGTTTCTTTAACAGTATATAGGACTTTCAGACTGATTTCCAAGAAGAGAGAACTGAAGGCATGCAAGGACCAACTGTAAGATAACCCTGAACTGCAGGATTTTTTTGGATCTAACAATTAGACATTGCTGCTTCTGGGCTTAGTGGAAAAGGGGACAAAAGTTCAAGGAAGTGAAATGAGAGACAGTGAAATCTGGCTGCACTATTATAATACTGTCCAGACTCCCACGCCTTCCAGCTAATTTCAGTTTCTCACTCAAGTGAGTCATGATTGGCTCATAAACATTGGAGTGAGAGTGGCGGTATGGAAGTTTGGGAAGGAATTACTTTTTCTGCTATTCTTGCTTAAAGGGCAATTATCAAGTATTAATAAGACTGCTCATATGGGAGAAGACTAGGTAAAAAGCCTGAGGCTTCATTGTGCATCCCCAAAATGTCTCCTAACACCTGTTCAGGGTGAATAAGAAAACCCCATCAACTGGAATGCAATCCAGAAGTATGTGTTTCTCAAGCATGATCTTCACTGGCTGCACCACAGACTCCATCGATCCTGTGCTCTGGGTTTTCAAGCCAGAAGCAGAAAGTCTATGGGGACTGAGTTACACAGGACAAGAGACTGAACTACGAGACTTCCGTCTTGCAGTTCAGTCTCTTCTCATGGCAAGAAAGGAGTGGAAACCCACTTTGCTCTCCATTGGTCTGCTGGGGCTCACAATGCACCCTGGATTCTTCTGCAGATTTTCTCCAAAGAGAGCAGATCTGCTGACTGGGCACTATCCGATAACAGTTGCCATTTAAGTTGCCTCATCTGTGACTGTAAAAGTAACAGTGCTTTTCAATAAACATTCATTCATTTGCTACAGAAGTGCACAGTTGTTATTGCTAAAGTAATGTCCTCAAAACAGAATTCAGTCCTTTCAGGTCGTTCACATGTGATTGCCCCTCTCATGAACACAGCCTGATGTAGCATGCTGCAATTTCTTTGTGTTCAGCAAGAATGCAGAGAAGTTTCAGCATGCCTGATCTACATGGCAGCAAACTCCTTGCAGATTGTTCACATAGACAGAATTAGAAGTTGCAATACTTGTTGCATGCTATAGTGTCTAACAACCTACTTGGGCTCAGCAAATCATATATGTCTAACACCTCAATTTCTCTGTGTTCGGAACAAATGCGCGTTTCATCATGCCATCCCTGTATACATTGGCTAGAGCCTATGTCTGCACATAGTTGTATTGCAGTTTGCGATGTTTATTGCAAAAGCTAGTCATCTCTGACTCCAATATTTGGACAACCCACTTGGGCGTCTGTCAATCAGATATGACTGATGACATTGTGGACTGGTCAACAGCCATGTTCCCCAGCAAGAATATTTAGCAAACACAGGGGAACATGAGTAATTGTACAGGTTGATTTGAACCTAAGCTCTATATTGCAGCTCTGTTCAAGTCAGTTGTGTTAGCCTTTTATATCTTAGGGCAGAATGCAATAAACATGCTCAATCACTATCTGTGATGTACTTTTGATAGCAAAGTGATTAGCACCAAATGTTATTGATTTGCTAGTGTTTTTTCTGAATTAGCGAATGTTTGCATATTTTTTAGAAAATGTGTTTAAAAAAATGGGTGCAGCTAAAATTTTCTAAGATGACTAACAATTGCGTCTAATTCAGCAAGCATATATTCATACATGGTATCCTTTTGAAAAGTTGCACGCTTAAGAGCGTGCAACATTTTGCCACCATAACCATGTCGCCAGCTTCAAGGTCTCCATATAAGAATCTTGCATGAATCAAAATGGCGAGATTCTTATGGCGCCTTGTAAAATGTCACCGCACTGCTGCACAGTCTCATGTAGCTTGCCAGAGACGGGGCACAAGTTTGCCAAGGGATAGTATGCCAAGGGATGCCAGTTTTACATATAAAGGACGTAAATTAAATCTAAAAAGTCTGTTACCTCTACATCTTGTGGTCCATCAAAGAGTTACAGTTATATGCTGCTTCCATAGGGCACTATTATCTGGAGCCAGTTTAACCCTATGAATGCCAGACGAATAACTGTGGAGACTTCGTTGTGCTATATCCCATCATGCTGCCCCGGCACTTTAACTACCGTGAAACAGGTTAACATCTGGTTAACTTTGCCATTAATTTAGGCACGTTTGCTAACTTTACAACTAATTTAGGTCCATGTGCTAACTTTGCAATTAATTTAGGAGCATGTACTATTCAGCATCAAGGTTTCTTGCATCAAAATGTGAACAATCACAAATAGCACATACGTTTATGACTTTCAAAAAATAGTGAATGCTCTACTTTTTTGCATTCCACCCTTATTTCTGGATTCAGTAAGCTAAAGAGGTACAGTTCTGGAGAAAACCACCTACAATGTAGAGGACAAATAAAATTTCCTCTTGGTTTATAATCTTATGAATCAGACTCCAACACATTTGGTATAGTTACACCATTTATAAGAGTGCTACCCAACATTGAGAGTTGGTTCAATGTTATCAGTAGAAATACAGGAGGCAATTAAAGTCAAGTTGAAACCTTTATTGGCTAACTAAGCAGATTTAGGATGCAAGCTTTCAAGACCTCTTAGGTCTCCTCCTCAGACATTTTATACCAGGTATAACATGCCTTAGGAAAAGACCTAAGAGGTCTTGAAAGCTTGCATCCTAAATCTACTTAGTTGCCTGAGGAAGAGATCTAAGAGGTCTTGAAAGCTTGCATCCTAAATCTGCTTAGTTAGCTAAAAAAAAGTTATCAACTTGACTATAACTACCCAACATTGTCATTGAGGCTAATGCGTAAAGCAGAACTGGATAATTTTGGGAGCAAACCAACTGCAAAACAGGGGGGCAAATACAAGTTTTCCTAGATTTAAATTGGGTGTATGACCTCTCGAATGCTAGAGAGGATTCCACCGCATTGCTTCTTCGCAATGCATTGGACACCTCTTTAGCATTCAAGGGATTAAAATACCTATTTAACCCTTTCAGTGCCAGATAAGTAAGCAGCGCTTTGCTCTGCAATTCGTTGCGTTCCTCTCTGGCACTGAAAGAGTTAAACTAGTGGGAATTTGGGTAACTTTCGATTTGTCCCCATGAAGCAGTTGGTTTGCTCATGAATTACACCTCTTTTACTTGTTGAATACTGCCCTTAGTTCTGTAGATGAAAAGGAGGAAAACTACAGTTTTTTTCAAGACAGGACAAATTGCCTGACTTGATACACATCCCTCTATATGTACACTGCATCCCCAGACATATGTCCTTGTCCTCAGCAGCTTACAAGATGCTTTCACTGCCCGAGGCAAGACAAAATAAACTCTCTTGCTGAAACTGCAGACACATCAAACAAGCACAGGCATTTCAAGGAAAATGATAAAGAATGGTTATAAAGGCATGAAAAAATAAATCTGAAAAATAAATGAGTAAAATGGCACAGTACCCATTGAATTATTATATTTTTAGTTGTATCCTTTATTTATTGAGTGCCAACATATTCTGCAGCTCTGTGCAAGATAAAATGCCTGAGGGGAGACGAATGGATTGTTTCTCTTTGGAACTCAAAGAGTTAAAAGTGATCATTCTTAAAAAGATATATTTATTATATTTTATAATTACCTTCAGCTCTTTAAGTGGCACAGAGTACAATGACCTTTAACTCTTTGAATGCTATTGCAAAGCATTTAAAGAGTTAAGGTTTTTATTTACTCTTTTTCCAGCCTGAAGCTCATACCTCCCAAATTTGCTCAAAGGTGGCCTGTTCTGTCCTTGAAAGGTCACAGTAGGAAGGAAACTCAAGAACCAAGACACAGAATACTGTTGCTGGTTCATCTATCAATATCATCTAGATCAGTTGTCTCCAATGTCCACTCTCAAACGCACTAGGAGGCAGGGGTTTCAGGACAAACTTATCAATTGAGGCTTCAGCTAGTTTAATGAGTTAACTTAATCTTAGTGAGAAAGTGTTACCTGGAAACAATGTTTTCAAAAGGTATGGTGCCTTGAACTTCTAGTGCCATACACAGATATAACAGGGTTATTGTGACACTTTTCTTGCCAAAATGTGGATACATTTACTATATAATATCCTGTTTTATAGATCTTACTTTGCTATGTGCTAAGAACACTATATGCACCTAAAGGGGAATAACTATGCAAATAAATGGGAGTACTTAGTCTTATGAATTGGAAAAATTGTCAAAAATGAGAACACATAGGTGTAAATGTACAAATCTTCCAGTGCAGCTCCACTGGGGATACCCACCAACACCAGTGGCTTTACTTCAGAATGTGTACTGCAGCATGTGACTGGTTTATTACATACCGGCACAGACATTCTACTGTCATTAAGACTTTAATATCAGCAAGCCTCCTACACCTGCCTTACACCTGCCACATACCGTGCACTGGAAAATGGTTTGACACCAGTTCCTATGTGCCCTGTTTAACCCTTTAAATGCCGGAGAGGTATGCAATGCATTGCTCTGCAATGTGTTGCGTACCTCTCTGGCACTCAGAGGGTTAATACATGGTATTAAACAAAGGATAGAGGAAAAGGATGCCTGAAATGCCCACAGACTGCCCCACTGCACTCACCTTGGAGCTAGCATTGTTAAGACGAGACATGTAAGTGTAATAGCTGATTAACTTCGCTTTACTCAGGTGTTGGTCTAGAAAATCGATTCTAACACCTTATTATGTGTGAAATCATATTCATACATTCCCCCCATTATGTGTCCAAAAGGGACAATTTGGGGCATTGTGCAGCAAGATAAAGATTAACAATTCTGGAGCAAACCAACTTCACCCTAAGGGGGTTGGATAAATTACACAAATTTCCATTGACTTGAAATGCAGCTTTTAACCCCTTGAGTGCTACATATGTTTCGGTCACTTTAGGTTGCAGAATCGCAAAAAGGGAGTACAGTAACATTTGCTATATCTGTAGTATGTGCCCTTCACAAGTAAAAGCAGGGTACCATATACTTAATGGGAAATTCATGAAGCTGGGGATGGCTCAATGCACAAGGAAATTGATGATTGTTCAAAGGTATCTATCAATGATCATGGTGGAGAGCAAAATATTTGATTTGATGCTCTTGCCACATCTTGATGAATTTCCCCATAGCTGGCTCTGGCTTCCAGACTGAGGCTGATGTGCTGGAAGGAACTGGAGCAATTCTTGGCCAAACCAATTGCACTATAGGGGACAAATAACAGATTACCAAAATCCCCATTGATTTAAATGTGGCTTTTAACCACCAGAATGCCAGAGAGGTCTCCAATTTATTGATTAGGCATTCAATGTGTTAAAGCCATTTAAATCAATGATACGTTTTATTGGTTTGCTGGTTTGCCTCAGAATTGCTACAGTTCTTCTTAGTACATTGGCCTCATTGTATTATACTGCACTGCACTGTGTTTAAGGGCACCATAGGGCATTTTGTTCCTTTGAGGACCTGAGGGGTGTGTGAGAATCACTTAGCGATCCTAAGGGTTAAAGGGGCAGTAAACCATAATTAAAAAATATATATGTTGAGAAATGCTTCTTTCAGAAGTTATTGCAGAGTTAACTCGCCATGTTTTCTGATAGTTTGAATTGAAGATAATTTGCTGCCAGGCGGCATTTTTGCTACATCCATCTATGGAGATATAAAATGGTGGTACTGGTATTAACAGACATTTCATTTTGCTGCATATCTTAATGAATTATACACAACCAAAAGAGAGGGACAAAAAAAGCACTGTGGTATTCCTTCCAGGTGTTGTGGTCGTAGCCTGAATTGTGAATATTAATATGCAAATATCAATATTCTAATTAAGATATGAATCACAGCATTAACATTTATTTGACTTGTGGTATATCAGTTAATTATGTGGAATAAATACACAGGAAACAGTTGTAATATTTGGTAATATACTTTACTATAACATCTGGCGTTAAAGCAATATATCTACGAGGGTTGTTACAACAAAGTTATAGCACAGAGATATATAGCGTCACAATGAACAAATGAATGATACTTAACTTAGTTTACAGTGAAAATCAGCACATGCGAGCATATCTATATTGCCGTAACCCTTTGAATACCAGAGAGGTATCCAATGCATGGCAACGCAATGAGTTCAATACCTCTCTGGCACTCAAAGGGTTAATTGTGTGAAATGAATCATAGAATCATATGCATTACAATAAATCGTATCCAATACACCAGGGTCTTGACAAGTGTATCCAATAATATCACACAGAGAATTTATTCAGCATATGCTAAAACTTAACTGTTACTACTATAATTTAAAAGGCAATAATCTCCACATCTTGGTATTAAAATATTTATATACAAAGATAATAACCCCTTACTCTCTGTATGTTAAAATTAAAGTACTGCATCCTGCAGGATGGATACCTACACACTTAGATTAATCTAAAGCACTAAAGCATTCCCCAATGAGAGAGACTCTCTTATTTGTATCGCTCTTTAGCAGCTACTTCAATATAATGACTCGTCGAGCCTCTTGATAACATATATTGTATCAGTTATCTCAGTTATTTGAAATTGCCCTCAATTAGTTTCTCTTTGATGTGACCGTTAGTCTGGTTTTACTGCAGTGATTGACCTAAATATTTTGTAACAGTTAAGATTTAGATAGGGAGATCAAAAGGTCCCTTGAGCCTGTTATAAGAGACAGGCACTTATATTACCTCTCGGTCAAGTTTCCCTGCCAGGTACACCTTCCCTGAGTTACATCAGAAAAGTGATAGATACAAAGTAGTTTGAGAGATAAACCATTGAAGTTACTTGTTATTGCTGTATTTGTTCACACCTCTACCTGATAGGTATAGTATGATGTCATGTGTAGATGGCATTGAGAACCCCCCCATCAATATCGCCCTAAGCGAGTGATGGTAGACAATAGACTTAGCAGTAGCATGCAGTGCCAGCTGGCAGCTGCAAAGACCAATAAGATATTGGCATGTATTAAAAGGGGTATTGACTCAAGGGAGGAAGATATTATTATGCCTCTTTACAGGTCCATGAAGACCCCACCTAGAATATGCTGTTCAATTCTGGGCGCCCTTTCTGAAAAAGGACATTATGGAATTAGAGAGAGTGCAGAGGAGGGCTACAGAACTAGTAAGGGGAATGGAAAGTTTTAGTTATGAAGAAAGGCTTGAAAAGTTAAACTTGTACACACTAGAGAAACGGTGTCTTAGAGGGGACATAATAACATTATATAAATATGTTCAGGGCCCATACAAAGGGCTCTCCAAAGACCTGGTCATTAACAGAACAGTACAATGGACAAGGGGCCACCCATTTAGACTTGAGGAAAGGAGATTTAATCTACAACAGTGGAAGGGTTTCTTTACTGTAAGGACAATGAAGGTATGGAATTCACTGCCTGAGGAGGTGGTGCTATTGAATACATTAGATGCCTTTAAAAAAGGCCTGGATACTTATTTAAAAAAGCATAACATAGAGGGCTATGTACGTTAGTATTGGGATTAATATTTAGTTAGGGCTTGTTGATCCAAGGAGAAATCTGATTGCCATTTGGAATCAAGAAGGAATTTTTCCCACCATTCAGGGTAGAATTTGAAATTGCTATATTGTGGAGGGGGTTTTTTTGCCTTCTTTTGGATCAATGATGGTAAACAGGAATAGGAAAAGGGTTGAACTAGATGGACGCAAGTCTTTTTTCAACCTAAATTACTATGTTACTATGTTTCACCACTAACCCACTCGGCTTCCTCAGGATCTAAATGTCTACTGAACATTCATTACCCTTGTTTCTTATAGTTTCTTATAGTGTCAGCAATGGGAGTTCCTTAATGACGTGGTTCAAAATCCTCCAATCATTCAATAAGTCATAATGTATTTTAAGGATTGTATTTCAATATCACCTACATAAGATTTCATCCTTTAGTGGGCATGAAACAAGAATGATTGACAGTTTTATGTTGTTGCCGTTTGACAGTATAGACAGTCCAACCAATTCAATTCAGTAGTGTATCTTTATCTATTTGAAGCAGATGTACATATTTGCGATGATATTGACAATACTATAACATCGGTGTTCTTATATACTGTGTAAAAACAGAATCTATTTCCATCACCAATCTCACTTATTATTTATCACAGATTTTGCCCATGTTGGTCATATTCCTAAAATGTAGTTCTTATATTAGATTGCCTGTACAAGAAATGTTTTTAGTAGTAATCGCATCCGTTCTATTGTAAGTATATACGAATTGAACACCACCTATACATAAAATATACAACTGAAAAATAGCCTGCTTAGTGTCAGAGGAGCGCACCAAACTTCACATTACTATGCTTCGCCTTTACCTCCGACATCTAAGAGATCGGGATGAGTATCAGTGCTTACGTACTTCTCTAGTACTGGCCATAACGATTCTGTGGTTGATCTAATCATTTTAATGTATGTCATATCCTGCTATGGTAACAACCATAACATTGTGAAACTGATGGTCTTGGTAGTAGAATTCTGTGACAAATTGAATGTCTATCTTAGATAATGTCTTTAATTTATAGCTTTCGGTTCTCAGCTGGAATCCTAATGGTAGTGATGCTTAAACCCTCCTCTATCTAAACAAAAAGTGATTTATTTCATAGAACTATTATATCTATTATTTGTCTCATTATGGTGAAAATTATGATGATTACTTAATGAACGAGGGTGAAAGGTAAAATCTTCATTTAGCCCTGACGGTGACTTAGATTGAAGAACGTAATTCCATCTGGCTTCTCTTTTTAATAGCAAATTGTCAAGGTCTCCTCTTCTTTCTGATAGGTGAAATCTTTATACCCCTCTAAACTGGGATCCATGTGTGTCACCATTGTGGCGTTCATTAACTTGTTTTGATACTGTTTTTTCCCTTTTGTTCCTATGTTTCCTAGATTTCCCAGGATCCTAATTCTAAGTTGTCTCTTTGTTTTGCCTATCTAGATATTTTCCACAGCTACAGATTATTGTGTATACTACCCTGTTAGTTTTACAGTTTATAAAATCTCTAATTTGGTATTTGTTTGGATTTTCTTGATTACCAAATGTAGTTGTTTTGATCATATAGCGGCATGCCTGGCTATTGCCACACGGGTATGCTCCTTTCAGATTTGAGCATAGCCATGTTGTCTCTTTCTCAGGCTATGTACTACTAGTTCCTTGGTATTAGAACCTCGCCTTTGTTGTTTGTATGTCAGTCTCTGGAAAGCTTGTGTCGGTGACTCGCAGCTTTTTACAGGCAATAATAGCAATAGAACAATTTAGCTTAAAAATACTTGAACTCAGAGTCTCAAAATATTCAAGTTTGTGCTGTAAGAAGCATCTCCAAACATTGGGAGTACCCTAAAACATATATATTTTACAGTTAGATGTTAATGCCTCTTTAAGGTTTATTAGCAAAATGTGTTTCAAGTTGAAACTTTCCTTTTAACTGGAAGATTTTTGAAAACCTTGCTTGTTGGTAGATCAAAAAAGCTGAGTTCTGTGAAGTGGTGAGAAAACTCCAAAGTCTCCCCAATTCCAGTTATTATCAAAAAACTTAGATTTATAAAAATTTATTTATTTTATTGACTTTATCAATGTGAAATAAGTTAAAGGGATAATAACACTTAAAATATAAAAATATACATTATAGGGGTTTTCCTGCTGAGTAAAACAAGGGTACTCAGACTGTTGGCAGATGTTTTATTCAAAAGTTATTGCAGCTCAAATTTGCATTTTTTTAGGTGCAGTATCTCAATGGAAATTGTACAGTGACGCTGTTGCTACACCATCCTTTGGAGATTTATGGTCAACTGACCAGAGCAGTCCATAGGGTGGTGTAGCAACAGCACCACTGTAACATTTCAGCCTATTGAGATACTGCATAAAAATTAGTGGAACAGCCCAAACTATTTGCTATTCAGTTATTAGAAGTGTTAACACAGGGATATACAGTGAGGGAAAAAATTATTTGATCCCCTGCTGATTTTGTACATTTGACCACTGACAAAGAAATTATCAGTCTATAATTTATTTGAACAGCGAGAGACAGAATAACAACAAAAAAATCCTGAAAAACACATTTCAAAAACGTTATAAATTGATTTGCATTTTACTGAGTGAAATAAGTATTTGATCCCCTATCAATCAGCAAGATTTCTGGCTCCCAGGTGTCTTTTATACAGGTAACAAGCTGAAATTAGGAGCACTCTCTTAAAGGGAGTGCTTCTAATCTCAGCTTGTAACCTGTATAAAAGACACCTGTCCACAGAAGCAAACAATCAATCAGATTCCAAAATCTCCACCATGGTTACGACCAAAGAGCTGTCTAAGATTGTCAGGGACAAGATTGTAGACCTACACAAGACTGGAATGGACTACAAGACCATCGCCAAGCAGCTTGTTGAGAAGGTGACAACAGTTGGTGCGATTATTCGCAAATGGAAGAAACACAAAATAACTGTCAATCTCCCTCGGTCTGGGGCTCCATGCAAGATCTCACCTCATGGAGTTTCAGTAATAATGAGAACGGTGAGGAATCAGCCCAGAACTACACGGGAGGATCTTGTCAATGCAGCTGGGACCATAGTCACCAAGAAAACAATTGGTAGCACACTATGCCGTGAAGGACTGAAATCCTGCAGCACCCGCAAGGTCCCCCTGCTCAAGAAAGCACATGTATAGGCCCATCTGAAGTTTGCCAATGAACATCTGAATGATTCAGAGGAGAACTAGGTGAAAGTGTTGTGATAGATGAGCCCAAAATCAAGCTCTTTGGCATCAACTCAACCCGCCGTGTTTGGAGGAGGAATGCTGCCTACGACCCCAAGAACACCATCCCCACCGTCAAACATAGAGTTGGAAACATTATGCTTTGGGGGTGTTTTTCTGCTAAGGGGATAGGAAAACTTCACCACATCAAAGGGACGATGGATGGGACCATGTACTGTCAAATCTTGGGAGAGAACCTCCTTACCTCAGCCAGGGCATTGAAAATGGGTTGTGGATGGGTATTCCAGCATGACAATGACCCAAAACACATGGCCAAGGTAACAAATGCGTGGCTCAAGAAGAAGCAAATTAAGGTCCTGGAGTGGCCTAGCCAGTCTCCAGACCTTAATCCCATAGAAAATCTGTGGAGGGAGCTGAAGGTTCGAGTTGCCAAACATCAGCCTCGAAACCTTAATGACTTGGAGAGGATCTGAAAAGAGGAGTGGGACAAAATCCCTCCTGAGATCTGTGCAAACCTGGTGACCAACTACAAGAAATGTCTGGCCTCTGTGATTGCCAACAAGGGTTTTGCCACCAAGTACTAAGTCATATTTTGCAAAGGGGTCAAATATATATTTCACTCAATAAAATGCAAATCAATGTATAACTTTTTTGAAATACGTTTTTCAGGATTTTTTTGGTTGTTATTCTGTCTCTCACTATTTAAATAAACCTACCATTAAAATTATAGACTGATCATTTCTTTGTCAGTGGGCAAACGTACAAAATCAGCATGGGATCAAATAATTTTTTCCCTAACTGTATTATCAGCCAGTAATTCTTCACCTACAAACTCAGGAGTAGAGTCTCCAACGTTTATTGAAAACCACCTTAGTAAAAGAGAACATCAGCAAAAATACACAAGCATGCATAATGAGACATCCTTATACCAGGAATGCAAAGATTAATTAATATGGGGACTAAAGCCCCTAGCACTCATATCAATTCATACAAAGCACAATAGACACCTTCCCCCAAAAAAAGAATAAAATCCCCTGTTCTCCCACACTTTCAAATACTACCAACACTAACCAAAAATTAAGTCCCCTCTGAAACAGTCACAACACCATCAGTATTGTACTCCCTCCACACACATTAGACTCAGCACTAACAATCTAGGCACCATCCCCCCTTCACCTCATGTTTCTCATGTGAAGCATTTACCTTGATATCAGAGTTTAAGCTGTGTGCCATCAGCATCCTGGTCCTCCTTTGCATTCTCCTCCACACTTGAATAATACATAAAAAAACAAAACCCTATCAACCTGCCTCCACTAACATGTAAAAAAAACTCCTTGGTCTTCTTTGGCCATTTCCTGACACGGTGTGAGAAAAAAATAATGACTTTTATATGGCCACTCACTGTTCAGATATTTTCCTATGTGTCCATTGGCTGGAAGATGGGGTTGTGCAGTGTACAAAAGTGTCCTGGAGTAACCTCACCTCTCAGCCAATCACCATCTAGATGAAGGGATCACTCATGCATGTAACTTCACCCCTCCATCTAGCCAATGATTGAATAGATGGAGGGGTGCTGTTACAAACATGCGTGACCCCTTCATCTGGATAGTGATTGGCTGAGACCTGAGTTTTCTCCATGGCACATTCTGTGTCCTATGTAACCACACATCTAACCCAGTGGGGGCGTAGGAAAGGATTTGAACTGGGATAGGCCATATAAAAGCTAATCCCTGTTCATTTTTTTCTCACGGTGGATCAGGCAACTACACAAGCAGGACTAAGAAGGATTATTTTTTAAATTTTTGGCGGTGACGTGGCAGCGGGTTCATAGGGTTCTTTTTTACTCTATTATTCAAGTGTAGAGGAGAATGCAGTGAAGGACCAGAGAGTTGACACCACGGGACCTATAGTATCAAGGTAAGTGCTTCACATGGGAAACACATAGGAAGGGGTAATGGGGCTTACGTTGTTAGTGTTGTGTCTAGAGTGTGTGTGGGTGGGGTAAGTACATTACTGTTAGTGTTGAATCTAGTTGGGAGGGAAAGGAACCTCCATTTTATGTTAGCATTGGTAGTGTATGGGAGGATGAGAGGGTAAGGGAACTTTATTTACTGGGTATGTTGGCTCTGTTTTGGTGGG
The DNA here is from genome assembly GCA_037306005.1 of Rhinophrynus dorsalis. Lineage (NCBI taxonomy): Eukaryota > Metazoa > Chordata > Amphibia > Anura > Rhinophrynidae > Rhinophrynus > Rhinophrynus dorsalis. The sequence goes on along the minus strand of CM074721.1, from coordinate 88,960,429 downwards.
GGTAATTGTGGAACTACAGTAACTCATAGCGGATGCTTGACATAGTCGATGTTTGACACTATGTCAAGACATTGAGTGTTAGCTGGTTTCCTTAAATGTTTCTGCTTTTGCTCAATTTATAATGGGTTGGAGGAACAGAAAGCTGCAATGAGCATTGGGTTTGTGCTTCCTACATTCATAATAGAGCCTGTTAGGCAGCTAATAGAATATCTCCAGGAAATGAATATGTTTGTCAATCGGTACTTGTTTTAGCAGTAACAATTGTTTTACTGGCACTAATAGAATTGTACCCATAGCATTTTTGCTGCATAGCAGTGAATTCAAAATTTGTCTTTTCCAAATGAATGTTTTTCACACTGTATGATAAATCAGCAAAACCTCTTTGCCACCTAATTTCAGGAAACCTGCAAGAGAGGGAGTTCTAGGAAGCGTTTCTAGCATGCATGGCTGGTCGAACGTTGGCTATCTATTGCAAGACCTTGCTGTGGCTAAGGCCGGATAAAGGTGCCAACCACAAGGCAGATGACAAACCCCAGGGGAGCTGGAAGTGAGCCCAGGATAGCCAGGCAATAAACAGCACCTACTCTCCTGCAGGGGAGAGTGCATGCTTTGGACCATGGAGTAGAGTGTGTAGATGGGTACATAGGCCACAATAGCAGCTGAACCTCTCCTAGAGAAATAGACAAAAAACAGCAAGAAGGTAACAGGATAATAAGTGCTCCCTAGACAGGAGAATAGACAGGGTCAGAGTGGTTCATCGAGGTCAGGTACAGGTCGAGGTCAAACACAGGCAAGCAGTATAGGATACAAATATGTAGACCACTTTGTAGTCAAGTTCAGGCAAGGGTCATATACAGGCTGGCAACACTGGACACAATTCATCAGACAATAGTGTGGTCGAGTTCAGGCAAGGGTCATACACAGGTTGTCAGTATAGGATGCAATTTGGCAGGATAAAGGATACACGACCGGACTAGGAACTGAGCACTGTTCTAGTGCGCCAGAGCAAGAAACAGCCTCATATATACTAGTTTCGAGCTGCATCATGCACATGCGACATCCCAGCAGGAGATGCAACCCGGAAGAAGAAATTCCCCGAGCTGAAGACGCATCTAGCCAGATTAATGCAGCACCCTTAAAGAAAACATAACCCTGGAAGAGAGATCCCGAAGAGGCGGTGCGTCACCCTTCTAGAGAAACTTGGAATACAGTATAACCTCTTGGGTCATGTGCAAAACAAAAGAAGACCAATTTGGGGGCAAACCAATTGCATCTTAGGAAACAAATACAGGTTTAAATGAGACTTTTAACTCTTTAAATGCTACAATGATTTGGAGACCTCTCTAGAATTCAAGGAGTTAAAAACCCCATTAAATCAATTTAAAAGCCATATTTAAATCAATTATTTCTCCCTCTATGGTGCAGTTGGTTTGTCCTAGAATTAGTCCTCTCTCTTTGTGCATATGGCTTCTTATGTGCATGAGATGTCGCCAGCAAGTCATACTAGAGATCTCTCAAGTTAATCTTTTAAATGCCAGAGGCTTGTATGATTCATACCACGAATGGTTAACCTCTTTTTCGTGAAAGATAGATGAGCTGCACATTAGATTTGTGATCATCCTCTAGCAAGGTGAGGGTTAAAGCTAATGTATTTTTTTATTCCTTTTGTAAGAAGACACATTTTCAGCAATCCCACAACTGACCTGGATAATGTAAGCTTAGGTGTTTGACGCCATCTATATAAAAACATTCATTCGCACAGTTATTTTTAAAATCTGGAATGAAAGCTTATGCTTGAAATGTCTGTCGGCATTTCAGTGCAAGTGCTGTGGGTAGAGGCAACCTGAACACTCCCTATTTGATCATAAAAAAGCTGCAAACTAATTGCATCCATAATAATAACAATGTTATTAAATGTATTTATGAAACTTATACAATGTAGCAATTTGCTGACCTGAACATTTCCTTTTTATAAGCCAAAAACATTAACAATGTGTTGCCTACCCCTCTGGCACTTAAAGTGTTAATAATAATAATAATTATTATTATTATTATTTTCAACAATTAAACACATGAGCAATATTATTTTTAGTACACATTTTGTTTTCACGCCTTCCAGTGCTAGAGGAATGTGTAATGCTCCGAGATGCTTTGCATATACCTCTGACACGCAAATATTTAAACCTTGTTCACATGGGCAATACCAACACAGTGAAACCACAGCCGCATACATACATACTGTCTGTCCTGTGCACTGTGCTCCCCCTACAGGCTAAAGAGAGAGGTAGACATGCACTGAGAATCCATCAGCTATCCCTCCTAGGCATCAGCATTATCTGATACACTAACATCCATGTGGGCCAGCCTGTGAGTGGATCATTAATGAGAGCATTGCAACATTAAGTCACTATGTGAACAGCCTGAATATAGACCTTCATTGCTGCATTTCCTAACCTCCCATTCCTAGATAGACGACAGCTAGGTAACTGTGAATGGCAACTGTGTCAAATGTGAACAAGGCCTTAAAGGGTTGTAGAAGAGATATTGAATTATTAAGACATATTACCATTTACTTCAATTTGATGTACATTGTTATATTCATTCAGTGTGGAAGTTGAAGCCAGCATTCATAACTGAACAATATTTACAATTATCATTTATCGCTTGCTACCTCTAGTAAAGTAATACATAACTGGGCATGCTCAGTGCATTTCCATGTTAAATCTACTACCGTAGGAGAAAACTAAGAAGGAAGGGACAGCTGCAAATCCTCTCTTTGGTTTTTAACCCTAAATGAACCAAAATGAGCACATTGAATTTATTTGGTTGTAATCCTTTGTCATAGAACTTAGAACTTCCAAGATGAGCTGACCCTGAGATCTGTAAAATATTATCCCTTAACCCTTTGAGTGACAGAGGGGTTGCAACGCATTGCAAAGCGTACCCCTCCGGCACTGAAAGGGTTAAAACTTTCCATTATGTCGATTTTATGCAATGTGTGCCTGCTTGCATTAACCCAGAGATGCTCCACAAAGGAGGTGCTCTGCAAGGAGCCTTTAACATGCAACAATTTAGAGATCTCACTGGCTGAACATAAACAAGACAGGCAGGGTATCTTCCCCTGCCTTTCTGTTACAAAGCATTTACTGTACTGGAGACCTCTATAGCATTCAAAGTGCTAAAAGCCCCATTTAAATCAAACAGGATTTTTATTTGCCTCCTATGAAGTAGCTGGCTTGCCCCAAAATTGCTCCAATAACTTTGTGTATATGGCCCAAATAGAGGTGTTACAGAGCAAAGTGAAGATTGTAGACACTTTGCTTGCTTATCACCTATGTACAAAGCCAGGGGCAAAAGTACAGGGACTGCAGTTCCAACAGGGCCGAGCAACCAGGGCGGCACTTCAGTCCTATGGCCCAGCAGGTTCTTGTTACTCACCTGGGAAAATGTATTTGTCACCAAAAAAAGTTAGCATCAGGTCTGTCAAAAGACTAGTTACTCCTCTGTACAAAGCCAAAACACCACAAGTGGTATATAGGGTAGGAGGATGTGGGGATTTCTAGGCACCCAGGCACAAGCTATTTACAATCTGGGTGCAGAGGAATTGAACTCAAAGATGTTGACTTCTCCAGTGATATCACTTTTCCAATTCCTATGTTTTTCTATGGTGCCAATGCACACATGAGAAATCTAAGTGCATAGGCTGCATAGAATAACATAGGAACTGGAGAAGTCATCTCCTCTTTACCCTCTTTATCACATCTTAATGCAACCTGCCCCCTCCAGAGTAATTCTGGGGCAAATTAACTGCACCATTGGAGAAAAAAAATAAAAATGTTGTGAATTCCTGTTGCCTTCAGTGTGAATTTAACCCCTTAAGGACCGGAGGTTATGGGACATTTCCGTCCCATAACGACCGCATAGGGGCACTTTGACGAGCCGGTACACATGACCTGTCACGTGTATCGGCGCGTCACTATGGGGCTTGAAACAGATCGCTCCGATCTTGGAGCGGTCTATTTTATGCCCTATTTTTTACTTACAGCGCTCCCGGTAGAGCGCTGTAAGTAAAAAGTACGTGACGTACCAGGACCGTCAAGGGTCTTTCGAGCAAATTTACCCTTGACGGTCCTGGTACGTCAAGGGTCCCTAAGGAGTTAAACAATGCATTGCGTACCCCTCTGGCAATCAACGGGTTAACTCCTTTGCTAGAGGTCTCCAGTACATTGCTTCACAATGTGTTGGAGACCTCTCTAGCATTAAAGAGGTTAAAAGTCCCATTTTAATTAATGGGAAGTTGTAATTGTCCCCTTTGACGTGATTGGTTTGCTCTAAAATAGCTCTTCTTTAAAGTGATAGTAATGTTTCATAATAAAAGCAGCTCTAATTAATCATCATAGTATTTGGACTTTGGAGAGTGTTATTTCAATTCTGTCAGAGTTATAGTTCAAGAGTAATTCAATGACAAAGTATCCCCCTCCTGCCCCTTTTACTGATGTAACACTGTTCAGCCAGAGCAGAAGGGAGGTGCCCAGGTAGACTGCAGAGAGGGACAATCTTCAATTAAGATAAGGGAAAAACCTGGGCAGGGCTTTCATTGTTCTCATAGGAAGAAGATTGTCCCCTGCTGTTGTCTGTCTGGTCTTACAACCAGATTCCACATCTGAGAAGAGATGGCTTACAATAGGTAAAAGGGGCGGGAGGGGAAACTTTACTTGTGAATATCTCTCAAACCATAAAGGTTTGAGAAATAAGACTTATATCATTCTTCATGTTTTTTTTAATACCTACAAAATAAAATAAAGATAAAACGAAGTGTTACTATCCCTTTAATGTATTTTAAAGTGCTTTATCCGCAAACAAAGAAACTGCTAGTCTGTTCCTGTTTTATTTAACACAATTATGGAATGTTAGAGATGGACTGTTTTACTGCAGAGTTGTGCAGAAATGGTCAACACTAGTACAATGCTGCATATTAACTCTAAGTGCCAGAGGGATATGCAACGCATTGCTTTGCAATGCGCTGCGTACCCCTCTGGCTCTTAAAGGGTTAATTTCGTGACAACTGTTCAGAGGTGGAGAGATTAATAGAATACATGCAAGTTATATGAAAAATAAGATGGTGGAAAACCGAAGTCAAACCAGTTTTAAAACATGACATTGAGAAAAGGAAGTGGAAAGCATAATATTGAAATCAATTTAAACAGTATTACCTGTCTCTAATGCTATACGTCCCTCTACATTGCATGCAGAGCAGAATTCATCTTCAGTCTTTTCCATGCAGGTCCCGATGCATTTTCTTTGCATGTTCCTACTCATTTGTTCCATCTGCTACAGACCCATTGCTGAAGGTTTTGTCTTTGTATGTGTTCTTTGTCATTAGAGAATCACTCAGAAGGATTGGTGATCCAGTTTTAATAACTATTCCTCCCCCTATCTGTTGCCCAAATGTACACCTCACCCCAGCCCCCGCTGCCAGGGATCAGGGACAAAAAAAGAGGTCTTAAATGGGGCTAACAATCAATGAAGCTGTTGACAATTAATGTTGTCCAGTGATTAATCTTAATGTTTTCTTTTTCCACTGCAAGATCCATCCTGTTTCCTAGGGCAGTTTTACTTTAAGAAGCCACAAGAAGCATCCCATTTTCTCCCTTTGATGCTATTTAGCACATCAGTGCTTCAGCTCCTTCACTGATAAGCAATAGAATTCAATAACATTTGCACTAACATCTAAACATCAGCCTGTCCAAGATGATTTTGAATAAATCACATTTGGACCTTATGTATAAAGGCTAACGTGGAGAAGTTCTGGGGCAACCAATTGTACCACAGTGAAGAAAGAAAGACCAGTAGCCAGAGGCAAAACATCAGCATGATAGCAGATCTGAATTACCTGTAACCGGGGAGAGATGCATTAATGGCAATATGGTGGCAAATTCGTGTCAATGACATAATGACAATATGCAATAAGATGTCTTCTCCATCATATCCCTGTGAATCCACCACCAATCCACTACATTCTGCAGACATCACCATGAATCCGCCATGCCTTTGACAGGTTTCCAGTTTTGCAATTAACACATTGACAATAACTGATTTGCAAATGGAAATGCTAGTTAATGAGTCATTGTCGTATTCATGTGGATGTGTTTATATGTTAATGTGGCTTGTATACCACATGCACTAAGCTTTGATAGCAGCCTTTGCTGACAGAGTTCACAGTCCCAACATCGCTAACATATGGTTGGCAATGTTGGGATCTTCCAATAGATCACTATGCAGACAGAGTACAGTTTGCTGTCTCTCCTAAGAAGCAGAGACAGCAGATGCCCTCCTTTAACCCTTTCTGTAGCAGAGAGATGTGGATTGCACACCCTTATGGCACTGAAAAGTTCCAAAATGAGAGAAGTTGTATATCAGCTGTATATCACTGCTACTCTGTCCTTCTGTGCTGGCTTAATTAGCTGAGCAGGCTTTCCACTGATCAGCTGATTCAGGTAAACACAGGACTCTCAGCTGATCAGCAGATAATCTGCTCAGCTGCTTAAGTCGGTACAGGAAGGCAAGACAAGCTGTGATATATATATATATATATAGTTTCTCTACCCTTCTCTCAATATACCTTAATGCTGGTAATATTTGTGCATTTTGGAACCCTTTCAGTGACACAAGGGTATGCAATGCACATCCTTATGGCACTGAAAGGGTTAAAGGAACAATGCTGTTTGTATGCCCAAGTTTAAGCTGATCCTGTCCACTCCCCTACTGGGCAAGAAAGACTGCAGGGTTCTCCAACTGCTGACGGTGTGTAAGGGAGGGCATCCCTGACACATCACCAGCAGTTCAACAAACCTGCATTCTAATTAATTTATTCTGCCCCCTCCCCTTGCATCCCTGATTTTTAGTGCATATGGCGATTTGTGTCTCAATCTCCAAGGCAATGTGTTTGCCACACATCAACAAACACACATTGCCATAACGCCACCCCTTAGTGCATCTCCCCTAGATCTTACATATTAAGTTTAGTGGACTATAAATGAAAGAAAACAACTGTACATGGATTTGGGAAGCATCGCATTAAGTCAGAAGCATACTGACTGTGTGTGGGGGGGGGGGAAGCAACAGGGGGAAATGGTTTAGAGGACTTTAAGATACTTTAGTGTTCCTGGGTTGGAACATGTGACTCTCATTGATTTTACATGGGGCTTTTAAAGGAGTGGTAAACCTTTATTCTGAAAAAAAAAACATATGTTGTAGGTATGTCCTGATGTGAGGGTCTTTGTTGATAAGTTATTACAGTTCAGATTGGTGTTTTATTAAACTGTTAAACAGTGCCACCTGGTGTCCAAGCAGTTTACCTGGTGTGGAGGCAGTTATTCTATTACATGCCATTGGAAATGGTGAGCCACTGGCTACAGGTCTCCACAGGCTGTGATAGTAACAGCTCCACTACTCTGTGACAGTTTGAACTATTATAACTTTTGAATAAGGCATCTCCCAGCATTGGGAGAATCCTTGATTTCCTCAGCAGGGAAAGTCCTATAATATAATTTATTTTTATCATACCATAAATCTTTACTGGTCCTTTAAGCCCTTGCATGCTAATGAGCTTTCTATTGCATATTGAATCAATTCACTGGAGAGCTCTTTAGCATTTAAGGGCTTAAAAGTCCCATTTAAATTAATGGAAATTCTTATGTTTGGTTTTCACCAGAAATGTTCCACATTTGCTTTTATGCATATAGACTGTTCAGCTATATAAACTAATTTATTCCATACCCTACAAAGGCATTCCCAAATTCAGTCCATGAGACACACCAAAATGCAGAAGTTCAGGATTGCCTCCATTGAGCACTGGTGTTAAATGTGCTTAGAACTGGTGAATCTGTGATTTGCCCACTGATATTGATTCTCCTCTGCTCATGTGAGGAGATCCTGAAAACCTCTACTGTTGGTGATTCCTAACAACTGTTATTTGGGAACCACCACACTGACCCAAATGATAACGTCTTACACTTACACCAGTGATTGGATTTCAAGTTTCTTACAGAGAATTGATTCTTAGCTCCAGTCTTTCATACCCAAAGGCAGGCCAGATTTCAAAGATATCACTGATTGATTGCAAGTTGGATATTTACTGGTCTAGACTGGTCAGTCACAGTGATTTGTCAGCCAAGTACTGGGTAGCATTTATTACATATGTTAAGAAACATAGGCCTTACACTTTTCATGCAATGCTGCAATGTGATGGAAATCTCCTTCGCACATGGAGATTTAATATTTAACCTGTTGAGTACCAGAGAGGTGTCCTGGCACCCCTCTGACACTCAAAGAGTAAATCATTTGATAGGTATAGATAATATAATCTTCTTTGAATTCAAACTATGAAATAAAAATTACTTTCCCTTAAAGTATAGCTACAATGATCTAACCTTTGACTGTCATTCTGCAGAGTTTAAAGAAAAATTCTCTCAAAAAGAACTTGGCATTATTAAATGCAAAATGGTGTGCAATATAATCTAGTCTATAGCTGTGTTCATAAAATGATAAGACAATTTCCCTAACTGTAGTTCACAAGATATTTTGTTCAAAAAAACCTCACTGTCTGCTTTTGACACATTTATATTTTATCGTTGAGGGAAATCAGAAGGAATACATTTCTAGGTGCCAATGAGAGCTAGATGATGAGATAAAAACCAGTGTAGAGACAGAGATCTATCTGCTGGAAGGGTAGTTAGGCACTAGGTCGTAAGAGAGGGAAAGTTTGTGATTAACATTTTTAAGGTGTGATTTGGTGCTACTGTGGCCCACAAACAACTTTTTTTATTACTGTTAATATGACTCATTAGTGACAAAAGGTTTAGGCCTTTGGTTAAGAGAATTCTAATCATGAAATCCACTAATAAGTTAAAAAGCTCAGTAAAATGTTATAGCGAGTCCAGAAACACAAGAAAGGGTTTAAATGGGCATTTTTTTTACTATGCTAGTCATGTCATGTGCAGTCCTTTTGTTCTAGTAGGAACACAGAACCTATCTTGCTCAGGGCTATCCAAGTTCAGTCCCCAAGGCCCTCCAACAGCCCAGGCCACTCACAGGTGAGTCAGTGAAAATGAATGAGCCACTGATTTACTCACCTGTGCTTAATCAGAGAAATCCTTATATCCTGGGGCTTGATACTATTATCACAGGTAAAACGGTCGTTTGAGTGTCACACAAAGGGTTAATTAGTGATTTTTTTGGGGGGGGTTTCAAACATTACTTGTTGGCGTGTCCTAAGGACTGAAACAGAGTCTATAGACTAAAAACGTTATCCTTTATTAATCTTAACTCATCACAAACAAATATCATTTATTGCATACAAAGTTGCATTCTAGTGCATTTAATAAAGCCAGTGTATTTATTTGTATTAAGTTACTGTTGTCAATTAAGTTTTAAATAAATACATTTTCATCGTTGAATCCCATTTCTAATATTCTGCACAGGAAAGTATACTTAGTGTTAATCATTATGTTTACTTTGTAGCATTACAACTTTATGTTTTATTGTAGGATTAAACTATCTGCACCATGTTTTTTTGCTGTATAGTAGTCCTTTATATGCAGGTCTGCCAAGAAGAAAGGTTCTCTGACCTCCTGACAAGAGTAAGATATGTAAATGGTGCATTATTAACCAATACAGACACATATTTTTTTTTATTTTTTTTAGCAATCTTTACTTTATAGTTACATTTTCTTAAACAAATATTTCTTAAACTAGTTTTAAAGGAGCACTAAACTTTTTTTTATGAAAACACATATTTTATAGAGCATTTCCTGCTGAATAAAACAAGGTCACTCCCATCACTGTCAGATGTTTTATTCAAAATGTACAGCAGTTTAAATAACCAGGAACTGAATTTACTGTGTTTACTTCCTGATAGTTCTAACTGACAGGAAGTGACAGGCAGTTTCTATCACATTCTATGGAGAACTGTATGTCACTGACTTTACTGACTTTCCTCTCCATTAGACTCTAACAGGAAATCTAATTAGAATGTGACCACTACAGGGCACTGCTAATGTAAAAAAAAAACATGGGTTTGAATTGTAATAATTCTGGAAATATAAATTTCTCGGCAGTGGGAGTACCCTTATCTTACTCAATAGGAAAATCCCTGCAATATATATTTTTTCATTAAAAAAGTTTACTGCTATTGTACACGGGCCAACACTGGCGGCGCTGCAGTCATGAGCAGTACTGACTGCCTGAATGTGTCGCGGCTGATACAGTGTGGGGCGCTCTGAATTCAGACCGTAGTCCTCTCTGCACACCTTCCTGGGACCAAGAGCCCACTCCGTATCAGCCGTGGCATGGGCAGTCTCTACTGAGCATGACTGCAGCTTGCGCAGCCGTTTCTACTGCGCATGACGGCTTCTGACAAACATCCCTAGCGAATTATAATATAGGATTTTTGCAGTTTAGTTTACCTAATCTTGATTGCATTGCTGCTTTGGTACTGTGATAATGACAGGCAACATATACAATGGGTTGACAGAGAATAGGAATGTGTAATTAATTTCCATTTGTAACAAATCTATAAAGTGAGCATGTCACTTTAAGACAAGTTTAGTTTTCTTACGGAAAATTAAAATCTGCCTATGTGTTCTACTTGTCATTTTTCTTTCAAATAAATAGTTTTTGAAAAAGTAACCGTTATGCTTTGGTGGCAGTGTGTCACTCTGTGCTAAGTCCCTGCATAGTATGCTAATTAGTTATATGTGAGAACAAACCTATTTCTCTCTGTGCCATTAAAAATGTCCCCAATGAGTGGGCTCCGTCTAGCTTCAATTATAGAATAATTTGTGTTAATGTTCGCTCAGCAGAGGAACTAATTAACATAAAAGTATAGCAGTATAGCAACAACATGTAAAGGTTAATTTCTCAAAACCTATTCACATTATAAACAAAATGTCTAGAACAATATTTAGGCAGATTTTTTAATTATCTTTCAAATGAGACAAACATATCTTAGCCCTTTGAGTGCCAGAAAGATATCGCGTTGGATACCTCTCTGGTAATCAAAGGGTTAAGGTCACAGTTTCACTTAAATTTTTAAATGTGTTAAAAATGTAATGCTATGTTCATTTGCCAGAAAAACTTATCCTTTTAAGCCTGGACACTTGATGGTGTTGGAGCTGAAGCATAGATGGATGCATGTGGTTTAGGATGACGCTTGCAGCTGGTTCACCTATCCTTTGTCTCATGACCTCATGAGTGATTTCTCAAGCTGTAACTTATCGAGTGTTATCTATTCATTTTTAAAGAAATCCAGTAAACCTGGCAGTGTTAAAACTGAACGAGCAGGGGCTTTTGGACAAATTGAAAAACAAATGGTGGTACGACAAGGGAGAATGCGGCAGCGGGGGAGGTGATTCCAAGGTCAGCCCCAGTAAGAACAAACTAGCGGGTAACAAAAAGCATGGATAGTAACCAGCAACTGCCCTGTACACCCTTATTGCCAGAGCCCCGGTTCTATCTCACCAACCTCCCTTCATAACAAGGCCACGAAATTCTAGTTCATGCTCAATTATCAGGCAAAATCAACATAGGGCTAAAAAATGTATCAGGACTCGAGGTATGATCACAGCACTGACTAATGACTACAAAGAGATACACACCATATATTATCATTTATTTATAAAGGGCCAATAGATTACCCAATATTGTACAATAGAATACAAGTGGGGTGCAAAAGATGCAAAATAGTTAATCAAAAGTAAAAGACGGAAACAGAATGGTAAGTGAGCTCTGGTCACTAGAGCTTAATTTAACCCTTTGAGTGCCAGATGGGGTAAGCAGTGTATTGATGCGTTGCGTACCCTTCTGGCATTCAAAGGGTTAAACCTAAATTACACGGGCACAAAAATTAACCACTAATAGAATAGCTTGAATCATAACTGTGACCGCAGTGCAATGATGGAAAAATAAGGCTGTATAAATTACACTGACATTCACCAGTGAGAGGAGAAGAGTGTTTGATAGTAGAGAAAAAGTCACTAGTTCACTAAGATCCTATTGTGAAGATAAAACAGGAGTAATTCTGGGGAAATCTAGCTGTACCATAGGAGCAAAATAAACATTCACAAATGCCGACTGATTTAAATGTTGCATTTAACCCTTTGAATGCTAAAGAAGTCTTCAATGTATTGTGAAACAATACATCAGAGTCCTTGCTGGCATTACTGGGTTTAATTCAAAGCCCTGTTTAAAGCAATAGGAATTTTTACGTGGCCCCTTATGGTGTTGTTGATTTGCGCCAGAATTACTCCAATTTCTTTGGCCTTAAATGTTCTAAGCATTTGTAACAATTTAACTATAGTATGCTGATAAATATGTTGCAGTGATAGCATAAGCAGTAGCATGCTTAGATTTGGTATATACATCATAATAAAATATTACAAAGTCAGCCTAAACATCATTTAATTAAACTGTCATAAAACCAACATAAGTGCAGATAAAAGTGCTACAAATTGATGTGTATGTGTGTGTGGTTATATTTACACTACTTCAGTGCATAATTTCAATACCAGCACTACCTCATGTAAGCATTCAGGTAAATCAACCATTTGGATCCCCCATACTGCATTGCAACTCATAACATGTCACCTAAAATGTCTCACTGATCAATGAAGGTAACGAGGGGAAGGGAGGCCCTGGAAAAGATTTGGCTTCTTGAGACACCGGACTCAGAAATTAGGCTCAACTATTGGCAGGGGGCGGGTGTTGCTGGTTACTCAAAGTGATATAGTTAATACTCATCTGGCTCGGCTGGAAGAGAAGGGGAGAAAGGGGCTCTAGGGGATGGAGGGCATGAAAGGGAGAGGGTGGGGGCGCTCGATGGAGTATTGAAGCGTATCACTTTGTCATGGTAAACGCATACGTCAATGAATGCCTCAATGAAATGTTGCTGTGATGCTGAATAACATAAAATAACATTGGTAATGTTATTTATGTTATATCCCCTGGTTTGAAGAGGTGCTGTAAACCTAGCGGTATTGAAACTCAGTGAGCAAGGCGTCTTAGACAAGCTGAAAAGCAAATGGTGGTACGATAAAGGGGAATGTGGAAGCAAAGACTCCGGAAGTAAGGTTAGTCAACCACCCCGCCACAGAGTTTCCTAAGCCTTGAATCACTTGATGCTACAAGGGCCTTCTGACTGCTTAACAAGGTTTTTATAGCTCCATTGGTACAGTCGGGTATAGGCTAGACATGTTTATTGCAGGTGTTTTCCCTCCAGGTCTGAGTGTACTAGATCCACCATAATACTTCTCATTAAACCCCTTAGATGCAAGAGATATCACCAACGCTTTGCTTTACAAATGTGCTGGTGATCTCACTAGCATCAAAGTGGTTAGCGGTATGTCTAAAGTAGGCTTACTCAATTTACATCAGCTCACCTATTGGAACATTAAGGGCCTTATTCATCAAGGTAAAGTGGTACAGTTCCTTAGCAAACCAGCTTCTCCAGAGGTTTGAAATGAAGGTTCTAAAAATCCCCATTAATTTAAATGGGGATTTTAGCCCGTTGTATACTTGAGAGATCTCCAACGCATCCCTTTGCAATGCATTGGAGACCTCTCGAGCACTCAGGGGGTTAAAAGCCACATTTATGTGAAATGAGAATTTCATTTACCCCAGTCTAGAATTGCACCACTTTAACCTGATAAATTCCCATCTATTTCAGTCTTATACAAAACTCATAAATTCCCCATAACCTTTAAAAAACAATTCACTGAGTCCCATCTGAGCTAATTACACCACCCCACATTATTATCCATTATATATGTAGCACCATCTTATTCCTCAGCACAGCACTTCCTAGAACATCATACTCAGTGACACATATATATGTAATTGTAATGTATGTGCATCACTTTCCCTAAATCGATGTCAGGCATGAGATTAACATACAGTAACCACTCCCAAGCAATCTTTATGTCACTTTAAGTACACAGCCAAAGCCTTGAAGTGCAATCTTAATTCATACCCTGGGAGCAGCTCTGTTCTTGTAGCACACACTCTGATATGGAACATCTGCAATGCAATCTGGTCTTGATAGCTACTTTGTATCCGTTCCATTTTACAATTTATTACTAAACATAAAATATTCAGAGAGACGTTGCTGACAGCAGCAGTGGTGACAGCTTGATAATAAACTTTCTCTAGAGAAGGAAAGAGAATTGGCTGCAGTCAATGGGAGGCAGCTGCTTCTGGTCCCAAATAATTGCACCAACTAAACAACTACATTAAAAGGGCAGGGTTTACATCTCAGGAGCACCATGGAAGGTTTCCCAAGGTGCCATTAGTCCAACCTGTTGCCACACCCCAATAGCTCACATGACTCCAGCCCTAGAGCTAAATTTACTTCTCAGGCATCGCTTGCTGAGGCATCTTAGGCATCTTTCATCCCCATTCTTTACTGCCTCATCTCTATCTACTGTTGTCTAGCACGGAATATTCCCTTAGCCTATAAAATACAAGCACAAAAAAGCACTTCATCCCATGGATCATAGAGAGGTGTTCAATGCATTGCTTCCCAAAGTGCTGGAGACCACACTAGCATCCAAGGGTTTAAATAATGGCTAAAAAAAGATGTATAAACTAGTATAGGTTTCTGCCACAGGGGAATTTGGATTGCTGTGGACACACCCATAACTCAGGATATGGGAGTGGCCAGAGCAGATGAGGAATCCCTCAAAACATGAGGGGAGATTCACTACGGTGTGATAATGAGGTGATAAATCAGAGATGACTTCTCCAGTGATATTGCTTCACCAAGACCTGTGTTATTCCATGGAGGCATGCACTAAGATTCGTCAAACTTTGGAGATCTTAGTTCATAAGCAATGCATTGGAGACTGCTCTTCTCTATCTTCCAAAGAGTAAAGTGATGGACTGAAAAGAAGAGTATAAACTGGTAAATAGACCATAAAATGCCTAAATTCTTTAAAGAAAATATCTCATTTTAAGGAACACTAACACCTCCTAGTAATAAATGCCCACATACCTTAAACTGGGTAGAAAATCTGAATGTCCTCTCTGAATAGATTCTGCATGGACTGGCTCTTCAAAATGGTAGACATGATCTTCCAGGGCCAAAAACTCTTCCCACTTAAGAAGTGGGAGGAGTTTCTGGTCCAGAAATGTTACAACAGACAACAATGTCTGGCTCCATGAGCGTATTATTAAGTGATAATTAACGTTTAATTCTTGGGAACCAGTCCATGCAGAATTGATTAATTGTGATAATTATGATTTTCTGCCCAGCTTAAGGTAATGGAGGGGGTTTCTCATTAGGTGTTAATCTTCCTTAAATTATGCTGAAATCCTATCATCCTTTAGAGCAGGTGTAGTCAATATCTGGTTCTCCAGCTGATGGAGACTACATCTACCTTTATACCCAGCCAGCATCGAACAGATGCCATTCTATGAGTTTAGCTGATTTACCTTAGAACTTAAGTCATCCATCTTTAGGTTTCTGTATACTATTACCTTCCTGGCCCTTCACATTAAATCTCCCAAAATATTAGTGGTCTTTAAGGCTGATGTAGTTAGGATATTCAGAGCAATTCTGGTGCTAACCAACTGCTTCGTAAGTGCCACATTTTTATTGGCTTAAATGGGGCTTCTCACCGCTTCAACTTTGGAGATACCTCTAGCATTAGAGAGTATAAATCAATGAGAATTTTATTTGTTCCCTGTATTTGAAGTTGGTTTGCCCCAGAATTGCTCCAGTGGAATTTATTCTGCAGGAGGCAGTATGGGATCCTTGGAGCAGTAATGGAGCAAACCTACTTCAAATACAGGGAACAAATACAATTATCATTGATTTATACTCTTTAATGCTAGAGGTATCTCCAATCTCATAGGGGACAAATCAAATGTCCCCACTTTCCATCTGATTTAGTTAACTCTTTGAAGGCTACAGGGGTTTCCAACAATGTTTTTTTGTTAACCCTGTGGTGGTTTGCCCCAGAATTTCACCCCTTTCTTAATGCACCAGCCTCAGAACATTAACAAAATCATCCACCAAATTAAAGTTGCATCTGCTTAAGCTGGCACATTTTAATAGGAATCTGGCTGTTACAACTTTCCAGTCTGTTTTTCTGAAATCCTTCTTTCTCTTTAAATTATAAAGTCCTTTAGTCAAACACCTAGAGACAGATTGTGTTACCTGCTTTTCATCTCAAAACAGCAGCCCATCTCACCTTAACAAGCAGATGGCCTAACACAGAAAGCCCTTATCAGTCATCCATACAAACACTCTGTATTGCAGTTCTCCTCATACAAAACCGATACATCAGCACTGACAGATCATATCAAGTAGCATCCAATGGAGATGTTTTGCATTATAATTCTGGGCAAGACATTCGACAGTGACACGAACCAAACTAAAAACAATCTGCACACTGACAATCTTTAAGAAAAAAAAAAAAAAAAAAAAGCAAAAGTGTAAAAATAACCCCCACTGCACACTGCTCTGGTATTCAAATGATTAACCTTTCAAGTGCCAGTGGGGGGTCCAATGCATTGCTTTTCAATGCATTGGTTCCCCCTCTGACACTTAAAGGGTTAAAGGAAATGTAAATGTTTATTATGAAAACACCATGGGGGGGGGAAATAAAAATCCCCACAAATTACCATAATTCTGGGCAATCCAGCCAGTCCATAGGTAACAAATAAATATTCACATTGACGTAACTCTTTCAGTGTTAGAGGCATACCCTTATGGCACTCAAAGGGTTAAATTGGGCTTCTTATAACTCCCCAAGTGATAGAGCTGTCGTAAAATATTAAAAGCCCCAATTTAAGTTAAAGGGAATATTTATTTGTTCCCAAGAACTGTCTGGTTTTCCCAGAATTCCTCTGTTCCTCTTAGTACTTCAGCTGCACTGGACCATATGCACGAAGAAAATGACTGTTCTGGATTAAACCAATCCTACTACGTCACCATCATGGGCAAATTACAATTCCACAAATTCCCTTTGATTGAAATGATGCTTTACACCCCTTGAATGCTTGGAAGCTCTCCAACGCATTAGAGACCTGCCTAGTGCTCAAGCAGGGTTATGCACTAAGGAGTGATAAAGAGGTGATACAGTCCAGATGACTTCTCCAGTGATATCACTTCTCCAGTTCCTATGTTATTCTATAGAGCCTGTGCACTAAGATCTCCAAAGCTGGAGAAATCTTATTGCACTCGCAAATGAACAAATGGGGAGACCCCTGTGGCTCCCTTGTTGTCCCAGAAAAAACAGACTGAACTTTAGGACTATCTGTTCAGTCTCATTGACCTCCATAATGCATTCCCCATAGACCCTGTTTCTGTGTCTCCAAAGCCAGACAAAGAGGGTCTATAGAAGCTGTGCCACATACTTGTAGGTTATGTTCCAGCTGAGAGGTTCAGTTTTCAGACCCTCTGAGCAATCAGTAGGAGCTATTTTGAGGCTGACCAGACCCCTGGAATTTTTAATAAGCCTGTTTTCATAGTAGCCGACCTATTGGGTTACGTAACAGGGGTAGACAAAGTGGAGATAAATTCTCCAGTGATATCACTTCTCCAGTTCCTATGTTATTCTATGGAGCTTATGCATTGAGATCTCCAAAGATGGAGACATCTTAGTTCATTGGCTCCATAGAATAACATATCACTGGAGAAGTCACCTCCGCTTTATCAACTTATTATCATACCTTAGCACCTCTCCCCCCCTCCCAGAAGTTAAAAGCCCCATTTAAATCAGTGGGAATTACAGACATTTTTATTTGTCCATGAGGGTGGAGTTGGTTTGTTCCTCTTTACTGTTGTGTAGAAGGTCCCAATGAGTTGGAGACCTTTCACGAACTGAAGGGGTAAACAAAGCCCAATTTAAATCAAGGGGAGCTTTGATTTGCCCAGTGATATGGTTGTTTTAGACCAGAATTGATCCTCTACTCTTTTGCGCATATGGTCCACTGTCTTGCATAGAATGTGATAAGTTCAGGTAAGCCATAGAACAGGGGTGGGCAACCTGAGGCCTCCCAGCTGTAGACAACTAGAACTTTCAAGGGAATTCTAGTCTTCCACAGCGCGGCGGGAGGGGAGGGGGGTTATAGGTTGCTCATCCATGTTACGGACAGTCCCAAAGCTGATCATGGGGTGCTTTCTATTTGTTGTGTCATATTTGACATAAAGGCAACTGCAATACACCCTCTACCTACATATTCAATACTAACTTAATATGGTACTTTGTCAGAAAACACCTTCACATCAACTTCATTACTCAGCCCAACCACAGTTTCAAAAAAGCACTAAACATTTCTAATTAAAAAATGGATGTTGGAGGGTTTTTTCAGCTGACTAAAACAAGGGTATTCCCAATGAGGGTTCTTTCATTCAAATGTTATTACAGCCCAAACTGTTTTTTTTTAAAAAAAAGCTATTAGCACCTGTTGTCCAAAACTCTTTTTTTTTCTTTAAAATGCACTTTGCAGGAGAGTCTGAGTCATAGACTATGATGCTCCACTTGTAAATGAATGCAACAGCTCCATCTGTTGATCACAGTTAAACATTGCAGATCAAAGTAAAAAAAAAAAAAAAAGTTTGAGCTATCATTTCTTTTTAATGAAAAATTTCCCTCTCAAAACACTGGGAGCACCTTTGTTTTACTCAGGAAAGGCCATATAACAATTTTTTATCAATATAATAAAAGTTACTGTTCATTTAAGCACATGTTCAATTGAGCTCTGATGGCTGTGTCATTAATGCAAGTAAAAATAACCAAGCCATTCTGAGCTGCCTGTGCTTCTATACATAAGATAACATGTTCTGGTGGTTTTGTGCATCTGATGCTGATGTACTAAGAAGAATCTAACAATTCTGGGTTAAACCAACTATATTACAGAGTACAAATGAAATGTTCCATTGATCTAAATAGGGCTTTTAACCCTCCAGATTCGAGATGTCTCACTTATTAAAGGGGTTTAAAAAGCCCCATTTTAGTCAGCAAGAATTTGGGGAATTTTTATTTTCCATCTATGGTGCAGTTGTTTTTTTTTCCAAAATGACTCCAGGGGAAGGTACACTATGTGCGATAAGATAAAAAGATGATAAAAAGGAGACATTTAATCCATTGAGATTAGTTCTCCAATCCCTATGTTACTCTGTGGATGCCATGCCCAAAAATTTAGAGTTAGAGAGATCATAGTGCATTGGCTCCATAAAATAACATAGGAACTGAGGAAGTGATGTCACTGGAGAAGTTATCTCCTCTTTTTCCACCTCTTTATTGCTCCTTAGTGCATCTCGCCCCAGGAGGATTGGGAACTAAGTGAGATAATGGTATGACAAGAGAGCTAAATTCTCTTATTGATTTCTAATACAATGAATCCTCTTTTACATGTTGGTGAGAGGTTAGTGTATACGCACCATAGAATATCCTAAGGATTTAAATTAGTGGATCTCCCCCCAATTCTCCTACATATATCAGTCTCTATCAGTCTCACTGATCTTTCACTTTATAATGACTTGGGGGATTTTCAAAATCACCTACATGTATGTTAGCCATTCTTTAATTAAAACAATCGTTTATGAGATATGTAGCTTTATTTATGTATTTATATAGTTGCCTTGGAAGAAAAGTAGAATGGTAGTGTCTGACCCACCAGGCTGTGTCGGCCAGTACTGCTTAATTTGCATAAATAAAGCTAAATATCTCTTAAAGGGATAGTAATACTTCTTTTTAACTTTATTTTATTTTGTAGGCATTAAAAAACATGAAGAACGATATAAGTCTTATCTCTCAAACCTTTATGGTTTAAGAGCTATTCACAAGCAAAGTTTCCCCTCCCGCCCCTTTTACCTAGTGTAAGCCATCTCTTCTCAGATGTGAATCTGGTTGTAAGACCAGACAGATAACAGAAGGGGACATTCTTGTTACAATGAAAACAATGAAAGCCCTTCCCCCCTTGACAAGTTTTTCATCTTTTTCCCTTATCTTAATTGAAGATTGTCCCTCTCTGCAGTCTACCTGGGCACCTCCCTTCTGCTCTGGCTGAACAGAGGGGGGGGGGTTACTTTGCTTGTGAATATCTCTTAAACCATAAAGGTTTGAGAGATAAGACTTATATCGTTCTTCATGTTTTTTTAATGCCTACAAAATAAAATAAAGATAAAACGAAGTATTACTATCCCTTTAAACTATAGTTTTAAGGAAAGAATGAATAACATAAACATAGGTGATTTGAAACACTCTTTAAAAATCACCCAAGTCAAAATAAAGTGTTAGTTTCACTTTAAATATCCGGCTCTAGATTCTTGATCACAGCTATATATTAAATCATCTCAAATCCCCAGAATTCCACTACATTGTTCCACTTTGAGGTTGTACATAGAATTCTCACACAAATTCTTTACACTATTATACAAAACATTCCTGGCAGTGGATACAGCATATAGATAAATATGTTTACTCCATTCACTCCTTTCCTTACCCAGTAATCTGACCTTTAACCTTACTGGATGGTAGAAAGGTTTCCAATGTGTTGCCAAGCAGTGCATTTGGTACCTCTCTATCATCCAAGTGGTTCATATTTCGAGTAAGCAGGTTTTGTAATAAACCCCTTTTGTTCCACGATTAAGGCCCTAAACTTAGTACTAGGTGGATTGTTTTATATTGGTTGGCATGGGTGCATGTGTAAGCTCCATACTAGATGTCTTCAGGTGGGTGGTGGGTTTTGTAGAACAATGATCTAAGATAGAGCGATGCAAAAAGGTTTGTGATACATGATGGAGCTTTATGAATGGCAATAACATTGATGTTTTAAATACGGGATAATGGCATGACTATTGGTACTGTGTTTAGCTGCTGTCAAACCTGCTTCAGGTTCTACTGGATTCCAAAATTCCTAAATCTACCTTTCATTATTAGTATATAATAATTACTAAGTTGAACTGAACATTTTTGAACATCTTAGCTACATTAAAACTTACATATACAATGTGTCAGTTTGCTATCATTTAATTTACCCATTCATTTTATATTCTGACATAATATAGAAAACAGCAGACAGATCTCTGATGATCACAACAGACAGACCAGTAGTTCCCAAATCCACTACCACAATTTTTGAGGTGTAAAAAGAATGTCTTAATAATAACCTCCACTTGCATTACTATGGCCAGATAATAGCTGCTATCTATAATTATTCCCTTGCTCCCTGGTTCAAGAAACAATATCTTCAATCAGTACTGAACATCATGTCGGTGGAGGCTGACATGACATCAGCCAGCAGGACACAAGACTTTAGACTCTGCTTGATGCACATGGCAACCTTATCTATTCAATGACCACAGCGATGTGCAAGGCATTGCTTCATAATGCCTTGCACATCCCTCTGGTCCTTAATTAAGTTTATGTACTGAGCCTGTTTCAGTTTGAAAAAAAAAACTGCCAGCAACTGTCATGTCTGCCTCCATGGACATGACATCCAGCACTGATTGAAGGTGTTATCTCTTGACTTACAAGGGCCATTAGCATTTTCTGGCTATAGTAAGTGGAGGGTTATTATTAGGAGGTTTTACTTCTCCTTTAAAGGACAAGTTTCACATAGAAAAAATAGATATTTAAACACTTTGCTCCACCCTTCTGTCTCATTGGTTCATTTGTAGACAATAACAGAGCACCAGCTTTGTAAAATCAGTCTACTACTTGTTATTGCACCATGTTGTACTCCAAGTGGAACTGAGCACCAAGAGCAGGATATCCAGTGGATGTCCACAAAATTATCTGTAATACAAATGGGTGGAGCAACATGTCACTGGCATCTTAGGACATATTAGGACTGCTTCCAGTTTATGCTTTGCTTTTAGCAACATCCCCAAATTAACACACATGGGTTACATGAGACCTGGTCATTTTGATTAACTATAGTACATGTCTCTAAGCAGTGATATCCTTAAAGCAGCAGTAATAATTTATTATGACATGCTTCATTCAAACATATAACAGAGCAAACTTGTAAAGTATTTTTACACCCTATGTTGCCCATAGGGTAAATTGTACTTTCTGTTGCTTTCTATTGGAGAGCTTTTAGTCTTAAGACTGTAGTCTTAGACTAAATCTATCCATAGAAAGTGATAACACCATCACCATTAGAAAACTGCAATGAAGTAAAACAAGACTGAGCTGCAATAACTTTTGAATGAAGATGCTCACAGCAATGGCTATACCCTTGATTTACTCAGTAACAAAACCCCTACTAAGTATATTATTTTACAAAACATTACTGTTCCTTTAAGGTGAACACAGTGTACCTTAGAATAGGGATTCTTAGCCATGGTCCTCTAGTACTCCAAACAGGTTTTCAGAATATCCAAACCCGAGCTCAGGAGAACTAGTCTAACTGGCATGTTTTGCTTGCAGTGTTAGGCTAACAAAATACTGAGCCCTTAATTAACCCATTTTTGTACATAATTAAATAATTCACATTACTAGCATGATAAAATGCTAAGGTGCATGCTAGGTTCTTTATGCACTTTGGGCACCCATTAAATTCCTTTTTTTCATTTGAATTTTTCCCCTTCCTGGTACTCATAAGAATAATTCAAATAAAAATAACTTCCCCTTCACCAAATCCCACTTCTCTTATCCAAGAAGAGGGCTTAAAGGAACACAGATACCTCTAATTATAATCATCTGAGAAGGCAGACATGGGCCCCAAAATCCTACCACTGAAGACTTCGTAAAGTCAAAGCTTTCAGTGGGAGGAGTTTGGGGTCCTGCAAAAAGAATCATGTCTGCCTTCCTGAACATGATACCCATTACTAATTACAGGTTAATTCTGGAGAAACAATACATGCATAAATGATTCATAGTAGCCATTTGGATTTTCTTACTAGATTAAAATAATTGGGGTTTATTATTAGGAAGATTTTGTGTCCTTTTAATTATTTACTTCTGTCACAGCTACTCCTTGGATTATGCACTAAGGTGTTATAAAGCGGTGCTAAAGTGGAGATGACTTCTCCAGTGATATCACTTCTCCAATTCCTATGTTATTTTATAGAGCCTATTCACTAAGATCTCCAGAGTTGCATTGGCTCAATAGAATAGCATAGGACTTGGAGAAGTGATATCAATGGAGAAGTTATCCCTACTTTATCACCTTTTTGTCACCTATTACTATATCTCCCCCCTTTTCCCCACATGCAGACTACCTTCCAGACTGCCTTCCCTTTATGTGGGCTCAATAAATGCAAATTCTTACTCCCTATGCCGAAATGGAAAGCCACTTTTGCTCCATCATATAATGGGGTTTCTTATAAGAGAAGGGAAAACATCAACAATTCATTTTGCCCTCTGTTGGAGGGGGATCACAGATCCTCCCCTACACCTCTTAGGGGAGAGATATTTTTATCATTTAATAATTTAAACAAATGTTCAATAAAGTAAGTTATGTAGAATATTAAAAACAGCTTAAGATACATTTTATCTGTTTTCTCAAAAGTTTTACATAACCTATTTGCTCTCTAATTATCCTTTTTAAAGAAAGTATACATAACAGGTAGCCATAGCATAACAGGAACACTAAGACAAAAAAAAACTTCTTAACTTTAACTGGGCAAATAAAAACCATCCAAAAATCATTGACCTACTAAATTACCATATCTGTTCCACCCATGAACAAGAAATATTAGGGGGTACTGGAGGACCGGAGCCTAGAAAATCTGCTTTAGGCTATGTTTACACAGGCAATTAAAATTGGAGATGGTGGTTGCTATTTGCCCAGGAGAATATCACCCTCACATGAAACAACCTGGTTAAGCATGATGCATTCAAAACACCATGCATGGAAGTTGCAGCTTTGATCATCTGCTTGGAAGACTATAGGTCAGCTGTGCAGATCATTCATATGGACACCTTGAACATTACAATTCCAATGGCAAAATTATTTGAAGGACTGGCCCAAGTAACCATCAGTTACTCAAGTATGATTGCCATGATGATGTTGTTGGAATGCATCGCAACCAAAGAAGTTTGAGTCGGACATCATAAATGCTATGGTCAAGTCTCCCATGTGAACAAAGCCTTAGATTTAAGGTGGAATCTGCTGTCTAGACGTCTTTTGACTTGTTACATTTTTCAGTATGTTAAATCTTCACTTCTTAAAGGGATAGTAATGTTTCATAATAAAAGCACCTCTAATTAAGCTCCATAGTATTTGGGCCCTGGAGAGTGTTATTTCAGTACTGTCAGAGTTGTAGTTCAAGAGTAAATGAATGATAAAGTATCCCCCTCCCGCCCCTTCTACGTATGTAACACTGCTCACCTCAGAGCAGCAGGGAGTGTTCAGGTAGATTGCAGAGAGGGACAATCTTCAATTAAGATAAGGGGAAAAAGCTGAAAAACCCGTCAAGGGGGCAGGGTTTTCATTGTTCTCACAGTAAGTATATTGATCCTTGATGTGAGCTGTCTGGTCTATGGACTGGATTCCACATCTGAGGAGTGGGGGCTTACACTAGGTAAAAGGGGCGGGATGGGGAAACTTTATCGTTCAATTACTCTTGAACTATAACTCTCACACTAATGAAATAACACTCTCTATGTCTCAAATACTATGAAGATTAATTGGAGCTAATGTGTTTGTGAAACATAACTATCACTTTAAGGCATAGAATATCAACTACACTGCCTTTCAGCACTATATATCCATATTCACCAGCTTCTACATTTGCTGTTTTGCTCAACAGATTACTAATCTCGAGTGATTTAAGAGCTTTTCTTTTGCTGACACATTTTAGCATTGTTGCACGGTCTTTAAAAATGGGTCAGTTCTTTAGCAACAGAAAGGTCTGCTCATACTTTACAGCTCAGTTGTACTTTTTGTACCAATTTATCTAGATATAAAAATGGCATTTTGGATGAAGGGAGAACTTTTAAAGGGTTTAACCCCTTCACTGAAACCCATACATTTTAGTATGTGTGAAGGTGTTAAATGACAGCAGCTTGTTGTATGTAATTTGTGCTTTAGATTATGTTAGTTGCCTGATGAGAGGTATGGAATTGGGAGACATTCATTGTGTCTGATTAATATAACACACTTTTTCCATCCCTTTCTTCCTGCTCCTTTCTTCTTTTGTTGGATTCAGGATAAAACAAGTGCACTGAGCCTCAGTAATGTGGCTGGAGTCTTCTACATCCTGATCGGAGGTCTGGGATTGGCCATGCTGGTTGCACTTATCGAGTTTTGTTACAAATCCAGGAGTGAATCAAAAAAGATGAAGGTGGCATCAAATCTGAGGACATTTATGTTACATCTGTCTTAAATATACAGTATTCTTTTTAGAAATATATGATAAAATTCTGTTTACAAATATGAATTTTAATGTACAAACTCAACATACTTGAGCATCCACACTACACCCATTCACATTTATGATAATGCACTACACCAGAATTTCACAGTGTCAGTCTACAGAGGCCTCTAACAGAACAGGTTCTAAGAATCCCCTCACATGGGTGGTGTATCAATCAGTGGTTCACTCACCTTGATACGGCCATCTATTCTAAAGATAAAGCCACATTTGTCCATTGACCCATCACCTTGAATTAGGTTTCTATATTTGCAGATGTCATTTAAAATTGCTTCAGCAACATGATAGCAAAAAGACACACGTCATTTAAAGCAGAATTACCACCGCTAAGCAACTTTGTTTCTGATAATTCCCTATCTGGAGACTAGCTGCCAGAATTATTACCTGGTTATGGAGAAATATGCATTTATCCTCAGCTGACAGGCAGGACGGAGCGTGGACATCTTGCCCTAGTGACGTCCGCGCTCCTGTGCTCAGTCCCTTCTGGAGCCAAATGGCTCCTAGCAACGCCTCCTACAGCAATCTGGGACTGACAGCGCAGGCACGCGGACCTCACTAGGGCAAGATGTCCACGCTCTGTCCTGCCTGTCAGCCGAGGATGAATGCATATTTCTCCATAACCAGGTGATGGTTAGCGTTAGTCGCCAGATAGGGAATTATTAGAAACAAAGTTGCTTAGCAGTGGTAGTTCCGCTTTAAAAGGCATCGATCTCTCTCAGTGCATTACCTTGTGCTAAGTAAGCTTGGATTTCATTAGAGAGACTAATTGGCCAAGATGCTTTATCACTTTACGGCAGTTCTTTGTCTTCTCGAGAACATTTTAGGACTGATTGGCTTCTGATAAACCTCAGAACATTAATGTATACTTCACATTTTATAAAGAAAATTGTAGTTATATTGCATTTTTGAAAAAAAAAAACACAATTCATATAATAGTGATTAATCAATCGGATGCTAAAGAGCAATGTGTTGCAGCCCTCTCTAACATCCAAGAGATTATTATAAATTCCTGCACATAATCCAAACAGTCTCTTAAAATTAAACTGGAGCTATTCTAGAGCAAAGCAACTGCATCATAGGGGACAAACAACATTTCCAATGATTAACTGCAGATTCTATCCCATCAAATGCTAGAGAGTACTCCAACGTATTGGAAAACTCAATTTAAAATCAATGGGATTTGGGGATTTTGATTTGTCTCCTATGGAACAGTTAGCTTGCCCAATAATTGTTCGAGTTTACATTAACACACATGGCCCAATGTATCAAAGCAAAGACTTGGCATACATAGAGCAAAATAGTTACACCTTGTGAGACAAATGAAAATTCCCCACTGAAATCAATGGGAACTTTTATTTGATACATAAACTGTAGCTGTTTTGACTTTTATTTTCTTAACATTTGATTTAATGCATATTCACCTGTTGTTACCTGACATAACTGAAACAATAAAATTATTGCAGAAGGGACAGGGGCTGAACCCCCCTATCCTCCTCAAAAAGGGTTTCTGTTTAATTCCACAGCAAACAGTCACAGAAACAGTTCGGATGGCAACCTTACCCAGACCTTCTACAGCAGGGGGCAGTGGTGAAAACGGCAGAGTGGTCAGCCATGACTTCCCCAAATCCATGCAGACAATTCCGTGTATGAGCCACAGTGCAGGGATGGCCTTGGGAGCAACCGGGTTATAATGCCAGCAGACTTCACATCACCTAATGAAGTACTGACCCCTTCCAGTGCCAAAAAAACACAAAGGACAAATCATATGGACTTTTTTGCAGCCACTCAAAGATTTTTTTTTTTTTTTTTTTTTTTTGTCTTTTCGCCTCCAGTGGCAAAAGTATATGTCAGTAACTGCAATAAAGAGCTGATTTTGGGAAGAAAGGAGATCCTACCCTGTGGGCTGGACATGTGAATGTTAACAATAGACTCTGATCCCACTGTTCTTCAGCTCATCAACTCTTAGTATATTCAATTGCATTAGGGGAATATCTTTAAATTTTAGTCTCTCATTTTGGTTTTCTCCACTTTTTTGTTTCTTATGATTTCATACTTTAGCTTTGTGCTCAAATTTGAACAGATAATCTCCTGATAATCCAATTAGAATTGGGAGACACCATAAATACAATGATATGTCTACCACCTGAAGGGTATGAGAGATGAGGTCATTTAGGGACATTCTTATCATTTCAGAAACAAAAAAGAACATGAGGCTACAAAGAGGCAATCCGTAGAAATGGGACAAGGATAAACAGCCTTTCACATGTGGATTTTAACCATTACAGTTGTGTAAATCAAACACACTAGGAACATTGAAGCAAAATGGAATAAGATAGAAGGAAGTCTGTACCCACCTGGAGTCCAGCTGAAAGATTTGCAGAAACTGAAATGACATTTGCAAGTAGAACACAGAAAAGATAAGGATTTAAACTGAACCTCTGCATAAGTTCTGCAAGAGAAAATCAAGAATTGAAAACCTGTTAATGTGAATACAGATGTAAGCCTTGAGTGATGACAGTATGGGTCCTGGTATTCTTAATAAACGCACAAAGGGCCTTCTGCAGATGGCAGAAGAGGAACAATTCTGGTGCATACCAACTGCATCATAAGAAGGGATTAAAAATTCACATTGATTTACATTTTTTTTATCCTTTGAATGCTAGATTGGTCTCCAATGGATTGTAAAGAAATTTGGTGCAGTTGATTAGCTCCAGAATTTCTTTTGCCCAAAGTTCCAAAATGTAGACCTGTAAATCCCCCTTTGGCAAGATAACAGAATTGTCTATGATTTGATGAAACGGCATATCTATAAGATCAAATACATATAAGATTCCTTGTCAGCTATTGGTGAAGCAATAGAGTCTTTCACTCTCATGACCTATAAAACATTTTCCATTTAACGTCTAGAACATCTGGATATTGTTTGGTGTCAATAGAACTGACAGTTGAAAGCCTTTTCTAAGCAAAGTGCACTGGTAAATATGATAATGTGATAATTTAAGGATGTGGGGAATGAATGTTGATGGGTTTCTTAGATTGAAAATATCATCAAACTGTGGAAGGTACCTGCGTACACAAGGACTATACATCAACCGACCTCTAACACTGCATTTGCAAATGTGATGTAGGAATAGATATGATAAATTTGAAAATAATTTAATGTCATACCTTTTATCACTTTCCAATATTGTTTTCAGTTCCCATCTTTCAAACCCATGGAAAGACTTTGGTGTTCCTGAAAATAACCCTTTGAAAATTTAGTGTTTTGCAATCTTTTGTTTTTTGAATATTCTGTTAGTTCCTGTTAAGATGTGTGGGGCTTGTGAAGAAGACAGATGTATTCCTTTGAACCTCTGCAAAAGTTTATGTTTTCCAACTTGGAATGGAAACATACTCTTTCTACTAATTCCTCAGTATTATGAGGAGCTTTCCAGCCATTTGACTCAAGGTACCATAGAAATTTGCTTCCTTGGGACTTGAACTTGACAATGTGAAATGTGCATTCTAAGAAGAAATTTTGTTTTGCACAGGAAGCCTTGTTTGCCCAGTGACTACGGGGCAAGACTTGAAGCGCCTACTCGGGTGGGAGATAGGACAATACAAATCAGCATTGGAGATGTTGAGTGTTCATTTGTAATTTGTATTTTTACTACAACTTTCTTAAAAACAGCTGTGTGGAGACAAGTTCGGTTTTTACCCGAGCGTGTTCTCCACATATAACCCCTTCAGGCGTTTCATTCCGTTTTTCCTCTTTGATACCTGGATATTTTCTCCACAAGGCTGTATTTGTTTTAACTCTGATGTCAAAAGTGCTAAGCGAGATTACGTTTGGTCAACCAGAACCATCTTTTAGTTTGTTTTATAGTTGTGTTGAGGGGAGACATTAACTCTCTGCAGCAATCTCTTTGCTTATTGCATATCTTCTTTGTTTTATTTTTCTTTGAATTATTATAAAATGGAAGTGTTCTCTTTCATTTCTAAGGCTATGTCATTTTGTGTGCACAGATGTTCTTTGCTATGTGGGAGATTTAGGGCATTTGGAAGAAATCAAAAGGCGAGCAAGTCTAGATCAAACCAACTGCATCATAGGGGTGAAATTACAATTCCCTTTGATTTAAAAGTGACACATGCTCAAGATGTCTCCAGTGCATTGTGAAGAGATGCACTGGCGACCAGTCAAGCTTTCAAAGTTTTAAAAATACAGTCAAAGTGGAATTTGTATTTGTCTCCTATGGTGCAGTTGGTATGCTCCAAAATGACTCATCTTTTGCTTTCTGTAGAAAGCCCTTATGTACCTTATTTGTATTTGTCTGGGTGACTGGTATGCAGTACTGGAACACATATGGTAAAAACCGCTAATTTTTCAAACTTCTCATGAAAAATAACATTTTTCTCCAAATTGGGATATATGTGTCCAATATTGAAAAATGGGGGGATGCTATAAAAACAAGTTCAGATTGTGTTGTTTTCATTCTTTTGTCCCAGTTCTGTCTGTGAATGATTTAAGGAGTGGTTATAGGAAGAGACAGGAAAGGAGATATGTTGCGTTGATGAATCTAATTTTTAAAGTACAACTTGAACATTCTAGATATTGGTTGGGCATTTTAAACCATTAAATTGCAACTAACATAAAGAAATACATTAAAGATATGTTAAAGTGTTGCATTTTAATAGATAATCAATGGTCCTACCGCCTCTGAGAGTATCAGCATTATAAGATTAAAGTGCTCAACATTCAGGTCCCACCTCCTGCAAGAGCTAAAGCTGCCTCTGGCAGCCTATTGGCCATGCAGGTGACTGTGATATCACTGTAGCCAATAAGAACCATGGGTTTCCAAGCCACACCCTTTAGCATGTCAGCTGACTTTCCAGAGTTCATGGAACAAGCTCCAGGGAGGAAAAGCTCAGCATGAGGATGTGGGGGATCTGTACACTGAGTGCCATAAGTTTATAATACTACTAAACTCTGAGGTTGGAGAAGCAGTGATTAACTATTAAAGTGAACATTTCACCTTAATTAAAATTGTCATATTTGAAAATTGCATTAAAAACTGCCTGTGTGTCATGTTAGCAAAAGGCAAGAAAATGTACAGTAAATGAGATAGTCATACTTGTTAAAGGGGATGTATCACACTCACACACGTTAGCCTGGATCGTTAGATTATACACCAAATATAAGTAAAAGTGTATTAATTTTTTTAAAAAAAAAGCTCTTGTTGAAGTTATAAACTCTGCCCTGCATCTGCTTCCGGATGGACTGCAGTTACCTGCTCTGTAACCGCAGTCCGTCGCTCTGCCTCTGCTCCTCTTCCTCTATCCAGCCTCCTCTGATGATGGAGGTTTTCTGTCTGTAAACTGGAGCGGTCTCAATGGCAGAGATCAATATCTAGCCAATGAGACCACTCCAGGTTACAGGCAGAAAGCCTCAGTCATTGGAGGAGGCTGGATACAGGGAGGGCAGCAGAGGCAGACTGACAGACTGCGGTTACAGAGCAGGTAACCACAGTCCATCCGGAAGTAGGTGCAAGGCAGAGTTTATAGTTTTAATTTAGACCAACAGGAGCTTTAAAAAATATCTAACAATCCAGGCAAACTTGTATAGGGGTGATACACCCCCTTTAACATATGTCAGTGTATGCTAATTGTGGTAACTGTGCAGATAGCAGTGATGTTGCATATGCTAATTAAGCTGTTAAGTGATGTTTCATGTGCTAATGCAGCAGTTTCAGTGGGATATCATATGCTAATTGAGGTTTCCGTGATGTTTCATTTGCTAATGAAGCTCTGTGCTGTACCAGGAAATTTTCACTTTCACTTTTCTCAGAAATAAATGTGTGAAAATCTCGTAAACTAGACATTTACTGGAATTTTGCTTAACATGACAAATAGGCAGGTTTGAATGAAGTTTTCAAATATGTAAAGAACATTCAAGGTGATAAGTCAATTTTTATAACAGAGAGAGTAGTAAAGTTTTATATATAAATATATATATATATATATATATATATATATATATATATAATATATATATATGAGAGCAGGATTTTTTCTGATAAGCAAATGAAAAACAAAAGCTACTCCCACTGTGGTACATTAATCACTTACATTTTATTATAACTCAAACTGTGTATTTTTTTAATTAAACTGTTAGGAACAGCACCATCTGGTGTCCAGATAGATAATTATTTTTCTATTGCTTGCTGTGGTGGATTATAAGCTTTAGACCATTGAGTCTCATCTGAGTTCTTGGGACACACCAACAGGTAAGGTTTTAAGGCTATGCTCAATTAAGCACAGATGGGTCGATCAAGATGGCCAAGCTACTGATTATCCATCTGTGATCAGTCATGGATATCCTGAAAACATGACCCTTATGGGCGGATGACTAATATTGAGAACCACTGCATTAGAATGCCACTTTCCATAGAAAGTGATAGTAACAGTGAGACCTTATGTCAGTTTGACCTGTAATAACTTCTGTCTATAGTGAAACATTGCTTTTTATTCTCATAATATTAAATGCCTTTTAGCTCTTTGAGTGCCAGAGGGGTATGCAAAGCATTACAAAGCAATGTCTTGTGTACCCCTCTGGCACTCAAATGGTTAAAAGCAAGATGAACAACTTTCATGCAGATTACTTAAACAAATGAGCACATGAATATTATCTTTTTTTTGCTCTTTATACCTCCTCAATACACATCTCTTTTATATGTCTAAGAGCTTCATTCAGGAACTAAGGAGGTGCCGCTCAGGAGTAAATCAACTGTATCACAGAGGACGCATAAAAATACACATTGATTTCAGTGGGGCTTTTAACCATTTGATCGACAGGGGGTGCCTAACATATTGCAGAGCGATGCGATGGACATCCCTCTGGAGCTCAAAGGGTTATACTAGTGAGAAGGGGTGGGCAAAAAGTGAGGAAAATTTCCCCCATGACTTTTCTAGAAAAACGTGCAATTTTTTGTGTATATTTTCATGATAGTTTTTTCCATTTCCCCAATGCAAAATTGTCCACCTTTTTGCCAATTCCAACAAATTTTTCTCCTATGTTTCCTATGGTGCAACATTTCTCAGCACAACATTACTTCTTCTGAGAGCTGCAGTGAGAAAATAAGTAGCTGAAAGTCAAAGTTGTGAGTCATACAGCAACATATACCTTGAAAAATGTGTTAGCATGCAGGGTGCATTTGTTCTTTGCCCTCAACATTAACATCCTGCTCAAATTAGACTGGCACATATTCATGATGATGTAAAGTGATGAAAAAAAAGTACAACCTATAATTTGGCAGATATGTATGGTAGTAGTGGTGGGGGACTGGGGTGATGTGAACGTGGGCAGTTTCTACTGAGCATGACTGCATTGTGACAAACATCCTAGTGAATTATTATAAAGGATATATGAGAAAGCATCATGTGACCAAAAAACTTGTCCGAAGCCTAACACACCCAGGGGAGGCAGTAAGGAGGAGATATTCATGTCTCCTCCTTACTGCCAGTCCTGGAGATACAGGGGGAGTGATTTTGACAGGAGTCGGCCCCCGGCCCTCTCCTGTTAAAATTTCTGAAAGGAGTCTGCACTCCCTCAACTTCCTTCTCAAAAAAAAAAAAAGTCAGACACACACAAACACACACACACACAGTGTGACAAACATACATACACACACACACACACACATACATGTAATCCCTTGGATATTTTCTGTTGTGGGTCTCCTAGGGACTGACAAGGACTTACTAGGCTGTTTAGAACTGTGTGGTAGTGTTCAGGATGTGGAAAGGAGGCTTGGACTTCAAGGAACTGAATGAGCGTGCTCACAACATGAAAAAGAGGCTTGGAATACAATAAACTTACTGGGCAGATGCAGAACACATACACACGCTTCCGAGCCCAAATGTCCTCCTGCTCCACACACACGCACAATATGCCCTCACCTGCATTTCTCCTGTTAACCCTTCAGTGCCAGAGGGGTATACAATGCATTCTTCACAATGTGTTACAAACCAATCTGGCACTCAAAGTAAAACCTTTATAGACTCTTAACTTGCAGGGAAGTAATGTACAAGGGAGGGAGGGATGTCGGACTCCTATGCTACTCAGACTCTTAACCCTTGGAGTGCCAGAGGGGTATGCAAAACATTGCTTTGCAATGCGTTGAGAAACCCTCTGCCACTCAAAGGGTTAAAGGGGTAGTAATACTTCTATTAAACTTTAGCTCCAAGTCTTATTTGACATTTTTTTAACATTTAGGGCTATATTTAATTACTTACAGTGTTGTAATTCAAATACTATTCAAACCGAAACGATCCCCCTCCTGCCCCTTTCCCTGCATCACTCAGCCTCTCAGTCTGGTCTGGATGGAGTGCGGCAAATCCCTCGCTGCATCCGTTCGGTCCCATGACTTGATTACAGATCGGTAGGAGGGGGATCCTTTTGGCTTCAATAGCATTTAAACTGTAAGTAAATATAATGCTACATGATAAAAAAATAAAGAAGACTCAGAGATGAACTTTAATAGAAGTATTACTATACCTTTAAAACATTATATACTCTTGACTTTTTGCGGTGTGATCATATTGGGGTTTCTGGAGCTTTTTTTTTTTTTTTTTTTTTGAGATCAACAGTGGATGCCCAGGATCCCTGGTCTTTCCTCAACTCACAGATGCCCAGAACTTTCTTTCCACGGCTGATACCCCTGCAAGGCCCTAGGCTCAGGCCCTCCCTCAGAATCAACAGTGGCTTCTTCCTCCCTCACTGGATCTGGACATTGCGAGGTACATTGTGGGCAGAAGAGTGCCTCCACTGTACCGGGGCTAGTAACATGGGGTTTTGAATCTACATTATGTCATCGGGATAACTTCTTATTACTTTAACAGCACTCTATTTAACCATTTGAGTCCCAGAGAAGTAACTAATGCATTGCACCACAATGCATTGGATGCCTTTCCAGCACTCAAAGGGTTAACTCTGACATGACACACCATTGTATACTGCATGGCACTCTATGGCTTAAAATGCTGCTATAAGTCTCTCTCACATAATCTGCTTTTATTTTGTGCTTTCTACTTCTACATGCCAAACACACAGAGACATAATGCTGCAATTCTGCCCGAAAGTAAAGGAAATAACAAATACCACTGATTTAACTGTTTCAGGACCAGAGGGGGACAGCAACGCATTGTGAAGCGATGTCCTCTGGTCCTTAGAGGGCTACATTTGGCTTCTAACGCCCTGAATACTGCAGATATTCACTTCAATACAAGATTGTTACATACACAGCACTGTAAAGCTCCTACACTAATCTCAGGATGGCCACAGCCCACACTTTCAGAACCTGGGGGACCAACAAGAACCAAGACCTCCACACACGGGGGCGGCTATCACTGTGGCGGTGTACCCTCTGTGTGTGTGTGTATGTTTGTTGAGGTGTGTGTATGTCTTTTGCATGTGTGTGCATGTCTGTTATATATAAATATGTGTGTGTGTGTGTGTGTGCATATGTGTTGCGTGTCTGTGTGTTCATGTCTGTGTGTGTGAGAGCATGTCTGTTGCACGCATGTGTGTCTGCACATGTCTGTTGTGTGTGTGTGTGTGTACATCTGTTGCATGTGTGTGTACATGTTTGCATCTCTGGTGTTTGTGTCTGTGTGTGTGCATGTCTTTTGTATGTTTCTTCCGCTCCCTGTGTGTGTATGTGTCTGCCTGTGTGTTGCATATGTTTATCAGCGTGTTTACATTTCAGACACGTACTCCCAAATGTCATAACATGATGGACAACGCTGTCCCACATTACTAGTTGTTACAGCTTACCTTGGTTTCAGCGTCATCTACAGGCGCGAGGCTTCAAGCATGCAGCAGGCCTCTGTTTTTTGTGTTTGCTTACTGTAGTGTCCTCCTACCTACTTCCTCTTACCTACTTCCTCCCTCTGAGCTGCTCCTCCTACCTACTTCCTGTGGAGGGGTTTAAAAGGCAGACTGAGTCCTGACTCAGATGCCATTGCTTTGTTGCTCATAGCAGTTCTATTACCTTGTGCTCTGTGTATGACCTGGCTAGTCTTCCATCCAACCTGGTGCTGACCTGTGGCTCTCTCTGACTATTCTTTTGCTTATCCCTATAGTGGACACTTAACCTGGTGCAGACCTGTGGCTCTGGCTGAGTACCTGAACTGTGTATGACCTGGCTTGTCTGACTACCCCCTCTGGTGCTGACTTGTGGCTCTGTCTGACTACTCTTACGTTTGTTCCTTGTACCTAGCAGACACCCAACCTAGTGCAGACCTGGGGCTCTGGTAGACCAGCTCTGATACTGACTGCAGGCGAGTCAGCTATCTATTTTCCATTCTGACTGCAGGCGTGAGTCAGAGCTTGCTCCATTCTGACTGCAGGCATGAGACAGATATCTCTCCCTGCTGACTGCAGGCTTGAGTTGGTACGCCCGCTATGTCAGATCAAGATCCTGTGTTCCTGCTCCTGTTCCTGGCTCCAGCAGAGACTACCAGTGGCTTAGGCCTAGTCTCCAGCAGACTGGTCAGGCTCGGTAGCCTACTATTACTGATAGCAGAGCTCACTGGCCTGTAACCATCTGCTTGTTCCTGCTGTATATATTGTATATATTTTGCTTACCTTTCGGTTGTCAATAAATTGCATTAATTATACTGTACTGACTCTTGAACTTCTCTAGGAACCGTGACAGTACGCAAGGGCCATGAGTTCAGACGGTGATAGTTTTGCCTTTCTGCTAACTTTCTTGCCATCACTTGTCTCACTCTCAAATTCATCTGTATCTGAAGAAGAGGATATTGCTGGAGGGATATATTCTAGATCTGCATCATCAATCATCATTAGGTCATCCTCAGCATTACCTGCCACTTCTTGCCCACTACCCTTATATTCCACTAAGCTTTTAGAAGTGTCAATCAATATCTCTTTACTTTCACGAAATTCAATACTAATTTGAGGACAGGTATTTGTGTGCTTATTTGTCTCACTGTCAGATGCAACAGTTGGTTCAGCTGCTACACCTCCTTTATGCCATCTTCAACACTAGAATGTGATTCATTATCGTCTTCATTGTTCTTCTTATGTATTTTTTTTATAATACTGGCACTGGTGGTGGTGCTGGAACTTTTGGTGACAAATTGCATCCATGCCGGGAGGAGAGGGATCATCATCATTTACTTCACACCCTGCAGCAATCATTGCTGCAGTCAGTTTTTGAACTACCACTTTACTCCCACTTCCTTGCACTGCTCCACCTTTCCCCCTCCCCCTGCCCCTTGTGGGTTTGCTGGACATTACTCCTACTGTGTATGTTTTTACTCTCTACAGTACACAACTGATGGAATGTGATTTCTTGCCTTAGCCCTCAACAAAATTCTCAATGTCGTTTGCTGTCTATCAAGTCTGCCTCCGTCACACAGCTCACCTCAGGCTCCCAGTCAGCTGTCTGTCACCTAATATATGTATTTATTTATTTGTTTATTTATTTTTCAAAGTTGACCACCCTATCTTATCCCGGTCTGTCCAAAAAAAAAAAAGAAAATCACCAACTTCTTTCCCCCAGACTTCCCCAGCACAGAGACAATAAAAGCAAGATCAGCAAGGAAACTGAACCCCAGCTGCCTGTGTCTTGCCAGTCAGTCACACCCTTCTTCTCCCCAGAGTGCCCCTGGATTCCCCTGACACAGAGAACAAATGTCTTATCTAAAAGATTCCCTAAACTAAGCTTCAATTGCCTTTTATTTGCCTATCTTCTCTAGCTCAAAAACATTCTGCTCTCTCCTCTCACAAACACAGAATGACTGCTGTGAGAGCCTGACACCCTTTTATATGGCTGTAGGATAAGTAGAGAAAACTTTCATGTGGTGGGAAAAAATGTTTGTTCTCATTGATTTCAATGCAATGTGCTGGCAGAAAAAGTGGGAAACTGGTACATTTCGCAGGAAAATTTTTGCTGAGCAGGAAGTGCCATTTTTCATCGATTTTGGTTTGAGGCGAAAATTTTCAACCATCCCTACTAGCAAGGGCTTCAGTGTATTGCAAAGCAAAGGGTCAGAAATGTCTCTAGTATTCACGGGTTAAAAGCATCCAGAAAAGTGGGGGTTTCCTCCCAGAACAGTTATTGCAGACACCCCTGTTTGGGAATTTTTATTTGTCCCCTATGCTGAATTTCTGCAGAAATGAACCTGATTAGCACCCAAATGCAGCCCTACGTGTTTCCTAAAATGCACCAGTACAAAACACCAGACTTTTATATTACTGCAGTTCTTCTTTTTAAAAAAAAAATCATCTCGTTAAAGCAGAAGTATCACCCTATATAAAGTCCCCCCACAATAATTAGGCATATGGTGATTAGCTTCTTAACAGTGCTATTATCAGGCAGAAGTACCACATTCTGAAGTAATCCTTCTCCTTCTGAGACCAGCGGCCAGGCTTGCATGCAGACATCTTGGTTTAGAGACATCTGCGTTCCTTCACTGTCTGCCCCGGTCTCCTCTAGGAGGCGCTGCATAGTACCTTAAGGTACAGGATGGGACTGACAGTGCAGGCATGCAGACATCGCAAAAGCAAGAAGCCTGGTCGTCAGTCTCAGAAAAAGAAGCATTGCTTCAGATCGTGGTACTTGCTCCCGATAATAATACTGTTAAGAAGCTAATCGCCATATGCTTAATTATTGTGGGGGAACTTTATATAGGGTGATAGTTCCGCTTTCAAATCTCTTGCTGATTTTATTGTTATGCTGTAGGAAAAGTGCAGCCTACGAGTTAACCCTTTAAGGACCATGGTGTGAGAACTCAATGCATTGCACACCCTTCTCATCCATATGGGTTTATCTGGTTCTGGATGGCTGTTCAAATACAGGAGAACTCCAGTACAGAGAAAATATCACTTTTGGCCTTCTCTTCAGGGAAAGAATGATGCATTTTACTGCATAACACGTGTTGGGTCATTGACCCATATGCAGAAAGATAAAGTGGAATTCTGGAGTGAACCAACTGCAGCATAGGGGAACAAATAAAATATTAATCATTTAAAACTGATATAAATGCAGCATAAAGGGATAGTAATGTTTCATAATAAAAGCAGCTCTAATTAATCATCATAGTATTTGGGCCATGGAGAGTGTTATTTCAATTCTGTCAGAGTTGTAGTTCAAGAGTAATTGAATGATAAAGTATCTCCCTCCTGCCCCTTTTACTGATATAACACTGCTCAGCCAGAGCAGAAGGGAGGTGCCCAGGTAGATTGCAGAGAGGGACAATCTTCAAGTAAGATAAGGGAAAAACCTGAAAAACTTCTCAAGAGGGGCAGGGCTTTCATTGTTCTCATAGGAAGAAGATTGTCCCCTTCTGTTATGTGTCTGGTCTATGGACTGGATTCCACATCTGAGAAGAGATGGCTTACACTAGGTAAAAGGGGCAGGAGGGGAAACTTTACTTGTGTAATGCCTATAAAATAAAATAAAGATAAAACAAAATTACTATCCCGTTAAAGGAACTGTAACAATTACTATGTAAAAAGAAAATATATTGTTCGATTTATCATCCTGAGTAAAACAAAGGAATGCCATCTGCTGAGAGGTGTTTTATTCAAAAGTTATTGCAGCTCAGACTTGAATTTTTTAGGTGCAATATCTCAATGGCCTGAAATTGTATAGTGGTGCTGTTCTTACACCATCCTATGGACAGTTCTGCTCAATTGACCCAGGACAATATGCCCTACAATATAAATGTTACTATATATTAAGTGTGACTATCCCTTTAACTCCTTGAATACTAGAAAAGTCATCAATGCATTGCTTTGCAGTACACTGGAGACCTCTCTAACATCCAAAGAATTAAAACCCAATTTGACTCCATGGGAATTCTCCTTTGAACCCCTACGGAGATGTTGTCCAGAAATGTACCTTTCCTCCTTCTACATAGGCCCAATGGGCTTTGTTTATAAAAGCAAAGTGCTGCAGCTTTAGGTCAAGTTATCTGCTTAAAGGGATAGTAATGTTTCACAAAAAAGCAGCTCCAATTAATCTTCATAGTATTTGGGTCATGGAGAGTGTTATTTCATTACTGTCAGAGTTGTAGTTCAAGAGTAATTGAATGATAAAGTATACCCTCCCACCCCTTTTACTGATATCACACTGCTCACCTCTGAACAGAAAGGTGGTGTCCAGATGGATCACAGAGAAGGACAATCTTCAGTTAGCATAAGGGAAAAACCTGTCAAGGGGGGCAGGGTTTTCCTTATGCTCACAGGACCAAATTCCACATCTGAGGGGAGGTGGCTTACACTAGGAAAAAGGGGTGGGAGGGGAAACTTTATCATTGAATTACTTTTGAACTACAACTCTGACAGTATTGGAATAACACTCTCCATGGCTTAAATACTATGAAGATTAATTGGAGCTGCTTTTATTTTGAAACATTGCTATCCCTTTAATGGTGACAATTAAAAGCCCCCACATTTCTCTATTTCACTTTTAGCTTAATGAATGCAATGTATGGGAGACCTTTCTAGCATTCAAGGGGTTAAAAGCCCTATTGAAATCAAGGGGAATATTAGGAATGTTCATTTCATCCCCTTTGATGCAGTGGTTTGCACCAGAATTGTTCCACTCCACAGTTCTTTTAAATAAGGTTCAAAGCATCATTCCATCAGTGCAGAGAGTCAGAACTGATCTGCTGTCTGTGCAGTAGCGCAGGTATTAACGTAACACTTCACCAGAAAACATACTCTCATACTTACAAAGATACACGCAATGCAATAGGTTCCCTTTGTAAATTATGTACAACTAAGGCCCTCCAGAACACTTCAGAGATCTGATCCTTGATAACAAAAAAAGTACAAGGGGTTACTACTCGCACTTACATACACAGATAAGACTGACTCAGCTGATAGTCAAAGGGTTGCGGGTCTGGGGCTTCTCCCAACAACATCGGCAAAGACTTCAATCATGAAGACACAGGACGGGAGAACTCGATGGATCCGCCTAAACTCAGCCAACAAGCTCAACGTAGTTTAAAGCAAAAGTCTTTTATTCCATATTGCAGTAAAAACAGTCAAAAAAGGGCAATGATAAGATCACTGGATAAAAAAAGAATGATAGTATCCACACAAGGTGTCTAACTTGTTTTGTGAAATAGTAACTCATTAAAGGTAGGCAAGCAATATAACAAAGTGTCAGGAAATGCAAGCAGGTTGCTGGGTTGTATAGCTAGGGGCATTAGTAGCAGAAAAGGGGAAGTGGTCATGCCACTCTACAGATCTCTGGTTAGACCTCACCTAGAGTATTGTGTACAGTGCTGGATACCCCATCTCCAGAAGGATATAGATACTCTAGTCTAGAGAGAATTCAGAGAAGGGCTACTAAAATGGTGAATGGTTTACAGGATAATATTGAGATAGACTAAAGGATCTGAACATGTATAGCTTGGAGGAGAGAAGAGAGAGGGGATATGATAGAAACATTCAAATACATCAAGGGATTCAACAAAGTGCAGGAGGGGAGTACATGCTCAAAGGAGTAAAAAATGTTAGGAGAAGAGGCCATAGTCTAAAATTAGAGGGACACAGGTTTAAACATAATGTAAGAACGTTTTACGGCACTGAGAGTGTAGTAGATAAGTGGAATAGCCGACCAGCAGAAGTGGTAGAAGTTAATACAGTGACGGAATTTATTAATGCATGGGATAGGCATAAAGCTGTCATTAGCATAAGACAAGACCAATCACCAATTAAGGTTTGAGGTTTTTATAGTAGGAAAATGGACAGACTAGATGGGCCGAATGGTTCTTATCTACCATAAAATTCTATGTTTCTACGTTTTACTGCAATATGGAATAAAAGTCTTTTTTTTAAACTACACTGAGCTGACTGGCTGAGTTTAGGTGTATCCACTGAACTCTCCCCTCCTGTGTCTTCAGAGATCTGATTCTTAGCCAAAATAGTTTTCCATCCATTTTATAGAGCTTTTCCTGCTAATTAAAACATAGGAACTCTCACTGCTTTGACATGCTTCACTCAAAACTCAAAATTAATGAAGCACCAACTGCTCTCCCGAAGATATATTTTGTTTAGATAAGGCCATCTATGGGACCCTGAGGGAGCTGTACTAAGGTGTAACAAAGAGGTGATAACCAGGACTTAATTTTTCCATTGTGATAACCTCTCCAGTCCATTTCCTATGTAATAATTAGCTGGGATGTTTGTCACGACTCAGTCATGTGCAGTAGAGACTGCCCACTTTCAGGCAGTCTCTACTGTGCATGATTGCATCGCGTGAGTGAGGCAAAACTAGACTGCATCACGTGGAGCAGTGAGGTAGCTGTCTCTTAACCCTTTGGTACCCCTCTGTCACTCAAAGGGCTTTAACACTAGTGTTATTATATGCATCCTATACAGTTGTGTCTCTCTCAAGACTCCATAGAATAACATAAGAATTGGAGAGAGCTTATCACACTGGAGTCATTATCTCATCTTTATCAATCCCTTGGGGAGGGATGTTCAAAAAGTCGTCATAATGAAAAAATTGTTGGATCATGAGTTGATGGTAAAAGAAGGAAAATATTTTCAGTAGTAAAACCGTCCCATATAAAAATGCGTCTAAAGAATTAAAAATGATGGGAAGGAGATCTTGATGAACACTGCCTTTAAAAGATTCTGATGTTAAAAATGTCTTTGATTTTGTCTTTGAAACGAAAATTTTCAAAAGAAAAGACATTTTTGTCTTTGAAACGACAAATTGCTTCTCACTTCTGCTAAAAGTACTTTAATTTGTCTTCTCCAAGTTTAGACCATTTTTATTTTGTAGGGAAAAAATGACATTAATCAGACAAAAAAGTGACGTTAAAACGAATGTTTTTTTCTGAAAATACCTTACAATATGATGGCAGATTAAGCCACGCCCACTTTTAAGACTTTTTTTCCCTTTGACGGAGATGGCGGAATCAGATGCAAAAAATGACGGAAACACATCTGAGAATTGGCGGACCGTGGTGTAAGAACTTTTTTATTCTGATTACAGACAATTTCAGTTACCACCGCTTTCTGAGCATCTCGCCCCTTAGTGCACCCCTAAAACGTAATCAAAATATTTCGGAGCACCCCTATCATTTAATGTCTTTTTCACATGAAGGGTTCTGTTTTAACTCTTTGTATGCCATGTCACTCCCCTGTGCTCACCACTTGAAATGCAGTTCTGGAATAAACCAACTGCTCCACAGAGGGCAAATAAAATTACCTAAATATCTGTTGATTACTATGGGGATTTGAACCCCTTAAATGTTAGGGAGGTCTCCAATGCACTGCTTCAAAATGCATTGTGGACCTCTATAGCAGTCAAGGGATTAAAAGTCCCAATTTAAATAACTGAGAGAGTTCACTTCTATGTAACAACAGACAGATGCCCTCAGCCCAGCACACTCATATATAAAACTTAGCCTTTATTCAGCATGGCACAGAGGTATAATACTTTGTGTGCCAGAGGGGTACGCAACACATTGCTTTGCAAAACGTTGCATACCTCTCTGGCACTCAAAGGGTTAATGCAGAATGACAGCCACATTTTATATATGAGCGTTTTCAGCTGTGGACATTTATCTGTTGCATTGGATTGATGGTATTAGCCTGAAGTACCTCGGACAAAGCAATGTGTTGCATACCCCTCTGGCATTCAAAGGGTTAATGTGAATGAGCGCAGCAGCTTTTAGAGATTGCCAAGTTACATTTTTTTTACTTCATGTCACAAATGGTTTACCACAGAATTGCACTTCTTAAAGGAGAAGTAACATCTCCTAATGATAACCCCCACTTACCTTACTGTTACCAGAAATTCATAATGAAAAAACAAGAACAAAGGGGAGCGTAAAATAGTGTAATATATTAAATAACCAAGTTGTATATAATGATGGTGAGAGTTATACTTGCATATGGTTCAAAAGTAGCGTTATGAGCGGATGGAGGGTGCTGCCTCTACACAGGTAATACAGGTAGCAGCTGTATCTTCAGAGTCAAGTGTCTCAAAGCCTGGGACAACTTGAAATAGGACAAGGAAAAACAAACAGGAGTGTGCTAGTATGCAGTACTGAAAGGTGTACAGATTATGACAATGTAAATTAGTAGTGGATGTACACACTTCCAAAAGATGAAGACCGGTGATTCGGAATACTCAGCCATTATTAAAGATATTGGGGACAGGTTAAATAGCGTTAAGACTGTTTGAGTATTCTGAATCACCGGTCTTCATCTTTTGGAAGTAAGTTTGTGTACATCCAAATTTACATTGTCATAATCTGTACACCTTTCAATACCGCATACTAGCACACTCCTGTTTGTTTTTTCTTGTAGAAATTCATAACGGCCTTCGTGCCTTTGTTCAAGAGATAACATCTGTTATCCTTTGAGGCCATAAGGGTGTCCAATGTATTGGTTTGCAATGCTTTGGATATCCCTCTGGCACTCAAAGGGTTAATCAATCCATGGAGGTAGACATGACAGTTGCTGGTAATTTTTTTCATATTGAAGCTGAGAGATTGCACAAGCTTGCTTAACGCTTTAAGGACTAAACAGGCGCACAATTCATTGTGAAGCAATGTGCTGTACATCACTCTAGCCCTTAAAGGGATAGTAATACTTAGTTTTATCTTAATTTTATTTTGTAGGCATTAAAAAAAACATGAAGAACGAAAAAAGTCTTATCTCTAAAACCTTTATGGTTTATGAGATATTCACAAGCAAATTTTCCCCTCCCGCCCCTTTTACCTAGTGTAAGCAATCTCTTCTCAGATGTGGAATGCAGTCCATAGACCAGACAGATAACACAAGGGGACAATCTTCTTCCTATGAGAACAATGAAAGCCCTGCCCCCCCTTGACAAGTTTTTCAGGTTTTTCCCTTATCTTAATTGAAGATTGTCCCTCTCTGCAGTCTACCTGGGCACCTCCCTTCTGATCTGGCTGAACAGTGTTACACCAGTAAAAGGGGCGGGAGGGGGATACTTTGTCATTGAATTACTCTTGAACTACAACTCTGACAGAATTGAAATAACACTCTCCACAGTCCAAATACTATGATGATTAATTA
Organism: Rhinophrynus dorsalis; assembly: GCA_037306005.1. Lineage (NCBI taxonomy): Eukaryota > Metazoa > Chordata > Amphibia > Anura > Rhinophrynidae > Rhinophrynus > Rhinophrynus dorsalis. The sequence goes on along the minus strand of CM074721.1, from coordinate 88,915,961 downwards.
GAGCTGCTTTTATTATGAAACTTTACGATCCCTTTAAAGGGTTATGATTACCTTGTGCAGTTTGCAGAAATTGAGTTCTGGGGTCCTGCTAGCAGCTGTCATGTCTGCCTCCATAGTAATGACATATAGGACAGATTGATGGTGTTATCTCTTGTACAAAGGCACAAGGGCCATTAGAAATGTTTGGCCATAGTAAGGAACTTGGGGGTTGTTATTATTAGGAGATGTCACTGCAGCAGGGGTTTATACATTACAGTTCTTTGAACTATGAAACCTCTCACTAAAGAGAGACTTCTTACATTACTTAGTAACTTGCACACAGTAATCATTTTGGTGTAAAGGCTGAAACACTTAAGCTTTATGGTTTATGCTGCACTGATATTTGAAGCATCTGTTGCTAAGCAACCCCTCTGGACCAGAGGATGGGAGGCAAATCTGCTTCTGGCAGTAAAATGTCAAGGTCTTATAACATAGAATGAATCCTGGTTTTCTAGTAAAAGACAGTTAATTAACCTCAGATTTGCACAAGTCACCTTATCTATGTAAAATAACTTTACCATTCCCAGTATACTATAAAGGCCACTGTTCTGCCGCTAAGCTGAATCTACCCCATGCTGCTGCATTAATGCAGCCGATCTTTGAACAAAACGATAAACACACATTTTTCCTAAACATTTTACCGTGTGATGGCTTTAAAGAGACAATGCACAATGTAACTTGAATATCCAACTCGCTTAGAAAATAGGCATGAGGTAACATGCTAAAATATATATAGAATGGAACACTAACACCTCCTAAAAATACATTCCAATATACTTTAATCTGGGCAGAAAATCCTAATTGCCATTATGGGTCACATTCAATAATGTAAAAAGGTCCGTTACTGGAAAAAACAACTGCAACATAGGATGGAAATTAAAATGTCCAGTTATTTAAAGGGCAGTTGTCATTTTTTTACTACATCTGCTACTATGAAAACAGAATTCCGGGGATCTGCTCAGTCTCAAACTGGCTGCCATTGGCTGTTCAAGGGGTCAGAAACTGAATCCTTCAGCAGGAATATAACCCAGAAGTATGTGGCACAGCTTCGATAGACCCTCTTTGTTTATCTTTTGAGCCATTATGCAAAATGGAGGTCAATGAACATACGTGTGAACTTTTTCTTGTGAAGTCCCCTGAGAGGGGAGTCCTCTGGGGGGAGATAAATGATGTAATTCACATAAAAAATGGGAAGGCTTAACAAGGGCAGATTGTAGGGGAATACCAGCCTGGGCATTTTTTTTAAAGTAGCCCACTAGCTGCACCGGCATGGGAGAGCAGACGCCAGGATATTATGTCATATTCTGGCACTCTGCATTAAGCCTTTGAGTGCCCGAGGGGTACGCAACGCATTGCAAAGCAATGCGTTGCATACCCCTCTGATACTCAAAGGGTTAACAAGGAACACAAAGGCTGTCACAGAGAGTGCCTGTGGCAACACAGACCTCTCCTTCAAAATATCGTGGGATGGTGAGGTGAGATCCTCTGATCTCCCCCACCAGCCCATGATCTAGCGGCCCACAGGGGGATGCCCGATCCCCCAATAGGACAATCTGCCCATGGGGCTTAATGTGAGTGGGGGGAATGTAAAAAAAAATTGGAGTCATAGGCTGGTGAAGGAAGAGAAGTGGGCGGGAATGGGAGGAACAGGCTGGAAATGAGCAGAAGTGGGCAAAGTTTAAGTAGAAACTCCTCACATCTGAAGAATCAGTCTCTGTCCTGGAGACCTGGTAAATCCAAGATTTTCCAACTATGTAAATGAAACTGAACAGTTAGACTTGCAGGTCAGTCTGTTATTCCAGGACACCCAGACAGCAAGTGAGCCACAGGGGTCCCCCCTATTATTCCTTTGGGTCCAAAAATGCTGATAGCAGGGTAAAAGACTTTTGAATATTTATGTGCATTGAAGACCTCTGTAGCATTCAAAGTGGTAAAAACCCCATTTAAATTAAAGTGATAGTAATACTTAAAATTAATTTTATTTTATATTGTAGCCATGAAAAAACATTAAAAACAATATGTCATATCTCTCAAACCTTTATGGTTTGAGAGATATTTGCAAGTAAGTGACATGAGCGCTCTAGCTGACAGATTTGGAATCAGGTCTGCAAACCATCTGCGGCTCTTCAACAGAGCCGAGATCACAAGATATAAAAATAACTACTTAATTGGAATAGTCTACAAAGTGTGCCTGGTTTTCAATGAAATAGTTTATATCTTGTGATCTCAGCTCTGCTGAAGAGCCTCCAGCTGATCTATGGTCCGGATTCCAAGTCTGTCAGCTAGATGGCAGACTTGGGTGAAACAGCCAGTGAGGGTGAAACTTTACTTGCCAATATCTCTCAAACCATAAAGGTTTGAGAGATAAGTCTTATATCGTTTTCAATGTTTTTTTTCATGGCAACAATATAAAACAAAATTAATTGTAAGTATTGCTAACACTTTAATGTAACTTTGGGGAATGTTTATATGCCCCCAATGATGCAGTTAGGTTGCTCCAACATTGTACCTTTTTACTGAATAAGGCCCTATGAATCAATGCTTCATGCAGGCCCGGACTGGCCATCGGGCATACCGGACATTTACCTGGTGGGTCGGTCCGGAGCCAGTCCGGGAGTTTAAAAAAAAATTAATCATTAAACAAGTTTGGGCCGTCTTTGACTTTCTGAAAGACGGCCTCCACAAGTTTCCTGGTGGGCAGGCAATCAACGTGCGTCCGTGCGGCGCACCACACGTGATTATAAGCTCTGCCCACGATGGGATCCCATGAGCTGCTCAAAAAATAAAAATGGGCTGCACAGCCTTAAATGCCTGGGCCTATTTTTTGTCCCAGTCCGCGCCTGGCTGCATGGATTGGTCCTCCAGAATAAATCCTTATCCATGGAGGCAGACATGATTCTTTGTGTCAGGATTCCTGCAGGAAGGGGTGTAGAAGGTGAGATAAACTCTCCTTTGAGATAAATCTCTTTAACACTTTGAGTACAAGAGGGGTGTGCAAAGCATTTCAGAACAATGCATTCCACATCCCACATCCCTCTTGCATTCACGGGGTTAATTCCTATGTTTTTGGCAATGGAGAGATCTTAGAACATACAGATATAACTATACCTAGTGCCCACAATTTTCCCCTCTTCTCTGTAACATCCTGTATTAAGTATTCCCACGTAAGTCAATGGAAGTTGCTTATCAGATAAAGATGGCTTAACTCAGATAAGATGATGGTTAATGTGTAGGTTTTATAAAATAACAAGTTTATCTCACTTTAGTGCAGCTTGCCCCCAAACTACTCAAAACTCCTCCCACTGAAGGGTCTCAGGGTGAAAGAGTACAGTGTTTCCTACGAGTTACACCAGTTTACTGCTTATTTAATGTCCAAATTAGTGCCATTTCTACCAGAAACTCAGAGTTTTAAGAAGTGAGATCTCAGAAATTTAGCATGTTGTAAGGTTCCTTGTGGACTGAATCATCTCTGGGTTAGAGCAAACACTGATAAAGCACAAATGATCTTCTATCTCTTATGTCCAAAGTGCATACCTAGTAACCCCAGATTTGGCCCCAGAGACTCCGGTTTTGACAGTGCATTACTGGGTCTCCAGGGACAGAGGCTGATTCTCCGGATGGGAGGAGTTTCCTCTGAAACCCTGCCTACTTCTGCTCCTTCCCATCCTGTTTCTCCCATTCCTACTCCTTCCACACCCAGTTCCTCCCTTTTCCCGCCCACTTTTGTGATTCACCTGGTAAGCCCCATCCCCACTCATGAGTAAGCATGGCTGCTTTTTGCCACAATTACAATCCCCAGAGAAGTCTCCGGAAGAGAAAGTTCCCAGGCATGCCAATGTGAAACACAGGATCCATGGGGTAAAGTTCCCCTCCTCCAGAGAGCGGGGCACTTCAAAATAGGCAGGTCCTTTGAGGCAAAGACTCCCTTCTTTACCTCCAGCTTTACCCTTGCCCCTGCCTTATTCTGTTATCATTTTCTATTCATTTGCTATATATTTATGCACTTTCAGCGTTATTTCTCATTTCATTTAGGTGTTTAGTTTTTGATATGTGGCCCCTTTATGAATGGGAGTCTGCAAAGTGACCATCTTTGTTCCATAGGAATACATGGTGAATCTTTTCAGGAGCAAGGGTCAGAGCTGGGGTCTGACAAGGATCTGACAAGGGTCAGAGCTGGTTTAAAGTGAATCACTGGACATACTGTATGGCATGGCCAGGGTGGGGACAGTGTTCAAACAACATAATTTTGGTTGAGAGACACCATTTTATTGGTTATGCAATGGAAGAATACAGTACACAGAATCCCTATTTTCCCAGGCTTTCTGCTGAGAACAGAGCAGTGCTTTGGGAGCCATCTTACTACTCCCATTGCATAGGCCATGCAGGAGATGGACTCTTTTCTCTACCTCTCCACTTTCACCCTTTGCTGTCAGATAAGTATCTTTTTGGATATCTTATTATATTATATTTTATTATACTTTCATACTACTTTGGACTACATTAGAGGGGTTTTCCCTAAACATATCTGATCCAAATGACACATGGGGATGGCCAAACCTAAAGCTGTAGGGGCCCCTATAAACCCTCTAGCACACTGTTCCTCATGCTACACTGGGCTTCCATGGGAATATTCAGGCTCCATGTGTCCCTCTTCCACTGTGGCCCCTACTACTCCTCTGGAGCCTTCCATTGCAGAACAAGAGCAAGTTTGGGATAAGACTGATTTCTTCAGGTGCTTCTATCCCTTTATCTATTCACGTTGTTCTCCATTCTTGGGGCCCCATGCCTCCTTTCAGACACATTGACACTGTCTATAGGGGCCAATCTCAACTGGTAGGAGGCTTCTCTGTGGAAGAGCTTGACATGGATAGAGAGGACATGGATTCTTCCATGTCTTTTGAGGATGCCTGTGAGGAAGATCCTTGCCCCTCAGCTGAGGGCTTATCAGAGCTGTTTTTAGAGACTTTGCAGATCTCTGAGCCTTCTGATGCAGGGTCTTCCTCACCAGACATCTTCCAATGACTCAAGAAGGAATCACCCATTTTTTGTCCCTCTTGTTCTCTGGACCAGGTTACTTTGGAAAAATAGAAAACTCCTGATATAAGACTCTTCCTTAATAAACCTTTATCCTTTCTCAGCTAAATTCTTGTCCCAGTGGGCTACCCTAACTGCTATTGATCTCCCCCATCTCTCACCTTACTAAAAACATTGCTCTGTTAGATGACGTGGTCCTTAAAAATCTGGCTGATAAATGCTTTGATTCCTTATTGAAAGTGAGTTTTGCAGCCACTGGGGCCTCCCTGAGGCCCATTTTTGTTACAGTATGTGTTACTAGAGCCATGGCTATCTGGGGTGAACAACTGTCAGATGCCATTAGTTGTAATGTTCCTAAAGAAGAACTACTGGTCATATTACTCCAACCAGTTCGGGGAACTGAAAGTTTAAATCCTTCAGGCCTTTCAGGCCAACCCCACTTCAAAGCCAAAGAGACTTGGCAGAACAAGAAGTATGCTCAGAAATCTAAGGCTGGCACACCCACCTCCACTTAGCTTTCAGAGTTCTGGTCCGCTACCTCAGTAGCTGGTCAAGACAATGCTCTCACTGTTTCATGCCATGACCCTGTCTCAATGAGCATAGTAGGACGTTCTCTGGTGGCTTCACTGTCATTGCCTAATATTTGGATGTCTCTTTGTCATACCAGAATGGGTGGTAGCCACCATGGACACCAGCCTGGTGGAATGGGGAGCCACCCTGGGTCATCTAGCGGCACAGGGCCACAGGACCTGGTAGGAGAATCTTCTTCCAATCAACATTCTGGAGATATGGGCCATTCAGCTGGTGCTTTGCCATTGGGGCAATTCACTGTTGGGCGCACCAATGACCGTCCAGTCGGACAATGCAACATCTGGCTACTGCATTTCCACCACTTCCCCTTATTCCCAGGAATACTGAGGAAGATCAAGCTGGATAGGGCTCAAGTCATCCTGATCGGGGTTGGTTTATGGATTTTCTCAGTCGGTCCATCACAGAACCATTTAATTTCCTCTCAGGCTGAATATCCTGACACAAGATCTGCTTTGTTACTGTCAGGTGGAAAGGTTGGCTTTGACAGCATGCTGAAGAAGAAAGGTTTCTTCAAAGCTGTCATCACCACTATGGTTCAGGAGAGGAAACCTGTTCTATTGAAGGCTTATCTAAGCTCTTCCTTCTAACTGCCCTGATTCTCCTAACAAGCAGGAGCAGGAACTCAATCTGCTGGACGTGTTTGTGCAGTGTTCTGAACCCTGTTGGTTCTTGTTCAGTTTTGTGTGCATGTTTGGCATCCATTAACACCTGTTGCTCTGGAATACTGGTTTCCAGTGGAGGACTTTTTCTCTTTTTCTTCCTAGGAATCATGGTGAATACTTTGATATATATCACCACGGCTCCTGTGTTCGATATTGGACATAAGAGAAAAGAAGATTTTAGTGCATGTGGAACACAGGACTCCCACCTCGAGAAAAACAACCTGTGATTTAAGTCCCCAGGCAGAGGGGTCATCTTGGGGACTTTGTTCATGGGATTTCCTTCTTTTTGTCTCCCTCTCGTATTCTTTCTTTTACTTTTATAAACGTGGAGATGAGGGTCAGGGTAAAGCTGGAGGGAAAGAAGGGAGCCTCGGACTCAAAGGCACTGCCTTTTTTGAAGTGCCTGCCATCTAGAGGAGGGGAACTATACCCCACAATTCCTGTGTTCCACATGGACTAAGAAAAAATTATTTAACTTAACTTCACTAAAATCCTCTTTTCTTTGGAGCATTAAGGGCTAATATTTCAAAGATCTCAAGGTGAGCTCATTTCAAAAGTTCCCAGGTATATTAATATTGGCCAGCCATTAGGATGTCCTACACAGATTAAGATAAGTGAGGGTTTGTAATTAGGATTTGTTAATGTTCCTATAAAGGAAAGTTTACATTTTTGAATCCATAGGGATAGTCTGATGAGAACAGGCTACTTGGAAGACATCTTGAAGGACTAAGCTGGTGTTTGAAACTGAACACTCTTTTTAATCCCTTTGATGATAAAGATGTCTCCAACTGAATACACCCAGATGGTTAATATTCATCTTTGTTTACCATTAAGAAAACAACATATATTCTTCTCACTCTGCTAGAAACTTAAAGGAACACTAACCCCTTTTAATAAAAAAAACTCCCACTAACCTTAACCCTTTACTTTGGTTACCCTTCTGCCACTCAAAGGGTTAATCTGGGCAGAAAATCATAATGAATATGTGGATTGGTTCTCCAAAAGTAATATTTAATTAGTACTATATATCATGTTCATAGGGGCAGACATGACTGTTTGTACAGTGCTCTAAACTCCTCCCACTAGTTTTCCTTCCTAAGAACACAAAAGAGAGGAGTTTTGATTTCTAGTCCTCCTGCAAGAAAGAAGCCTGTCTGCCTCAGTGGACATGATACCCAATACTAAGTCAATCAGTATTTTAATTATAGACATGTAGACATCGATTGTCATCTATTTCATGAGACAGTAGTAGAAATATTAGTCCTTTTGATACCACCTGGCTCATACTTAGATTAAAGGCGTGATGGTCAAAAAGTCATCATAATGAAAAGTTGTTGGATCGTGAATTGGCAGTAAAAGGATGGCATTTTCAGAAGTAAATCCATCATATTTGAAAATGTGTTGTATAGAATTAAAAATGGCGGCAAGATGAGCTTGATGAATATTGCCGTTAAAATTCTGACGTTAAAATGTCTTTACATTTGTCTTTAAAATTAAACTTTTCAAAGAAACAAAATACTGTTTTGGCTTTAAAGCTAAAATTTTCAAGTAAATAAATATTTTTTTTACCAGTTAACAATATACAACTACTTCTCACTCCTATCTGCTTACAGTACTTTCATTTGTCATCTCCAAGTTTAGACCATTTTTATTGTGTCATAAAAAGATGTTAATCAGACAAAAAACTTACTCTAATAATTTTTTTTCTAAAAATACCTTATAAGGTGACTGTAGATTAACTCACGCCCACATAATATAAACTTATTAGCAAATAAAGTGATAATAGAGGATTTGATTTGAAAGGAACAGAACACTCCTTAACAGACACTCTTATATACCCTGCATATAACCAGTGATATAAACCCATGACATTAAATACCAAAAAAATAAGTAAATAAAACATAACTTTTATTAGAAGCATACAATATGAGAAATGAAAAGAATCTAACATGAACAACATCAAATAAATAGTACATAAAGGCTTTTGGAATGAAGTAGACATTATCGTATATAAAGAGTACTTGTGTTTATCACAGAGAAAATTGAAAAGTAACAGTTACAGTTAAAGATATAACACGTGTGGTATGTAATAGTGCCCATTAAATAGTTTTCTCTTCCTTTCAACAAGGATTTAGAAGCTTTGACCCTACTTTTTTAGCTTCATTGGCTGTACGATCTATTAGCCCATAACATTGGTTAGATGGGACATCTCTCCTATTTCTATTGGGCAATTAGGCTTTCCTCTGCCCTATATATTGCCTGTGACAAGCTGGATGATTTATTTTATTTGGTCTGATGTCCAGAGGGAAAGGTCAGTAAGACCTAGAATAGTCTTGGTAGACCATACATTATTGATTTTATAAATTGTTGAAGACTTGGAACATTTTACACATATTGTTTACATACACCAATTGCAGTTTTGATTGTTTGCACAGTCAGGGGCAAAGCTCTGGTTACCCTGAAGCATCTTACTGGTCAATAGAGTTCCTTTCACTGGCCTTTCATCTTTAGCATCCAACGGGTTTATATTAATTTTTGTTTACCATAATAAAATCTAAATTTTTACTTTTTACTCTAGCAGAAACCTAAGAAATGATGAAATGAAAACGAATTACGGCTATTTGAACATAACAAAAGAGTATCAATTTTTGAGCAAACCAGATCACCAACGTCCACTTTTAATGCCCAATTTTCCTTTTTAAAGGAAAAATAACACATCTTAATTAAAAAACAAAACAAAAAAAAAAAACACATTACTATAACAGGTCAGAAAATCCCAATGGCCCCTCTGAATTTTCACTTGCTTCTTGATTCAAAGGTTAACATTGTCAATCAGTCCTGGATGTCATGTCCATAACAGTTGCACCTTAACCCTTTAAGGACGAAAAAATATGTAATGCACTGAATAAATGAATATGTTTATATAGCGCCACAAGTGTACGCAGCGCTTTACAATTTAAGGCTTTAGACAATAGAGGGTTACAAGTGCTTTGTAGAGTGAAGCATTGAGAGTGAGGTCCCTGCCCGAAAGCTTACAGTCTAAAGTGGTTATGGGAGACACACAGAGTACATAATGGTCAAGTGCTGAATACAGTACCAGAGTTCTGATGAAGATAGGGGACACAAGTAGAGTAAAGAATTTATAAGAGCGTTGTTTGTACAACATCAGTGCTTTCTAGCATGCTCAATGACTTGTTGCTCACCCTGTGGTTTTTAAAGAGGTAAGTAGGCTCATGCTCGTTGTCTCTCTCTCTCTCTCTCTCTCTCTCTCTCTCTCTCTCTCTCTATATATATATATATATATATATATATATATATATATAAATATAAACCATTAGCAACTGTCATGTCTGCCTCCATGGACATGACATTCAGGACACATTGAAGTGTTATTTTTTTAACAAAGGCACAAGAGCATAATTCAGAGGGGCCGTTGGACTTTCTGGTCATAGTAAGGTTAGCGTGAGTTATTATTAGGAGGTGCTTGTTCCGAGTCGGTGTCCAGTGAATTACTTTGCAATGCATTGAACACACTTCTGGTTCTTAAAGAGTGCCAGAGGTGTACGCAACACATTGCAAAGCCCCTGGAACTCAAAGGATTAAATTCAACAGGAATACAGGGAGGTTTTACTTCTTCCTATGGTGCAGATGGTTTGGCTAGAATTGCTTCTCTTTTTGTGTGTCTTCCAAATATAGTGCAGCGCTGTGGAATTTGTTGGCACTTTATAAATAAACAAGAATAATGATACATGCTCTCAGGTAAGAGGAAACATGATATTTTGCCAAATGCTCTTTCAAACAACTGCTAGGAAAGTCTGTCCCGCTGTGGTGTGAATGAGGCGACCAGCAAACCATGGCTGATAAATTGGTCGCTGCCAAAGCTTAATCTCTAGTTCCAGCACTAGTCAGAGACCATATGTGGGCCTGGAAAGCAGAAATCTCTGCTGAAACAGGGTGGCCTTAACCCTTTGAATGCCAGAGGGGTACGCAACACATTTCTCTGCAATGCGTTGCGTACCACTCTGGCTCTCTAAGGGTTAACAAGCAAACTCTATCACCATATACTGTCCAGAAACAAAACATAGCTTTCACTAGCATACCCCTCTGGCGCTCAAAGGGTTAACAAGCATACTATATCACCATGTACTGTTCAGAAACAAAACACAGCTTTCACTAGCTTCATTACCACTTCTCACTGGCCAGTTCAATAAGCATACCTGGGAACTCTCCGGATTTGCCCCAGAGACTCCGGTTCTGACAGAGCTTTACCGGGTCTCCGGGGCAGAGGCAGATTCCTCCGGATGTGGAGAGTTTCTATTGAAACTCTGCCACATCTGCTTTTTCTCCCGTTGTGCCTCCGTCCCCAGACTTCTGTGTGACACATTTAGCCCTCTGAGTGCCAGAGTGGTACGGAATGCATTGCAAAGCAATGCATTCCGTACCACTCTGGCACTCAAAGGGTTAAATTCCCCCAACACTCAAGTTAAGACCCGTCCCTTTTTGACACGATTAGCATAATTTTTGTTACCCCTTGCTGAACCAGAGGACTACCCTCTGGGTAGCCCTCAACTGAAAGTTCCCAGGTATGTCAATAAGGGAGAACTATCACCTCCTTACAGTAACCTCCCACTTACCTGACTATAGCCTGGAAATCCTAATGACCCCTATGAATGTTGGCCTTGTGCCTTGGTTTAGTATTTTCAATCAGTCCATGTCCATGAAGGTAGACATGACAGTTTCTGGCAATTTTCTTCAAACTGAAACAGGGATAATGCAGTAGTCTACTTAACCATTTAACAACCAGTGGGGTGTACAGTGTGTTGCGGAGCAATGCATTTCACACCTCTGTGGTTCTTAAAGTGTTAGTAATGTCCCATATTGTCTTTTAATAGATTTGTGGAGGCTAAAAAAAAGATTATCATTGCCACAAAACCCATCTCTCAATCCGCTATGGTTTGAGAGATATTGGCAATGAAGGTTCCCCCTTTCCTCCCCTTCTCTTGACGTCAGCGTCTACCTGACAGCAGGAGATCCCAGTCCGGAGATCAACCTGTGGCTCTGCAGCAGAGCTGAAATCCTGTTACTGCAAAAGAATTACTTACTAGGTCTACAAAGTGTGCCTGGTTTGCAAGCACACTTTGTAGACCTTTTCAATGAAGTAATTATTTTGCAATAACGGGATTTCGGCTCTGCTGAAGAGCCTCATCATGTCGGCTGACATGGATCTCCTTCTGTCAGCTTTACAGCTCATATTAAGAGAAGGGGAGGGAAGGGGGGATTTTCATTGCCAATATCTCTCAAACCATAGCAGTTTGAGAGATGGGGTTTGTGGCAATGATAATATTTTTTTAGCCACTGCAAATATATTAAAAGAAAATTTTGGACATTAGTAACAATTTAAAGGGTTAAGATTGACATATGCAGTGAGTAGAGTTTGAGGTGCGGTGATCCTACTAGCAACTCTCATGTCCATCTTCATGGACACGACAACCAGGACAACCAAAGCACAAGGGCAACATTTATAGGTGACATTAGGATTTCCAGGCCATAGTCAGGTAAGTGGGAGGTTACTATTAAAAGGTGTCTCTTCTCCTTTAAGTCTTTTACTATACTACCAGCCAGTCAGTGCCAACTAAAGTACAAGTAAACTTTTTTTATGGAAGACAAATATGCTAGAGAGCTTTCCCTCCTGCAGGGTGAAGTTTCATTCAAAATTATCATAGATCAATCTTATTTCGTTTTGTTTTTTAATTACATTATTAGCAACAGCTCCAATTCGTGTCCAAAAGGCAAATTTTTTATAATGCATTCTATTGGAGCAAAAAATAAATAAAATATATATGTTGAGTTATATACTTATTGAATCCCAAACATTTTTTAAATATGAATCTGCTAATAATAGTCCCATCTGGTGTCCAGACATTGATTTCTATTGCATTCTACAGGAGAGGAGACCTTCAGGCTACAGTCCAACTACTTGCCAATGGTTTGACCTATAATAACCTTTATATAATTGATCTCCCAGTAATGTCAGAATCCTTGTTTTACTCTTCAGGAAAAGCTCTTCAATAACAGGTGCAAGCAATGTACCAAGACAACAAATAGCTCAGACAACCTGTGAAAGGGATCAGAGATGATTTAAGAAGAAGAATTGAAGAAATTATATCATTTGATATCTTTATTTGTATGGGGAAAAAATGTTTGCTTTAATATTGGTTGGGGCCTGCTGCTGCTCTGCCATAAACCCTCAAATGTGCCAATGGGCACAAAAAGGATGCACAATAAACTAGGAATAAGGGTCACTTAATTTGTTTAACATATTAACTTACCTATGTAGGTGTCCTTTATACAGCGATCAGTTATATTTATTTATTGTTTTAGAGCTTCTGTTTCCTGTTTTATCTAGATCACACCTCCTCACAGCAAATAATAGGCTTCAATAGACCTGAATCATGGCGTCCAACATGCAGCCCATGGGCCAAATGCAGCCGCCTGACCCCAGAGTGTGGCCTCGCCTGAGATTTTTTTTTATTATTTATTTTTATCGAATTAATTAGCACACATGTGCTAGTATGCCAATAAGATATAAAACCCTTATTGCCATTACTATACAGCTCAAGAATAGATATATGTTAAACATTAGTGTTGCTTACTTCATCAATAAATAAATAAATCCATATTTTTTACCACATATCAATCACCATTATTATTTAAAAAAAAATAATGCAGTCCTCACACTTATGGCTTGGCTCATGACTGAAAAAAATGGAACTTCGCTGACCTAAATGGATTGGTAACTCCTTAATGACCTCTGGGAGCTCTGTAAGTAGCAATGGGGTCTGAAACTGACAGCTCCAAGACTGGAGTCTCTCTCAGATCCCAATGTGGCACACTGGTAAGCTTAACAGGTCACGTGTACTGGCGTGTTGGATAGGATCAAAGTGGTCCTTAAAGGGATAGTAAGGTTTCACAAAAACAGCAGCTCCAATTAATGTTCACAGTATTTGAGCCATAGAGAGTGTTATTTCAGTACTGTCAGAGTTATATTTCAAGAGTAATAGAATGGTAAAGTTTCCCCCTCCCGCCCCTTTTAGCTAGGGTAAGGCATCTCTTCTCAGATGTGGAATCTGTTCCACAGACCAGACAGCTCACAGCAAGGGACAATCTTCTTACTGTGAGAACAATGAAAACCCTGCCCCCCTTGACAGGTTTTTCAGGTTTATGCTAATTGAAGATTGTCCCTCTCTGCAAGCCATCTGGACACCACCTTGCTGCTCTGAGCTGAGCAGTGTTACGTCAGTTAAAGAGGCGGTATGGGGATACTTTATCATTCAATTACTCTTGAACTACAACTCTGACAGTATTGAAATAACACTCTCCATGGCCCAAATACTATGAAGATTCATTGGAGCTGCTTTTATTGTGAAACATTACTATCCCTTTAAGGGAAAGTTACCTCCTAGGACCTTGGTTCTTAAGGGGTTAAGGACCCAAGTGGTTATCAGTTGTAACAGAAACACTTAGCAGTGCACAACAAGAGATGAAAAATAAACTATATAGATGTACCTGACAGTCGTGTGAAGGGCACCTACTTTTGCAAGTCATTCTATTACACAAAATAAGAGCCACTTATTAATAGGCTATAGTGGTGACAAAGGCTGGTTGACAGCGTTGATGACAGATGAAGCACTGGACTGTGAGGGGAGGGAGATGAACACACATGGAGCTCCAGCATAGAGAATGGGACATAGTGTCTCATTCATTTCCACAAACAATATCAAGGAATAAAGTAATCAGTGAATAGTTGACTGTAATGCCACTTACCTGTTTATAAATACATTTGCACGGTGTGCATTATGTGATCTCATTCTGCTTTTCCCTATATGTTCAAGCTGATACGCTGAGTGGCCATTATTGTCTAATACGTGCTTGATAAGAACTTGAGTGGCCATTGGGCACTAGAGAAATCACTAATGTTATTTTGATTACACATTTGAAATATATCAATATATTTTTTTATTAATTTTCTCCATGTACCCTGCTCCAGAGCACACTAATATAAGTTTGATTGATTTTTTGAGCACTGGTTATTGAAGAGATACTCTAGCTTCTGGTAGATGGCTTGTTCCAAAATCATTACAGTTCAAACTGTTTTTCATATTAAACTGTTAGCAGCCTGGTGTCTAGACTGATCACCTGGTCTCCGAACAGTTATTCTGTTGCATTGTGTTAGAGAAATGACCCGCTGTCTCCATTTCTCCAATCAAATGTGATAGTATCTGTATCACTTTGTGACTGTTTGAACTGTTATATATCTTGATTTAAGTGATTGCCAGTAGCAGAAGAACCTTTGTAATACTCAGCAGGAAAAGCCCTACAGTAAATGTATTTTCTTCTCCTTAATAAACCTTTTCTGATGCCAGCAACTTGTATTTTGCAAAAGCATTCAAGTCACCTACTGTGATAGTAGTTAACTGGCTCTAAGACCTGTATGTACAGTGCAATTAGATAATTTAAGAAGTCCAAGGCTGATTTCTTATCACATACTATAGATTAGAAGCTGAGTGACCTGTAGGTCTAAGGCTTGTGGTTCTACACCTATGAAGATTCTATCTGTTCCAAATCATTAAATGCGATCAGAACAGCTGATGCTGCCAGCAGGAGCTATTGCATCTCGTCATGTTCTATTCAAGCCAAAACATCTTTGAAAAGAAGAGGCTCATTCATTCTGTAACAACTCATCACCCTCTCCCCTGAGGACTAGCGATGTGTGATGGAAACTGTATTTCAAATGAATATGTATTGTAAGTCAACTCTCCTTTGAGAGATACTTTTACTACATTGCAGAAAGGTTTTAAATGTCTGTCATAGAAAAAGTCGAGCCACTATGTGACCTGTGGTTACAATCATTGACACCAGTGCACAGGAATGTCTTCTTGTGACACTCAAGGCAAATCAGCAATTCTATCAACTGACCTATTTTCTGAAAATTTCACTACAAACGTCTTTTATCAAGCAATGGAGAATGGAATTTCTGCAGAAGATTATATGGTCATTTTGACCTTTTGAAAAGGTAAGAAAGTTATTATATAAACCCCTGAATGCTAGAAACAGGGGGTTGATCTGGTCAATTTAACCTCTTTGCTTCCGGAAAAGACTTTAACATATGTCATTGTAATTTAGTATGCTCTCTTCTGGCAGCAAATAATATATATAAATATATATATATATATATATATATATATATATATATATATATATATACTAGAAAAAAATACGGCAATGTCCTTAATGCACATACTTACACACAGAGAGGTACACAAGATCACTCACAGACTCAGCAAGGCTGAAGTACAAAGAAAAAGTTGTGCAATTCTGGAGCAAGCAGCTGCACCTTATGGAAACGTTAAGAAATTCTAAATATCATTCAAGCTATTAAAAGTCCCCTTTAAATCCATGTTTCTTCCGTAAGATGCACTTTGTTTGCCCAAGAATTGCACCAATGTTCTTAGTATATCAGTGCACTGTCAAAAAGACATATGCACTGTGTGGCACATACGCTGACTCCTCAGCCTTGTTCCACTGTGCACTGGCAGTCACAGAATCCAACATACACTGTCTGACTCCTTAGCCTTGCTCTACTGTACATTGGTAGTCACAGAACCACAGTAGACTGCCTGACTCCTCATCCTTGTTCCACTGTGCACTGGCAGTCACTGAATCTAACATACACTCCCTGACTCCTCAGCCTTGTTCCACTGGGCATTGGTAGTCATCAAATTTCACATAAACTGTCTGCCTCCTCAGCCTTGTTCCACTGTGCACTGGTAGTCACGTTATCTCACATACATTGTCTGACCCTTCAGCCTTGTTCCACTGTGCACTGGTAGTCATGTGATCTCACATACACTATTTGACTCCTCAGCCTTGTTCCATTGGGAATTGGTAGTCACAGAATCTCAAGTACATTGTCTGACTCCTCAGCTTTGTTCCACTGTGCATTGGTAGTCACTGAATTGCACACACACTGTCTGACTCCTCAGTCAAGTTGCAATAAACACTATAGCCACTTAGCCACATGTACACTGTCTGCTACTCAAGCCTTGCTCCACAATGCATTGCACACCCCTCTGGTTCACAAGGGGATAATATCTGGAGCCTCAAGCATACACTTTCTCCTCCCCATTCCCTCCACGTTAAATAGAACAATGCAGAGGGTGCTTGTTTTTAACTCCTTCAGCACCAGAGGGATGTGCAACACATTGCAAACAATACAAAGCACACCCACTGGCCCTCAAGTTGTTCATATCAGGAGAATCTGACATACATTTACTTATGGTACCCTTCACTCTATGTTTACTCTAATGATAAGGGTGCTGGGTGTTAATACCTTCAGGCTCCAGTGCTGAGCTGTGAACTGATCATCAGATGAAGTGTGTACCATCATACCTCTCCTCAGGGTACGGGGGATAGATCTATGTGGAGAAGCATGTGGGCAGGCCTACCATCCTAATGCAAAGATGAGCAGATCACAACTCAGCAATGAGTATCCACAGGGGTGCAGCTAGGGTTTTGGGGTCTCTAAGTGAAACATTTGCATGGGGACCCCTTTTCTCCCATGTCGGTATTTCTAATAACACATCACCATCTGATTTTTTTGTTTACCCGTGGCGGGATACTGTGTAAGTTCTGCGGGCCTTCAGAGCAAGTGGGGGCCCTAAGCAGCTGCTTATTCTGCTTATATTGTAGCGACACCACTGAGTCTCCATGAATTAACACCCTGTGCCCTCAGCATTATTCCTGTTGATGTAAAGTGGAGTGGTGGTGGTGGTGGGGAGGGGGGGAGGTTGAGAGGGTGTGGCAAGCACAGACTGTAGATTGGTATAGTAATGAAGCATGTGGCACTCAAAGGGATTTAGTGATCAAATAACTGGTGGCTTTAGTTAAACAAACAGGCCAACATATTTTCCCTGAGAGCCGAATCATTGACCTGCAGTATTCTGAAATAAATGTACCAGTTTATTTTATCAATAAGTACTTGCAAGTTCCAGATACTTCTTAACTCACTATACACTGCTCAACAGTGAAACTGCAATGCCAGAAAGGAAGAAATGTAAAACTAAGCAACATGCAACAAGCAAAGGGTTGTCTGAGATGGATTAGATGGTTATAGGGCCAGCTATTAGTCATGAAGACATTTCACTTTGCATTTTCAACTGTGGGATGTTTCTTGACACGTCTGTGGTATAAGAACATCAACAATGTAGATAAGTGATAAACATAGAGATGGACAGAACCTTCAGATTATTGCAGCTCAGATTGCCTATGCAAGCCATTACTGCACAGGTTGGTCATTATGCCGAACTGTGAAACAACACTGATCAAGCATAGAATTTGATCTGAGGCCAAGAACTATCTCACAAAGCTGGACCACAGGGGAGAATCGAACTGTGTGAACCTTTTATAATAGAGAGACGTGGGTGCAGCTGTGTTGAACTTCCCTCCAAAAAAATTACATCACAGTAAATGTGCTACATGATGTTTTGATTTTATTGTTATATTTGAGAGGGAGGATTAATGTTTCAGATAAACTGATCTTTTGGCAAATACTGTAACAGTTACCAGTTCCTTCTTCCGTATCAGATGGTTCCTGGAATGCCACCTGTAGTCCCTTACACAGAATGTGTCTTGAGATGTACCCAATGTTCTTTCTTGGATCCACAACCCATCAAATACTAAGTAGGTCTGAGCAGTTTTGCACCAACCAGATTTAAGCAGTTTGAGAAATTTGAGGCTGATGTTTCCTCCTATCTAGTACAGAACTATTAATACTGATAGCATTCTTAGGGCCAGATTTCCTTTAGGCCTAAGTAAGTTACCATGTGTAGCTTGGGCATCCAACATGCTGCTCATGGCTAGATGCAGCCCTCCTGTCCCCAATATTTTTATGCTATTTTGAGCCAAACCATATTTAGGTATCACTTAGTTTTTCAATCTCCTGTGTGTGAGACCTTGCCTGCTGATCAGTGAAGGGGGTAAAGGAAACATGGGTCTTGAGACTAGTTTTCCATTATTAGCTGCTATAGTGAACTAGCAGTCACTCGCAATCCCTTAACCATAAGACTTCAGTACCCATCTTTCTCCCTCTATTGGTCTTACTACACTGCACCCATCTCACTCCTCTGTCCCACTGTCCTGCTTTTCTTTGCACCCTTTTCTTCTCTTGTGTGTCCCCATCATGCTCCACTGATCCCGTCTTGCCCCCTCATGCCTCTATTTTCCCCAGTTCCACCTGCTCCCCCTTCCAGTGATCAATAATAATAACTAGCATTTATATAGCACCTTTCTCCCAGAGGGTCTCAAAGTGCATGCTCTCGGAACAAACCAAATCAGCAGCTGAAAGGATAGATGTTATTGTTACCCAATCAATGGTACTCATTTTATAGACTTCGGAAGGATGAAGGGCTGAGTTGACCCTGCCGGGTTTGAACCCGCAACCTTGAGGTTTGAACAGGCTCCATAGTAAGGGAATTTACCTCTGAGCTATCTCACCGTTTATGCACTGCTTTTGTATTTCTTTTAAAAGTTCAGATGTTTGACTAGCTACAAGGCTTTAATTCACCACTGTTATCAAGAAAAGGTTCATTTGGGCCTCACACCCATGCATTTTTGATCATGTGACCCATTGCTTCATAAACACGTAGGCACCCTTGGTCTAGAGCTCTACATTCTGACTTGTGCGTTAGTTGTTCTGGTCTCAGGTCAATTGCAATGATCTGTGTCAGATACCAGCCCCAAGCATATGGTGACCAGTGTATTTAACAGTTTACATACCCCTTTTTATAGTCTTTTTTAAACCCCTTGGATACTAGTGAGGTCTTAAACACATTACAAAACAAGGCATTGGAGACCTCTCTAACAACCAAGTGGTTACGAGTTTTTTTTGTATTTGTATACTGCAATAAAGGAAATTTCTATGCCTGGAAAAGTGGGTGAGGCTGGATCACATTGCGTTGAAATGTGTTGGATACCTCGCTGGCACTCACAGGGGTAATTAACATCCTGAGACTAAACTGTGATTGTACTTCTTATATCAAATGTCAATGAGTAAAATGGTTCAATTTAATAAATATATCACCAGAAACCCTATTCTGCTGAGGTTCAATTGGCTATGGGAAGCTGTTGAGCTGGCTCAGTCAGTTAGAGCACCAGCTGTGGAATCTGTTCAGACCTCCAGGTCACAGGCTCTAGTTCTAGCAAGGCAAACTCAGTCTTTCATCCTTCTGAGGTAGATAAAATGAGTACCATTAAATTGGGTAATAATATCTATACCCGCAGGACATACTTGAAAAGGATAGACAATCTCATGGTATCCTTCCTGGTAAAATACTTTGATGTTATAATTAGTATTTGCTTTATCCTTTTTTTGATGCACACATTTCCCTTCTTTACTCTTAACTATGTAAATATTTCCATAGCAAGGGACAGCTAGTTTTAGTGTGCACAGGGACATTATAAGGTGGCAGAAGGTATGTTTTAACCTTAAAGGGGTAGTAATACTTCGTTTTATCTTTATTTTATTTTGTAGGCATTAAAAAAACATGAAAAACGATATAAGTCTTATCTCTCAAACCTTTATGGTTTGAGAGATATTCACAAGCAAAGTTTCCCCTCCCGCCCCTTTTACCTAGTGTAAGCCATCTCTTCTCAGATGTGGAATCTGGTTGTAAGACCAGACAGATAACAGAAGGGGGCAATCTTCTTCCTATGAAAACAATGAAGGCCCTTCCCCCCTCGACAAGCTTTTCAGGTTTTTCCCTTATCTTAATTGAAGATTGTCCCTCTCTGCAGTCTACCTGGGCACCT
The DNA here is from genome assembly GCA_037306005.1 of Rhinophrynus dorsalis. Taxonomy (NCBI): domain Eukaryota; kingdom Metazoa; phylum Chordata; class Amphibia; order Anura; family Rhinophrynidae; genus Rhinophrynus; species Rhinophrynus dorsalis. The sequence continues at coordinate 88,895,769 of CM074721.1, read as the reverse complement.
CCCTTCTGATCTAGCTGAACAGTGTTACATCAGTAAAAGGGGCGGGAGGGGGATACTTTGTCATTGAATTACTTTTGAACTATAACTCTGACAGAATTGAAATAACACTCTCCAAAGTCCAAATACTATGATGATTAATTAGAGCTGCTTTTATTATGAAACATTACTATCCCTTTAATGTAGCTGGAAATGAAGATATAACTGAAGACACAAGAAAACCATTTTGGTGCCATTTGGCTGTACGACACTTTGCTTTACAGTGCGTTGGATTCCTCTCCGACACTCTTAAGAGTTATCTTTTAGGTAACCAGAGAGAAGTCAGATTCAATAATATATCTTTAATCACTCTGTCAGTACTATACAAGAAAAACTAATGGAACTCAAATAACTTGTAAGCAGGAAAGTGCTATATATGATGAATGTAATGAAACTTAAAGTGGGATGATTTTTCAACAGAGCACAAAGCATTTTATTATATAAGAGGCTTTTTCCATTTTTAAATGCTTTTAATACTGTGACCCAAGCTGAAATAAGTGGACAGCCTTGTAGAGCAAAGTGAATCAATTAAATATATTAATTATACAAGATTACACAGTGCACCACTTTATAGCAGCATATTTAAAACTCGCTTTGGCTGATGTACCAAGATGAATTAGAGACAAACCAATTTCACCATAAGGGAGAAGATAAAACTTTCTTAGGCTTCCACTGATTTAAATGTGGCTTTCGACCTTTTGAATGTATTGGAAACCTTTAATCAGGGGCAGAACTACAGCCAGTGCAAGGGCATAGGTCCACAGGCAAATGGGGGTCCAGTGATCGAAGGCTTAGTGAGAAACTTAATGTGCTCCCATATAGAACTGACATTCTTCAGGCCTGTACTGCTTAAGCCCCTCTCATTAATCCTTGTCCTGGCCTAGACTATTTCCTGACCATTGCTATTGCTACTTGCCTGTCCTTACCCTGCCCTATTTCTGACTACCTGCTTTGCGAACTGCCTGTCCTGACCCCACCTGTTTTCTGCCTTCTTCTGCTGCTTTGTCCTACTATTTGTCAACTACTATTTCAGTGTTCAGTCAAGGTATCCACGTCCTTCTTGCGCCATTCTGTACCACCCTTTCATGACCCCACTGTCCATCTCTTGTTTCAGAGGTGTCAGCTGCTTGTCCTGACCTGGCCCGTTTTCTGACTACTACTACTGCTGTTGTATTCCAGCCTGGAAACTCAGAGATGGATTAAGGCGCTTTAGGACACTAGGAAAGGAACCAATATAGGGCCCCACATATCTTGATCCGGTGTGTGTGACACAGAGTGCTGCTAGCAGGTACTGGTATTGTGACTCTAATGAAAGTGGGAGAAACTAGATAATGCTCATCTCTTTCAACAAAACGGGTGTCTGACACAAAATATTAGCAGCATAAACAGCAGGGCCTCTGTCTGTGACACATCACTTGCAGCTAGGGCCCCTCATATAGCCATGGGACCTAGGCAGCAGCCTAGGTTGCCATTATGGATTATCCAGCTCTGACAGTATTGAAATAACACTCTCCATGGCCCAAATACTATGAAGATTAATCAAAGCTGCTTTTCTTTGTGAAACATTACTCTCCCTTTAAGGCAAGGGGTATATAAATTGTTAAATAAATTGGGCAGATTAGTAAAGAAATTACTAAATAAGTCCTGAATTCCATTGCACTTGATCAATTTATCAAGCATTATAATAAAACATTTCTCCCTAGACTGCAACAAGAGTCTGTTAGATAAAACAGTTGATAATGTATTAGCTGCAATGTAATCTAGACCTCAATGAGCCACCATAAACAATGTATGCATCAAAGATTGAACAGACTACAGTGTTTCCAATGCATTCAAGCTGCATCAGGCAAATTAAGGTAATGGAAACATTGTAAACAGTGCATTGCTTGCTAGATACAAGTTAAACAATCTTTTTCAGACACATAAATGTAAACACAAGCATATTATATAAGCACTGTACTCTGTAAGGCAGATGAATTTGGGTTACTTTATTGCTCAACCCAATAAACTCAACCTAATTTAATGGACTGGCATAGCATCATAAAACAGGAACCAGCATGCACAAATGCACACACACACACACAGGCATACACACCTGAGGCTCCCAGGAAAATGTGGTCTTCAATATAGCTGTTCAATTTGCTGCCCTCTTTGCCTAATGGAAAAATCTGATCTGAAATTGTATTTTCAGCAATTTGTTATAATTATTTGCACAAACTGTTCAGCTACAGTGACTAATCATAATAATAATAATAATAATCCTCCATAATAAAGTAATTATGAAACACAATATAAATTCATTTGTGTTGATTCAAATGTTAAACACCTGCTTTTATCCTCCTAGTATATAATTTAAAGGAAAAGTACCACCTGGAACCAATTGATTTGATGCAACGTACTGAAGTCATCTCTAGGATTCAAGGAGTTAAAATTCCAATTTAAATCAGTGAGAATTTGTGGAATTTTCATTTAAAAGCTCTGGTGCAGTTGATTTGCTTTAGAATTCTTCTTTAGATTGACAAATAATGAGCAAATTCCCTTGTTAGAAAGATTGAAGATTTTTTATTTATCACAGTGCAATTTTCAAACACATTGAAAACACATTGAAAAAATAATCACACAATAATGTGCCACTTTAATAAACTAGTCACTAGCTAAAAAAAATGCAATATTCTGCCATTAAATGAAAAAGGCATCATTTACAGAAGAAAAGGTACACAATGTTAGTGGACATTTTCAGAGAGGATGACATATTTAAAAGTTAACACATATTTATTTATTTTCAGTAAAACATTAACCCCTTAAGAAACAGTGGTCCAGAGAAGTTTCCCACCTTTCACTCACCAACAGTTTCTGTACTAAGGAAAATACAGTGCAATTTTGGTACAAACCAAGAACACCATAGGGAATAAATAACCAAGTGCACTATGCTATATAATAATTCACTAAAACGTGTGTAACAGCGAAGTTATGCACAGTAGAGACTGCCCATGCAGTCAACTAGTAGGGAATAATTTAAACCCTCAAGAACTGGTGCCATGCCAGGAATTTTACGAGAAGTTACCTTCCCTTAAAGACAACTTTAATCCTTTCTGACATGCCAGTACATGTGACCTGTTACGTGTATCAGTGCGACAAGAGGGGGTCTGAGAGAGACCATTCTGATCATAAACCAGTCAATTTCAGACACTGTTTTTATTTACAGCTCTCCTGCCAAGACCATCACCGGTCCATAAGGGAAAAAACTTTGACGGTCCTGGTACATCACATGGTCCTCATGGGGTTAAAACCTTTTGCAATAAGCAACCGATTGAAGACCTCTCTGGTTAAGCTCAGATGTCCCCTCTTAATTCAGAAGAACACTCAAAGCTTCTTATGATTTTCCACCTGATGTAACTCCAAGTGGGATCATCAAAGCTCTAAGTGACAGTCTACAAATTTTTTTCACTACCAAAATGTTCTGACTTCACATTATATGTCAGAAAGCCCTTCATTGACCTCAACCCCAAAACAGCAAGATATTTGGGGAAAACAGGCAGAACATATTATGCATTAGCTTGAAATCTGAAGCTTGCCTTCCACCCACATAGTCTACTTCCCCAAGGGTAAGGGCCTTACGTTCAAAAGAAAAGTGCAGGAGTTCTAGGGCAAACCAATTAGGGGAGAACTAAAACTTTCAAAATTTCCCATTGATTCAGATGGGGTATTTTAACCCCGTGAATGCTAGAGGAGTCTCCAACCCATTGCGAATCCCCATTTCAATCAATAGGAATGTTTAGTTCTCCCCTATAGTGCAAATTCCTTGCCCACAGAACTACTTCGCTTTTTCTTTTCAGTATACAGTCCTTAATGAAGAAAAGGAAAGTGACTCAACAACTCACTAACGTTATCTTACTGGCTGGCAGCAGCTGTGTGCGATGATGTCAGTGAATGGAAGCCAAGACTGGAAACTGATCTACCCCTGTTCGTCTGTTCCCCTCCCCTAGTAGTGCCTTGTACCAACCTCATCTGATGACAGAGGATTCCTCCATGTGAGCTGGTGCGCTCTCTTGCCAATGAGACCGCTACAGCTCACAAGGAGGAAGCCTCTGTCAGAGTAAGAGGTGAGAACAAGGCACTACTTGGGGAGGGGGACAGATGAAGATTGACAGGCTGCAGTACAGAGCTATACCTCAGCCTGTAGAGAACTGATGTCACCGGATTACCTTTAAAAGCCAATATCTCGAAGAATAGAGCATTATACAAAACAAAAAAAAAACAAAAAAGATTACAGATTCAGTCCATAGGAGCAATTAAATGAAGGCAACATTAATACAGGTGAGAGTTCCCCTTTAGTGCCCATCATCCCCATCCAGGGAGTACAGTGAGTGTACTGAATGGTGTAGAGTAGGGGCTTAGGCCACCTTTCAACAGTTTCTGTAGTGCAATTTTGGTACAAACCAAGAACACCATAGGGAATAAATAATCAAGTGAACTATAGGGAATAATTTAAAGGGATAGTAATACCTAAAATGTAAAAAAAAATATGTTGTAGGGTTTATCCCCCTGAGTAAAACAAGAGTACTCCCACTGCTGAAAGATGTTTCATTCAAAAGTTATTAATTTTCAAAGTTGAATTTTTTAGGTGCAATATCACAGTGGCCTGAAATTTTACAGTGGCGCTGTTGCTACACCATCCTATGGAGATTTATGGTCCTGAGACCAGAGCTGTCCATAGGATCGTGTAGCAACAGCGCCACTGTACAATTTCAGGCCACTGTGATATTGCACCTAAAAAATTCAACTTTGAAAATTAATAACTTTTGAATGAAACATCTTTCAGCAGTGGGAGTACTCTTGTTTTACTCAGGGGGATAAACCCTACAACATATTTTTTTTTACATTTTAGGTATTACTATCCCTTTAAACCCTCAAGGGCTGGTGCCATGCCAGGAATGCCACGCCTGTCCGGACATGAAGGACCAGTGATGGTCCTGACATGTCACAGAAGTTTGTGATTGCGGCATGTGATCTCAGATCACGTGTCCGTTAAAAAAAAAATGTGTTATGGTCCTCCAGAGCACCCTAACCCCGAACTGTGTGGTCCTTAAGGAGTAAAAATCCCCAAAAATTCTGTCTATTTACAAGGGGTTTTTAACACCTTGAGTGCTTGAACAGTCTCCAATGTATCAAATTATTCTTAGTACATAGAAAGTGACCTTGCCTGTTAGTTCATACATGTTCCCCGATGTGTAAAATGCACATATATATCTATGTGTGACTATAGACTTTCTAATACAAAAGACCAAACACAAGGGATACATGCATATAGATTCATATAAAATATCCATGACATAAAATAACCTTGACCTATTACAAGCAAGAACTAAAAAAACAGCTTGATTTCTAAAGAGATCTCCAACACATTGCTTTCAAATTCATCACAGATCTCTATAGCATCCAAGAAGTTAAAGCGGAACTATCACCCAAATTAAGGTTACCTCCAAAAAATGATGCGCATAACAATATGCATATCCATGCTATTATCATCTGGAATACGTTCACCGTTATAGAGAAATCCAACTCATTCTGAGAAGGTCAGGCAGGCCTCAGCGCAGACATCTTGCCAAAGAGACATCTGCGCGCCTGCGCTGTCTGTTCCGGTTTCCTCTAGGAGGAGTTGCATTGTACCTTAAGGTACAGGAAGAGACTGACGGCACAGATGAGCAGATGTCTCTACAGGAAGCTGCTTGCCTTACCATCTCAGAATGAGTTGGATTTCTCTACAACAGTGGACTTATTCTGGATAATACTAGTATGGATATGCTTATCGCTATGTGCATAGTTATTTGGGGGCACTTTAATTTTGGTGATAGTTCCACTTTAAATAATAGCCTGTGAAGGATTGTAAACAGGTGCACGGACATTGAGCTTGACCTAGCCACACCCATAATTCAGAATATGGGTGTAGCCAGCACATTTGATGTGGAGCTCTGTGCTGTAGCCTGCTCTACCTATTGGTAAATCCAGCCCTGAATTCACTATTTATGCTTCTTTTTAAGGTAGATGAGAGTTAGTACCGTGTTAGCCGTAGAAATACAGGATGCAAAAATGTTTTTGTAAAGTTGATACCTTTATTGGCTAACTAAACAGATTTAAAATGCAAGCTTTCAAGACCTTTTAGGTCTCTTCCTCAGGCATGTTATACAGATAAATATGAAAACTTCTCTCTTAAATACAAGTACACATTGCATTGTTTATAATGGAAATCAGATAACAACGTTAGTCCAGATACCAATTCCTTGATCAGTCAATGGTAGAGGATGTGATTTAAATAGCATTCTTCCTCTGGGTCCAGGTATTTATGATTCCAGAGGGACTGTCGTAAAAGTTAATTCACCATTAAGTACTGTGACAGGAATTCCCTGTCCCTGTTCATGCCATAGGTCAAAGAGTCAAATTGTAACATTAATTTTACTTCCCATAATTTTCTGTCCCTCTGATTGCGAAATTGTCCCATTAGTACAGTCAATTTAATATCCCTGATACTGTGCCCACTTTGGCAAAAATGTTCTCCCACTGGTGTCTCTGTCTTTTTGTTGTTAATACTGGATCTGTGGGAATTAAACCTCTTATGTAATTTCTGTCCCGTTTCCCCCACATAAAGAGCTGTTGGGCATTTTGCACACATGATAAGGTATATTACATTGGATGATTTGCAGTTGAAATTACCATTGATCTTATGGTGTAACTGGGTGTTTGGGATGGGTATCTTGTCTGTGGTATAAATGTGTGCACAGGTTTTACACCTATCTGTTTAGTTAGCCAATAAAGGTATCAACTTTGCAAAAAAATTCTTGCATCTTTTTAAGGTAGACATAGAAAATGCACTCATGCATGTTCCTCGCTTTGTATATTATTACTGAAGCTGAAGGTGGTTGCACATCAAGCATAATGTGCAGAATGATGGTTTCTAAATATGACCATTATCGCTGACATTTTATTTAACCCCTTGGTGCTAGAGATAGCTTCTACACAGTGATAGGAAATGCACTGGAGATGTTGCTTGCGGCAAATGAGTTAAACTACTATCAGAACTGTGTATAAGGTCTCACTGGGATGGGAAAACCATACAAGTAATTTCTAGGTATATCTGGAACTCATACTAAGGCAATTACAGTATAGGTAAAGCTTAGTGACAAACTACTGAATATAGTTCACTGAATTTTAAGTAGTATAATATCGGTATGGGAAAAAATCAGATTAACAAAAGCTGTATTAAAGGGCACCATGCATAATTTGGGCCTGTATTCCACTTGCTTTACATTTGTCCCCAGATACATCACATTGTGATTACTGTTTGCTGCCTGCCCTTACCTTGGCTTGTTTTCCTCACATGGACCATTGCTGCCTGCTTTGGACTGTGTGACCTCTGCCTATTTCTGCAGATTATTTACTTCTGCCAGGGTACTGCCACTAGTGTTCTGTCTGGCCCACACATACCTGAGGGCTCAGCCCTTGGGAACATGTGGTTACGTAATAGAGCTACCCAAATATTGCCTACTACTAGTGATGAGCGAGCATGCTCGGCCGAAGCTCGGTTCGGCTCGAGCATCGCTCTGCTCGGCACATGGCGGTACTCGTACGAGTACTGCATGTGCTCGCCCGCCATGTTCGGGTCTCCTCCCCGCACGTTTTGCGGCTGCTGCGCAGCCAATAAACGTGCGGGGAGGCTCTGACATCAGTGTAATGCCAGCAGCCATGTTGGCTGCTGGCATTACACTGATTGGCTGGCCAGAACCCGTGATCGGGTGCTGTATAGCACCCGACGCACGAGTTCGGCTCATTCTTAGCCAGGGAGAGATGCGCTTAGGCAGGGAAAGTCAGTGTAGGGAGAATAAAATTGTTGAAACTCTTTCAAGACCCAAAAGTCCTTTTTAGGACTGTTGTGTGTGGGGGCAGCATTTATATTTTGTTTGGGGGGGCACAATTTCCTTTTTTTTGTGGGGGGGATATATGTAAGGTGACATATAATACTAGATGCACAGGAAGTCAGTGTAGGGAGAATAAAATTGTTGAAACTCTTTCAAGACCCAAAAGTCCTTTTTAGGACTGTTGTGTGTGGGGGCAGCATTTAATTTTTTTTGGGGGTGGCAGAATTTCATTTTTTTGTGGGGGGGGACATGTTCTAAGGTGACATTGTACTAGGTGCACAGGGACAAATATTTCACAGTGCAGTGACAAGCTGACATATTCTGTTAGGTGCAGCGCAGCGACAAAAAGGGCCATTTTAAACGTGTGCCTAGCCATAGATTATTGTCACATTCTGTTTAGTGTGCAAATTCACAAATTAACGTCACATATTCCGTTCACTGTGCCTAGCCGCAGATTAGCGTCACATTCTGTTTCGTGTGCCTAGCCGCAGATTAGCGTCACATTCTGTTTCGTGTGCCTAGCCGCAGATTAGCGTCACATATTGTTTAGTGTGCCTAGCCGCAGATTAACGTCACATATTGTTTAGTGTGCCTAGCCGCAGATTAGCATCACATATTGTTTAGTGTGCCTAGCCGCAGATTAGCGTCACATATTGTTTAGTGTGCCTAGCCGCAGATTAGCGTCACATATTGTTTAGTGTGCCTAGCCGCAGATTAGTTTTTATCTTCCTTTTTGTGTGTTTTACGGTCAGTCTGTAAAAATGGCGTACTACGGGTGAAACATCGTTCCCAGCAGCGACGTTGGAGTCCAAGATGCATCCAGACATCCTCCCTATGCTGTCCCTGAACCATTTCTGTGGTGTTTCCATCATTTTCTGACCTTTTCCTATGAACCAGGCACCCTCCCCTCATCAGAGCAGGGGGTGCCTGGTGTAATGCTCGAGTCCTCCCATTGACTTCAATGGGGCTCGGGTGCTCGGCCGAGCACTCGAGCCTCCGGGGGCGCTCGGCCAGAGCACCCGAACACCCGAGCATCGGGGTGCTCGATCATCACTACCTACTACCATTGGACTCTTCTACCAGCACATGACAGGTACACACATCTGAAATTATCCTAGTTTCCTAACTGAAACATTGCTGTTGGATCATCTGGGTAAGTATCAACAGCCTAAAACTCTTGGGGCTCGATTCTATTAGCCCTGTTAGTATCCAAAACAAGCGATGGTGGATTTGACAGCACAGTTTACAGTTCTATAAACTGTGCTGTCAACTATCACTGTCGCACAAAAATGTCCAACAGCAAAATTTGAACCCATTGGACATCACGTATAAAAAGCAGACTTTTCTATTCTATTTCATGTGCTGCCTTCACCGCATGTGAAAGACCACACTTTTCATGGCGAAAATCCTGTGCCATGAAAAGGAGACGTAGCATCCCTAACACATGGTGAAAACCACCAGTATGTGTTGGAAAATAGGAATAGATTAACCCTAAGAGTGCCAGTGGGGTATGCAAAGCATTATACAGAGTTGCATACCCCACTGGCATTCATAGGGTTAATCTAGAAACAGTTCACAATGTCCTGACAAAAACTTACCAGTAATCCTGATGTCCAGCGGGGTCGTGGCCATCTTCTTCTTATTTCTTCTTATCTTCAGTCTTGTTTCTTCTTGCTTGTTTTAAAAAAAAAAAATTCCATTGTTGCTGTCAATGCAAATAAAAAAAATGAAACCCCCAAAGATGCGTCCATTAACCCCTTTGAGTGTCAGAGGGGTAGCCCTCCAGAACTCAAAGGATTGATATCGATGGCATCTTAATGTCCCCTTTAAATAAAAAATCAAATGTTTTTAAATTTGCTCAGTAATATTAAATTTGGCCAATTTATAACCCCCCCCCCCTTGCCTCCACCACCAGCTGACAGGTGCAGAGCTCCCTTGTCATCTCTCGGACTGTTGCCAGAGCCAGACTGCCGGGATTTTGAGCCGAGACTGGCTTTTATATGCCAGTCTCAGTTCAAAATAAATTGGCAGCCTACAATTGGCTTATGCACTTCCCAGCCAATCAGCTTCTAGCGGTGTTCATCATCCTGAAGGGCTAGTACTTGAAAATATGTCAGTTGTTAGGATACCTTTAACCCTAATGCGGTGAATCAGTGATGTGCTTTATGGTTTAATCCTTTGCATGCCTGTGGATACAATATGAAGTGGGTGTTTACATATGATGTACTAGCTAATAAGTAGATGATTACTGATGACTATAGATGAACATTCCAAGTGTCTACAGTGCAAATTTTCAAAATTTTATTTTGAATGATCTGGAGAGCTGCAAGGTTAATATATTGGAACAATACCATAAAGTGTCCAATATTGTACCAAAACTTAAAATAGACAAGATTTACAATCATGGTCAACAATTTATAATAAATTATATTAGGCAGTTTAAAAAGCATCAAGTGATCTATGGGAGGATTTATCAGTGGACGAACAGCCCAGATGTATGCTACTGACAACACTGATCTGCCATGATTTGATGGCTCATCCTATATAATAATTCGCTAGGATGTTTGTCAGAAGCCGTCATGCACAGTAAAGACTGCCCAAAAGCACAGAATGCTGGGAGCATTCTGTGCTTTCGGGCAGTATCTACAGTGCATGACTACGTCGGCGGCAGGACACAGAACAGGACCGGCCTCTTAACATCACCCGGACCTTGACCCGTGTACACTGGCTTTTACATTAGTATAGAATAAAGGATCCCAAAGAGCTTTTAGTATAGGAAATATTTGCCCTGATGTTCAGTTTGGCTCAAATGGAATCTAGAGCCATAATCTTTATTGCCTTGCACAGTCTATTGGATCTCAACTAGTAGTGACATGAGAATTGTATAGCTTTGATGCTCCCAAATAAGTTAGTCATTTATCAGACCTTCCTGATTTGCCTACTAATATACAGTATAACTTTGTATGTTCCCTTTTGAAAGAAATATATCTAATCTTCTCTTAAATGTATCCATTGTATCTGCCATAACCACATCCTTGGGCAAGGAATTCAATAATCTAACAGACCTTACTGTAAAAAAAAACCTTCCTCTGCTGAAGTTTAAACCTCCTTTCCTCTAATCTCAAGGGGTGTCCCTTGGTCATTTGATCAGGCCTTGGAATGAATAGCTCACCACAGAGATCCTTGCATTGACCTCTTATGTACTTGTACAATATAATAAGATCTCCTCTTAGTCGTCTTTTCTCTCGAGTAAATAAACCAAGTTTGTCTAGTCGTTCCTCATACGTCAAGTCCTCCATTCCCTTAATTCATTTTGTTTCTCTACGCTGTACCCTCTCTAGTTCTAGTATATACTTTTTCATAATTGGTGTCCAAAACTGTACTGCACACTCAAGGTGAGGTCTTACCAATGATTTCTGCAATGGCAAAATTATGTTATCCACTCTCGCTTCAATACCGCTTTTTATGCAAGACAGGATTTTGTTTGCTTTTACCACTGCTATTTGACACTGGTCACTGTTTCCAAGTTTGTAGTTGACAAGGATACCCAGGTCTTTCTCTAGTAACGAGTCTCCTAAAATGATTCCATTAAGTTCATAAGTAGCCGTGGGATTTTTTCTTAACAAATGCATGACATTACACTTCCCCACATTAAACTTCATATTCCATTTGTTTGCCCAGTCTGCCATTTTATATAAATCCCTCTGTAGAGAGCAAATATCATGTTCTGAATTAATTACCCTGCATAATTTAATGACATCCCAAACAGTTTTCTAACCCCAGCATAGCTGTCAATGCCTGGACAGTAATCAAGTCAGTAATACTTGATCAATTCCCTTTTAAAAATACTCTCTTTAACCTTCCTCTTAAAATAATAAATTAGCACACCGAATACAATTATCACCTAAGTCAATTCAGTTGAAAGCTGATAGGTTTCTCTATCCAACATCAATTAACAGATTCCCCCTGATAATAATAATATTGCCACGGTCCAGGAGAGACGAAGCTTGGGTGCCTTTTCTCAGTGATGGTGACATCTCATCCAGCTTTGATTGTAATTGTAGTTGAATATATGAGTTAAGAAGACATCATTAAAAGTACATTATGTTTAATTGTTCCAACAGTGGAGACAGAGAGACCGTAGGTTTAATGTATAATGCGTAATTAGAGGAGAGCTAATCCATTAGACACTTATTGTTAAAGAAATTGTATTCCATCCATAAGTGCCAGATGACTAGCAGCATTACTCTACTGGGTGTTCATACCTGTGGATATATTCCAGGCTATGGATTAGACCGCCAAATGAGACTGTACGTGATGAAAATCCTGTGATGATTAAATGACATTCACATAAAGAGACTTTGTAATGTTAATGGATCTCTCAGGAATCTATTCTAAGAGCTTTATGTTCAAAAGAAAAGAGTAGGAGATATGGGGCAAACCATTTGCACTATAGGTGAGAGCTAAAAATGTAAAAATAAATTCCCATTGATTTAAAAGGGGATTTTAACTCCTTCAATGCTAGAAAGGTCTCCAACACAATGTGTTGGAGACCTCTGTTGCATTCAAGGAGTTAAAATCCCCATTTAAATCAATGGGAATGTTTAGTTCTCCCCTAAAGTGCAAATGGTTTGTCCCAGAACGCCTTCGTCTTTTTCTTTTGAATATACGGCCCTAAGAGCTATTTGCATTATATATTTTTACTCTCTAAGGGCCTTAACAAAGAAACAAAAGATGAGAGATTCTGAATAGTGTTGAGCGAGCATGCTCGGCCGATGCTCGGATCGGCTCGAGCATCGCTCTGCTCGGCACATGGCGGTACTCGTACGAGTACCGCATGTGCTCGCCCGCCATGTTCGGGTCTCCTCCCCGCACGTTTTGCGGCTGCTGCGCAGCCAATAAACGTGCAGGGAGGCTCTGACATCGGTGTAATGCCAGCAGCCATGTTGGCTGCTGGCATTACACTGATTGGCTGGCCAGAACCCGTGGTCAGGTGCTGTATAGCACCTGACCATCGAGTTCGGCTCAGTCTGAGCCAGGGAGAGCTGAGGATAGGAAGGGAAAGGCAGTGTAGGGAGGAAAAAACAAAAATTGTGACAAAAAAGAACCAAAAGTCCTTTTTAGGACTACTGTGTGTGGGGGCAGCAGGTTATATTGTTTGTGGGGGGAAAAAAACAAAAAAAAAAAAAAAAAAAATATTCTGTTTAGTGTGAAAAGTTGCAGATTAGAGCACATTCTGTTTAGTGTGCACAGTTGCAGATTAGAGCACATTCTGTTTAGTGTGCAAAGTTGCAGATTAGAGCACATTCTGTTTAGTGTGCAAAGTTGCAGATTAGAGCACATTCTGTTTAGTGTGCAAAGTTGCAGATTAGAGCACATTCTGTTAAGTCTTCAAACTAAAATATCAAAGTCACGTATTCCATTCAGTGTGCGTCGCCGCAGTTTAGCAGCACATTCTGAGTACTGTGCAGAGTTGCAGAATAGGAAGAAATACTGTTAAGTCTTCAAACTAAAATATCAAAGTCACATATTCCATTCAGTGTGCTTCGCCGCAGTTTAGCAGCACATTCTGTGTACTGTGCAGAGTTGCAGAATAGGAAGAAATACTGTTAAGTCTTCAAACTAAAATATCAAAGTCACATATTCCATTCAGTGTGCTTCGCCGCAGTTTAGCAGCCTATTCTGTGTACTGTGCAGAGTTGCAGAATAGGAAGAAATACTGTTAAGTCTTCAAACTAAAATATCAAAGTCACATATTCCATTCAGTGTGCTTCGCCGCAGTTTAGCAGCCTATTCTGTGTACTGTGCAGAGTTGCAGAATAGGAAGAAATACTGTTAAGTCTTCAAACTAAAATATCAAAGTCACATATTCCATTCAGTGTGTTTCACCGCCGTTTAGCAGCCTATTCTGTGTACTGTGCAGAGTTGCAGAATAATAAGAAATACTGTTAAGTTTTCAAACTCAAATATTAAAGTCACATATTCCATTCAGTGTGTTTCACCGCAGTTTAGCAGCCTTTTCTGTGTACTCTGCAGAGTTGCAGAATAATAAGAAATACTGTTAAGTTTTCAAACTCAAATATTAAAGTCACATATTCCATTCAGTGTGTTTCACCGCAGTTTAGCAGCCTATTCTGTGTACTCTGTACAGTTGCAGAATAATAAGAAATACTGTTAAGTTTTCAAACTCAAATATTAAACTCACATATTCCATTCAGTGTGTTTCACCGCAGTTTAGCAGCCTATTCTGTGTACTCTGCAGAGTTGCAGAATAATAAGAAATACTGTTAAGTTTTCAAACTCAAATATTAAAGTCACATATTCCATTCAGTGTGTTTCACCGCAGTTTAGCAGCCTATTCTGTGTACTCTGTACAGTTGCAGAATAATAAGAAATACTGTTAAGTTTTCAAACTCAAATATTAAACTCACATATTCCATTCAGTGTGTTTCACTGCCGTTTAACAGCCTATTCTGTGTACTCTGTACAGTTGCAGAATAATAAGAAATACTGTTAAGTTTTCAAACTCAAATATTAAAGTCACATATTCCATTCAGTGTGTTTCACCGCAGTTTAGCAGCCTATTCTGTGTACTCTGTACAGTTGCAGAATAATAAGAAATACTGTTAAGTTTTCAAACTCAAATATTAAACTCACATATTCCATTCAGTGTGTTTCTCCGCCGTTTAACAGCCTATTCTGTGTACTCTGTACAGTTGCAGAATAATAAGAAATACTGTTAAGTTTTCAAACTCAAATATTAAACTCACATATTCCATTCAGTGTGTTTCACCGCCGTTTAACAGCCTATTCTGTGTACTCTGTACAGTTTCAGAATAATAAGAAATACTGTTAAGTTTTCAAACTCAAATATTAAAGTCACATATTCTGTGTAAGATGAAGAAGGCGGGTAAAAAGGGACGGGGAAGTGGACGTGATCCTGAAAGTTCAGGGCGCGGGTCAGGACGCGGATAAACTGTGCCTGGTGCCAGAGCACAAGAAAGAAAGACATCCACCATACCTAGCTTCATGTGTAATTTTACAAGGCGTCGCAGGACATCACTCTCGAGGTCCGACCACTGCGAACAGGTGGTCGGTTGGATGACAGCTGATACTGCTTCCAGTCGGTTAAGCACCACCCTGTCTTCCACCAAGTCCACTCTCAGTAGCCAAGAGTCTGGTCAACATAATCCTCACTCTGATCATCCTTCCTCCCACCATACACGGTCTGGTCAAAGAAGTGATCCCACACTGGGATATAGTGAGGAGCTCGTCTCATCACCAATCCTTCATTTGACCCTCTCTCCAAGCACGCTTGCAGAGGAACATGACATCTTGTGCCCTGATTCACAACCTCTAGAGGCTACCCAATCTCAAGAAGATGACAGATGTGAACGGCATTTAAGGTCAAAGGAAGTAGTGGATGATGATGATGATGATGAGACACAGTTGCCATTAAATCAACCACTATTTCCGTCTCAAGACCTTGTTGAGGAGAATGTTATACAGTTGTCAATGACTGAGTATGTGGTGGGATCAAGACTTGAGGAGGATGATCAGAGTGAGGAAGTGGAGGAGGACTTGGTGGACGATGAGGTGACTGACCCCACCTGGGAAGGTGTAGAGCCGAGCGATGACAGCAGTCCTGAGGGTGAGCCATCTGCAGCACCGCAACAGGCTGGAAGAGGCAGTGGTGTGGCTACAGAAAGAAGGCGGACCGCACCAAACCGGCCCGCAAATGTTCCACGGAGCACCCCCTTGCGTAAATCTACCTTGCCAAGGGGTAGGTGTTCCGCGGTATGGCGTTTTTTTAAGGAAAGTGCGGACGACAAAAGAATTGTAGTTTGCAACCTGTGCCACACCAGAATGAGCCGAGGCATGAACACTAGAAACCTCACCACCACCAGCATGATCCGACACATGGCATCCAAGCACCATAGTAAGTGGGAGGAACGCCTGGATCGCCCATCTGTGTCTGCAGGCCACACCACTGCCTCCTCTTCCCCTGTTTTCGGTGCCGGCCAATCGCCTGTCGAAGGCGCAGGCCCGCATACCTCCCGCCCTGCACCTGTAGCATCTGAAGCACCATCAGCGACCACATCCACTTCCCTGTCCCAGCACAGCGTCCAAATGTCGTTACCCCAGGCATTTGAGCGCAAGAGAAAGTACCCAGCCACCCACCCACAGGCCATAGCACTAACCTCACACATTTCCAAATTACTGGCCATCGAAATGCTGCCATTTAGGCTTGTGGACACTGAGTCCTTCCGCAGCCTGATGGCAGCAGCTGTCCCTCGGTACGCGGTCCCCAGCCGCCACTACTTTTCCTGGTGTGCCATCCCCGCATTACACCACCATGTGTCCCGTAACATCACCCGTGCCCTGACCAACGCAGTTACTGGGAAGGTCCACTTAACGACTGACACATGGACAAGTGCTTGTGGCCAGGGACGCTACATTTCCCTGACGGCACACTGGGTGAATGTCGTGGAGGCTGGGAGCGACTCGGACCCTGGGATGGCACGGGTGCTACCCACGCCGAGGATTGCGGGCCCTACCTCCATCAGGGTTTCCACCAGCACCTACGTTATTGGCTCCTCCTCCTCCGTTTCCACCTCCGAATTCTCTACACACACCGCCACTCCCCCATCAGCCAGTAGCTGGAAGCAGTGTAGCACTGCAGTGGGGAAGCGTCAACAGGCCGTGCTGAAGCTGATCTGCCTTGGGGACAAACAGCACACGGCCTCAGAGCTGTTGCAGGGGATTAGTCACCAGACCGAGCAGTGGCTCTCGCCACTCAACCTGCAACCAGGCATGGTTGTGTGTGATAATGGGCGTAACTTGGTGGCGGCTTTGGAGCTCGGCAAGCTCACACACGTACCATGCCTAGCGCATGTATTTAATTTAGTGGTGCAGCGATTTCTAAAAACCTACCCCAATGTGCATGATCTCTTGACCAAGGTGCGCCGCGTGTGTGCACATTTCTGTAAGTCATCAACAGCTTCAGCCGGCCTGTTGAAGCTGCAGCAGCGCTTACAATTGCCAGCTCACCGGCTGCTGTGTGACGTGAGCACGCGCTGGAACTCCACCTTCCACATGTTGGCCCGGCTTTGTGAGCAGCAGAGGGCAGTAGTGGAGTACCAGCTGTTACACGGTCGTCGCCTCTCCGTTCAACTTCCTGTAATCAGAAGTGAGGAGTGGGAATGGATGTCAGACCTCTGTGAGGTTTTACGCAATTTTGAGGAATCGACACAGATGGTGAGCGGCGATAACGCTATTATCAGTGTAACCATCCCACTTCTGTGTCTACTGAAACGCTCGCTGCTCACAATTAAAACCGACGCTTTGCATGTGGAAGAGGTGGAAATGGGGGAGGAAGAGCTTACACAAGGTGATAGCCAGAGCACCCTCACTTCGTCTTCTCAGCGACAATTGGAGGAGGCGGAGGAGGAGGAGGAGGAGGAGGAGGAAGACACGGTTGTCTCCGCTACAGAGGGTAGCCATGGAACTTTAGTTCCATCTCTTCAGCGTGGGTGGGCAGAAGAGGAGGAAGAGGATGAGGAGATTGAGAGTCATCCTCCTGGTGAGGACAGCGAAATCTTGCCTGTTGGTACTCTGGCACACATGGCTGACTTTATGTTAGGCTGCCTTTCCCGTGACCCACGCGTTACACGCATTTTAGACAACACGGATTACTGGGTGTTCACCCTTCTGGACCCCCGCTACAAAGAGAATTTCTCATCTCTCATTCCTCCGGTGGAGAGGACAAGCAAAATGGTGCAATACCAGAAGGTTCTTGTTGAAAAATTGCTCCAAAATTTTCCATCTGACAACGCTGGCGGCAGAGTACGTGCTACCTTGGCCAACCGAGAAGGGGAGAAAAGGGGAGCACACAGCAGTTCCGAGAAAGGCAGGGCAACACTCTCCAAGGCGTGGGACACCTTCATGACACCCCGCCAGCACCCTCACCCTGATGCGCAGCCTAGTGTCACAAGGAGGGAAAAGTTTTGGAAGATGGTGAAGGAGTACGTAGCAGACCGTGTCAGCGTCCTCAATGATCCCTCTGTGCCTTACAACTACTGGGTGTCCAAGCTGGACACGTGGTATGAACTGGCACTCTATGCCTTGGAGGTGCTGGCCTGCCCTGCCGCCAGCGTTCTGTCTGAGCGGGTATTTAGTGCTGCTGGTGGCATCATAACAGATAAGCGTATCCGCCTTTCCACCGACAATGCTGATAGGTTGACACTTATAAAAATGAACAAGGCCTGGATTTCCCCTGACTTCTCCACTCCACTGGAGGAAAGCCCCGGGGGAACATAAACTCACTTTATATATGTTATTTACAATGATGGGAATACTCTGTATTCCCATTCACCCCTTCCACCCAAAAAACGGGTATATGGTTGACTCTTAATCTTCTCATCCTCCTCCTCCTCTTCCATATGCCCTGGGATATAATTTTTATATAGGGCCAGCTCACCAGCGGGCCCTGTGATATAATTTTTATATAGGGCCAGCTCACCAGCGGGCCCTGTTTGACAATTTTTATATAGGTCAGCTCACCAGCGGGCCTTCTCATATAATGTTTTATTGGGTCAGCTCTCTAGCGGGCCCTCTCATATAATGTTTTATAGCGTCAGCTCACTAGCGGGCCTTCGCATATAATGTTTAGGATGGTCAGCTCTGCAGCAGACCCTCACCCATAATGTTTTAGATGGTCGGCTCAGCGCACGTTTCCCTCTTAATCATGGCCTCAGTTCAATAAAATCAAGGAAATTTTTGGGAGAATTTGCCTCTGTGCACGTTTCCCTCTTAATCATGGCCTCAGTTCTGAAAATCAAGGAAATTTTTGGGAGAATTTGCCTCTGCGCACGTTTCCCTCTTAATCATGGCCTCACTTCCGAAAACCAAGGAAATTTTTGGGAGAATTTGCAGATGATATACAAGTAAATATACAGCAAATATTGTTTGGTAACAATTTTTCGCCTAAAGTCGTTTTTATTTTCCTTTTTGTGTGTTTTATGGTCAGTCTGTAAAAATGGCGTACTACGGGCGAAAGATCGTTCCCAGCAGCGATGTTGGAGTCCAAGATGCATCCAGACATCCTCCCTATGCTGTCCCTGAACCATTTCTGTGGTGTTTCCATCCTTTTCTGCCCTTTTCCTATGGACCAGGCACCCTCCCCTCATCAGAGCAGGGGGTGCCTGGTGTAATGCTCGAGTCCTCCCATTGACTTCAATGGGGCTCGGGTGCTCGGCCGAGCACTCGAGCCTCAGGGGGTGCTCGGTTAGAGCACCCGAACACCCGAGCATTGGGGTGCTCGCTCATCACTAATTCTGAAGCAAGCCTACTACACTGTTAATATGCATTGTGTGTCTTAACCCTTTGACTGTCAAAGAGGTACTCAATGCATTGCAAACTAATGCAATGCCCAACACTGTGGTACTCAAAGGGTTAACAAGTCCTCTTACACTCACAAGCTTGCATCCTTCCACATTTTCTCCAGAGTACATTAACTCTTTCAGTGCCCCAATCGTAGCCCCCTCACTGCCACTATAATACTCATGCTCGATTCACTACAAGATATTAACTCTTTCACTGCCCCAATTGTAGCCCCTCATTGCCACTAAAATTCTTGTGGTTGCTTCACTACAATATATTAACTGTTTTAGTGGCCTGCAACACATTCATTTCCAATGCATTACGTACCACTCTGGATTAAAAGGGTTACAGGCTGTTCTACTACCCAGCTCTGCAATGCATTAATTACAAATGCCTTACCTTACTCTGTGCCTGCAACGCCACCAGTACTGAGATCCCAGAAGCAAGCAGAGTGGTCTCATGGTTCCTTGGCCAACAAGAAGAAACCGTGCAAACTGGAATCGCCTCATACGACTGGGCTAGGGACATCCACAGATTGTACCTGAATGGAACTCACAATTCTGGGACTACCCATTCTCTTGGTATGTCCAGGACATAGAGGAAGGAGATGGGGATGATATTCTCTGCAAGGAGTAACCCTCCCCCATTATCTCCTCTTCCAAAAAACAAACATGCCCTTTCCACCATCTGCCACTCCTGTGATAAGGTAAGGAACTGCAGGGGCCTTCTTCAATGCACACACACAACAATACATACACATGCACACAATATATACACACATGTAATACACACACACTTGCAATACACACAAACAACACACACACACACACACACTCACAACACACATGCAATACATATGCACAACACACACATGCACCACACACAGAACACTCACCACATACACACACATACACACAATAAACAACAAACACTCAACACACAACACACATGCACAACACACATGCCAACACAACACAATACATACAACACAAACACAATACATACAAACGCACAACACACACACAATACACACAGGCACAAAACACGCACACAGGCACAACAGAGACAATACATACAGATACACACAATACACACACAAGACACACAACACACACATACAAAACACACACAACACACATGCACACTTAATACACACACATGCATGAAAAAACACAAATGCATAACACACCCAATACATACATGGAGTACACATACACACACACACACACACACACACAATAAACACTCACACACTCAACAAAAAAAAATACAACAATGCTCACACAATACACAGACACACACAACACACATGCCCACAATACATACACACATAAAAAACACATCCAAGACACACAGACACAAAAAACACACGCACAACACATACGAGCAATACACACAGACATAATACACCAAAAACACACGCGCACAACATGCACGCTCGCAACAAACAGGAAATACATATGCACAATGCAAACACATACACAGGCACAATACACGCACAACACATACACAATACATACATGTAATACACATGCACAACACAAACAATAAACACACACATAATAAACACAAACAATAAACACACACAGAAAAAACACATGCACAACACACACACAGACAATACACACACACGCACATGCCCACAATACGTATGCACAACACACCACAAAATACACAAACAATACACACATGCAATACACAAACAATATACACTAACATGCAATACACACACACATATACAACACACATGCAAAACACACAAACACAACACACATGTGCAAAACACACGCACACAACACGTGCAAAACACATGCACAATAGACATACACATGTACCCCTGAAAGGTTTACTTTTACAAGGTTGCATGCTCTTGATGAGTGCTGCTACAGGCTACGCTCTGTCAGAGAGGGAGAGCAGCCCTGAGCAGCACTTATCAAGTCAGACAGACTCACATTGTAGCACTTCTTAGAGGAAAGATCAGAAGGGGACGATAAAGTGAATAAGTATTAACATTAAATAATATGATGGCAATGTACTTATTTAAGTTTGATCTTTGTCAAGAAAGTGAAGACCGGTCACCAAGTCTTTAACTCTTTCTGTGTGACAGAATACACCCACATCCAGAGCTGCTCCGGGCTCTTTGTTCCTCTCGCTCTGAACGGAGCAGCGCTTATCATCATTTTATTGCAACCTTTCATAGCGTGACCTGAGAATCTCGCGCTTTCATGCAGTGCAAGATTCTCGGGTCGCCATTTGTGTCATGGCAACATGGTTAGTGCATTATTTGGTCACACGCTCTTCTGCATGCTACCTTTTAAAAGGATACCCTCCTGAAGTGCTCAAAGGACTTTATCTCCACGGG
The DNA here is from genome assembly GCA_037306005.1 of Rhinophrynus dorsalis. Lineage (NCBI taxonomy): Eukaryota > Metazoa > Chordata > Amphibia > Anura > Rhinophrynidae > Rhinophrynus > Rhinophrynus dorsalis. The sequence goes on along the minus strand of CM074721.1, from coordinate 88,874,076 downwards.
CAATGCTGTGCCCCTTTTACTAGGATAGATAGATACATACATACATATAGATATATACATACAGCCAATAAGCTAGAGATGTCCCCCAGCGAGGCTCTATAAGGATCATTTCTGAAATACTGATAAGATCTGAGCAGCGTCTCTCAGTCATTAACCCACTGAGGACCAGAGAGTGTGCAGCAGATTGTGAAGCCTCAAAGGGTTAGACGCCATTTGTCATCTGGTGCTGTGAAACATAACTTGTTACTAGAGGATTTCCAGTCTCTGACATGTTTACAGCTGAGTAAGTCTACTCTACTTGCTATCAGCTATCTCTGCATTCATTGAGCTATGCAGGTTGGGGAATAGTATGTACATGTACTTCATGATGAAGTCGGATCCTTAGCACAATGGGCCACATTGTCATTGTCTGCTGTCATGTATATCAATGTCCCTGTGAACCAGCTTTGAACTAAACTTAACGTAAAGGTCACTGCATGATCAAAGCACACAGTGACTCTTGGCAGGTCACTTACAATGCCAAGATCTGATCTGTTTTTATGACTGTTCAGTGCTCTTTCGGTAAACCCCTTGCTTTTTGAGACTTTAAAGGAAGTACAAGTCACCAGGGAAGAATGTTTCATTTCTGGTATTTGTGACAGGGCCCTGGGGCAGTATGTGAACCGAGCTATAACATATCATTACACAAGGCACTCTCGTATCTGCCAGCCAGATTACATCCCCAGAGCTCTTAGCATCTGCCTGAGGGCTCTGCAAATGCCCAGCATCTAATGTGCTGAATCACAACTATGTAGACTACCAACATGTTAACTAAGTACAAGCAGATAACACGTCTACCATATGTATACAAAAAATCATAATGTGGTATGCAGTCAAAATCCATAACGGACCACTAGGGATAATGACCTTAAAATGGCTTTTGACCCCTGGCCTAAAAAAGAAATAATTGAGCATGCTCAGTTCAATTCTATTATAAATATATGTTCTTCTCTGAAAAACAAGAATGGGGGGAAGTCCTGCACATGCTCAGTGAGACTAATGTACTAAGAAGGATCATGGATCAAACCAGCTGTACCATAGGGGACTAAAAAAATTCCTCAAATTCCTCAAATGGGAATTTAAACCTTTGGAGTGACAGAGCAATTCGTTGCATAGCACTCTGGCACTCAAAGGGTTAAACCCCTTGAATACTAGAGAGCTCTCCAATACATTGTGAAGCAATGTGTCTGAAGCCTTTCTAGCATTCAAAGGGTTAAACATGGCCATTTAAATTGATGGGAATTTGTATTTGTCCCCTGTTTTATTAAGTGATGTGCTGTATACCTCTTTAGTATTCCAGCCCCTTTTAACCCGTTGAGTGCCAGAGGGGAGATAACACCTCAAGTGAGATCACATCTCCAGTTCCAGGGTTATTCAATTGATCCTATGCAATAAGATTTCTCAAGTTGGAGAGAGCTCACTTCATTGGCTCCATGGAATGACTTAGGAAATGGAGAAGTGATTTCACTGGAGAACTTATCTCCTCTTTATCACCTCTTTATCACACCTTAGTGCATCTCCCCATAGGTGTTTTTACTACATCAGCCTCTGTGTGTTTTAAGGGGTCAATGCTACAAAACAAAACTGAGGTAAGTATGGTAGCATCTTAACTCGTTAGTGACCAGGAATTTTTGTACACTTGGAAAAGTGGGATTTTTGCGCCTGCACTCTCCATCTCTGCCTTTACCTTAAAGTTCAGTGGAACTCCCCTTTGGCAAATAACCTATCAGTGAAAAGACAGGACAAACAGTGCAGGTGCACGGATAACTCTTCACCAAGATGTCTGCACTGTCCTACTGAGGTAAGTTTCATATGATGTTATGATTCCAACTCAGCTGGTGCTGAAGAAACATTATTACACTATTTCCATGATTAACAAGCTACTAACAATTAATTGGGGATAACTTAAGTAAGCATGATAGTTCCGCTTTAAAGGAAAATAGGACTTTCCTTTGATGCCATATGCCACATAAAAAACAGGAAAACCAATTTATTCACATTGATGTTTGTGTAAACTTCAGTGTATGTGTCTATAAATTAGTATATATGTAAATAAATATGTTGAGTAGCTGAAAAAATGATTACTAGAAGACGAAAGAGTTGGCAATAGGTTAGGAAGTAAGAAAAAAGCTGTACCCATCAATCTTGTCCCCAGCACAACCACATTACATAAAAGTGTCCCCATTTTTGGCTATTTGACATAGAAGCTGTGTTCTCTGCTGCTCTCTTCCTCACGGTCACAGGGAGAAAGAGGGAGGCAGAGAACAGTGACAAAGGCAATGTATACTTTACATTGACTTTGTTGTGTGGCTCCGCTGGAACATGTGATCACTGTAGCAGCGATCACATGTGTGGAGCCACCAATGAAAGGCTAAAACTGACTGCTCTAGTCCTGCAGCAGTCAGTTACAACCACTCTACAATGCAGTGTGCCCTCTAAAGCAGCTTACTAATATTAACCTAGCTATGGTTTGCACATAATGGTATGTAAAACTAATTTCTGCATGCTTGTCTTTAATGCAGTTACATTCTTTAGTAGAATGTGGCCCTCAATTGATTCTTCTCTTCTCAGTTTGGCCATTATGGAAATACGTTTAGACATCCCTGTTGTAACCTAACAAATTAGACTAAAGGCGCAACTAGCAAACATGAAATCCAATATGTAACATATTTTCTGTAAAAAGAAATCACTTCCCAGCTATGTCCTTTTAACCTTCTCCTGCTACCTTATTCGTTGACAACATCAAAATATCTCATCTTGTCAGTCTTCACATGGCTCATCTGGGGGGGAGATGTGCTAAAGTATGATTCAAAATGTTCTTCTTTGGTTCCTCTTTCTCTCCCTTCCCCTTTCAGTTGCACTGTTGAAGCACCAAAGGATTCACTTCTGGGACCTCTGCTGTTTTCTATCATACTATGTGCCCTGAAAAGATTTTTATATCTTATGTCCTTCAGTGTAACCTTTACTGTCATGACACTCAATATACTTCTTTTCCCCTGACCTAATCTACTTTCTTGAGACACCAGCTCTATATCTGCTATATCCCTCTTAATGTCCAGACAAATAAAACTAAACATATCAAAAGCCAACTAATAGGTTGTGCAGAATATTATCCAGTAGGAAGAAATCATTGGAAAAGAGGGATTTGTACTTCCAGTTGGAGTTCATGTGGGATGTTCCTTCTCCGCGGTGTCAAGGTACAAAAGAGTTCATGTGTATCTGTGCATGTATACAGATGATATGCGTTTGTGTCCATTATGATATCAGTGCGTTATTTCAGAATCAAAATGTGGGAACATCAGAACTCAGTGAGGGAAAGCAGAACCGAGTGCAGGAACACCTCAACATAATTTTTATTATTATTATCTTTTATTTATATAGCGCAAACAGATCCACACTACTGCACAATAGGTAATATACGTACAGAGACATTAAATAGTACAAATGGAACATAGAAAACTAAAGGATCAGAGATCCCTGCTTGTTAGCGCTTACAGGAATTATATTACATCCTCCTGCTCTGCCATAGTCTGGGTCCTTGTTGCGTTTTCTCTTTTATGCCCTGCGGGAGTTATATTCCCAGCCTCAGAAAGCAGTCTGTATGGTCACTGATAGCAGGACTACCACTCCCAGAATCCTCCACTCCACAGCCAATCAGCGTACAGCCTAGGACTTCCTTGCCCTCTGGAGTGCATGTAAGAGGGGCATCTGACTAGAACAAGCTCTTTGAGGGCTGTCAGGACGCTTGTTATTCCCAACAAAGGACTCTGGTGATTCTTCTAAGAGTTTGATAAGTGCGGTAGAGGACGTGGATGAATTCACCCTTGCAGGAGTCTGACGAGTACGGTAGAAGAATCAAGTGAATCCAAGGTTGGCATACTAGACGGTGGAGTAGACACAGCAACGTGGACGCCAATGCCGGGAGACAGATAAGCGATTTGTATTTTTATATTTCTGTACGTGTTTTTAAATACATGCGCAGTATGTTTTAAAATTATTAAAAACATTGCTTTTAGATGGAATCTCCCTCTTGCGCCCTTCATTTATAGATTTTCTTTGGATGTATGTGTGAAAGAGGCCACTCAGAAGGTGCTGCAGAGAGAAGAGTTCTATGTGAATACGTGTTATGTCCATCATATTCATCATTTCATCTTGTCATCCTCATCTCACCCATTCATTTAATCCATTGCTTTACCTGGATCTAATTGTTCATATGGACGATTGAGATAAGTGACTGTCTATAGACACGGAAAGACATTCTAATTTCATTTATCATTCATTTATCATTTAGATTAAACTGTTTTAAGAGCTAAACAGAGAATCTATTAGAAGTTGGTTAAGGAATTTCACTTTCCTATAGGTTTGGTTTATACACAGGCGCATTCTAATATCTAGTTTATATAGGAATTACATTTTACTTGTATTTCCTTCCACTGGAGTTTTTTCTGAAAGGAAAAATATAGTCCCTTTTCCAAGGACATTCTCACAAGTAAGGACATGCCAACTGTTTCACATCCCTATCTGTAAAACTCTCTAACATCTAAGTCAATATCATAGTTTATATACCTAAAGCAATTATGCGCAAGGTGTCTGTGATAACTTAAAACTAAATTAATAGGATACAATTTATGAGTTAACAATTGCAAAATAACTGTATTTGATATTATTTTTGTTTTTCTTAGAGGAGGCTGGGTTATGTATTGCCTGCTACAAAATAATGTGCACATATTAAATGATAGTCTCAGATCCACATACATACTGTAAGACAACCCAGCCTTGTTCCACTGGTAGTCATTGAACTACATACAGTGACTGATACCCCAGACTTGTTTCACTGTTCACCAGTAGTCACAGAACCACACAAACATTCTCTGACACACTGTCTTTGGTCCACTATCCACTGGTAGTCACAGAACCACACACATATACTGCCTGATACTCCATTCATATTTCCTGTCCATCATTACTTACATTTGTTCCATCAAACCTCTTTTACTTCTCCAAGTAACTTAAAAAAATCTGTTTGCACCTTTAAAACAAAAAGACAAAATAAAAAAAATGGATAAAAATAATATTTTTTGCTTTTAGGGTTAAAATTAGTTAGATTTTAATTTTCACTAGGAGTATCGACTTTGAAGGGCATTTGAATGCTGTGATGGTTAATAAAAACCATTACAAATTCTGTTTCCATGCCAACCATCTTTGGCCTAGAGCCTACCCTCAGCCCTCTCTCTTCATTGTAATAATGTGATACAGCTGAACATATTGCTTCTAAAGATTTTCGGGGGGGATTTACGTATATATATTTAACCCCATGGCTGCTGGAGATTAAGCCAATGCATTGCTTTGTAATTTGTTTGCAACCAAGGGGTTGACTGTTATCAAATAATTACATTTCCAGCCCACATAAAAGCACAATAGTTAATCCTGAAATAATAATAATAATAATAATAAAAATAAGGGTTAAATATTTAACCCTTTGGGTGGCAGAGTGGTATGAAACGCATCAAAGCAATGCGTTGCGTACCACTCTGGCACTCAAAGGGTTAAAGCTCTTCTGTTCCAAATGGTACTCAAAACACTCACAGTATTGAGGGGAACACACAGTTAAAGATTAGGGAAGGAGAAAATGATAATGGACAGGATGGCTCTAAGATTTATGATGTGTTAATTAAAAGCTCTGAAAAACAGAAATTTCTCTAGTCTGTTTTTGAAAATGGGTAATGTTGGCTAGTTTTTTACTGTTGGTGGCAAGAGAGTTCCACAATGTTAGTGCTGCATAACGTAAAGCTTGGGCTTTAAAAGTACATAGGGAGATAAGGGGGACTGCTAACGTGTTGACTTGCAAATCTCAGTGGGTGAGTTGGACCATAGAAATGAGCAGCTCCATGTTGCTGAGACACAAATGATGTACAAATTTATATGTAAGGAAGCCAAACTTAAAGTCTATGTAATGTTCTACAGGGAGAAAGTGTAGATCATGGAGGATAGGGGTTATGTTCCAGGCATATGGATGGTTTGTTAATAACCTGGAGGCACCATTCAGTACCAATTGCAGTCTGTGCAGCTCTTTATTTGGAAGTCATATACAAAGTCAATTGCAGTAGTCCGATCTTGAGGATACAAAGGCAAGAACCACTGTGGAGAGGTATACTGGAGGTATCAGGTGCTTTATCTGGGTTATGTTTCTCATATGGAAGAAGGAAGATTTGACCACAGCTGATATCTAATGTTTGAGTGTCAGACCACAATCTAAGACAATCTCAAGTTCCAGGGCCTTCTCTTCTCAGTCACTTCCTGAAGCCAGACGACACTGGGCTATGAATTATAAGTGCTGACAAGTGGGTTTCTAATTGTCTTGCTACTATTTTCTCAATGACCTTTCCTAGGAAGGGAAGGTTTGAGACATGCCTCTAATTTACCATGCAGTCTGGATCCACTGATGGCTTTTATAGAAGTTGTTTAACAAGTACTTGTAACGGTTTTTTAAGACACTCAGACCAGCAGGTAAAATAAAACACAGTTTTATTTAAAAAAAATAAAGAGTAAAGAACGCCCTCTACAGGCAACACACGAATAATAGCGATCAAAGATTGAGATGCTATCACAGGTTAAGTATACAGAAGCATAAGTATCACATATACTATCTCAGGATATGTACACAGTAGCGAGGACACTCAATGGTTAAATACAATGCTCAGTCAGTCTCTGTTGTGGTGTTTGGCACACCCAAGATGGTGATCAGGCAGCTATTAGCGAAAGTTCTTAAGGCTGGAATGCTGCAGCCAGTACTGAATATTGGTAGAATCTGCAGAGAAGTTGCAGTGAATAGCCCCCACGGGCGTAGCAACGGAGAACTTAATCTGCAAGTGCTTGAGTCGATAGCCCCCACGGGCGTAACAACGGAGACTGCTACAATGCAAGAGCTTGCCAATAGCCCCCATGGGCGTAATAACGGAAACCAACTGCACAGGAAAGACTTGAGCCAATAGACCCCACGGGCGTATACCGGAGACAACCTGCAAGAGCTTGAGCCAGTAGCCCCACGGACGTAACAACGGAGACTGCTATAATACAAGAGATAGCCAAGAGCACCCACAGGCATACTAACGGAGAGCACTCTGTGCTGCAACTTTATGAGCCAATAGCCCCCACGGGCATATTAACGGAGAGCACTCTGTGCTGCAAGTATATGAGCCAATAGCCCCCACGGACGTATACCGGAGACAACCTGCAAGAGCCAATAGCGCCACTACCGGTCGCGGTAACGTATACTGACTACTCTGCTGATGGAAGGATGAGCCGCCGTCTAGATCAGGCTTGTAACGCGGCCGGCTCTGCAGAAGTAGCGACCAAACAGTATAGGCTCAGCAAGTTACGTGAATGCTCAGATAACGAAATAGCAGCACTGCAAGGGTTAAGCAGCTCAAGGATCGAAGGCTCAGTAGTCATGGAAAGTGCTCTGCAAGTGTCAGGGAAGGCTCTGCAATGGAAGCACAGCCCTGCAAAAGATAACGGAGACTCAGCACTGGAGGCACAACTCTGCAGGACTACAGAGGCAAACGATCAGCCCGGAAAGCGGGCTCAGCGGAAGTCAGAATGTCGCCACGGCGACACTAGCAGCAGGAAGCAGAAACAAGCAGGTCACTGGAACAAGCCAGTTCAGGTCACGGAGCAGGAAGTCAGCCAGGCCAGATCGGTACACGGAGGTGGTTCTCAGACAAGCCAGATCAGTCACGAGCAGGAACGTCAGCCAGGCCGGGTCGGTACACGGAGGTGGTCCTCAGACAAGCCAAATCAGTCACGAGCAGGAACATCAGCCAAGCTGGGTCGGATCACGGAGCAGGAACACAGGAACGTAGTCAAGACAGGCCAAATCGGTACACAGGAATCAGGAAAGCACGAACACAGCAACAACAACACTGGCTCTGGAACACCACGAAAAGGCACCTGACAGGGGTCAATGACCAGTCATAAAAAGGTCACCAGGGGCGGGCCAAACAGACTCAGCCAATCAGAGTGCACCACAAGCAAGAGTGACAGAGAGGGATCATGGGCACCGTGATAGTACTTCCTTCAATGATCCTAGAAAGATGCCTGTCTAGAGAGAGCAGTTGACTATGTATGCAAAGACTGGACTGATTATGTCAACACATACCCTGAGAACATTAGTTTACAACAGCAAAGTTTGACCATGAAACTACAGAGCTCAAATCTGCACACCTAGGTGGTTGGCATTCACAGAGCAAAACCCTTGGAATGCTAGTTCGAATAGAAGATATGTTGTTTGTAAAAAAAAAAAAAGGACTAACTCATTGAATTGTGATTGGGACTGTCTTACATAGTCTTTCCACAGCACAGAAGTGCTGAGCTGGTCAGTTTTCTACTGCTATGATCTCTCTAGACAAGAATTCTAATTTCTTTCAGGTGATTGTGAATTTACATTTTGCAATGTTTTTCTGTCACAGCTTACCTTGTTTCCAGTGCCACCGCTTCAGCGACGTTCAGCATCATTCCACGTGTCATCTGCAGGAGCGAGGCTTCAGAGTGAAGCAGACCTCTGTTTTATGCCATGCTTCCTGTAGTCTCCTCCTACCTACTTCCTTCCTCTGAACCTGCTCCTCCTACCTACTTCCTGAGGAGGGGTTTAAAGGGCAGCCTGAGTCCTGAGCCCTTGCGTTGTTGTACAAACAGTTCTGTTTAGTTTGGGTTCTGTGTATTGACGTGGCTTATCTGACCATCTAATCTGGTGCTGACCAGTGGCTCTGTCTGACTACTCTTTTGCCTGCTCCCATTGTGTAGTGGATACCCAATCTGGTGCGGACCTGTGGCTCTGGCTGACTACCTGAACTGTGTATGACCAGGCATGTCTGACGATCCAATCTGGTGCTGACCTGTGGCTCTGCCTGACTATTCTCCTGCCCGATCCTTGTGTATAGTAGACACCCAATCTGGTACAGAACTGTGGCTCTGGTTGACTACCCGATTTGTGTATTACCTGGCTTGTCTGACTATCCAATCTGGTGCTGATCTGTGGCTCTGTCTGACTATTCTCCTGCTTTCTCCCATTGTGTAGTAGACACTCAATCTGGTACAGACCTGCGGCTCTGCAGGTGTAAGGCAGGATCGTTCAGGTACCGCTGAGAAAGGAGACGGCCGTCTCCTTACTGACTGCAGGCTTGAGTCAGTACTTCCCCCTTACCGTATCATCTTTAGGGAGATGCCTAGATCTACCTGCTGACTGCAGGCGTGAGTCAGATATGTTTCCTGTGGTTCTGAACCAAGACTTTGTGTTCCTGCTCCTATTCCATTCCTGCTCCTGTTCCTGGTTCCTGAGGAGACTACCAGAGGCTTCGGCCTAGTCTGTAGCAGAGTGGTCTTTCTTGGCAACTTACTATTTCTGATAGTAGCGTTGCGGGTTAGTGACCCTATGCTTTTCCTGCTTCCTTACTTCTGTGTGCTACCTTATTGTTTATCAATAAAGATTATTTTACAATACTGTACTGACTCCTGGTTTGTTCCTGGGAAACCTGACAGTTTCAAAAATGCCTTGGATAACTCTAATCTTCCTCCAACACCATTTAGTCCTGTGCCCCTTCTTTTTAAATTCCCTTATAGTATTGTGAAACCAAGGAGAGTAGCAATGCAAGGAGAGGGGTCACCAATGCACAAGAGCAAAGCTATCCATTGTTATAATAGTGCACAAGAGGACAGGAGTCCAGTCAGCCACTCATTACTTGAATGGGCTGCTATGAAAACTCAATATGGTGATGATCCAAACAAATGATGGGATAATTTGTTAAGCCAAAGATTTCCAGGCCAATATGGAAAATAAGTGTCAAATGTATGGCTCCTTTTAAGACTAGAAGTAGTAGTTACCTGTTTAAGACCCAATGTATTAATTTTGCTGAGGAACAAACTGTGAATGATTTTCATCAACCTAGACAATGAAGCCCCCCAGTTGCAATGCATTGCATACCCCTCTGGCACTAAAAAGGGTTAAGGTATAACTTTTAACCCTTTGAGTGCCAGATATGTATCCAATGCATTATAATGCAATGCATGGAGGTATCCAACACATTATATCACTCTGCGTTGGATGCCTTTCTGACACTCAAAGGGTTTTAAATGAAACATATCCCAAAAGGATAGGTGTATCCTACAGGAAAAGCTCTATAATATAAAATGTTTTTCTTCTTTTATGTGAGACAGTTACTATAACAAAAAAGGACCCAACTGCCCCATTACAGCTGATAGGTATGAGTATTTTCCCTGTATCCTATATAATAATGCTGTCATGCGCAGTAGAGACTGCCCGAATGCACAGAATGCTGGGAGGTGTAGGAATGCTGGGAATTCTGTGCTGGGAGCATTCTGTGCTTTCGGGCAGTTTCTACAGTGCATGACTTTGTCGGCGGCAGTACGCAGAGCAGGACCAGCCTCTTAAACCTTTGAGTGCCATTGGCACTCAAAGGGTTAACATCACCCGGACCTTGGCCCGTGTACACGGGCTTTTACACTAGTATATAAATGTTTGAATTAAAACATTTTGTCACTTTGGCAGTAATTTACTAAATGGATAAATAGCCTGTGGGCTATTCTTCCACTTTTCACACTGAAAAAAATTGCTAGTTTACCAGTTACTGTAAAAATGATTGCTGCGGGCAAGATTAAATAGGGTTGCTAGTACTATAAGGGTGTTAAATGGAGAGAGGCTCAGTGGGATCCCTTCTCACATTTCCTCTAAGAAACAGAAAAGAGAGATACTGTATGAATTCTTCTGTAGTCATGAAAAAATATCATGCGTATCAAGTAGCACAAGTGGAAAAAACACACAAAACAGAGAGAGCACATGTATCAACAGCAGAACTGAGAAGGAGGAGAGGGAGGGGGGATTTGACCAGTTGCCATCAATTGCAACAGTTGGACCCAGTGCTACTGTGAACACTGCTGAATGACTGACAAATAATAATACAAGATTTTATTTGAATAAATCATGATACAGTATATAATTTGTCTAACATTTCTTCCTATTCATCATCATCATCATCTATTATTCACCACCACTAGTGATGATCGAGCACCCCAATGCTCGGGTGTTCGGGTGCTCTGACCGAGCGCCCCCGGAGGCTCGAGTGCTCGGCCGAGCACCCGAGCCCCATTGAAGTCAATGGGAGGACTCGAGCATTACACCAGGCACCCCCTGCTCTGATGAGGGGAGGGTGCCTGGTCCATAGGAAAAGGGCAGAAAATGATGGAAACACCACAGAAATGGTTCAGGGACAGCATAGGGAGGATGTCTGGATGCATCTTGGACTCCAACGTCGCTGCTGGGAACGATGTTTCGCCCGTAGTACGCCATTTTTACAGACTGACCGTAAAACACACAAAAAGGAAGATAAAAACGATTTTAGGCGAAAAATTGTTACCAAACAGTATTTGCTGTATATTTACTTGTATATCATCTGCAAATTCTGCAAAAAATTTCATCGATTTTTCGGAACTGGGGCCATGATTAAGAGGGAAACGTGCGCAGCGTAAAGCAGGTGTTCAACGTGGTTATGGCCCGGGTAAGGTACAGCATTCAGGAACGGAGGCAGCAGCTACCACAGGTTTTACAACATGTCCGTTTGCCCTTGTTAAGTCCAAAATTTATAGTCGTAACAGTGGGGTCTGATCCATTGAGTAAAAGTGACGAAGTGACTTAGTGGATGAAGCCAAGAACTACCTTCTGCTCTGTCGAACACCCCAGCCCTATTTAATTCAAAGGGAGGACCTGAGGCACTCCGATACAACCTGTATATCACAAAATGGAGGGCCTCATTCACATTGTGGTACAATAGTTCAGGTAGTGGTCCAACACTCATAAAGCCTATGCACTAAGTGAAAGGGCTGCCAAAAATTAGACTGCAATGTCACTCCAATACACCCTTTATTACACATAAAGGAGGGCATCATACACACCCTTGAAAAATTAGGATTAATGGCCTGCTGGTGACCCTCTAAAACATTAGGGGCGACGGCATGCCGCTAAGCTGACCATCTAAAACATTAGGAATGAGGGTCTGCTGCTGAGCCGACCATCTAAAACATTATGGGTGAGGGTCTGCTGAGGAGCTGACCATCCTAAACATTATATGCGAAGGCCCGCTAGTGAGCTGACGCTATAAAACATTATATGAGAGGGCCCGCTAGAGAGCTGACCCAATAAAACATTATATGAGAAGGCCCGCTGGTGAGCTGACCTATACAAAAATTGTCAAACAGGGCCCGCTGGTGAGCTGGCCCTATATAAAAATTATATCACAGGGCCCGCTGGTGAGCTGGCCCTATATAAAAATTGTATCACAGGGCCCGCTGGTGAGCTGGCCCTATATAAAAATTGTATCAGAGGGCATATGGAAGAGGAGGAGGAGGATGAGAAGATTAAGAGTCAACCATATACCCGTTTTTTGGGTGGAAGGGGTGAATGGGAATACAGAGTATTCCCATCATTGTAAATAACATATCTAAAGTGACTTTATGTTCCCCCGGGGCTTTCCTCCAGTGGAGTGGAGAAGTCAGGGGAAATCCAGGCCTTGTTCATTTTTATAAGTGTCAACCTATCAGCATTTTCGGTGGAAAGGCCGATACGCTTATCTGTTATGATGCCACCAGCAGCACTAAATACCCGCTCAGACAGAACGCTGGCGGCAGGGCAGGCCAGCACCTCCAAGGCGTAGAGTGCCAGTTCATACCACGTGTCCAGCTTGGACACCCAGTAGTTGTAAAGCACAGAGGGATCATTGAGGACGCTGACACGGTCTGCTACGTACTCCTTCACCATTTTCCAAAACTTTTCCCTCCTTGTGACACTAGGCTGCGCATCAGGGTGAGGGTGCTGGCGGGGTGTCATGAAGGTGTCCCACGCCTTGGAGAGTGTTGCCCTGCCTTTGTCGGAACTGCTGTGTGCTCCCCTTTTCTCCCCTTCTCGGTTGGTCAAGGGAGCACGTACTCTGCCGCCAGCGTTGTCAGATGGAAAATTTTGGAGCAATTTTTCAACAAGAACCTTCTGGTATTGCACCATTTTGCTTGTCCTCTCCACCGGAGGAATGAGAGATGAGAAATTCTCTTTGTAGCGGGGGTCCAGAAGGGTGAACACCCAGTAATCCGTGTTGTCTAAAATGCTTATAACGCGTGGGTCACGGGAAAGGCAGCCTAACATAAAGTCAGCCATGTGTGCCAGAGTACCAACAGGCAAGATTTCGCTGTCCTCACCAGGAGGATGACTCTCAGTCTCCTCATCCTCTTCCTCCTCTTCTGCCCACCCACGCTGAAGAGATGGAACTAAAGTTCCATGGCTACCCTCTGTAGCGGAGGCAACCGTGTCTTCCTGCTCCTCCTCCTCCGCCTCCTCCAATTGTCGCTGAGAAGACGAAGTGAGGGTGCTCTGGCTATCACCTTGTGTAAGCTCTTCCTCCCGCATTTCCACCTCTTCCACATGCAAAGCGTCGGTTTTAATTGTGAGCAGCGAGCGTTTCAGTAGACACAGAAGTGGGATGGTTACACTGATAATAGCGTTATCGCCGCTCACCATCTGTGTCGATTCCTCAAAATTGCGTAAAACCTCACAGAGGTCTGACATCCATTCCCACTCCTCACTTCTGATTACAGGAAGTTGAACGGAGAGGCGACGACCGTGTAACAGCTGGTACTCCACTACTGCCCTCTGCTGCTCACAAAGCCGGGCCAACATGTGGAAGGTGGAGTTTCAGCGCGTGCTCACGTCACACAGCAGCCGGTGAGCTGGCAATTGTAAGCGCTGCTGCAGCTTCAACAGGCCGGCTGAAGCTGTTGATGACTTACGGAAATGTGCACACACGCGGCGCACCTTGGTCAAGAGATCATGCAAATTGGGGTAGGTTTTTAGAAATCGCTGAACCACTAAATGAAATACATGCGCTAGGCATGGTACGTGTGTGAGCTTGCCGAGCTCCAAAGCCGCCACCAAGTTACACCCATTATCACACACAACCATGCCTGGTTGCAGGTTGAGTGGCGAGAGCCACTGCTCGGTCTGGTGACTAATCCCCTGCAACAGCTCTGAGGCCGTGTGCTGTTTGTCCCCAAGGCAGATCAGCTTCAGCACGGCCTGTTGACGCTTCCCCACTGCAGTGCTACACTGCTTCCAGCTACCGGCTGATGGGTGAGTGGCGCTGCGCGCAGAGAATTCGGAGGTGGAAACGGAGGAGGAGGAGCCAATAACGTAGGTGCTGGCGGAAACCCTGATGGAGGTAGGGCCCGCAATCCTCGGCGTGGGTAGCACCTGTGCCATCCCAGGGTCCGAGTCGCTCCCAGCCTCCACGACATTCACCCAGTGTGCCGTCAGGGAAATGTAGCGTCCCTGGCCACAAGCACTTGTCCATGTGTCAGTCGTTAAGTGGACCTTCCCAGTAACTGCGTTGGTCAGGGCACGGGTGATGTTACGGGACACATGGTGGTGTAAGGCGGGGACGGCACACCGGGAAAAGTAGTGGCGGCTGGGGACTGCGTACCGAGGGACAGCTGCTGCCATCAGGCTGCGGAAGGACTCAGTCTCCACAAGCCTAAATGGCAGCATTTCGATGGCCAGTAATTTGGAAAGGTGTGAGGTTAGTGCTATGGCCTGTGGGTGGGTGGCTGGGTATTTTCGCTTGCGCTCAAATGCCTGGGGTAACGACATTTGGACGCTGCGCTGGGACAGGGAAGTGGATGTGGTCGCTGATGGTGCTTCAGATGGTACAGGTGCAGGGCGGGAGGTATGCGGGCCTGCGCCTTCGACAGGCGATTGGCCGGCACCGAAAACAGGGGAAGAGGAGGCAGTGGTGTGGCCTGCAGACACAGATTGGTGATCCGGGCGTTCCTCCCACTTATTACGGTGCTTGGATGCCATGTGTCGGATCATGCTGGTGGTGGTGAGGTTGCTAGTGTTCATGCCTCGGCTCATTCTGGTGTGGCACAGGTTGCAAACTACAATTCTTTTGTCGTCCGCACTTTCCTTAAAAAAACGCCATACCGCGGAACACCTAGCCCTTGGCAAGGGAGATTTACGCAAGGGGGTGCTCCGTGGAACATTTGCGGGCCGGTTTGGTGCGGTCCGCCTTCTTTCTTTAGCCACACCACTGCCTCTTCCAGCCTGTTGCAGTGCTGCAGATGGCTCACCCTCAGGACTGCTGTCATCGCTCGGCTCTCCACCTTCCCAGGTGGGGTCAGTCACCTCATCGTCCACCAAGTCCTCCTCCACTTCCTCACTCTGATCATCCTCCTCATTTCTTGATCCCACCACATACTCAGTCATTGACAACTGTGTATCATCCTCCTCATCAAGGTCTTGAGACAGTAATAGTGGTTGATTTGATGGCAACTGTGTCTCATCATCATCATCATCCACTTCCTTTGACCTTAAATGCCGTTCCCCTCTGTGATTGGGTACCCTCTAGAGGTTGTGAATCAGGGCACAAGATCTCATGTTCCTCTGCAAGCGTGCTTGGAGAGAGGTTCAAATGAAGGATTGGTGATGAGACGAGCTCCTCACTATATCCCAGTGTGGGATCACTTCTTTGGCCAGGCCCTCTATGGTGGGAGGAAGGATGATCAGGGTGAGGATTGTGTTGACCAGACTCTTGGCTACTGAGAGTGGACTTGGTGGAAGACAGGGTGGTGCTTAACCGACTGGAAGCAGTATCAGCTGAAATCCAACCGACCACCTGTTCGCAGTGGTCTGACCTCGAGAGTGATGTCCTGCGACTCCCTGTAAACTGAAACATGAAGCTAGGTATGGTGGATGTCTTTCTTTCTTGTGCTCTGGCACCAGGCACAGTTTCTACGCGTCCTGACCCGCGCCCTGAACTATCAGGATCACGTCCACTTCCCCGTCCCTTTTTACCCGCCTTCTTCATATTACACGGAATATGTGCTGCTAATCTGCGGCTAGGCACAGTGAACGGAATATGTGACGTTTATTTTTTAAACTTTGCACACTAAACAGAATGTGCTGCTAATCTGCGGCTAGGCACAGTGAACGGAATATGTGACGTTTATTTTTTAAACTTTGCACACTAAACAGAATGTGCTGCTAATCTGCGGCTAGGCACAGTGAACGGAATATGTGACGTTTATTTTTTAAACTTTGCACACTAAACAGAATGTGCTGCTAATCTGCGGCTAGGCACAGTGAACGGAATATGTGACGTTTATTTTTTAAACTTTGCACACTAAACAGAATGTGCTGCTAATCTGCAACTTTGCACACTAAACAGAATGTGCTGCTAATCTGCGGCTAGGCACAGTGAACGGAATATGTGACGTTTATTTTTTAAACTTTGCACACTAAACAGAATGTGCTGCTAATCTGCAACTTTGCACACTAAACAGAATGTGCTGCTAATCTGCAACTTTGCACACTAAACAGAATGTGCTGCTAATCTGCAACTTTGCACACTAAACAGAATGTGCTGCTAATCTGCGGCTAGGCACAGTGAACGGAATATGTGACGTTTATTTTTTAAACTTTGCACACTAAACAGAATGTGCTGCTAATCTGCAACTTTGCACACTAAACAGAATGTGCTGCTAATCTGCAACTTTGCACACTAAACAGAATGTGCTGCTAATCTGCAACTTTGCACACTAAACAGAATGTGCTGCTAATCTGCGGCTAGGCACAGTGAACGGAATATGTGACGTTTATTTTTTAAACTTTGCACACTAAACAGAATGTGCTGCTAATCTGCGGCTAGGCACAGTGAACGGAATATGTGACGTTTATTTTTTAAACTTTGCACACTAAACAGAATGTGCTGCTAATCTGCAACTTTGCACACTAAACAGAATGTGCTGCTAATCTGCGGCTAGGCACAGTGAACGGAATATGTGACGTTTATTTTTTAAACTTTGCACACTAAACAGAATGTGCTGCTAATCTGCAACTTTGCACACTAAACAGAATGTGCTGCTAATCTGCAACTTTGCACACTAAACACAATGTGCTGCTAATCTGCGGCTAGGCACAGTGAACGGAATATGTGACGTTTATTTTTTAAACTTTGCACACTAAACAGAATGTGCTGCTAATCTGCGGCTAGGCACAGTGAACAGAATATGTGACGTTTATTTTTTAAACTTTGCACACTAAACAGAATGTGCTGCTAATCTGCAACTTTGCACACTAAACAGAATGTGCTGCTAATCTGCGGCTAGGCACAGTGAACGGAATATGTGACGTTTATTTTTTAAACTTTGCACACTAAACAGAATGTGCTGCTAATCTGCGGCTAGGCACAGTGAACGGAATATGTGACGTTTATTTTTTAAACTTTGCACACTAAACAGAATGTGCTGCTAATCTGCGGCTAGGCACAGTGAACGGAATATGTGACGTTTATTTTTTAAACTTTGCACACTAAACAGAATGTGCTGCTAATCTGCGGCTAGGCACAGTGAACGGAATATGTGACGTTTATTTTTTAAACTTTGCACACTAAACAGAATGTGCTGCTAATCTGCGGCTAGGCACAGTGAACGGAATATGTGACGTTTATTTTTTAAACTTTGCACACTAAACAGAATGTGCTGCTAATCTGCAACTTTGCACACTAAACAGAATGTGCTGCTAATCTGCGGCTAGGCACAGTGAACGGAATATGTGACGTTTATTTTTTAAACTTTGCACACTAAACAGAATGTGCTGCTAATCTGCAACTTTGCACACTAAACAGAATGTGCTGCTAATCTGCAACTTTGCACACTAAACAGAATGTGCTGCTAATCTGCGGCTAGGCACAGTGAACGGAATATGTGACGTTTATTTTTTAAACTTTGCACACTAAACAGAATGTGCTGCTAATCTGCGGCTAGGCACAGTGAACGGAATATGTGACGTTTATTTTTTAAACTTTGCACACTAAACAGAATGTGCTGCTAATCTGCAACTTTGCACACTAAACAGAATGTGCTGCTAATCTGCGGCTAGGCACAGTGAACGGAATATGTGACGTTTATTTTTTAAACTTTGCACACTAAACAGAATGTGCTGCTAATCTGCAACTTTGCACACTAAACAGAATGTGCTGCTAATCTGCAACTTTGCACACTAAACAGAATGTGCTGCTAATCTGCAACTTTGCACACTAAACAGAATGTGCTGCTAATCTGCGGCTAGGCACAGTGAACGGAATATGTGACGTTTATTTTTTAAACTTTGCACACTAAACAGAATGTGCTGCTAATCTGCAACTTTGCACACTAAACAGAATGTGCTGCTAATCTGCAACTTTGCACACTAAACAGAATGTGCTGCTAATCTGCAACTTTGCACACTAAACAGAATGTGCTGCTAATCTGCGGCTAGGCACAGTGAACGGAATATGTGACGTTTATTTTTTAAACTTTGCACACTAAACAGAATGTGCTGCTAATCTGCGGCTAGGCACAGTGAACGGAATATGTGACGTTTATTTTTTAAACTTTGCACACTAAACAGAATGTGCTGCTAATCTGCAACTTTGCACACTAAACAGAATGTGCTGCTAATCTGCGGCTAGGCACAGTGAACGGAATATGTGACGTTTATTTTTTAAACTTTGCACACTAAACAGAATGTGCTGCTAATCTGCAACTTTGCACACTAAACAGAATGTGCTGCTAATCTGCAACTTTGCACACTAAACACAATGTGCTGCTAATCTGCGGCTAGGCACAGTGAACGGAATATGTGACGTTTATTTTTTAAACTTTGCACACTAAACAGAATGTGCTGCTAATCTGCGGCTAGGCACAGTGAACAGA
Source organism: Rhinophrynus dorsalis (assembly GCA_037306005.1). Classification (NCBI taxonomy): domain Eukaryota; kingdom Metazoa; phylum Chordata; class Amphibia; order Anura; family Rhinophrynidae; genus Rhinophrynus; species Rhinophrynus dorsalis. The sequence continues at coordinate 88,855,233 of CM074721.1, read as the reverse complement.
ATATGTGACGTTTATTTTTTAAACTTTGCACACTAAACAGAATGTGCTGCTAATCTGCAACTTTGCACACTAAACAGAATGTGCTGCTAATCTGCGGCTAGGCACAGTGAACGGAATATGTGACGTTTATTTTTTAAACTTTGCACACTAAACAGAATGTGCTGCTAATCTGCGGCTAGGCACAGTGAACGGAATATGTGACGTTTATTTTTTAAACTTTGCACACTAAACAGAATGTGCTGCTAATCTGCGGCTAGGCACAGTGAACGGAATATGTGACGTTTATTTTTTAAACTTTGCACACTAAACAGAATGTGCTGCTAATCTGCGGCTAGGCACAGTGAACGGAATATGTGACGTTTATTTTTTAAACTTTGCACACTAAACAGAATGTGCTGCTAATCTGCGGCTAGGCACAGTGAACGGAATATGTGACGTTTATTTTTTAAACTTTGCACACTAAACAGAATGTGCTGCTAATCTGCAACTTTGCACACTAAACAGAATGTGCTGCTAATCTGCGGCTAGGCACAGTGAACGGAATATGTGACGTTTATTTTTTAAACTTTGCACACTAAACAGAATGTGCTGCTAATCTGCAACTTTGCACACTAAACAGAATGTGCTGCTAATCTGCAACTTTGCACACTAAACAGAATGTGCTGCTAATCTGCGGCTAGGCACAGTGAACGGAATATGTGACGTTTATTTTTTAAACTTTGCACACTAAACAGAATGTGCTGCTAATCTGCAACTTTGCACACTAAACAGAATGTGCTGCTAATCTGCGGCTAGGCACAGTGAACGGAATATGTGACGTTTATTTTTTAAATTTGTGCCCCCCCAAACAAAATATAACTGCTGCCCCCACACACAACAGTCCTAAAAAGGACTTTTGGGTCTTTAAAGAGTTCAAAAACACTTTTCTTCTCCCTACACTGACTTTCCCTTCCTATCCTCATCTCTCCCTGGCTAAGACTGGGCCGAACTCGCTGGTCAGGTGCTATACAGCACCCGATCACGGGTTCTGGCCAGCCAATCAGTGTAATGCCAGCAGCCAACATGGCTGCTGGCATTACACTGATGTCAGAGCCTCCCCGCACGTTTATTGGCTGCGCAGCAGCCGCGAAACGTGCGGGGAGGAGACCCGAACATGGCGGGCGAGCACATGCGGTACTCGTACGAGTACCGCCATGTGCCGAGCAGAGCGATGCTCGAGCCGAACCGAGCTTCGGCCGAGCATGCTCGCTCATCACTAACCACCACCATCCACAGCCACTATATTAAATTCAGCCTTGCATTTTTAACCCCTTAGTGACCAGCCGCTCGTGCACGCGGCTGGCACTTAACGCCCACTGAACATTTTTGTTTAATTTGTTTGAACAACTTCTGGGTCGTACATGTACGTCCTCTGTCCACCTGGGACGTTCGCTTGGGATGTACATGTACGTCCTTGGGCAGTAAGGGGTTAATCATCTTTTATTTTGTCAAATGATGTTGATTGTCATTATGACCTGTATGTTGTTTATGTTTTAAGTATAATTTTAAGTTACATTCTCAAGAGTAATAGTGTTATATATTTTTTGATTCAGATAGCAGTATAGACTAGTCACACTCATGTGACATACACAGTCACCAGGTATACCTTTTTAAAAATTATACAGCAGCATGATGTTGGAGGGAGGACAGAGGTACTGGAGAAGAAATGTAGAACAGAGCAGTAACTTAGCGGGAAAGCCTTAAGAAAAAAAAAAAGGCCTTTATAGAAGTATTAACCAGAAGGCCTTTCAAAACATTATTTAAAGGTAATATCTTTAGAGCCATTTTTAGCACCGCCTACTATAGCAAGGAAAGCCTTAAAAAAAATTGATACCAGTCTTACAGCAAAGCAATTTTTACCAAGCCTACTGTAAAGCAAATAAAGATGGGTTCATCATCCCGACACACTATGGTGGTGGAATCAGCAGCAGCAACAGTGACATAAGACAGGTAGTGGTGGTTTCTACTAGCCATAGAGCTAATGCAGCAGCACCACAACAATCTTGTCAAGAGCTTCCCTTGTGTCATGGGAGGACACAGTTGTGCCGCACACCTCGCTTCCGGGTTGGTACTTCCGGCACATTCCTTATACATCACTTTTTGTGTGTCTTCCTTGCATATATGTAAACAACGCTCTGTGTCCGTCTCACTTATTTTGCATGTATGATGTACGTGATTGGACGGTCTGGACTCTCTTCAATTGGTGTGTGACCCAGCATCTCTTGCATCTCTTACATGATGCGTCCTTCCCAGATGATGCAAGTTCACACCTTCGGCTCCCTATTTAAAAATGCTGGGTTGTTCCTTGTTCAGTGCTCAGTTGTTCTGGTGCCTCTGTACTTATGACCTAGCATTCCTGATTTTCCAGATCTCCTGTTGTTGACTCCGGGCTTGTGTATTCAACTTCCTGACTACAGACTCCCTGACCCTTGGCTTTGATTCCTGGATTCCTGACCTCTGACCTGTGGCTTGTACTACCGACTTCTTGATCTTTGGCTTCTAGACATTCTGCTTGCTGGCTACTCCATGTCCTCTTTTCCAGTCTCAACAGTCTGAGAGATCCTGTATATTGGGCCTCCCTGTCTGCTCTGGTTCATTACCTCACATATCAACTGTTCCAGTACATGGATCCTGCAGGGATGGTTGAAGCCATCACTATTTTTGTCTGGCAGATCTCATCCCTAACTCAAGCTGTACAGGAACTACCGGCCAGTCAGGCACATCTTCAACGCCCATGTCAAAATCTGCATGCAGCATCTCACAACCATCCTCCTCTTCAGGGCAGCCTTCTACTCTTCCCATGGCAGAGGATGTCACCAATGCTCTGGAACCATGTATGCCCCACCAGAAAAATATTCTGGGGACTGTACTCAATACAGGACTTTCATGACAGCCTGTGAAGTACTGTTTTCAGTGCAACCTTGCACTTATGCCACTATGTTGAGAACTGCACTGTTATCTCTTTGTTGTCAAGATGGCCACAGTCCTGGGCACATGGATGCTTTATACCATGACCCTCATCATTCGGTTTTTGCACAGTCTGCTTTACGAGCTCTTCATCAAGGCCTTTAGACCAATGGAGGAGTATGTTACTGAGTTCCATCTCCTTGATATTGAAAGCACTTGGAATGAGGCCGCTCATCTCGATCAGTTTCGCTTGGGCCTTTTGGAGGGACATGTAGGGGTACCTACCTCACTTGAGACTCTCGTACAACTGGTCATCCAAATAGACCGCAGACTATGTGAGAGGAGATTGGAATGCACCACATTCTCAACACCGCCTGTTAGTTGTATGCATCCTGCGTACGAGACTAGTTCCTCCCTGGTGAACACTACTCCCACTGAGGAACCTATGCAGATTGGCCTTGCTAGAGGACCCTTGTCTAAATCAGAGAGAGCTCGTAGATAGGCTAAAGATCTTTGTCTTGTTGTTGACCTGGTCATCGTATCAGTACCTGCCCTAGAAAACCACAATCTATGGGAAGTAAGCGGACTCCAGATAACGTGTGTATGAGTTCAGTATAACAGACAACCATCTCATCTATCTGTCTTCGTATTCTTACAGTGGATAAGTAACTCTATACCTGCGTCTGCTATTGTGGACTCTGGAGCCAGCAGTTGCTTCTTGGATCAAAAACTTGCAGAACGACTAACTGTACCTATTTGCTCCAAGGCCACCCCTATCTGCATAAAAGTTGTTGAGGGAATCACCCTCCGGTCTGGTCCTGTTACTCAAGAGACTGTGCCCCTCCTAATTCTTATGGGTTTGGGTCATGTGGAGACTCTTTGTTTTGACATTGTGCCTTCTGCCTTGTTTTCTGTGATTCTTGGCTTACCTTGGTTTAGACTGCATGATCCATCCATCAGTTGGACAAAGGGCACCTTAATTATGGCCTCTTCCTATTGCAGAACCCACTGTCTTCAGACAAGACCTACTTTTCTGCTCACAGACTCGTCTACTTCTAAGCCTTCCATGCCTTTTCTCCTTGCTCCATACCAAGAGTTCCTGAATGTTTTTGACAAGAAAGGAGCCTATGCTTTGCCTCCTCAATGGGTCTATGATTGCCCTATCTACCTCCTTCATGGAGCACACATACCCTTTGGCAGGATATACCCCCCATTTTGAACCCAAACTCAACCCCCTTGATGAGAATCTCAAGTAAGGATTCATTCATCCTTCCACTTCCCCAGCAAATGAGGGTATCTTCTTTGTGGGAAAAAAGATGGTGGCATTCGACCTTTTGCCGATTACCGTAAACTTAACAACATCACTGTCAAAAATAGATATTCGGGGTGACTACAACTTGGGAGGATACGAGATGGGGATGAATGGAAGACAGCCTTTCATTCACGGTATGAGCATTTTAAATATCTTATAATGCCCTTTGTGCTCTGTAACGCTCCAATGTAATGTTCCAACACTTACTAAATGATGTCTTCCATTATCTCCTGTATCTTTTTCTTTTAGTGTTTCTGGATGATATGCTAGTTTCTCCACCACAATGCAGGAACATAGAGAACATATGAGACATGTTCTCACTCCCCTCCATACCCATGGCCACTTTGGCAAGCTGGATAAATGTGCATTTGAAACTTTCACCAATGAATTCCTTGGTTTCATCTTATTTCCAGAGGTATTAAGATGGACACCAAAAAAGGAGCTGCCATTGTGGACTGGCCTACACCAATTGACAAGAAGGCAGTCCAACGCTTCATTCGCTTTGGCTTTGCCAAATTCTACCGTACATTTATAAGTGACTTTTCCAAAATTATAAAACTCATCTCAAGTCTTAACAAGAATATAAGAACATTCACTTGGACATCCCAATCTCAATGAGCCTTTGAGATGCTGATGAAACATTTCACTATCGCTCCCATCTTAATACAGCCTGACTCTACTAAACCCTTCTTTCTGGAAGTAGATGTTTCAGAAACAGTTGTAAGTGATGTTCTCTCTCAGTGTCATGGGGAGAAAGATCAACTCCATCCCATAGTCTTCTATTCTCAACAATTGACTCCTGAGAACAACTTTAATGTCGAAGATAGAGAACTTCTGGCCCTTAAGAAAGCTTTAGAGGAGTGGCGCCATCTCCTTGATGGTACATACCATCACAATCTAGAGTACTTGAGTAGAGTACCTAGACATCTACAATCCAAATAGGCCAGGTGGGCTCTCTTTTTCACTTGTTCTATCTCTACAACTTACCTACTGCCTGGGTCACAAAACCAGAAGGCAGATGCTCTTTCCTGTTTATATCCTCCAACTACCACAACTCCTACTCTCCCGGATACTGTACTCCAGCCTGGTCATTTTCTGACTACTAGACAACTGATTCTGGACCATATCCAAAGCTTTTCTACTGATCCTTCTGCCCTAACCCACTTCATTAACACTGACGCCGTCCCAAGGCTATTACCTGTGTCGCAGTAAAATTTTTTCCCCCTCCTCTGCCTCGGCTAGAAGTTCTCCAACTGTGCCATGACTCTCTACTCTCTGGCCATGGGGGTGTTATTAGAGGTCACACATAACCACACACACGCACACTGATAGACAGACACATAAACACACACACACATATGCACAAACACACACTTACATAGTCACCCACACAGACACACATGCACACATAAACACTCAAAAGCACACATGCATATATACTCAAAAACACACATATACACACTAACAAACTGAAAAACACTCATAGAGACACACAGGTACACTCACATACATCCATACAGACACACATACATATGGACACACATACTCACACACCACATACACGCCACTAGGGATGGGAGAAAATTATCGCCTCAAACAGAAATCGGCGAAAAATGGTACTTTCGCCTGGTAAAAAATTTCCTGTGAAAAGTGACATTTTTTCACCTAGCTCATTGCATTGAAATCAGTGGGTAGAAAAATGTACCTCCACCTCATGAAAGTTTTCTACAGCCATATAAAAGGCTGTCAGGCTCTCACAGCAGCCATTCTGTGTTTGTGAGAGGGGAGAGCAGGATGTTTTTGAGCTAGAGAAGATAGGCAAATGAAGGGGAATTGAAGCTTTGTTTTATGGAATCATTTAGATAGGACATTTGTTCTCTGTAGTAGGGGAGTCTGGGGGAACAATGGGGATAAGAAGAGAGACAGGAGGTTGACCCAAAATACCCCAAAATTTGGTGTGACTGACTAGCAAAACAGTCTCTGTGCTAGGGAAGTCTGGGGAAAGAAGTTGCTGATTTTGTGAATTTAGATATATATAGGGTTGCCACCTAGCCGGTATTTTACCGGCAGGCCGGTAAAAAATTGGCTTCGTCCAATGTTAAGTCTATGGAGGGAATGCTATGGCTGGTATTTTTTTGAAGAAAAGGTGGCAACCCTAGTTATATATTTTATTTTTTTTTTGGGGGGGGACTAACTGTGATGAAAGAAAGAAAGAAAGAAAGAAAGAAAGAAAGAAAGAAAGAACATACATAATTAAACAAATAAATCTATTAGCTGACTGGGAGCTCTGTGACTGAGGCAGACTTGATAGACAGCAGGTAACATTGAGAATTTTGTTGAGTGCCAAGGCAAGACATCACACGCCATTAGTTGTGTACTGTAGAGAGTAAAAACACGTACAGTAGTTGAGTAATGTCTAACAGATGCACAAGCGAGTGGGGGAAAGGTGGAGAAAGTGCATGGACGTGGGAGTAAAGTGTGAGTGCAAAAACTGACTGCAGCAATCGTTGCTGCAGCATGCGCAATTGTTGTTGTTGTTGTATATTTATTTATATAGCGCACACGGATTACGCAGCGCTTTACACTCATAGTGGTCATGTTGGTCCCTGTCCCCATTGGGGCTCACAATCTAAATTCACTTATGATGATCCCTCAACTCCCAGGGTGGAAGCAGTTTGTCAATGTCCCACAAATCACATCACGCCAGCCCCCCACACCAATACATTCATATTTGCCACATTATAGGTCGTACTTAATTTTTTTTTAATCATTTGGCAGCATTATGAATACATGCCAGTGTCACTTAAAGGGATAGTAATACTTTATTATTACTATCCCTCATATTGTAGATATTTGCAAAATAAGTTAATAGCCCCCAGGTTCATCTCGCAAACCTTTACGGTTTGAGACATAACCAAAGGCAAAGTTCCCCCCCCTTCACTGAAGTCAGCATTGTGCTGACTGTAGGGATATCCAGTCTGTCTTTCATCAGGTGGCTCTGCAGCAGAGCCGCGATCACGTTAGTGACAAAGACCGTTTCAGTAAAATAATTCTTCTTCACTAACGGGATCTCGGCTCAGCTGCAGAGCCACAAGCCTGTCGTACGACAGACTTCCCCTGCAGTCAGTACAACGCTGAATTCAGGGAAGTGGGAGGGAGGGGGGAACTTTGCCTTCGGTTATCTCTCAAACCATAAAGGTTTGAGAAATGAACCTGGGGGCTATTAACTTATTTTGCAAATATCTATAATATGAGGGATAGTAATAATAAAGCATAACTATCCCTTTAAACAGGAATTGTTGTGGGCAAAGGACAAATGCACGCCTCATGTTAACACATTTTCCAAGGTATATGTTGCTGTAGGACTCACAGCTTTGACTTCCAGCTACTTATTTCTCCACTACAGTCCTCAGAAGAAGTAATATTGTGCTAGGAAATGTTGCACCATAGGAAACATAGAAAAAAATATGTTGGAATAGGAAAAAATGCGATAGAATAGGAGAAAAATGTGTTAGGATAGGAGAAAATATGTGTTATAATGTGTTAGAATAGGAGAAAAATGTGTTGAATAGGGATAAAATGTGTTAGACTAAGCAAAAAATGTTTTAGAATAGGAGAATACTGTGTTGGAATAAGTGAAAAATTTGCTGGCATAGGCAAAAAGGAGGAACATTTTGCATTGGAGAAAAAGAGAAAGGGTGAAAGAAGTACATGGGGAGAAAGAGGCACAAGGTGGGGTGAAAGAAGTACATGGGGGTGAAAGAGGCACAAGATGGGGTGAAATAAGTACATGGGGAGAAAGAGGCACAGGGGGTGAAAGAGGCACAAGGTGGGGTGAAAGATGTACATGGGGGAGAAAGAGAGGTGCAAGGGGAATAAAGAGGCACAAAGGGGTGAAAGAGGCACAGAGGGGTGAAAGAGGCACAAGGTGGGGTGAAAGAGGCACAAGGTGGGGTGAAAGAAGTACATGGGGAGAAAGAGAGGTGCAAGGGGGAGGAAGAGGTACAAGGGGGGGAGAGGTACAAGTGGGAGAAAGAGGTGCAGAGAGTGAAAGAAGTACAAGGGGGGAGAAAGAGAGATGCAAGGGGGAGAAGGCAAAAGGGGGTGAAAGAAGTACATGGGGCGAGAAAGAGAGGTTCAAAGGGAGAAAGAGACACAAAGGGATGAAAGAAGTACAAGGGAGGCAAGATGCAGAGAAATATATTATTTCTCCCCCTCTTGCCTCTTTCTCTTTATTCCATTCTTAACTCTTCTTCCCTCTTTCCCCTTTACCTTTTTACCCCCTGTCTCTTTATTCCACTCGTTATCCCTTATTTTTCCTCCCTCTTTATCCCCCTATTGTTTTTGTCTGTCCTCTGGCATCCTTCCCTTGCCTCTTTAGCCCTCAACTTGCCCCTTTCTCTTTATACCCCCTTCTTGCCTATTCCCCCCTTCTTGCCTCTTTCCCCCTTGTGTCTTTATCCCCCTTCTTTATCCCCCTCTTGTCTCTTTATCCCTCATCTTGCCTCCTCTCTATCCCCTCTTGCTCCTTTATCCTTCCTCTTGCATACTCTCTCTTTCTCCCCTTCTTGCCCCTCTCCCCTTCTTTCCTCTCTATTTCTCTCCTTCTTTCCTATTTCTCTCCTTCTTGCCTCTCTCTTTCTCCTCTTCTTGCCTTTCTCTTTCCTCCCCATCTTGTGTCAATGTGGAGGGTAATGAGGGAGAGAGCAGGTGGCAATGTGGAGGCCTGTGAGGGAGAGAGGAGGCAACGAGAGGCGTCCAAGAGAAAATCCCCACACACCAATTGTGCTGTGACATCCCTGTGTCACCACACTGGACTTGTTTGAATTTTCAGCAGCCGTTAAGCACCTAGTGCTCAGTGCTCATGGAGGAGATGAGCCAGGAAGAAGAGGAGCACAATATCAGCAGCAGGCGAGTCAGCACATAGCTATTTTATTTATGCAGATTATGAAAGTGCTTATCTTTGCGAGACCCAATCTTTCAGTGATTGTTATGGTATTAATGTAATATCTGGCAACCTGTAATTTGATTACATGTAGTATTAGAATAAGAGTGATATGTTTTCATACTACATTGCATAAGGGGTAATCACTAATAATGTTTAAGTCGGTCAGTTGTGTAAAATTTTGTGACAGGGCCATTTTTTGGGTAGGGCACAATGGGCACCATGAACAAGGGGGTCTTATCATGCCTCCATCATTACCCATGCTGAGGGAAGGGACATTTAGTGTCAGAGAGGCAAACTGGCAGGCCTGGAGATCATTTTCTGTGAGAGGTGTGCTCACACAGATTAAAGATGCAGTACAAATACTGGAACCCAGATCACAAGAGGGTCCTGGATTGCCCCCTACTGCATACATTTGTCCCAAAAAACTGTATGCGTTCCCAGGGTACCCAGGCTGCTACTGTTAGGCTGCTGAAGGATCCAGGGCAGGAGTCTGTTCTCCTTGTGATGTGGCCTTCAGTGCATCCATTGGAAAACCTGACCATGTGTGAATCCAAAAGGAATTATATTATATATATATATATTATATATGAACTCAGTGGAGGGGACTGGTGGCGGGGGGCATCAAAATGCACCTTCGCCTATGTAGACAAAAGTCCTTGCACTGGCCCTGAGCCTATGTGAACATTGTCATTAAAATGTTAATCAGTAGTTCTTACTAACATATGTGCTGCTTCTTTACATGATATGATTTTATGTTGTATTTTGGTGTGAGCTTGTCTGTTATGCACAAGCAGAAGGTACAGCTTTAATTCAACTCTGTGAGGTTTTCAGCTCTGTAAGATTAAATTTTTTTTCTGCTGAAAGGTCATTTTGCTGGTAGTAGGAATTAGCACAGTTTTGATGTGAGTATGTATGTGTAATGGGTGTTTGTTGCAAAGAGCAAGGCTGGGCTGGCTGAAGTGGGACCCAATGGAACACTATAATGCAATTTCCTCTTAGAAAAACAGTGGTGTTTATTAGATCAACAATTCAGGTTTATATATAACTAGCAGTATTGGCACTGCTTTGCCCATGCAGTTAATAAAACAATGTTTTAATGACTGGCTTGTTGAATTTTCAATGCTAACCCCTTTCAGATCCAAAAGGTGTGCAATGCATTGCAAAGCACTCCATTACACCATTCTCCATCAGTGAGTCTGTGTTAGTGTGAGCATGAGTGTGTGAGTGAGTTAGTGTAGTGTATTGCCTATAGATTTGTGTGTATATCGATTTTGCCTATAGCATATAGTGTTTTACGTATTGCATATTGCATTTTGCCTATTGGGTTTTGCGTATTGCGTACATAGTGTATAGTGCTTTGCATGTAGCATTCTGAGTGTTGCATACAGCGTTGTGTTTTCTAGCATTTTGCAAGTAGCGTTTTGCACATGGCATTTGGTGTATTGTATATAGCATTGTGTGTATAGCGTTTGGTGTATGGCGTATTGCATTCCACATATTGCATTTTATATTTTGTGTTTTTCATTGGAATATTGCATTTTTCATATTGCGTTTGGAGTATATTTGTATATATATAATAGTGGAGTATTACCTATAGTGTATTGCATTTTGAGTATTGCAAATAGCATATGGTGTATTGTATTTCACATACAGCGTAATATGTATAGCTTCTGGCATATTGCATATATCGCTGTTTGTATTGCGTTCGGTGTCTTGCATATGGCATTTGGCATCTTGCATATAACGTTTTGTGTACAGCGTTGTGCGTTTGACAAATAACATTTGGCGTATATATCATTTGACGTATTGAATTTGGCATACTGTGTTTGGCATTTGTCATATTGTGTATAGCGTTTGGTATATTGCATAAAGTGTTGTGCATATAGCGTTTAGCATATTATAGTGTTGTGAGCATAGCACTTGGCATTTTGCGTCTTGCATATAGCATTTGTCGTATTGCGTTTGCTGTATTTCACATGGCATTTGGCATCTTGCATATAATGTTTTGCATACAGCATTGCGCATTTGGGGTATATATAATTTGGCGTATTGCATTTGGCCTACTGTGTTTGGTGTATTGTGTATATCGTTTGGCATAAAACTTCTGGCTTTTTGTGTATAGAGTTTGGTGTATTGCATATAGTGTTGTGAGTATACTGTTTTGCATTTTGCGTATTGAGTATTACATATAGTGTTTGGCGTATTGAGTATAGCATTTTGCAAATATTGTTTTGCATATAGTGTTTTGCATATGGCTTTTTGAGTATGGTGTTTTGAGTATAGCATTTGGCATATCGCTTTTTATGTTTAACGATTGTCATTTTGCATATTGCATTTAGAGTATTGCATATAACGTTGTGAGTATAGCATTTCTTGTATATCATTGTGCATTTGGCATATAACATTTGGCGTATTGTGTTTTGTGTTTGGTGTACTGAGTATAGGGTATAAATATCTGGACACTGACACAATTTTCATAATTTTGGCTCTGTAAACCACTACAATGGATCTGAAATGGAACAACCGAGATGCAATTGACGTGCAGACTTTCAGCTTTAATTCAAGGCGTTGAACAAAAATATTCTATGAAACATAGAATTGCAACCATTTTCATACACAGTCCCTTTATTTCAGGGGCTCAAATGTAATTGGACAAATGAACACAATCATAAATAAAATGTTCATTTTTAATACTTCGTCAAGAATCCTTTGCAGGCAATAATTGCTTGAAGTCTGGAACGCATGGACATTACCAAACGCTGGGTTTCATCCTTCATGATGCAATGTCAGGCCTTTACTGCAGCTGTCTTCAGTTATTGTGTGTTCGTGGGTCTTTCTGCCTTAAGTTTTGTCTTCAGCAAGTGAAATGCATGCTTGATCAGGTTGAGATCAGGTGACTGACTCGGCCATTTCAGAATATTCCACTTCTTTGCCTAAAAAAACTCCTGGGTTGCTTTCGCAGTATGTTTTAGGTCATTGTCCATTTGTAAAGTGAAGTGCTGTCCAATCAACTGCTCTGAATTTGGCTGAATTTGAGCAGACAATATATCCTTATACACTTCAGAATTCATCCGGCTGCTTCTGTCTTTTGTCACATCATCAATAAACACTAGTGACCCAGTGCCACTGGAAGCCATGCATGCCCATGCTATTACACTGCCTCTGTCGTGTTTTACAGATGATCTGCTATGCTTCGGCTCATGATCATGGATTTGTGGTATGGAAGCATACACTACATCCCCATAGTCTATGACTGGCAGTAAATCTGTTGTACAATACATTTTCTTGCCAGGGACTTAACAGGATTTGTTCCTAAACAGAATACTTATTTTAGGATAAAGTTTGCACGTTAATTTATCAGTATGGAGACCAAAAGTGAGGATGGGGTCAAGCCACATTCCAAGATATTTGTAGGAGTCCACTGGGGCCAATTTATGATTAAACTCTGGATAGATGGGTATTTCAGTGATTTCACAGTTTGTGCTTTGTATCAAATACCACTGTGACCGATTTGTCTGTTTTTAAGAAGAGTATGTTCTTTGCAACCTGTCTTTCAACTTCAGATAAATCATGTTATAATATGGCCTCAAGTGGTGATACATTTGAGTTTTTACCATAGTTTGTGGTGTCATCTGCATACATGTGCACAGAAGATGCTATGCAAACCATGGATAGATCATTTATAAATAGAGAAAATAGAAGAGGGCCAAGAATGGAGCCTTGGGGAACCCCCACTTGTTACTTTGAGTGGAAGGGAGTTGCTGTCAGCAACTTCCACATATTGCATTCTGTCTGATAAATAGGATTGAACCATTTAAGAGAATTATTACCTAATCCTGAGCTTTGGATTTTGCTTATTAGAATATTAAGTGTCTACTCTACCATAGGCCTTTGCAAAATCTAGGAAAATTGCTCCAGTGAGTTCACCATTTTCCATATCAGACTGGATATCATTGGACACTTTTAGGAGGGCAGTGACTGTTGAGTGATTTGTATGAAATCCTGATTGAAGGGAGGTAAAAAAAAAACTGGTGTTTAAGTGAAGGCAACTGGTGATGATGCCAGCTCTTATTTATAAATTAGTAAGAGCACTGCTATAAATATGATGTTAACAATCTGATGTTAACTCTTGTAATGGATATGAACACCTTATACCTGTCGTTAACATTATGCTGCAAATGATGTTGCAGTTAGGCACATTTCTTTATATATTCACTGTGCAATAATTTTTCGCCCAACAACTACGTGGCGTTAAAGGGATAGTAATACTTTGTGTTATCTTTATTTTATTTCGTAGGCATTAAAAAAACATGAAGAACGATATAAGTCTTACCCCTCCCGCCCCTTTTACCTAGTGCAAGCCATCTCTTCTCAGATGTGGAATGCAGTCCATAGACCAGATAAATAACAGCAAGGGACAATCTTCTTCCTATGAGAACAATGAAAGCCCTGCCCCCCTTGACAGGTTTTGCAGCTTTTTCCCTTATCTTAATTGAAGATTGTCCCTCTCTGCAATCTACCTAGGCACCTCCCTTCTGCTCTGGCTGAGCAGTGTTATATCAGTAAAAGGGGTGGGAGGGGGATACTTTGTCATTGAATTACTCTTGAACTACAGTTCTGACAGAATTGAAATAACACTCTCCAAAGTCCAAATGCTGTGATGATTAATTAGAGCTGCTTTTATTATGAAACATTACTATCCCTTTAAGGCTTCCAGAACTGCCATAAACCTATTTTTAAATGCAAATCTTCAGTTTTAGGCAAGTTTTACTCCCTATTTTTTTTTAACGCCAAGTCTATAAATCTCACCTTATTGTCCATTTTTATAAAAGCAGACTGGAATTATTCTGGAGTAAACCAACTGCACCATAGGGGACACATAAAAATACCTATTAAATTAAACTGAGCTTTTAACCCCTTGAATGCTAGAGAGGTCTCCAATACAATGCTCTGCGGTGCATTAGAGAACTCTCTGGTATTCAGGGGGTTAAAAAGCTGTAGTCAAGTACATGTAAATTTATGAATTTGTATTTGTCCCCTATGGTGTAGTTGGTTTACTCCAGAATAACTTCAATGGCACAAATGTATAAAAGCAAACTAGAGTTATTCCAGGGCAAACAAACTGCACCATGGGGAGAAATAAAATTCCCATTAAATGACATTGGTCTTTAAAGCCCTGGAATTGTAGAGTTGTCTCCAATGCATTGGAGAACTTTCTAGCATTCAAGGACATGGGGATTTAAGATTTTTTATTTGTCCACTATGGTACAGTTGATTTACTCCAGAAAATCTCCAGTGCTTTTATAAATATGGGCCAAGGCCTTTTGTTAGCCTCACCAAATCCAAACTCACACTCCTCCTATGTGTGAAAAGCTAAGTTTAAATCAATGGGGATTTTAATCTGGTCATCAGGGTACTATTGGTTTACCCCATAAGTATTTTACCTCTCCTGAGTACCTCAGACTCCTTACATGCTTAGAATCGCCTGAGTGTAGAACCTTGTGGCACCATTCACTTATCGGTATGGTTCTGTAATCCATGTCCAATATTTTGGTTCTGTAGGATTTAAACTGAACAGCAATATGGAGCTGGAATAACTGGAATATTCCACAGCAAGAAAAAAAATGTGATGAAAAAGGCCCCACCTCTTCCTATAATGCCTGAGGGAAGAACCCTGACGTCTTACTGAAGTCATTGTGAAAGTGAGTGGGTGAATATGTGTGTGAGTAGGTTTGAACAGTGATGTAAGTTGTGCAGGTATCCTATTGAAATGTCGCTCTCTATTTGGCCACCAACAAAACGCTGCATTAAAAATGTGTCCTGCTTGAAAAGGGCAATATCAGAATGTTGCCCGCATTATGACTTCAAGTAGGAAGTGTAGCAAGGAATTCAAAATTTGGTGCAGGAACATAGAATGGGAACAACAGTAACAAGGTGCATTTCACAGATGTTTCAAAACGGTGAGAATTTCCATAAATATAAGCCCCTTTCAGCTGAAATTCACATGGGGAAAAATTTAGACTTCCCTCCTACAGATTATGTATACACTTTATAAACCAATCCTATATAATAAAAGGTTAGAAAGTTTGTCATGATGCAGTCATGCGCAGTAGAGACTGCCCATGTTCAGTCAGTCTCTACTGTGCATGATTGCATTGCGTGAGTGAGGCGGCGCAATCGCGTGGAGCAGTGAGGTAACTGCAGTATGCAGAGCAGGTCTGGTAATGTTAACCCTTTGAGTGCCAGAGGGGTACACAACATACCCCTCTGGCACTCAAAGGGTTAAGAGGCCTGTCCTGTTCTGCGTACTGCCGTTACCTCACTGTTCCATGGCCCGTGCACACAGGCTTTTGCACTAATCCTATATAATAATTCGCTAAGTTGTGTGTAACGCCCGACATGCGCAGTAGATACTGCTGCGCGTGCGGCAGTCATGCGCAGTACAGACTGCCTGCGCCGTGGCTGATACAGAGCTGGGAGCTCCGAAGGAGCGTCCAGCTCTGTATCAGCAGTGGCGCGGGCAGTCTCTACTGCGCGTGACTGCCCTGCGGCCGGCTGCCAGAGGCACTGAGGCCCGTGTAACGGGCTGTTCAACTAGTAGTAAGATAAATGAACATTCAGTGCCAGGTTTAACAGAATTAGATTTTCTTTTGTACATTTGAAATTAATTTGGCTAATTTAGTTTATAATATTTTCTCTTTTTTTCAACCTCCCCCGAATGAATGGTTCTTGGCAGGTTCCTCCGAATAAATAAATGTATAATAATGATGTGAATATTTGATTATTAGAATTCATAGCATTTCTCCTCAGTCTTTAATTCCTGGGATGCTAGAGATGTACCCAAGTGTTAAAATCATATTTTAAAATTCTTTATATACATAGATTTATAGATACATGCTGTTTGGCAATGTGTTGTACAACTCCAGTGACGCTCAAAGGTAAAAAATTTGATTTTTTTTTTTTTTTTTTAATATCCAAAATTGCATTAAAAAAAATAATCCATATGACCTTGTAGAAATAATAACTGGTTTCAAGAAGAGCTATTTCACTTTAATTTTCCTGCATTATATATGGTAATACATCCATTATCCCACTGACAAACACGCAAGAGCACACACACACATTCCCTTATCTCCCTACAAGCACCTGCCACTGAGAAATGGTTTAAACTTGCAAATCCACAGCTAAAATTCTCACTTCGATCAAGATGCCTGGGAAAGGGAATGTATGGTCTAAATTTGGTCTTTGGATTAAACATTTCATATCTGTAAAGAGCAAGCACAACACTGTGTGTGGATAGCAGCTTAATATGGGAGAAGAAACTGCTTAGCGTTTATTCTAATGCAGCATATTTACTGCACAAATGTAAAGGATTTAATGCATTATAAAAATTAGATATCTTTCTGAAAATCCTCAATACCAAGAATAGGTGTAGTACCAGCAGAATCTGTCAAGAGACTCAGAAATGCAATGTTGCCAGTCAACATGGGTTATCTATACAATAGTACCAGATATGAATGGCACCTTATGCTGAAACGAAAACTGAGGTAATTCTGGGACAAACCAAATGCACCATGGGGGGGGGGGGGCGGATAAGAATTCCATTGATGAAAATGGTGCTACAAAGGTATTCGAGGCATTGAAAAGTAATACATTGTGCAGCGCTCTAGTAGAAAAGTCCTAATAGAAAAACACATGAGGAAATATTCCAGGATCTTTGTGAGGCTGAGAGAACTAGGAGGAAGTACAGTAATTCTGGAGCAAACCAATTACAGCAGTGGGTACAACAAAATCCTGTTCAAATGAGGCATGTATCCCTATGAATGCTAGAAAAGCCTTTCACAATGCATTGGGCACACTCTATCTTACCCATAGGGTTACAATAAAGTCAAGTTTGAGCTGTTAAAAACCTTTAACCCTTTGAGTGCCAGAGTGGTACGCAACGCGTTGCATACCCTTCTGGCACTCCAAGGGTTAACCCTTTGAGTACTGGAGAGGTATCCAATGTTGTATACCCCCGACAGTCAAAGGGTTAAATTGAAAATCTCCCAGCAGTGCGACTATCTGTATTTTACTCAACAGGAAATAATTACTGTAAATAAATATGCATTAAATAAAAAAAATGTGGATGCTCTGTTCTGCCATATAAATCTTAATGCCCACTGTGGTTCTTTTTCTCTTGTCTTGAGTCTATAGTCAAGGCGATCTTATCCAAGATGGTGCACATGGTTCTCCTTTGCTGTACCCCAATACCCCCAGACTCCACCCGCTAAGTTTTTCTGATTTTCTGTGGGTTTTAAAACAGACATTGGACTTGAATAAGGAGTCCAGATGCAAAAGGATTAAAGCACAAGTGTATTATTTATAATCCTTTAGGTTCGATTGTCATTATCAGATGGTAAACTGACAGTGACTATCAGTAGACTACAACAGAAACAAAAACAGCATGTATGTATATCTGACTACTATATGAAGGACACACAAGAGCCTTTTATTTCTTAACTAGTTGAAAAGCCCATGTACACGGGCCACAGTGTCACCTAGCAACCTCGGCTGGTGGCCAGATCCTGTTGGCCGTGCTGCAGTCATGTGCATGACTGACTGCCCGAACGCACCATGGCTGATAACAGAGTGTGTAGAGAGGACTACTGTCTAAAGTTGGAGTTCCCTGCTCTGTTATCAGCTGTGGCACGTTCAGGCAGTCTCTACTGAGCATGACCGCAGCTATCACAGCCGTCTCTACCGTACATGACGGATTCTGACAAACATACTTTTAGCGAATTATTTTATAGGTTTATAGTTCGACCTTAAAGCAACACTTGTTAGATGTTTCACACTGCTACCATGTCATCTGGAATGTATAATGTAACTTTGCTGTTAACCTATCTAATTACATAACTTTTGGAATAGTCTCATACTCCAATGTCCAGAAGACAGGTGACTTGTCTTTACAGGAAACATTTTATTATGAAAAAAAGATAGGTTGTAGGGCTTTTCCTGGTGAGAATAGCAAGGGAACTCCCTCTTCTTTATGTCATGACGTGGTGTAGTTGTTAGTATCGCATTCCATGGGGGACTGATTCGATGGCTAAGTGGAGGCCCCACAGTGAAAGTTTCTTCTATTTCACTGAGCTGTGGGATAATGCAGAGGAGCAGGGTCACGTGCTGGGTTCTCTGTCCAATTAGACTCACATTCTTCATTTCTATCCAGAGCAGCAGATGCTGGATTCTTTTATTTAAAGTGATTGTAATGTTGTAAAAAATCTAGATCACAGTGTCTTCTTTATAATATAAAAAACCCATTGAGCTATTTCAAACCACTTACTTGTTTGTAGTTCAAAAGTTATGAAGTGGGGAAGGATCCCCCGCCCCTTCTGGCCACGTCACTGCTGCAGCTCATGCAGGTCCGGACAGATGTGGCAAGGGACAAACTTCAAGAAGGGCATGGTTTTCCTTATACTTACTGAAGTTTGCCCTCACTGCGTCCATCAGGTCGCACAACACGATTACAGATCCAGTGGGAGGTGGCCAGAAGGGGCAGGCGGGGGATCCTTCTCCACTTCTTAACATTTCAACTACAAATAAGTAAGTGGTTTGAAATAGTGCAATGTGTTTCTTATGTTATAAAGAAGACTCAGCAATCTAGATTTTTTACAACATTACAATCCCTTTAAAGTGATAGTAATGTTTTAAAATAAAAGCAGCTCCAGTTAGTCTTCATAGTATTTGGGCCATGGAGAGTGTTATTTCAATACTGTCAGAGTTGTAGATCAAGAGTAACTGAATGATAAAGTATCCACCTCCCGTCCCTTTTACTGATGTAACACTGCTCACCTCAGAGCAACAAGACTGTCTGGATGGATTGCAGCAAAGGACAATCTTCAGTGAACATAAGGAAAAACCTGCCTTCCTATGTCAATGGGGATCATGGTTTCCCTTATGCTCACAGTAAGAAGATTGTCCCTTGTTGTGAGCTGTCTGGTCAAGGGATCAGATCCCACATCTGAGAGGAGGCGGCTTACACTAGGTAAAAGGGGCAGGAGGGGGATACTTTATTGTTCAATTTTTCTTGAACTACAACTCTGACAGTATTAAAATAACACTCTCCATAGCCCAAATGCTATGAAGATTAATTGGAGCTGCTTTTATTTTGAAACATTACTATCCATTTAAGGAAGATAGAGGCAAGATACAGAATAGCTGCACAACTGCAACTTGCCAGCTGTTACTTAGGTTTATTGAACTTCTGGGCTCCAGGACACCACATGCATGTGGCTGTATAACTCACCCACCAATCACAGGAACAGGAAACAGCTCCTCAGGCCAGAACTTCCTTCTGTCTGTGGGGCATGCTGAAGGGAGAAAGTCAGGTGGCTTCTAGGCAAGCACCCAGTGCAGACTTTCCAAGCAACTGTGATCCAGAACACCAAAGGCCTGTGTTAAAAGAGGCATCCCAGACAGTGGAACAAGGTTAGGGTGCAAATGGTTTTGTGTTTTCTTTTTTAATGAATTGAATTATTTATTTTACAGCTGTATTGTAAGGGGGGCACTATCAAGAGCTTTGCCCAGGGCCCACCAGAGTCTTATATCAGCTCTGAATATTTGTATTTTATAGACATCACATCACCTGGGCAACACCAGGAATTATTTACTACTATTCATATAGACCTAAACAGTCACTGTCCTTCATGTGTGAGAAAAAGGTTTATATCCTTTAGTATTTATACATTGTGTGTTATTACATTTTTTCCCCAGCAGTACAACAACCTGACATCTGGGAGAATCCTCTCTGCTCCCACCCTTGCCCACTGAGGAGGGGCAGAAGATGCACTCAGATGTCAGCACCACTCCCTAAACCTTTGTACACACATGTGGCAATAAAATGGTTAAGATTAGGATCCCGGGATACATGAGCAGATTGTTTTTATTATGCAAAGCAATTATTAATATTGATCCAATAAAACAGCAATAATATCCACATCTCTAACTGTACAACACAATGGATTGGTACATCAGTATGCTGTTAATAAATAAAATCAATAAAGTAGTGTCCCACACCAATCTAAATATAAATAAAGAGACATATAGAAAATAAAGTACATTGAAAAAATAAAACTAGAACAAGTCGTTAAGTGTTGTGTATCTAATCAAAAATTAAAGATTATGTAAACTAGAATAATCTAACAAGTTCATCCAATATGATGCATCGGTGACGCACTGGCTTCCAGTATCTGTTTGATAAGCTCCTAATAGCATGATGATCACCACTTCGCCAATCTCCACCTCAGGCCAGTATTCCTCTCTCCACTACCTTTGCCAGGCTCTTTCTCCCCTTCTCTGTGTGCTCCACCCTGTCATTCTGCATGCAGAGTAGGTGAGAGCAAGCCAGGCTCAATGCTCAGCAACATTAAAAAATCTGAGAGGTAATTTTTAAACATTAAGAGCTCACAAAGAAAATAGGTACGTTATACTCAAGGTTCATATATGTCTGCGTAACATCAAGAGGGAAGGGTTAAATCCTATGTGTAAAAGGAATCTATGGAGAGGGAGACCCCTCTGGGTGCCAGAAGGTGACCAGTATAATGAATAAAGGGTTCAAGCAACGTTTAATGCCGCAACATGAGAATCTCACTGTTTTGATGAAAGGTGAGATTCTCATGTTGTCCTTTTCATCACAACAACCTGGTTATTCTCCTTTATGTTGCACACTCTTTTGTGTGTGACATTTTAAAAGGATACCGGAAATCTGACTCTAGTATTTTTTATTTATTCTCTACTACTGCTACTAGTTTAGCATTACATTGCAGGTTTATAGTGGCACTGTGTTGGTGTTGGGTAAAGAGGTACAGTGTTGCACTAGCACTAGAACAGGACTTTGGTGTAGTGTTTATCAGTTTTGTTGCAATGTTACTGCAGTATCATAAAGATAATTAGGTACAATGCTTGGAGAATGGAGTTTTATGACATATTGGTGCTAAATGATGACATGCAGTTCAGTAAGGGATGTCTTTTGGCACACTGTCAGTGTTTTAATTTAGTGTTGCTCCTTGATTATGATGTGTATTGGCAGTAGGCTAGAGCTGCAGAGATGTAGCACCGGTTGAGAACAGAAACATAGAAACAAAGAAACATTAAATTCAAGGGCAGAGAAGATCTGTTCTTCCTCGTGTGCCCATTTCTGCTGCTGTAACAATGTCAAACCTTACTTTGTCTTTGGACTTATGTTCAAGATGGCCTTATGCCTATCCTCATGGGTGTCTGGGGGGGAGAAGGCGGGGTACTTGCCCCTCACTACACTTGCCCCCTCCATATAAACATTGGGGCTAGGCAGGCTGGCCTTGTGGTATGTTATGGTTTTGTCCCCTCTGGAAAAATTTCTTTGCGCGCCCCTGCCTATCAAATGCATGCTTAAATTTCCTCCCTGTATTATCTTCTACCACTTCTGCTGGTGGGCTATTCCACTTATCTACTACTTTCTCAGTTCTCAGTTCCTCTAGTTTTAGACTATGACTTCTTATCCTAAGATTTTTACCTCTTTAAAATGTACTTCCTTCATGTATCCCTTTATGTATTTAAATGTGTCTATCATGCCCCTCTCTTTCTTCTTTCCTCAAGCTATACATGTTCAGATATTTTAGTCTAGCCTGATAATACTTTTATCCTGCAAAACCATTCACTATTTTAGTAGCCCTTCTCTGAACTCTGTCCAGAATACCTATATCCACCTTGATTGTAGTAGTGTTTTTCCTTTCCTATATATAGTATTAATTGGGCCAATTGTGATGCCCCAAAATTCTCCCATTATGTATTGCTTCAATATGGGTTTAAGATCTAGCCAGTGGGTTTTCTGTAGCACCACAAGCTGTACAGCATGTATTGCTCCCAAAAATGTTAACAAAATAAACAATATTCAAAATAAATCCAGTGCTTAAGCTGTTTCTGTTCAAAGATAGGGCCAAGAAATGTGAACATGAGAAAGTAATCCCAAGAAGTAATTTCCAGTATTGCCATAAGTGTAAAATAAAACTAAGTCTGATGGATAATTAGTTATTTTTTTAAAAAAACAGTGACTATTATGAATTTCAGTGCTCCAGAGCAAAAGCTTTCTTGTTGATTTCATCTTATGCTATACTTCTTAATACTCAACATTCTATTGAAATAAGAGGAGGTTAGAACATTGAAAAATATTGCCATCTATTGGTTGTTCATTTGGCATGTCAGTGCATACTCTATGAGGCTATTTAGTATGAAGCACTGAAACAGTTGAAAGTGCATCCCAGACATGGGCCCTTGCTTTCCATGTGCCTAGAGCGTATTAACCGCATCACAGTGACATGTAGGATGAAACAGACATATGTGGATGTGCTATTTCTTTCGTGCAGAGTGGGATTGACTGATGTTTCAGAGTTGGACTGCCTGTGGGCAGGATCTGTCCGATATGGAAATAGAAGCAAAAATCACAACTTATAGCACCAGAGAGATGCTACACAGACAGACATGTATGGAGGGAAGGAGACATAGAGGGAGAGAGGTATAAATTGGGGGAGACATGGGGGTGAAGGGGAGAGAGACAAATGGGGGAGAGAGGCTCATGGGGGTACAGAGAGACATAGGAAGAGAGAGATATTGGGGAGGGGTGAGAGGGATAAGGAGACTACTTATTTTTTCCACATGCCATTTCACAGAACGCTGAATCTTCCTATGGTCCCTCTCATTCTTAAACACATTTAAATTGCTCTCAATTTATTCATAAAACACCCATCTTTTATTTTTAATCTTCAGCCCCTTCTTTTCAGCTCTCGACTGTCCATGAAATGCAGTAATTCTCAACCAGGGTGCCGTGGCACTTTGGGGTTCCATGGACATCAACTTAGGGTGCCCCATGTTTTCTATGAAGTCTAACAATGATGGACTTTTAAATAAAGATTTATAGAAATTGATATGCACAATATGTTTAGTTTTGTTATTATGATTAAAATATCTGATAATAACTGTATATTTATGTATTGTAACCTTTTATGCCCTTGATAAAGTACATTAAATATGTCAGGAATGTTTTAGAATACATTTTAGGGGTGCCCCGAACAAAAAAGTTTGAGAACCACTGATGTAATGTGATGTGTATGTTAGCTCCAATGGGAAGCATACTTTAGCACTCAAGTGTATTGGGAAATATTTGTTAGCACTGCTATGTAATGGAATATTATATATACCTACACGCAATATAATGTGTATGTAAGCACCTCCATGTCAGCTGATTAATATATTAGAACCACTATATAAGGTGTTGTATATGTTTGTGCTGCCATATAATGAGATGTACTGTATATGTTAACACCTCCATGAAATGTGATCTATATGTTACCACTTGCATGTCATTAGATGTATATGTTAGTACATCAATATCATGGGATGTAAATGTTAGCACCTCCATGTAATGTGTCTTATATGTTAGCACCTCCAAGCCATGTGATGTAAAACACCTACATGTGATGGCATCTATATATATTAGCACCTTCACGTAATGTGGGGAAGCACTCTCACTTTAACGAAAAATGCCCGGGTGCCAGAGCTATGTGGGAGTTCATACAGTATAGAAAATGAAGAAAAAGCCTACACACGCAGGACTTTTCAAAAGAAGTGTTATATTTTGCTCAATGTCAACGTTTCAATATGAGTTCCACATTGTCTGACTGAAAACATTTGGCATGAACTGAATACAGAACACCTTTCATTCATTCATCATGCTGAGTGCTATCTCCTTGGTCTATGGACACTCCTGGGCTGAGTATATTTATATACCCTTATTCTTATGGGGCATGCACCAATTGTCATTACAAAATGTACTTATAAGTGCCACTGTGTTTTGTTTTCATATATATATATATATATATATATATATATATATATATATATATATATATTGTACAGTTAATCACTGTTTATCTTACTCAATTTCCCCGGCAATATACAATTAACATTCAGTGTTCAGTAATGCATGTGCATAAAGTGAAAGCAAAATGTATACCCCTAGATCTGTAGCATGTTCATGTGCAAAATTATTGTATGATATACCTGTACATAATGGAAATAATGTTTCAGTTCAGAAGTGAGAAAAACATCACTTCCTACCATGCAGAAAAATTCCTTTGAAAAGTGGAATTTTCCTGCTTTTTCTCACCTTTGTCATTGCATTGAAATAAATGATAAAAATGGATTTTCTCAAGTGGAAATCTTCTCATGAGTCCCCGGTGTGCTGGAATAAAAGAAGTGTCAGGTTCCCACAAGTTGTCAGTCTGTGCTTGGGAGAGAAACCAAAAGCAGCATATTTCTTGAAGCTAGTGGAGATAGACAAAGAGAATGGAGATGGAGTATTGGAGGCAGCTAATTTTTTCTCTGTGGGGAGTGTGAAGGGACAAAGGAGAGTTTAAGAAAAGCTTATTTTACTGAAAAATAATACAGTAACAATCAGACAGGCAGGTGATCCAAGTTACTATCTGAGCTGGCTGAGTTATTGTCTGAGCTGGCTGAGCCTCTACTGGAACTGATTAAGGGACAGTCAGATAGATGTATTTTGTAGCCAGATAAAAATAACATCATACGCCCAATTGACAGACAAGTACAGCTTACTTGCACTCACTCCTACAACCACAAGAAGAATAGGGAAAATCATATAGTGAGGTGTGGTTGTGTGGCATGCCTGCAGCCACTGCTATGAAGTGGATTTTATCCTTTATCGCAGACTGCTGATTCTGAAGCTAACAGGTCTATGCTCATCCTGAGCTATATTTGAAATCTAACACTGCAGTGCATACAGACAGGCAAAGAGGGGGAGAATGAGTAACTTGCAGTTGCAGAAAGTGTGTGTGTTTGATTTCTTTGTACACAGCAAAATTTACAGACAGATGGATAGTTATAAAAATAAATAAAAAAATATATATATGAGTGTGTGTGTGTGTGTGTGCTATACAGTAAAAATCAACACTGCTATCATTATGTCCAGCAAATGCACTAGGGCAGGGGTAAGGGGAAAGGAATAGGAGGAGTGCATGGGAGTGGTATCCAAACGCTTACTGCCATCATGGTTACTGCAGCTTATGCGATAAAGCATGATGATCCTCCTCCTCCTGGTGAGGCTGTTTGTTTAAGTGACATGAAAAGTTCTAAAACCACCACCAGTAGT
The DNA here is from genome assembly GCA_037306005.1 of Rhinophrynus dorsalis. Taxonomy (NCBI): domain Eukaryota; kingdom Metazoa; phylum Chordata; class Amphibia; order Anura; family Rhinophrynidae; genus Rhinophrynus; species Rhinophrynus dorsalis. The sequence goes on along the minus strand of CM074721.1, from coordinate 88,829,844 downwards.
AGTAGTAGTATTACTAAACCTTTAAGAACACCAAATATGCCAACAAGTAGTAGTCTAGTGTTGTTTCCATAGCGAATGAGGGTTTTGCATTTAAACCAACTGTTGCATACAACACTGACAGTAACACCCATCCAGAGTGTAGTGGTGAATGTTCTGTAAAAAGTAAAAAGAAACTGCTTTTGACTTCAAAAAGTCTAGAATAATATGAAAGTAGTGGGGAAGGGATGATTCTGATGATGTTGAGCTATAATATATCCCTCCATTGACCTCCCCTCCTACTGATACAGATGAAGTACAGTAAGAGCAATGAAGATATGGCTAAAAATTAGGTGAAAAAAAACCTCAATCTGCCACTACCAAAAAGGAAAACTATGTCTGTGTATAAAATATTTGAGAGATAAATTAGAAAGACTAACTCTGGACAAGTAAATATGCCTAAAAATACACACTCATCATGCCATCATCTTCTTCATCACTTCCAAGTACAACCCCCACATTACTGTTGTGTAATCAGCAACATAGGTCATCATCAACATCCACAACAACCCTACCTATGATGCATGCTTCTGCTGCTGTTGGAAGTGTACAGCCATTGACACCTGCTGCTAATACAATTGTAAAATTTGGCCCCTGGAGTAGCAGTCCCTCAGGTACCCTTCAGTCTATGAAATCTATAGTATGGAGATACTTCACTCATGATCAATGTTGCTATCAGTTTTCTGTGTAAAAATATGTGAATGGGATGAAAGCAGGATCCCATCTAAGCACATCACCTGAAACACAACTACAAGTTTTATTTAGAGACACACCAGCAGTTCGCCAGCATGCTATGACTAGCAGCAGTAGAAGCACTTCTAAAAAAGCACAGGGCCAAGGGTCACATGATAATATTTTGGATGCCTCAGAAAGAGGAAAAATATTTTCCTCTGTAAAATAAACATCCATATCTCCTATTATTGTTTTCCAAATACAAGGCATGAGGAGACTGAGTTATTTAGAGCTGACAAGAATCATATAGCGAAACATACAAACAGAATGTGATGGGCACCCATCGAGAATGAACAAGATAAAGTGTCCTGTTCTGAGACATGGTGGCCTCTCAATGATGCAAGAAGTCATGTTTTTCACTCCCATGTGCCATTGCAGAGAGAAAATGTCCATATCAGACTGATCTTGCACACAGACAGTACAGCACCAAAATGTCGACACAAGACAGTCAGCACAACCATATATGTACGTTTCAGCCGATGTGTGCCTAATTTGTATGATGCAGTTGATTCCCTCTAGGCACGTGTAGAGCAAAGGACCATGCTTGGGATACCATTCCACTTCGGGAGACTTACAATCAGAATGTGACAAGCAACCTTTGAGAATGAACAAACTAAATTGTCTTGTTCTGAGGTATGGAGGCTTTTCAAGGGTGCGAACAGTCATGTTTTCACTTCCATAGGCCACTGCAGAGATGAAATTTCCATATCATATTGGCTCTGCCCACAGATAGTCCAGCTCCAAAATGTCAGGCAAATTCTCTCTGCACAAGACAATCAGCACAAACACATGTACTTTTCAATCTAGACCTTGTCGGTGTGGTGCAGCTGATTCCCTCTAGGTCCATGTAGAGCAAGGGCCCATGACTGGAACACCCTTCCACTTAGAGAGACCTAAAAATAGAATGTGATGAGCACCCATCAAGACCGAACAAGATAAAGTATCTTGTTCTGAAGCATGGTGGCTTCTCAATGGGTTCATTGTAGAGAGAAAATTTCCATAGCCAAATCAGACTGGTCCTTATTAGTGATGAGCGAGCACCCCAATGCTCGGGTGTTCGGGTGCTCTGACCGAGCACCCCCTGAGGCTCGAGTGCTCGGCCGAGCACCCGAGCCCCATTGAAGTCAATGGGAGGACTCGAGCATTACACCAGGCACCCCCTGCTCTGATGAGGGGAGGGTGCCTGGTCCATAGGAAAAGGGCAGAAAAAGATGGAAACACTACAGAAATGGTTCAGGGACAGCATAGGGAGGATGTCTGGATGCATCTTGGACTCCAACATCGCTGCTGGGAACGATCTTTCGCCCGTAGTACGCCATTTTTACAGACTGACCATAAAACACACAAAAAGGAAAATAAAAACGACTTTAGGCGAAAAATTGTTACCAAACAATATTTGCTGTATATTTACTTGTATATCATATGCAAATTCTCCCAAAAATTTCCTTGATTTTCAGAACTGAGGCCATGATTAAGAGGGAAACGTGCGCAGAGGCAAATTCTCCCAAAAATTTCCTTGATTTTCAGAACTGAGGCCATGATTAAGAGGGAAACGTGCGCAGAGGCAAATTCTCCCAAAAATTTCCTTGATTTTCAGAACTGAGGCCATGATTAAGAGGGAAACGTGCGCAGAGGCAAATTCTCCCAAAAATTTCCTTGATTTTCAGAACTGAGGCCATGATTAAGAGGGAAACGTGCACAGAGGCAAATTCTCCCAAAAATTTCCTTGATTTTCAGAACTGAGGCCATGATTAAGAGGGAAACGTGCGCTGAGCTGACCATCTAAAACATTATGGGTGAGGGTCTGCTGCAGAGCTGACCATCCTAAACATTATATGCGAAGGCCCGCTAGTGAGCTGACGCTATAAAACATTATATGAGAGGGCCCGCTAGAGAGCTGACCCAATAAAACATTATATGAGAAGGCCCGCTGGTGAGCTGACCTATATAAAAATTGGCAAACAGGGCCCGCTGGTGAGCTGACCCTATATAAAAATTATATCACAGGGCCCGCTGGTGAGCTGGCCCTATATAAAAATTGTATCAGAGGGCATATGGAAGAGGAGGAGGAGGATGAGAAGATTAAGAGTCAACCATATACCTGTTTTTTGGGTGGAAGGGGTGAATGGGAATACAGAGTATTCCCATCATTGTAAATAATATATGTAAAGTGAGTTTATGTTCCCCCGGGGCTTTCCTCCAGTGGAGTGGAGAAGTCAGGGGAAATCCAGGCCTTGTTCATTTTTATAAGTGTCAACCTATCAGCATTGTCGGTGGAAAGGCGGATACGCTTATCTGTTATGATGCCACCAGCAGCACTAAATACCCGCTCAGACAGAACGCTGGCGGCAGGGCAGGCCAGCACCTCCAAGGCGTAGAGTGCCAGTTCATACCACGTGTCCAGCTTGGACACCCAGTAGTTGTAAGGCACAGAGGGATCATTGAGGACGCTGACACGGTCTGCTACGTACTCCTTCACCATCTTCCAAAACTTTTCCCTCCTTGTGACACTAGGCTGCGCATCAGGGTGAGGGTGCTGGCGGGGTGTCATGAAGGTGTCCCACGCCTTGGAGAGTGTTGCCCTGCCTTTCTCGGAACTGCTGTGTGCTCCCCTTTTCTCCCCTTCTCGGTTGGCCAAGGTAGCACGTACTCTGCCGCCAGCGTTGTCAGATGGAAAATTTTGGAGCAATTTTTCGACAAGAACCTTCTGGTATTGCACCATTTTGCTTGTCCTCTCCACCGGAGGAATGAGAGATGAGAAATTCTCTTTGTAGCGGGGGTCCAGAAGGGTGAACACCCAGTAATCCGTGTTGTTTAAAATGCGTATAACGCGTGGGTCACGGGAAAGGCAGCCTAACATAAAGTCAGCCATGTGTGCCAGAGTACCAACAGGCAAGATTTCGCTGTCCTCACCAGGAGGATGACTCTCAATCTCCTCATCCTCTTCCTCCTCTTCTGCCCACCCACGCTGAAGAGATGGAACTAAAGTTCCATGGCTACCCTCTGTAGCGGAGGCAACCGTGTCTTCCTCCTCCTCCTCCTCCGCCTCCTCCAATTGTCGCTGAGAAGACGAAGTGAGGGTGCACTGGCTATCACCTTGTGTAAGCTCTTCCTCCCCCATTTCCACCTCTTCCACATGCAAAGCGTCGGTTTTAATTGTGAGCAGCGAGCGTTTCAGTAGACACAGAAGTGGGATGGTTACACTGATAATAGCGTTATCGCCGCTCACCATCTGTGTCGATTCCTCAAAATTGCGTAAAACCTCGCAGAGGTCTGACATCCATTCCCACTCCTCACTTCTGATTACAGGAAGTTGAACGGAGAGGCGACGACCGTGTAACAGCTGGTACTCCACTACTGCCCTCTGCTGCTCACAAAGCCGGGCCAACATGTGGAAGGTGGAGTTCCAGCGCGTGCTCACGTCACACAGCAGCCGGTGAGCTGGCAATTGTAAGTGCTGCTGCAGCTTCAACAGGCCGGCCGAAGCTGTAGATGACTTACGGAAATGTGCACACACGCGGCGCACCTTGGTCAAGAGATCATGCACATTGGGGTAGGTTTTTAGAAATCGCTGCACCACTAAATTAAATACATGCGCTAGGCATGGTACGTGTGTGAGCTTGCCGAGCTCCAAAGCCGCCACCAAGTTACGCCCATTATCACACACAACCATGCCTGGTTGCAGGTTGAGTGGCGAGAGCCACTGCTCGGTCTGGTGACTAATCCCCTGCAACAGCTCTGAGGCCGTGTGCTGTTTGTCCCCAAGGCAGATCAGCTTCAGCACGGCCTGTTGACGCTTCCCCACTGCAGTGCTACACTGCTTCCAGCTACTGGCTGATGGGGGAGGGGCGCTGCGTGTAGAGAATTCGGAGGTGGAAACGGAGGAGGAGGAGCCAATAACGTAGGTGCTGGTGGAAACCCTGATGGAGGTAGGGCCCGCAATCCTCGGCGTGGGTAGCACCCGTGCCATCCCAGGGTCCGAGTCGCTCCCAGCCTCCACGACATTCACCCAGTGTGCCGTCAGGGAAATGTAGCGTCCCTGGCCACAAGCACTTGTCCATGTGTCAGTCGTTAAGTGGACCTTCCCAGTAACTGCGTTGGTCAGGGCACGGGTGATGTTACGGGACACATGGTGGTGTAATGCGGGGATGGCACACCGGGAAAAGTAGTGGCGGCTGGGGACCGCGTACCGAGGGACAGCTGCTGCCATCAGGCTGCGGAAGGACTCAGTGTCCACAAGCCTAAATGGCAGCATTTCGATGGCCAGTAATTTGGAAAGGTGTGAGGTTAGTGCTATGGCCTGTGGGTGGGTGGCTGGGTACTTTCTCTTGCGCTCAAATGCCTGGGGTAACGACATTTGGACGCTGTGCTGGGACAGGGAAGTGGATGTGGTCGCTGATGGTGCTTCAGATGGTACAGGTGCAGGGCGGGAGGTATGCGGGCCTGCGCCTTCGACAGGCGATTGGCCGGCACCGAAAACAGGGGAAGAGGAGGCAGTGGTGTGGCCTGCAGACACAGATGGGCGATCCAGGCATTCCTCCCACTTACTACGGTGCTTGGATGCCATGTGTCGGATCATGCTGGTGGTGGTGAGGTTTCTAGTGTTCATGCCTCGGCTCATTCTGGTGTGGCACAGGTTGCAAACTGCAATTCTTTTGTCGTCCGCACTTTCCTTAAAAAAACGCCATACCGCGGAACACCTACCCTTTGGCAAGGTAGATTTACGCAAGGGGGTGCTCCGTGGAACATTTGCGGGCCGGTTTGGTGCGGTCCGCCTTCTTTCTGTAGCCACACCACTGCCTCTTCCAGCCTGTTGCGGTGCTGCAGATGGCTCACCCTCAGGACTGCTGACATCGCTCGGCTCTACACCTTCCCAGGTGGGGTCAGTCACCTCATCGTCCACCAAGTCCTCCTCCACTTCCTCACTCTGATCATCCTCCTCAAGTCTTGATCCCACCACATACTCAGTCATTGACAACTGTATAACATTCTCCTCAACAAGGTCTTGAGACGGAAATAGTGGTTGATTTAATGGCAACTGTGTCTCATCATCATCATCATCATCCACTACTTCCTTTGACCTTAAATGCCATTCACATCTGTCATCTTCTTGTGATTGGGTAGCCTCTAGAGGTTGTGAATCAGGGCACAAGATGTCATGTTCCTCTGCAAGCGTGCTTGGAGAGAGGGTCAAATGAAGGATTGGTGATGAGACGAGCTCCTCACTATATCCCAGTATGGGATCACTTCTTTGACCAGACCGTGTATGGTGGGAGGAAGGATGATCAGAGTGAGGATTATTTTGACCAGACTCTTGGCTACTGAGAGTGGACTTGGTGGAAGACAGGGTGGTGCTTAACCGACTGGAAGCAGTATCAGCTGTCATCCAACCGACCACCTGTTCGCAGTGGTCGGACCTCGAGAGTGATGTCCTGCGACGCCCTGTAAAATTACACATGAAGCTAGGTATGGTGGATGTCTTTCTTTCTTGTGCTCTGGCACCAGGCACAGTTTCTCCGCGTCCTGACCCGCGCCCTGAACTTTCAGGATCACGTCCACTTCCCCGTCCCTTTTTACCCGCCTTCTTCATCTTACATAGAATATGTGACTTTAATATTTGAGTTTGAAAACTTAACAGTATTTCTTATTATTCTGCAACTCTGCAGAGTACACAGAATAGGCTGCTAAACGGCGGTGAAACACACTGAATGGAATATGTGACTTTAATATTTGAGTTTGAAAACTTAACAGTATTTCTTACTATTCTGCAACTGTGCAGAGTACACAGAATAGGCTGCTAAACGGCGGTGAAACACACTGAATGGAATATGTGACTTTAATATTTGAGTTTGAAAACTTAACAGTATTTCTTACTATTCTGCAACTGTGCAGAGTACACAGAATAGGCTGCTAAACGGCGGTGATACACACTGAATGGAATATGTGACTTTGATATTTGAGTTTGAAAACTTAACACTATTTCTTACTATTCTGCAACTCTGCAGAGTACACAGAATAGGCTGCTAAACGGCGGTGAAACACACTGAATGGAATATGTGACTTTAATATTTGAGTTTGAAAACTTAACAGTATTTCTTACTATTCTGCAACTGTGCAGAGTACACAGAATAGGCTGCTAAACGGCGGTGAAACACACTGAATGGAATATGTGACTTTAATATTTGAGTTTGAAAACTTAACAGTATTTCTTACTATTCTGCAACTGTGCAGAGTACACAGAATAGGCTGCTAAACGGCGGTGAAACACACTGAATGGAATATGTGACTTTAATATTTGAGTTTGAAAACTTAACAGTATTTCTTACTATTCTGCAACTGTGCAGAGTACACAGAATAGGCTGCTAAACGGCGGTGAAACACACTGAATGGAATATGTGACTTTGATATTTGAGTTTGAAAACTTAACAGTATTTCTTACTATTCTGCAACTGTGCAGAGTACACAGAATAGGCTGCTAAACGGCGGTGATACACACTGAATGGAATATGTGACTTTGATATTTGAGTTTGAAAACTTAACACTATTTCTTACTATTCTGCAACTCTGCAGAGTACACAGAATAGGCTGCTAAACGGCGGTGAAACACACTGAATGGAATATGTGACTTTGATATTTGAGTTTGAAAACTTAACACTATTTCTTACTATTCTGCAACTCTGCAGAGTACACAGAATAGGCTGCTAAACGGCGGTGAAACACACTGAATGGAATATGTGACTTTAATATTTGAGTTTGAAAACTTAACAGTATTTCTTACTATTCTGCAACTCTGCAGAGTACACAGAATAGGCAGCTAAACGGCGGTGAAACACACTGAATGGAATATGTGACTTTAATATTTGAGTTTGAAAACTTAACAGTATTTCTTACTATTCTGCAACTGTGCAGAGTACACAGAATAGGCTGCTAAACGGCGGTGATACACACTGAATGGAATATGTGACTTTGATATTTGAGTTTGAAAACTTAACACTATTTCTTACTATTCTGCAACTCTGCAGAGTACACAGAATAGGCTGCTAAACGGCGGTGAAACACACTGAATGGAATATGTGACTTTAATATTTGAGTTTGAAAACTTAACAGTATTTCTTACTATTCTGCAACTGTGCAGAGTACACAGAATAGGCTGCTAAACGGCGGTGATACACACTGAATGGAATATGTGACTTTGATATTTGAGTTTGAAAACTTAACACTATTTCTTACTATTCTGCAACTCTGCAGAGTACACAGAATAGGCTGCTAAACGGCGGTGAAACACACTGAATGGAATATGTGACTTTGATATTTGAGTTTGAAAACTTAACACTATTTCTTACTATTCTGCAACTCTGCAGAGTACACAGAATAGGCTGCTAAACGGCGGTGAAACACACTGAATGGAATATGTGACTTTAATATTTGAGTTTGAAAACTTAACAGTATTTCTTACTATTCTGCAACTGTGCAGAGTACACAGAATAGGCTGCTAAACGGCGGTGAAACACACTGAATGGAATATGTGACTTTAATATTTGAGTTTGAAAACTTAACAGTATTTCTTACTATTCTGCAACTGTGCAGAGTACACAGAATAGGCTGCTAAACGGCGGTGATACACACTGAATGGAATATGTGACTTTGATATTTGAGTTTGAAAACTTAACACTATTTCTTACTATTCTGCAACTCTGCAGAGTACACAGAATAGGCTGCTAAACGGCGGTGAAACACACTGAATGGAATATGTGACTTTAATATTTGAGTTTGAAAACTTAACAGTATTTCTTACTATTCTGCAACTCTGCACACTACACAGAATGTGCTGCTAAACTGCGGCGAAGCACACTGAATGGAATATGTGACTTTGATATTTTAGTTTGAAGACTTAACAGTATTTCTTCCTATTCTGCAACTCTGCACAGTACACAGAATGTGCTGCTAAACTGCGGCGAAGCACACTGAATGGAATATGTGACTTTGATATTTTAGTTTGAAGACTTAACAGTATTTCTTCCTATTCTGCAACTCTGCACAGTACACAGAATGTGCTGCTAAACTGCGGCGAAGCACACTGAATGGAATATGTGACTTTGATATTTTAGTTTGAAGACTTAACAGTATTTCTTCCTATTCTGCAACTCTGCACAGTACACAGAATGTGCTGCTAAACTGCGGCGACGCACACTGAATGGAATATGTGACTTTGATATTTTAGTTTGAAGACTTAACAGAATGTGCTCTAATCTGCAACTTTGCACACTAAACAGAATGTGCTCTAATCTGCAACTTTGCACACTAAACAGAATGTGCTCTAATCTGCAACTGTGCACACTAAACAGAATGTGCTCTAATCTGCAACTTTGCACACTAAACAGAATATTTTTTTTTTTGTTTTTTTTGTTTTTTTCCCCCCACACAAAATAACCTGCTGCCCCCACACACAGTAGTCCTAAAAAGGACTTTTGGTTCTTTTTTTTCACAATTTTTGTTTTTTTCCTCCCTACACTGCCTTTCCCTTCCTATCCTCAGCTCTCCCTGGCTCAGACTGAGCCGAACTCGATGGTCAGGTGCTATACAGCACCCGACCACGGGTTCTGGCCAGCCAATCAGTGTAATGCCAGCAGCCAACATGGCTGCTGGCATTACACCGATGTCAGAGCCTCCCTGCACGTTTATTGGCTGCGCAGCAGCCGCAAAACGTGCGGGGAGGAGACCCGAACATGGCGGGCGAGCACATGCGGTACTCGTACGAGTACCGCCATGTGCCGAGCAGAGCGATGCTCGAGCCGATCCGAGCATCGGCCGAGCATGCTCGCTCAACACTAGTCCTTATCACGGACAGTCCAGCTCCTAAAATGTCAGGCAAATTCCCACTGCACAAGAAAATCAGTATAACCAGAGATATATATTTTAGGCTTTGTGGGTCTCATCAGTAAAGTACAGCTGGTTCCTTCTAGGCACACTGAGAGCAATGGCCCATGCCTGTGATACCCGTCACACAATGTAACAAGCACCCACTGAGAACAAACAAGGTAATGTGTCTTGTTATGAGGTACGGTGGTTCCTCAGTGGTGCTTGCTACAAGTCATGTTTTTCACTTCAATGTGCCATTCCTCTCTACATTAGACAATCAGCACAACCACAGATGTACGTTTCAGCCTATGTGGGCCTTGTCTTTGTGGTGCAGCTGATTCCCTCTAGACAATGGAGAGCAAACACTTAATTTTGATGTCCTAGTGTGCATATGTCACTTTGTTTTTCTAGTCTCCTTAAGTGGAAGGGTACCCCAGGAATGGGCCCTTGCTCTCCGTGTGCCTAGGGGGAATCAGCATCTCACCCATGAGGCCCACATAGATTGAAACATATGTTTTGGGGTTGTTTTTTTCCATGCAGAGAGTATTTGCTTGACATTTCAAAGCTGGTCTGTCTGAGGGCAGGATCGATTGGGTATGGAAATGCAATTGAAGATGGGAGTGAAAACTGTGATTTGAGCAGCACCTGAGGGACTACCATGCTTTGAACAAAAAATGTAATTTTGTTCTCTATTGATGTGCGTTTGTCACAATTTATTTTTCTAGTCACCCTAAGTGGAGGAGAATCCCAGGCATGGGCTCTTGCTCTCCATGTGAATAGAGGGAATCAGCTGCACTCCACTGAGGAGGGCCAAAATGTATGTCTGCGTTTATGCAGTTTCTCGTATGCATAGAGGTTTTGCCTGACAATTTGGAGCTGAATTGTCTAAGGATGGTATGATAGGGATATGGAAATTTTCTTTCTGCAATGGCACCTGTGAATGAAAAACATGGCTTGCGCAGTACCTGAGGGGCTACTATGCCTTGAACAAAACACTTAATTTTGCTCTGTCTCGGTATGTGTTTGTCATACTCTTTGACTCTTTGTTTTTCTAGTCTTCCGAAGAGTATCCCAGGCATGGGACCTGTGCCTAGAGGGAATCAGCTGCCTGACGAGGCCTACATGGGCCAAAACATACATATGGGGTTGTGATGGGTTGGGTTGTGGGACCAGTCTGATATGGATATGTAAATTTCTTCTCTGCAGTGGCACATGGGTGACTACTATGCCTTGAACAAAACACCTAATTTTGTTCTGTCTTGCAGTGTGTTCACCACACCCGACTGGCATATCCCTAGCTGCAGTTATTTTTTAAGGATGACTTGCCAGAGTTGTACAAGCAAGTGGTTAGAGTCATGGCAGAGTCATGGGCAAAGAACAAAGGGACTAACAATAGCTTCAAGGTATGTGTTGCTGTAGGACTCTGCTTGCTACCAACCTTTACTTATACCTGTTGATTTCTCCACGTCAGCCCTCAGCAGCAGTAGTATTGCAGCAGGAAATCTTCTAGCCATAGGAAGCATCTGCAAAATGTGGTGAAGTAATGTTCTCATGGCAGTGGTAAAAAAGGGATATTTTATGTATTTTCTATGGATGGGAAATTTCCACAGGAAAAGCAGTAAATTTCAAGTTTTCCATGAAAATTCCTGCAGAAAAAAAATGTACTTTTTGTTCATTCCTACCTGTACAGTCAGAAATATGGTTAGTAAAATACTATAAATAATATAATACATAAAAGGGATTTAACCCCTTTAACGACCAGCCGGTAGTTAGGGCCCATGGAGCATTTTTTTTTGCTCCAATGGTTTTAGGGGTCCCCGAACAGAGTGTAGCCTCACGGAGACCCCTGAATTCCATTATGTAACTAATCATCATGGGTCCTTAACGGAGGTTTTCCCATAACAGTTATAGCATGTCATAGGTCATTAAAGGGTTAAAGAGTTTGCAGGCATAGAAAATGCATTGATTATGAGCCTATCAGCAAGGAGCATGTCATAGCTACTCAACAGCCAATGACGGTGCTTATTAATATTCTTAGTTTCTGGACTGCATCATATCTCAGTGGAAAGGAGATGCAAGGGGAGTAAACATTGCACATTATATTATCCTTCTGAGTGCAAGAGTAGAGTCCAGCGGCTAAACCCCTCCTAGCACTAAAAGGGTTAGTTCATGGAGGCTGCAGTTCCTTTCTCTATCCCCATATTAAACCTTTGAGTTCCAGTGGGTTATGTAAAGCATTGCTTTGCAAAGCGTCAAACACCTCTCTGGCAGTCAGATGGTTAAACAGATATGTTTTTAGCACTCAAACTTAGGTAGCAATGTATGCACAGTCAGTCTCCTTGCTCCCCACATGTGTCCTGTGTGCTCAATGGTAATCAGTCATCTCTTACACTTGACTTCTGGTTCTTTGTAAGAGCGGATCGGTCTGCCATTGAGCGCACACAGACTGAAGGCAGGGACAAAGAGATCATCTGAGCACATACATTGGTAAATAAGTCAGAGCGCCATTTCTAAAAGGATATCTGCTTTACCATTTGAATTCCAGGGAGGTGTGATACACATTGCAGTGCAATGCATTGCATAGCTCACTGGTGCTCATATGGGTAATGGGGAAGTTAGAGAAAAGAACTGCATGCTCAGTGTGCACATTCTTCTTTAACCTCTTGAGCACCAGAAGGGTATGCAACATATGGTGTTGTAATGCATTGCACAGTCCTCTAGTCCTCAAGGGTTTGATCCTTTGAGTGGCAGAAAGGAGCCCAGGGTTGACAACCTGATGTGGTGGACATGTCCCCTGCCAAAAGCAAAATATTCTTCTCTGGCCTAAGGCACTGTATTTGTCATGGGAGCAGGCTGGCAGGCATGTGGCTGGATGTGGGAGGGGCTTAGAGTAGCTGGGCTTGTGAGCTGGGACTGATGTACTGGTGGAGATACCACAAACCTCAGAGAGTGTTCCTGTATTCTATGACAATAAAACAACTGTTTCTTTACCCACTGGTATGCCTCATTCATGACAGTATTCACTGTACCTCTAGGAATGGCCCTGGGTTTGTGGAGGCTCAGACTTCATTTTTCTACTACAGTCCAATATTGGCTGATTCTGGACAGGAGTGAACTGCACATCAGTGATCAGCAACAGCTGTGTCAGGATTCATTTACTGTTGGGAGAACAGCTGCAAATGATAAGCTTGAGACGGCAACTAGTTTGATAATTATTGACAGAGAAAAAGCTTCATTTTGAAGGCAATGTTAACTCCTTAAGCACAAGAGGTGTGTGTGCATCGTATTGTTTTGCAATGCATTGTACACCCTTCTGGTCCTTAAAAGGTTAAAACTGCCATGATTTGTGCTTCCTTCTTGTGTGTGGGTATCTGCATTTGTGTTCCATGTACCCAGCAGGACAGGAGTAATTATAGATAACCAATCAGGCCTGCCGTGTTATTAAAGTCAGCCCAGCAGTGTGAATATTGTTACAGATCCATGCGTGGGAGTTGTTTTCTCTCATTCCTTCTATTGTCTCTGTCACAGGTTCAGATGCTTTCACGCTTGTTTTATGAAAGGTGAAATTATAGAAATAATTAAAGGAAAGATAGGTCAGTGCACCATGAGGGGAGATAACAAATATTTTTCTTAATATCCTTATATGTTTGAGAGGCTTAGCACTGCATTGGAGACCCCTTTGGCATCTGAGAATTTCAATGTTTTTATTGTTAAAAATAAAAATGGATTTAATTTTAAACTAAATTAGCCCTTTGACTGTCTGAGGGGAATCAACATGTTGGAAGCAATGCACTGCATACCCCTGTGGAGCTGAATGGGTTAAGAAATGCTGTACAAATGGCCCAGTTTATATATATATATATATATATATATATATATATATATATATATATATATATATATATAAAAAATACATAAATTAAATTCTCTATTGGCTAAAAAGACTACTTATTTCTATGCACAGAATACCCAGAATCCTTTGTTTCGGTTGAAGTAATGAAAGGAATGTTATGTAGACATGTTTGAGATGTGAATTAATACAGAAGTGTTCTTTTGTCTTACTGTGTGCTGATGAATTTATGCTATTTACCTAATTATTTTAACTGCCATTGGATGTCACAGTATATTTAATGCTAGGATCTCAAATGATCATAAGGGTAACTATACCCCAAGGATATGTTGATTTTAATTTGTTTATCAGAAGGACTTACCCAGGCCGGTGCCTTTAAAAAGAGAATCAGAGAAATATATACATTTCTGCCTAATATCATTCTAGATTAAATTCTATCAAAAGGGGTCATCAGCTGGCAAAAGAGCAGCAAAAAGCTTGTAAAGGGGCATAAAAACTGGTGCAGGGACACTGAGATTGTTCTGGCTACACCCACAATTCAAAAAGTGGGTTTGGCCAGAAGAGCTTAGTCATCCCTCAAAATATGGAGGTCTAGGCAATTTCCACCTCTGCCTAATGGGAAATATGTCCCTGCCAATAACTGAAGTGTTAATTATATCTCAGCAAAATAGCCTCAATCTGGCAACAGAGGGAATAAGTGGGTTTATATGGCTGTGGAGAGGGTGCTTGGGAACACTAACAATCAGGCAGGGGACATGGGGTGGACTGACCAGTCAGGCATTCGGTCACTGACCGGGGGCCTGCGACCGAGGGGGGCCTGCCGCTATTTAGAGGTCCGCATTACCAAATCGTTACTCTGTAATTAGGTTCGGTGGCCTGCTGCAATTTAGGGGCTGTGCCGCTTCCTCAGTGAGGAGTGGATCTGCATGCAATGTGTAGACTTACTGCCAGACTCACTGGTGTTACTGTCTTGCAGCAAGCGCTTCTCTGCACTGAGTCTATCGAGACTCAATGAAGAGAGGTGATTATTCTTCCCTCTGCGCATGCGCACGCAACCTCTTGGTCTGCGTAACATGAGCATTGATGTCATTACGGACCGCAGGGGCACATAATGATGGCTGAAGGAGAGAACGGCTCAGTGATCAAGTGGCGAGATCAGAAAGCGCCCATGGCCCGCCAAGTATAACGCTCGGACAGTACCCAGAATTATCTGATAATAACTACTCATATCTTAAATATTATTAATGCTGAGTTAAAATGAAACAAAGAAGAAGAATGCATATATAAACCTACATCATTAACATAGCGCTTAGAAGGGCAAATAAATGTGAAATAAGATATACAATAAATGAATAAATACAAAGGAATAAATATAATAAAATCAACCACCATAATATGGGAGATATGGGAAACACAAAATGACTAGCAGTTTATCCAACCGCTAAATAAGCAGTCTGGCAAAGAAAATCTAAGTCATTGTAAGTAATCCACAAATCCCCCCACCGTGGTTCTAAAACTAAAATCAAATGATCGATAGATAGATAGATAGATAGATAGATAGATCATTTGATTTTATTTTTACATTAGTTTGCTGCTGAATTTTATACTAGTCTCCAGTTTAAAGGGATAGTAATACTTAAGTATAACTAATCCCTATAGTAAAGTCCTATTAAAAATAAATGTATTGCCCCCAGTGTCATCTCTCAAACCTATATGGTTTGAGAGATGATCGTTCCTAAAGTTGCCCTCTCCCTCCCCCTTCCACATAGTCAGCGTTGTTGGTCATGTGACTAATCCAGCCAACAGGAAGAGCCCTGGGTTGGAACTTTCCAGAACAGTGTGAGAGACAGAGGGAGAAGGATTTTGCTGAAGCAGTGAAGGTGTGTGAGGCCTAAATCCACTGATTCAGTGTGCGCTGCTGTGCTGATCCAGTGAAAGAGCTGTGGAGCAGGATGCAGACACAGCAAATGGCTGATAGCCCTGGAGCTTTTCTTCTGTTCTGTGAATCTGAGTGGTAAGAAGTACAGTGAGGGAAAAAATTATTTCATCCCCTGCTGATTTTGTATGTTTGCCCACTGAAAAAGAAATTATCAGTCTATAATTTTAATGGTAGGTTTATTTGAACAGTGAGAGACAGAATAACAACAAAAAAATCCTGAAAAATGCCTTTCAAAAAAGTTATAATTTGATTTACATTTTACTGAGTGAAATAAGTATTTGACCCCTTTGCAAAACATGACTTAGTACTTGGAACTAAACCCTTGCTGGCAATCACAGAGGTCAGACGTTTGTTGTAGTTGGCCACCAGGTTTGCACACATCTCAGGAGGGATTTTGTCCCACTCCTCTTTGCAGATCCTCTCCAAGTCATTAAGGTTTCAAGGCTGACATTTGGCAACTCGAACCTTCAGCTCCCTCCACAGATTTTCTATGGGATTAAGGTCTGGAGACTAGCTAGGCCACTCGAGGACCTTAATGTGCTTCTTCTTGAGCCACTCCTTTGTTGCCTTGGCCATGTGTTTTGGGTCATTGTCATGCTGGAATACCCATTCATGACCCATTTTCAATGCCCTGGCTGAGGGAAGGAGGCTCTCACCCAAGATTTGACATGGCCCCATCCATCGTCCCATTGATGCTGTGAAGTTGTCCTGTCCCCTTAGCAGAAAAACACCCCCAAAGCATAATGTTTCCACCTCCATGTTTAACGGTGGGGATGGTATTCTTGGGGTCATAGGCAGCATTCCTCCTCCTTCAAACACGGCGAGTTGAGTTGATGCCAAAGAGCTCAATTTTGGTCTCATCTAACCACAACACTTTCACCCAATTCTCTTCTGAATCATTCAGATGTTCATTGGCAAACTTCAGACAGGCATGTACATGTGCTTTCTTGAGCAGGGGGACCTTGCGGGAACTGCAGGATTTCAGTCCTTCACGGTGTAGTGTGTTACCAATTGTTTTCTTGGTGACTATGGTCCCAGCTGCCTTGAGATCATTGACAAGATCCTTCCGTACAGTTCTGGGCTGATTCCTCTCCGTTCTCATGATCATTGAAACTCCACGAGGTGAGATTTTGCATGGATCCCCAGACTGAGGGAGATTGACAGTTATTTTGTGTTTCTTTTCTTTGTGAATAATCACACCAACTGTTGTCATTGACTCCCCAAGCTGTTTGGCGATGGTCTTGTAGCCCATTGCAGCCTTGTGTAAGTGTAACGGTTTTTAAAGACTCTCAGACCAGTGTGTGAAATAAAACACAATTTATTTAGAGTAAGGTAATGCAAAGGTCCGCCCTCTAGTGGCGATTGATATACACCAGCAATGATGACTGATAGATACAAATGTAAATGCACAAACGTATTAAATGTACAAATATAAGGCAGTAGAATGGCATATAACCACAGAGGGTTAAGTCCTTGATAACAGTCAGTCTCAGATGTGGAGGTTTGGCACGCCCTGGGTGTTATTAAGCTGTGCTGGAGACAACATTCACCATAGACTGGATACAGGACTGCCTCGCCACGGCGTTCAGTAATAAGCAGAACAGGAATCCACTTAGCCCCCTCGGGCGTACCTACTGGAATTGTTACTGCTAGTGCCAGTGAAAATAGCCCCACAGGCGTAGCTGGAACCGGCCTGCAATGCAAGAGCTCCCAAGCCTCCTCGGACTCAACCGGCCACTGGGATATGACGTACAAGAGCCTTTGCCTGCCACTACTCGGTATAACGGAATTGCCCAGTATTTGCAATGAGAGAGACAGAGAGCCAAAAGCGCCCAACCGGCCCAACGGATGTGAATACTCTGCTAGGATGTACAGAGTTGCCGACGGAGAGCGGCCAACTCAGCAGGAGTATCACCGTGAACGAGGCTCACACTGAGTAGCGAGAGTGGTACCAAGGCAGCACTGCTAGGGTTAAAAGGCACGTTTACTCGAGGCTTTTCAGTGGTACAGCAAGGCTCTGCCGTATGAGTGAGGCATACAAGCACACAGCTCTGCACAGGTAGAATCACTGCACTGATCGGGGTAACACCAGGCAAGACAGCCATACAAAGACTGGAACAGTGGATAATAATGTCGAGGCAGCGACAACTGGAACGCAGGTCACTGGAACAAGCTGGAAGTCGATCTTCGGAGCAGGAAGTCAGCCAGGCCGGGTCGGAGCACGTAGGAGGTAGTCATACAAGCCGGGTCATACACAAGCAGGAACGTCAGCCAAACCGGGTCAGGATCCAAGGGTGGTAGTCAGACGGACCGGATCATACACAAGCAGGAACACTGGAGAATAGTCAGGACAAGCCGAATCGGTACACAGGAATCCGGAACACAGGAACACAGCAACAGTATAACTGGCTCAGAAACACCACGAAAGGGCATCTGACAGAAATGATAGCCAGGTATAAAAAGGTCACCAGGGGGCGGGCCAAACCAACTCAGCAAATCAGTGTCTGCCATAGATGAGAGTGACAGGAATCACAGGCACTGTGATAGTAGGTCTGCAGTCTTGTCCCTGACATCCTTGGACAGATCTTTGGTCTTGGTCATGGAGGAGAGTTTGGAATCTGATTGATTGATTGCTTCAGTGGACAGGTGTCTTTTATACAGGTAGCAATCTGAGATTAGAAGCACTCCCTTTAAGAGAGTGCTCCTAATCTCAGCTTGTTACCTGTATAAAAGACACTTGGGAGCCAGTAATCTTGCTGATTGATAGGGGGTCAAATACTTATTTCACTCAGTAAAATGCAAATCAATTTATAACTTTTTTGAAATGCGTTTTTCAGGATTCTTTTGTTGTTATTCTGTCTCTCACTGTTCAAATAAACCTACCTTAAAATTATAGACTGATGATTTCTTTGTCAGTGGGCAAACGTACAATATCAGCAGGGGATCAAATAATTTTTTCCCTCACTCTATCTACTCCTCCTGTCCCACTGACAGGGCAGTCTATTCATCACTGACACTAATAAAAAGTATCACAGACACTTCCTGTGGATATTAGCTGCTTTTATCTTGTGGATTTCCTTAAAGGGCCCCAATACTTCTGTGCACCAACTGGTACCCTTCAGCCACTAGGGTGAAGCTGGAGGGTGGGTCTGCAGGTGGTTTGGGGAGGGTGCTGTGTCTGGTTAGATAGATTTAGGTGTGTTAGTCAGTCACAGTATTACCTGGTTTACTCTATTCTTTTAATACATTTATATTGTTTTGACTGTTGAGCACTGTAATTATTTACTATGTTATTGCCTGGGAAACCTGTCCATGTTCCGGATGCCTAGTCAAGTGGAGGCACTGCTAAAACTATGTATCCCAACTCCCACAAAAAGGAGGCTCGGGATCCCCTTGTAAACCAGGGATAAAGGGCCGAAGAGAGAGAGCACAAAGTAGACCCATGACCTCCATTTCCCCGGGGGCCCTGGGTGCTGTCAGTGCACCCCTGCAGGGAACTGTCCAAATTACAGTCCCCCAGCTTCCCTAGCCTGACAATGCCAAAGCAAACTGACTGATATCTGGCCACTTCCCTTCCTGAGTGGTGTAAAACTCATCACATTGTAATGTATTGCACATGTATAGAACTCAAAGGGTTCATATTTGAACTGCACACATCCACTTTCATGGAAAGTGAATCAGCTTACTCTGTGGACTCATTTTAAATGTGAGGTTCGTAAGGCTTTGGTTTGCCCTTTTTAACTTCCGTTGCTATTGGACGCTAAGGTCAATTACAAACTGCATCTCCTTTTAATTATTTACTGAAGTGATTGAAAGTTCTGTGATGACACCTAGTGGACATTGCATGAATGTGGAAAGGTGCTGCACGTACAAAAATGACAAGACAGAAAACTAGATTTAAACTATAATTCATAAAACTGTAAATGGCTCAGTGCACATGGAATTCAGATGGTTTCCTTAAGTATTAGCCATTCTCCTGTTCTAGATTGTATATAGACAGCACATATTCATCAATAAGAGAGGGCAAGACAGATCTGCCAATGCCAATCACCAGATTTAGGCTGGTGAATCCTATAGAAAATTATGTTGGAAGACAAATGCATACACAAACACAATGTTTCCAACTTTCATCATTATAAATTCATCCTATCATCTTTTAACACAGCTCTCACCCAGGCTTTTCTAACCTAATCAACATTCACAAATGTAATCAATGTTGCCTTTGAGTCTCTCCTTCTACTAGAACCTTTCCATCCCCATTCAAACATTCTGCATTCACACCTATAATCAAAATAACCCTACCTCAACCCCAGCTATCTTTCAAATTACTGTCCAGTTTTTTCCTTCTCTTTGCATCTAAGATCCAGGAACACTTTCAATTGTCATGCTTAATCTCTTTCCTCAACTGAATCTCTCTCCTTAACTGATTTCAGTCAGATTTCCATTCCAACTACTCCACAGAAAGAGCTCTGACAAAAGTTACTAATGACCTATGCACCGCAAATGATGAAAGCCAACACAGCATACTGATCCTCCCAATCCCCTCTGATGTCTTTGATACTGTTAACTCACTCCTGCTGGACATCTGACACACCTTTGGCAACAGTGGCACAACCCTAGAATGGATTCCCTCCTATCTCTCAAACCTTATGTTCAGTGTTTCTTTTGTTAGTACCTTTTCCTTCCCCCCATGACCTCTCAGTGGGTGTACACCAGGGATCAGACCTGGGACCACTTCTCTTTTCTCTCTATACACTCTCACTTGGTAACCATATTTCATCTCTTGGTTTTCCTTACCATCTCTATGTGGATGACACAGAAGCCTGCTCTCTTCCCCTGACTTCACTCTGGCTGCACAGTCACTTAATGTCTAATGATAATATCACCATGGATGACCCACCACCATCTTAAACTCAACATGGCCAAGACAGAACATTTTGTATTTCCTCCTTAATCCCACCTCCCCAACTCTTTCCTTCATCAGCACTGACAATTCTACCATTCATGTCATAAAACAAAGCACTCTGTCTTGGCATTCTCCCCCACTTATTGAAGATATCACTAAACCTGCCATTTTTTCCTTAAAAATATTGCCAAAATATGGACCTTCCTTCATGTGTCAACAGCCAAAACTCACAGTTAGGACGTCATTCTTTCTAGACTAGATTATTACAACATTCTACTCTCAGGTCCTCCTGCCTCTCATCTTTCTCCACTACAGCCTGTTCTTAATGCCGAGGCAAGTATAACTACCTTTACTCCCAGATACACCCTCTCATCTGCTCCTGAACTCCCTCTCTTGGCTACCCATAAGGTCTTGCAGTTCATACAAAATTCTTCTCTCCTTTAAGTTTTTCTTTTCTTCACCACCCTCTTATATTTCTGCTCTTATGTGTTCCTACACCACTTCCCTCCACCTGCATTCTTCTCGAGTATTGCTTCTGTCCACTCCTTACATAAGTTGAACCAACTCTCGGCTTCAATCATTTTCACTGGCTGCACCCGTGACTTTGGAATGCGCTCCCTATTGCCATTCTCCAATTGTCCATACTCGTCACTTTCAAGCATCTCCAAATTTCCTTCTGCTCAAGAAGGCTTCTCAGTAGCAATATTCCCCTTGTGCACATTGATATTCACATCAAAATTGTTCTGCACTTCCCTTACAAAAGCCTTCTACTATTGTCTCTGCATGCTGTCACTATAACTAATTAGATTGTAAACTCCTTGGAGCAGAGTTCCCTTCCCTATATTTCACTTTTGCCCTGATAATAATGGAATGATTGCACTATGATTGTACTATAACTATTTCTGTAAAGCGCTGTTTACATGTATGCACTATATAAATAAATATACATACATACGCTGTTTGCATAAGAGTATCATCAGAATGGATGCAGTTTTGGCAGATTTATATTGTATTTTTGCCTCACATATGCAAGGCAGGGAAATACAGTAAATCATTGATGAATACCTGAAGGTACATCTCATACTCTGATCTTCTTGCTCCTTGGTGAATTTCAGCCTTCATATAAAATGTAGAGAAATACAAGTGGATTACCTACAGGCACTCAACTCCTCAAAAATAATCACAAACAAATAATAAATCAAATCGAGTTCAACAAAAAAAAAATAATACTTTTATTGGCTTACAATCGATACTGCTCCTGAAGATAGGACAAGTCCCCAAACCTGAAAATCCTATCTTCCCCCTCTTTCTCCCATATAAAGAAAAAACAATGTTGTAATAAAAACAAATTACAAATCCCCAATGCTAGATGAAGGCATCTATTTAAAAATGATAGTAACTAATCATATATATAGACCAAATCACATAGATAAGGAGGACTAGCTATGTAACAGGATCTCAGGCTGATGCTAGTAGCTGTGTCTTGAATAACCGTGTCCTCACTATGTGTGTGTAATATAAAATGTAGATGAGAGTTGGTACCGTGTTAGCCGTAGAAATACAGGAGGCAAATATAGTTTTTGAAACCTTTTATTGGCTAACTAAGCAGATTTAAATGCAAGCTTTCAAGACCTTAGGGCCTAGATTTAAAGGCAACCGTTAAACCAGCCGCTAAGTGAAAAAGGCACATCGCTCGCAAATAATACAGGAGTTACGGCAGATTCAATAACTACTCTACGAGAATAGCTATCGAGCGTAGGCACACAAAAAACACGTAACACAAAACCCGTTGTCGCTCATGTTAATGCACAACGGGCGGACAAATCACACGATAACTGAGCTCCAAACAACATGTAACATAACGGCTGCCGTTGTCAAGCAACCATGATTGATGCCAAAACAAATTCAAACACACATCCAATCCCAAAGCCCCAATGTATCAAATAACTTCAAATACACCTATATATACCCAAAAATAACCGCCACACACTGTCTGTTATCGAGTTCTTCAGAGCCAGATATCAGGACCCAGGAGCGGAGGATAGTGATCAGAGAGAGGGAGACAGGAGCGTTCATTGGAGGTAGAGGAGTTTTGGAGTTTGGAGAGAGGAGAGCATTGCACAGAATACGACACATAGCACACCTTTGCACAAGAGTGTGGCAGATGCACTTTAACAAGAGTGTGGCAGATGCACTTTAACGTTGATAAATGTAAAATAATGCACTTGGGACATAAAAATCCAAAGGAAAAATATACCATTAAGGGTACTGTGCTGTCAGAGACAACAGAGGAAAGGGATTTGGGAGTAATTATTTCTAATGACTTAAAGGTAAGCAGGCAATGTAATAAAGCGATGGGGAATGCAAGCAGGGCACTGGGTTGTATAGCTAGGGGCATTAGTAGCAGAAAAAGGGAAGTAGTCATGCCACTGTACAGATCTCTAGTTAGACCTCACCTAGAATATTGTGTACAGTACTGGAGACCCCATCTCCAGAAGGATATTGATACTCTAGAGAAAATTCAAAGAAGGGCTACTAAAATGGTGACTGGTCTACAGGAAAAGAAATATCAGGATAGACTAAAGGATCTGAATATGTATAGCTTGGAGGAGAGAAGAGAGAGAGGGGATATGATAGAAACATTCAAATACATGAAGGGATTCAACAAAGTACAGGATGGAAGTATATTTCAAAAGAGTAAAAACATTAGGACAAGAGGCCATAGTCTAAAACTAGAGGGACACAGGTTTAGATGTAATGTAAGAAAGTTTTACTTCACTGAGAGGGTAGTAGACAAGTGGAATAGCCTACCAGCAGAAGTGGTAGATGTCAATACAGTGACAGAATTTAAGCATGCATGGGATAGGCATAAGGCGGTCCTTAACATAAGAAAAGACCAAGGACCAAAAAAGGTTTGAGGGGTTTTTTTTGTTTTTTTTTAAACACAGTAGGAAATTGGGCAGACTAGATGGGCCGATTGGTTCTTATCTGCCGTCAAATTCTATGTTTCTATGTTTCAAATTCTATATTACATACACACATACAAACACATACACATACATACACATAGTCCTTTTATTTTATAACACCTCACACATTTTACTTTTATTTTTGACAGTGTGAATCTGGGAGTGAAAGTGTGTGACAGAGAGTGACTGGATCGAGTGTGTCTGTGAGGGCCTGTGGGAGTGCCTGGGTGTGACTGGGTGAATGATGGCGAGGAGAGGAGGACAGGAGAGAGGGATGGGGAGAGTAGTGGAGGAGGAGGAAGATCAGGAGGGGATCCCTCAGCAGAGCAGGGGTGGGAGAGGGAGATACGCAGGGCGGAGGGGGACCCGGCCCACAAGAGCAGGAACACGCAGGACAGGGACAGAACCTGCAGTGGGACGAGGGGTAGTTGCTGGGGAGCACCCCACACAGTCAGGGTCAGACCAGGCAGGGCACTCCGGCTCTGAGTCATCCCATGCCGGAGCTGATGAGGCCAGGATCAGAGACCCAAAGTATACAGAGGAGGAGAACACGGCTCTTGTGGAAGCTGTCCTGGAGAGGCAGAGTGTTCTCCACCCGACAGCGAAGGTCCCTGGCCTGTCAGCGAGGAGGAAAGCAGCCTGGAACCAGATCTGCAGCCGGGTCAACGCGGTGGCTCCATGCAGACGGGACGTGGAGTCCATCAAGAAGCGATGGGGCGACTGCCGGAGGGTGGTCAAGAACAAGCTCTCCGAACTCGCCAAGCACGCCCGAGGCACTGGAGGTGGCCCACCTGTCCCTATCACCTTCTGCGGCTGGGAGGAGATGGTGCGCCAGAATATGTCCCCAACCCTGATCGAGGGGGTTGTTGGAGGAGCTGACACTGGGGATGAGAGGACCCTCCACAC
The DNA here is from genome assembly GCA_037306005.1 of Rhinophrynus dorsalis. NCBI lineage: Eukaryota > Metazoa > Chordata > Amphibia > Anura > Rhinophrynidae > Rhinophrynus > Rhinophrynus dorsalis. The sequence continues at coordinate 88,805,647 of CM074721.1, read as the reverse complement.
TACAGGTAAGTGCAACACTACAGAACAACACACTACAGCAACCAACACCAGCTGCACACACACTCACACCTCAACACATGTCCATCATTCATGCACACAACTGCACCAACACAGCACCCTGAGGGTTAAAAACAGGACACAACACAAGGACAAATATCAAGGTCCAACTTGGAACAAACCTGTCCAAGTCCTACTTCAACCCTCCTGTCGCTGTGCTCATCACACACAATACACAAACCATGCAGTTCCAAATGTCGACTGTCATCACTGTTCACACACAATGTCACCCATGTCCCCGCTGGGATGTCAGCACTTAACCCCTCGAGTGCTAGAGGGATCATCAATGCATCGATCAACAATGCTTTGGCAACCCCTCTAGGACTCAAAGGGTTAAACAGACAACAATCAAGTCAATAGGCCAACGATCACATGCTACACAGGGGACATTCACTAAGCGGTGACAAACACATGGTGGAGAGAAATTCACCCTCACACATCCTCATTTCACCAATACCAGTGTTAGCCTATGGAGAATATGCAATAACATGAATCAAGTTGCTAAGGTCCCATCGTATACACTCCATAGAAAACACTGGAAATGGGGAAATGAGATCACTGAAGAAGTCAGCATTATGTACACTCCATCATGTCAACAACACCGCTTACTGAATCACAAAAAGGATGGAGCAGGTCACACATCACAGTGGCACTGAGAATAACTGCTTGTATGTGCAACACACAGGCCTCAAACAATACCCCAGAATTAAAGGGGGAAAAAGTAGGCCTTGGTGTTGTGTCTGCAATCATTTACCCTAACTTCAAATGACATATCTCACATCTGATTCCCACATGGATCCTCAGGGGTGCTGATGCCATGGATGGATGGTACACCAGACACTGTTTGCAGGATACACATGGGAACCAAATATCATCCATTGTACCTTGGTCACCAACAGGCCATGAATGATAGATATCTCGGATTGAGTACGGTTGCCTCACTCAGAAGGATGGATGGGCTCATACTCAAAGAAAAACAGGCCTCAATCAGAGATATCCCTCACTACTGGCGTGATTGTTGCCCTTCAGGATTCAACTGGAACACACGACATGGACAGGATCCTCTCCAGTTCATCAATCTCTGATTGCCAGGGTGGTATCCCATGCCCTACAATGAAATGCATAGGATATGATCCTGACAACCAGAGAGTCACCTGTCAAGTAATGAAAAATTGTGAATTGGACGGGATCAGCTAAGAAGATAGGGTTGACTAACACTTGATTCCCACTGCACATCTGTTCAAACAAAGATATGCACACAAAGGAAAATGGTCAGATATGTACCTTTCAAATGGCTCAAAATATGTCCCAACACGATGTGAACCCAGAGATCATCTCACTGCCTGTGATTGCCCTACTGGCCAGATATGTGCATCCATCAGAAACTAACTTACATTGATACCATCCAAATACACATACCTAGTATATCCCACTCTACGTAGATGGGATATACGAGGTATGCTCATATCCATCATATCAATCCAATGTATATTTTGATGGGTGCACATATATAGCCAGTAAGGCAATCACACCTACTGAAATGATCTCTGGCTTCATATCTGGAAAGGATATATTCATATCCATATGAAAGGTACACATCCACATGCATATATGACCATTTCTCCTTGTATGTAACTGTAATGGCATAGCAATTGTTAATTTCACCAACATGTGGATCCATGTTAGTCCTATCCCGCCAACCCTCATGGTTAGACAGATATCGCTCTATTTGACAGCTGGAGATTCCAGTCATTAGAACACACGGAGGCTCTTCAGCAGAGCCTAAATTGCCCCATTCAGAGATGGAGACATCTTTGAGATGGTCAACAAAGTGTGCCAGGTTTGCAAGCACACTCTGTTCACCATTCCAATGAGGTTTACATCTCTGAATGGGGCAATTTAGGCTCTGCTGAAGAGCCTCCGTGTGGTGAAATGACTGTCAAACATGTCAAAATGACTGTCAAATAGAGCAATATCTGTCTAACCATGTGGGTTGGAGGGATAGGACTAACATCGATCCACATCTATCTCTTACAATGCCTACAATATTACATCATGGTGAAATTAACCATTGCTATTCCGTTAAAGGGATAGTAATACCTAACATGTGAAAAGAAAAATATATTGCAGGGTTCATCCCCCGAGCAAAACAAGGGTATTCCCACTGCTCAAAGGTGTTTCATTCAAAATGTAGCACAGCTCATAGTTGACTACTCCAGCGGCAATATCACAGTGGCCTGGAACTCTAAAATGGCGATGTTGCTAGACCATCCTATGGACAGCTTACGTCCAGACGCAATAAATTCTCATAGGATAATGTAGCAACAGTGCCAATGTACAACTTCAGGCCACTGGGATATAGCACCAAAGCAATTCTACACTGAGCTGGGAGACTTTTTGAACAAAAACCTCCTCCAGCAGTGGGAGTACCCTTGTTTCACTCAGGGTGATAAACCACAAAACATATATTTCCCTTTCTGCATTTCATGTATTAGTATCCCATTAATCCCATCATGGCTACGTTTACTAATCACACAATCTCAATTCTCCACACAGCTTATGGAGCCCGTGGAGGAGCCGACCACACCACCCAGTGAGGAGGATACAGAGGAGGGGACTAGCCACTGGGAAGCTTCTACAACCACCACACCTCCTCCCCAACTGGCTGCATCACCACTGCCTGCCTCTCAACTGCCTGCCTCTCAACTGGCTGCCTCTTAACTGCCTGCCTCTCAACTGCCTGCCTCTCAACTGCCTGCCTCTCAACTGCCTGCCTCTCAACTGCCTGCCCCACCACAGGATGCTCGACAAATGTACAGCGGCTGGATTCAGGGGGAGAGATGGATGCATCCCACTAGCACCGGGAGCTATTACCCTCCAGCAGCAGCACCACCACCACCAGGGAGGCAATGGCTGCCCGGGAATGTGGCCACCAGCCAATATGGGCCATATTCCACTGAGATGGATCTACCCTCCTGGATGGCTCCCCAGCATGGCCCCAGGTATGATCCCAGGTGGGGGCCAAGCACCTACCACTGGCCAAGGTATGACCCTTGGCCACTTGACTACCAACACCTGGGCCTGATTGGGGAGCCCCAGCGCCCTCAGCCAAGGGACTTGTTCACCCCACCACCTCAACCAGCACAGACATCAGTGGGCAGCAGTGGGTCCCTTGATGTGGTGGGCACCCACACACCGTCTGTGCAAGCCACTCCACCAACACAAACAGCAGTAGCAGCCACAGCACACCCAGTACCAGCAGAGGAGACAGCAGAGGCTGGGGAGATAGAGGCTGAGGAGACAGCTGAACCTGTTGAAGCAGAGGCTGAGGAGACAGCTGAAGCTGGGGAAACAGAGGCTGAGGAGACAGCTGAAGCTGGGGAAACAGAGGCTGAGGAGACAGCTGAAGCTGGGGAAACAGAGGCTGAGGAGACAGCTGAAGCTGGGGAAACAGAGGCTGAGGAGACAGCTGAAGCTGGGGAAACAGCACATGTGTCACCGGCCACTCCCATCTCCAGCAGTCAACGCACCCCAGATCTGGAGGCTGAGTGCATGGCCCTTCAAAGAGGACAGCTCCGGGCAACCCACGCCACCAACGACAACCTCACGAGGAACCGGAGGGAATCCCGGAGGAACACGAACAGGTTGGAGACCAGAATCCAAGCTCTGGAGTCAGAGGTTGCCAGGGGGAACACACAACTCCACCAGATACATACGGGGATGATGGACATGTTTGCACAGGTGCTCGTGGAGTTGCGAGAGATTAACCGCAGGGAGAACCTGAAAATGGAGAGGGAGAACCTGCGTTCCACAGAGGGGTCCACTGCACCCACCACCCCTTCCAGTGTTACCCCAGAAGCCACACCTAGGGGACAGAGGGTGACAAGGCAATCAGCCAGGGCATCCACCTCTGGCACCAAGTCTAAGGCCCCCCCCCAAAAAAAAAAAGAAATGAAAGGCCCAACCTGTCATCTGCCCCCTCAATAAATGAAAATTGTGCTTTTGAATCCTGTCTGATCTGCTGTGTAATCACTTATAGATTGGGTGGCAGGGTTGTCTCCAATGCATTGCCAAACAATGCAGTGAACTCAACTCCTGCCTGGGGGAAATGTTTGTGTGATGTTACAACATGGGTTCACACACACCCACACCGTTGTCCAAATTCACCTGGCAACCCATCCCTGTAGCCATATAACACAACAGTGTTACATGGCCATGATGTGTGTCAGATTTGATCAGAACATACCCCTTAGCACAACAACTGGTGCAACACTGAACATTCGTCTGCATCAATTGTTGTGTTTGAGGGGAAAACCAAACTAACAGCTATGCGACTTAGCAGGGAAATAACAAGCAGGACAGATTGAACATGCATCAATATGGTCTTTAAATCAAAATTCTATTGTGCAGCTGACATACTGGGGAACACAATGTACACCCTAGGATCTCAATGTGTGTGTTACACATTGTGATCCTAGGGTGAGCATTGTGTTCTCCAGCAAGTCAGTTGCACAACAGGAGTTTGAATCACAGCCTAACTTACTGCATAACCCAAAAATCTTCCTAAGATTTCATTGTGTAGCACGCACATTGGAACCTTAGGCTGAGCATTGGCTTATGTATTAAAGGGATAGTAAACCTTGAAAATAAGTTCATTCTATATTGTAGCCCTTAAAAAAACATGTAAAATGATATAAGTCTTATATCCCAAATCATATATGTTTGGTAGATAAGACTGATATCATTTTTCATGGTTTTTAAAGGGCTACAATGTGAAATAAACTTATTTTCAGGGTTTACTATCCCTTTAAGTTGTGTTGTTGTTTAACTAAGGTTATAACACACTTCACCAGTAATAACACTTGTCCACATGGTTGTTTTTGTTGATGTAGCCCATGTACTGAGATATGACAACCTACAGCAATCTCAGGACATTGATTATATTGAGCAACACACAAACCATGGACATCACATCACAGTGGAAGTGTGTCCCCTGTATCACCAGCTAATCACTCACAACACACATCAGTGTATCACTGCCATCATGTCATTGCATGTATACATCACAAAGTCCACTCATGGTCAGGCAACTAGTGGACTCCTGTGATGTAAATCATGCCTTCCTTTGTATGAGGGATACCCTAGCCTTGGGTACGGTTCCACATTGACAGGTGTTTGATCCAACATTCATTCATACAGACACGGATTGAGTAGTGATGTTTCTTGTGTATGTAGGCAATATGCATTAAACACTTGTATGAGCACAAAAAGGTACATCTGAACTAAATAGGAATACATTTGAAATGCTAGTGAACTGCTCATGTGTTGTCTACATCGTTTGGCATCTGTGTATGAGCAGTCTTACTGTACAGGTCTGATACCTGGATGTTAGTACACACATAAATTTGTGTCCATATGTGAATGTTCCAGTAGAGGTTGCTGTGAACATCAGGTCAAACATTGCATCACCAACACAATCACTTGGAACGCCAAGGGGTGAGCTTCATGGAAGTGTTGTCCAGACTTCAGTCCAGTCATATAGAAACTCCTCTGTTCAAGGATGGATCGTGCTATGGATGCCTGTGGGACAAGAGGACAGGATTTGGAACATCACCCTCGAAGTGATCGTCATGCAACAGCTACAACATCATGATCCTCTTAATCTTTCCCGTTACATAAGTCTACACAAACCACTGCTTTGTAATGTGTTGTGTACTGGTCTATGAACCATCATGGGGGGAACTAAGGGGATGTTAACCATCCTTAGGGATATTTGCCCCTGACATGGTTACACACATCAACAAATATGTCCTAATAGCTTCCTGACAACAATATATTTGGGCTGCCACTGTCAGAGACAGGCCAAATATGTTTGGTTCATGGAGCTAGTAGGACATATTTGTTAATGTGTGTATTTCTTTCTGGGGCACATATCACTGCACACACACACACACACAGGGCAGCATGGTGTCCATGGAGATGTGATCCACATTTCATGAGCTCCATGTTGTGTAACACACTATTACTGTCGATCCACCCCTCTGCTGCTTTCTTCATCTGTAGCAAGCTACTGGTCCCATGTCCCCACGAATGCCCCCTGAACCCCTTATATGACAGAGTTCTATCCGATGCATTGGCTTGGATGAGACTCCCTTGCTACAGGGGTACCATGGTTGCTATGGGTCTGATCCTAGCAGAACACTTTAGTTGGTGCCTAGGGAGCTGTGGGATATGCTGAACAAGGTTAAAGTGTTGTACCTTGGTTTCCAGGGGGGGCATGCATGATATCCTTGAGGTAGCAGTATCAACATGGACGACAGGTTGTCAGGTGTATTCGGAATCTCTAGGCCCAATCTGACTGGTCCACGGAATAGTTGATGCTGGTGGTCCATACTGAAGCCAGTGACAGGGCTGTGTCACTGATCCTGTGGGGTGAAACAGAACATGTGTGTTGTGGTGGGTGTGTATGCATGGATTGTGTGCATACATGTATTATACTCACAGCAGAAGTGATCCCTGATCAATCTGTCCCTTGTCTGCATCCCTGTTGGGGTTTCCTCACACTCAACGATATCCACAGGGTCTTCAGGTCTGGGTGGGGGATGGACATCGTCGATGAGTCTGGTGTCCACCGCGATATTATGTAGGATGGCACATGCCACGATGATGTCGCAGACCTTGCCTGGTGCATACTGCAATGCTCCCCCCGAGTGGTCCAGACATCGGAATCGGGACTTGAGGAGGCCGAAGGTCCGCTCAATGGCATTCCGTGTTCTGGCATGAGCCTGGTTATATCGTTCCTGGGCATCGTTTTGGGGATTGGCGACCGGGGTGAGGAGCCATGGCTTGCATCCATAGCCAGCATCACCTGTGGAAAGTGAGTGACATGGTGTGACAAGGAGCACATATTGTGGTGAACATACTAGCACATGTGTATGTGGTGTCATTTGGTGCTGTTTACTCACCCAGTAGCCATCCGCCTGTATAGGTCCCATTTTCGAAATCCCTCTGCACAGATGAATTTCTGAGTATATGTGAATCGTGACAGCTCCCGGGAAATTTCGCACAGACATTCATTATGGCCAGGTTGCTGTCACACACCATCTGCACATTCATGGAGTGGAAGTTTTTGCGGTTCAGGAACATATGTCCCTGACGTGCTGGTGCTTTGATACGGACATGGGTGCAATCTATTGCACCCATGACCCTGGGCATGCCTCCCCTTGCATAGAAGCCCTGCTTCAGATGTGTCCACTCCATATCGGTGATGGGGAAACGTATGTAGGTACTGGCCTTGGCTTTGAGGGCTGGCAAGACCTGGGCCAGCACCCTGGAGAATGTGGCCTGGGACATGCCAGATGCGTAACCCTCTGTCGACTGAAAGGCGCCACTTGCCATGAAGTGTATGGCACACAGGAGTTTTTGAAGGCCAGTTAGAGCATGGTTATGGGTGCATATGGGATCCACCTGCTCCTTGATGACCTCATACAGGGCTATGATGCTGTGTGGCCTCAACCTGTAGCGATCAATAACCTCGTCATCGGTCATTCCAAAGAGAGTGACCCTTGGACGGTATACCCTGGGCCTTGGTGGTCGTCTATGCATCCTGGGCTGCTGCAGGGGTCCCTGTGGCAGCTGGGGAGCATCCTGTTGCTGCAGCTGTGCATCTGCAGGCAGGTGTCCTCCGGGTGGGGATGGGCTCCTGTGTGGCTGCTGAGCCAGAGCCTCCTCACTTGCAACAGGTGGAGGCTGTTGATGAGGCGTGCTTGGAGGTTGCTGATGTTCCCCAGCTCTCTCCCTTGCACGCCTTCTCCGCAGCCTTCGCAACAATATGTAACCCAACATACTGTTTGCTCTCTCTATCTGTCTCTATCTGTCTCTCTCTCTCTCTCTCTCTCTCTCTATCTATCTCTCTCTCTCTCTCTCTCCCTCCCTGAGTGTAAAACAAGCCACAAGTGAGTGTGTTGAGTTGTCCCTTTAAGTACTTGCTAGGGCGTTGTGTAGGTGTGTTGATGAGGTGAGTGCTGACCAATGGTGAGTTGTTTTTGTCCAGGTAAGTGTTAGCAGGTGTGTGTGTGTTATAAGATGTGGTGTGTTGTGCTTGTTCTGTGTGTGCCATTTGCGGACGTGCAGTTGTGGGGTGCAGGTGGCGTGTTGATGTTGCCCAGGTGAGCTTGTATTTGCAGGTGTCCGCTTTGTGTGATGACCCCCATTGTTCCGTGCCATGTTGTGTTGTTGTTTTTGTGTGTTGTTGTCCCTGTGGTGTTGGTTGTTGTTGTTTGTGTAGTGATTTGTGTTGTGTGTGCATGTTTTTGTGTTGTTTTGGCATTGCACGGGTTAATTTTCCCATTTACATGGTTGTGCGGTAAGCATTTGGTGTGTTTTCCTCTGTAACGGGTGTTTTGTTTTGGCCGTTAAGTGTCTAACGTGTGTGAGAAGTGGGTCTTAACTTTTAGCCGTTAGGTGTGTCTTTTTTTCAGCCGTTATCAGTACCGCAAGCCTTTGAATAGCTCTGGGGTATGTTTTTCCATGCGTCTGAATGCACGTAAGTGTATCGGCCGTAAGGATTCTACAACTGCCGTTAGCTGTTGTTTAGACGGATCTTTGAATTGCAACATGACACTTAACGCACCCGTTTGTGAGTTTTTTGGCTAACGGTTGCCTTTAAATCGAGCCCTAGGTCTCTTCCTCTTCCTTAACATGCCTGAGGAAGAGACCTAAGGTCTTGAAAGCTTGCATTTAAATCTGCTTAGTTAGCCAATAAAAGGTATCAAAAACTGTATTTGCCTCTAATATAAAATGCATCATCCACATCTAGATAGTGATGTAATCTACAGGATACAGTTAATGCCTTGAATTGAAATTAAACACTTTTAGAATAGTTCATCATTATTTAACCAGTACCCAAACATAGAGACTGTACTTTGGTATTATATTCATACAGAGACAATAACTTGCACCTCATGTATAGTTCTCACTTACTCATCTGGGATCTGGAGAGTTAACTCGTACAAGCAAACTTATCATCTCATAGAGAAAAAAAGGAACACTCTCACCGCATCCGAGTGACATCCTCCACTCTTTGTTGTCACCGATCACCATGTGTGTCAGTTTTTCTTCTTGTTCAGTCTCTCATTAATCACTCTGTGACTTGTAACTTTGTTATCAATGCACCATCACAGCTCTTATCTTATTTTCACTATGGATCCAGACTGGGAGAGAGTCCTCATAGAGGGAAAACAACCAAAGCTGGAGCAAGCAAATGTACAGATACCAGAGTGTGGTAAGTGTGTGTGTGTGGAGGAGGGGTGATGATGACAGGGAAGTGGACACAGTGGAGGTAATGATGGAGGAAGGGAATAGGGCACAGGGGAGGATGATAAGGGCAACAGGGAAGCAGACACAGGGGAGGATGATTTTGGTGAGAAGTGTCCCACTGGAAGTGATGATAGTGTTAGGGAAAGGAACAAAGGGGTGATGATGGCAGCTTGGACAAGACCATGGGGAAGTGATGATGGTGGCAGGGAAAGGGACAGCGTGAGGGTGATTATTATGTAAAGGATAGGGAACAGTAGAGCGGGTCATGGAGGGTGAATGAAGGCAGACATAAATTCCTGCAGGGAATGCTTCCCCCACATGCATTTCTGTAAGCATTCCCTGCCTGTAATATAGATGCCTGTGGGGAATGGGGCTATGCATGCATTCATTTATTAAACCATTCCCAACCTCTGTACATATGTCTTGCCAGGCAAAACTTCATAGTAAAGCATTGTTTTTGTTTTTGCATTGATTTAAGTTAGGTTAGAGTAGGTTATGGTACTTAGGTTAGGGTGGTTAGGATAAGCTGAGTGAGACGGCATTTTAAACAGCAACATTTTGAAGTCGCCATTTGGACACAAGCAATATTTTGAAGTCCCCCTTTTAATGCTCTGTATTACCACTGCAACATTTTCATATTAAATCAATTTAATTATCCTTAAAGGGATAGTAATGTTTCACAAAAAAAGCAGGACCGATTAATCTTCATAGAATTTGGGCCAATGTGAGTGTATTTCAATACTGTCAGAGTTGTAGTTCAAGATTAATTGAATAATAAAGTATCCCCCTCCCACCCCTTTTACCTAGTGTAAGCCACCTCCCCTCAAATGTGGAATCTGATCACTTGACTGGACAGCTCACAGCAAGGAACAATCTTCTTGCTGTGAGCATAAGGAAAACTTGACAAAGGAAGGCTGGTTATTCCTTATGCTCACTGAATATTGTCCCTCGCTGCGATCCATCCAGACAGTTTTGCTGCTCTGAGGAGAGTAGTGTTACATCAGTAAAAGGGGCAGGAGGGGGATGCTTTATCATTCAATTACTCTTGAACAACAACGCAGACAGTATTGAAATAAATCTCGCCATGGCCAAAATACTATGAAGATTAATCGGAGCTGCTTTTCTTGTGAAACATTTCTATCCCTTTAAAACAAACTAAACTTGTCTTAAGGTGACAACCTATTCAGCATATGAGGGGTAGGAAACACTGGACCTCAAGTTCACTCTAAGAATGCATATTTTCAGTATATTGTGTCTTGATTACAAGTGGACCTATTAATATTTCATACTATCTGTTCCCAGAGAGCTTTCTGTCATGGACTGTGAAAGAAGGGATAGTTATACAATGTAACATAGTAAAATAGTTGATGAGGCTGAAAAAAGACATGCATACATCAAGTCCAGCCCATGCCAAATCACCCCTACTGATCCAGGCCTTGGAAAAAAAAAACATTAAAGCCATTTCCAATTAAACCCCTAGTGGATAAAAAAAGACCTCCTGACTCCAAATGGCAGTCAGATAGTTCCCTGTACCAACAACATATCTGCTTTGAAGCCAACTGTCATAATCATCAATATTGCTCTGTGTTAGAAAGGTACCCATTACTTTTTTCAAAGCGGTTTTAGTATATGGAAGCACAGCATCCTGAGGCAAAGAATTCCATAGCTTTACCACCACTACTGTAAAAAATCCCTGCCTTTGTTTTAGTCAAAAGCGCCTTTCCTCTAGTCTTAATGAATGACCACTCATTCTTAGTCAGCTGTTTGAGTAAATAAATCATAGGAAAGTTATTTGTATTGACCTTGAATATATCTGTAAACGGCAATCATATCACCCCTTAGACGTCTCTTCTCTAATGTAAACAAACCCAGCTTCGCTAGTCTCTCCTTATTAATCTAATCCTCCAATCCCTTTATCAGTTTTGTTGCATTGCTCTGCACTTTTTCCAGTTAAATAATGTATTTTTTAAGAACTGGCGCCCAAAACTGTACTCCATATTCTAGATGAGGCCTTACCAAGGATTTACATAGAGAGAGAATTATATTTTCATGCTGTGCATCTATAACTTTTTTATGCAGTATAGTACCCTATTAGCTCTTGCATCAGCTGAGTGACTCTGCACCCTGCTGTGAAGTCTATCGTCTATTAGTACTCCTAAAACTTTCTCTAATGAGGATTCCCCAAGTTGTTTCCTGTTTAAAGTATATGAAGCTTATTTCTTTCTACAGCCCAAATGCCAAGCCTTACATTTATCTTCATTAAATGTAATCTGGCACTTTTCTGCCCATTCACTCAGTTTATCTAAATATTTCTGCAGAGAAAAAACATTCATCTCTGTATGTATTTCCTTACACAGCTTAGTGTTATCAGCAAAGATTGAGACACTTCTTACAATTCTCACTTCTAGATCCTTAATAAACAAATTAAAAAGCATTGGGCTGGGGGGGCGGAGTTAACCACCTGCAAGATGGTCGCATGTTAGAGTAGCTCTGTCTACCCCCGGCGTATTGGGGCTTATTTATGCCACCCCTGTGTTTTTCTCTTGGCATTTTGGCATTTTGTGGATCCCCATGCCTACCAAGAACAAAAAGAATGCGACATTGGGAGGAAAAGACGCCATACAGGCCAGCTCGCTTGACGCCTATTTGAGCCGCCCTGCCAGACACGGATCACACACTCAAGGCGCCATTGCTGGTGGTGATTGCGGAAGTGAGATTCAATCCACTTTATCGACGACGGCAGATAGGATGGCAGCGAGTGTGTACCCGTCGGCTCCTGCGGCGATACAGCAGGACGCTTTAGCTAACTTCACCACTAAAGATGATCTGCGTCTTTTGGCAGCGGGCATAAAAGATGCACTGCATGCAGAAGTTTCAGACCTCAGGAAGGACTTCCAGCAATTCGTGCACCGAGTTGATAGGGTGGAGGAGGCACAAACAGAATTGTCAGACCATTTGCAAGGTATGGAGCAAATGTTAGCTGAACAACGGGACACTATTGACCAACTTACCTGGCGACTGGATGATATGGACAATAGAGGGAGAAGGAATAATCTGAGGCTCCGGAATGTCCCAGAATCCACTGGGCAGAAGGATATACCTGCTTTTCTGCAATCCTTCTTCTCTCATGTTTTGGGCAGTGAGGATCCCATTCTTCTAGATCGAGCTCATAGAGCACTTAAACCCAGAGGTATTGTGGGTGACCCCCCCAGGGATATTATTTGCCGCTGCCATTATTATGCGGATAGAGAGAGAGGAAATATGAAGCTTGTCGAAATAAAGACTCTATATCTTACGCTGGAGTTAAGATTCAGGTCTTTCAAGATCTCTCCCCGCATACTTTGTTCTTGAGGAGACAACTTAGACCACTGGCTTCACATCTCTGTGGTCTTTCCATCAAATATAAATGGAGTTTTCCTTTCTCCTTGCAGGCCACGCACAATGGCCAAACTGCCTCCCTCAGATATCCAGAGAAAATTCCATCTTTCTGTGCCTCCTTGGCTATTTCCACCCCTGCACCAGCGGATGACTCTACTAATTTGCAGAACCTGCGGTTGGAAAAGAACCAACGTCTCAGATGGCATTTGGTGGCGGAGAAGCCCATGAAGAAGCGCAGAATGCCTGAGGCAGGGAGTACAGTGCCTTAAGCATCTTGTTTACCTTTGACTTTACCTTTTGTGGTCTGGTTGGATCAGAAGGGACTCAACATACATTGCTTATACTGCTAATAAGTGTCATTCTGCCTTTATTGTGGTAGTACAAAGTGCATTGGGGAGGGAAAGAGCTCCCTGGGGAGGTGGTTATGTTTTCTATGTTACAGTTCAATTTCTATTTTGATATGATGTCACATGATAGATATCTAAAGGGTTTTTCTATGCAATGTTTGCTTTGTAACTTAGCTAATATGGAAGTTTTCCCCGTGCACTTCTGTGGACACCACTCATTTCTAGGGTGAGGTCCGCAGGAGAGTATGGAGTTGTGGGATGCGTTTTACTGGGGGTTCTACTTCAAAAATTTGAGTGTAATTGTATGGGCATGTTCTGTTATCTAGCTCCTATTACAGTTGGTCCCTGGCGCTCTTCTGAGTGTGTGCTTCAACGGGGGAAAAAAAAAAAAAAGAGAAAAATTTTTAGACCCAGGGGGCGCCATGGAGCATTTGTGGGGTGTGCGTCTCTGATTTTATTTTTATTTTTTTTTTGCTGGGGGTATGCTGCTCTAGAGTCAGTGGGGGATACTTTACCCCCTCTGGTCGGTCATTCGACCTTTTTGTGATAATCAGCCAGTGCTGGTACTTGATGTATCAAATGGGGGGCTCCTTGATCCAGTTTGATCGGGGTTCCCTCTCTTTGATATATCATTTTGTTTTCCTTTTCCTCTCTTTCTGTCCTTTTTTTCTTCCCTCTTTTATTTCCCTCCCTCCTCTTCCCCTTCGTCCCCGTTCCCTTTGTGGGGGGCAGGGTTTTTCTCCAAGTCTGGTAGCAGCTTTGAACTTTGGATGGATAGGCTATGCCAGTGGCTAATATTAACTTTCTTTCCTATAATGTAAAGGGTCTCAATTCACCAGAGAAGAGGGCTATGATAGTGAGGGAATTAAGAGGTCATAGAACGGATATAGCTTTCCTACAGGAGACTCACTTTGACGCAAGAGCGCAGCCAAGGTGGTCCCCGTCTAATTTCTCTAATATTTGGACGTCCTCGGCTCCTGAAAAAAAGCGTTGGGTAGCTATATTGGTTGCAGATGCCAGACTCTCAGGGACAATACATTTTCTTAAAAGGTTCTGTAAACGGGATGATAGTTACCTTAGCTAATATTTATGCCCCTAATTCCTGCCCCGTTTTTCTTCTTCAGTCCTGCGTCTTTTAGATGACTTTCAGGAGGGTGTCCTTATAGTGGGGGGAGATTTTAATTTGGCCCTACAACCTCTTTTGGATCTTTCTAACGCCACTGCACAACATCCACATGTCCCCACTGGTAAAGTCTCGGCCATGTTACGGGATAGAATTCTTATTGATGTTTGGAGAGTCCTACACCCAGATGTGAAGGATTTTACTTTTTTTCCCATCCTCACAAAAGTTTTTCTAGGCTTGACTATTTCTTCTTAAGTCAGGGTCATCTGGGTATGGTTTCTAGCGCGGACATCCATCCTACCATCTTATCTGATCACGCTCCAGTCTCTTTTGTTCTTTCTTTGTCGGATTCGTCTAGAGGAGGCACCTCCTGGAGACTTAATGACAATCTATTATCGGACCCCGCCTTTGCTCAAAAGGTCGATTCAGAGATCCTGGACTATTTTCGATTGAATTCTAATGCTGGAGTTTCCCCACCTTTGGTCTGGGAAGCACATAAGTGTTGCCTGAGGGGCATTTTATTTCCCAAGGGGCTTGGAAGCAAAAATTAAGGAGGTGTCACGGTTTGTTTAAGACTCACAGACGCAGAGTTAGGTAAAAACGTAACTTTATTGAAAAGTTAATGCAACCCCGTAGGGTAGAATACACATACACATATATATCTTAATTAGACAGGAATATAATGCAAATAAGCACAATGACGGCTCTACCGGCCTTGCCAGAACACCGGGCAAGGCAGCCAGGAGATAAAACTACAGGATGAGGCTCTACCGGTCTTGCCAATACCGGGTAAGGCAACCCAAGGAAACAGGACAGGTTCTACCGGCCTTACCATTACTGGGCAAGACAGCCGATACAGGTGACACACAGGCTCTACCGGTCTTGCCAATACCGGGTAAGGCAACCCAAGGAATTAGGACAGGTTCTACCGGCCTTACCGTTACCGGGCAAGACAGCCGATACAGGTGACTACACAGGCTCTGCCGGTCTTGCCAATACCCTGTAAGGCAACCCAAGAGAATAGGACAGGTTCTACCGGCCTTACCGTTTACCGGGCAAGACAGCCAATTAACAGGTGGAGAAATTAGGGCAACCGGCAGTGACTAGTTGGTGGTGAAATAGTCACTAGAATGGTAAAGAGGCAAATCAGTAAGTGAACCGCCAACAGCAGAGAAGATAGCACTCAGTAATGCTTTACACCAACATAACGCCCTTCACCCGTAGAACAAGCAACTCTGCATGGAGCGAGCCAGTTCCCTATGCGTGGGATGCACAATCTCTATACTGAGGCAGCTGGGCATCTTGCGGAGCGAACCAGTACCCAATGCGTGGAACGCTATAATACTGATACAGCCGGATGGCTTGTGGAGCGAACCAGTGCCCTGTATGCGAAACGCACAACACTTAAACAGCCGGTTGGCTTGTGGGGCGAACCAGTACCCTGTACGTGGAACGCTATAGCAAGTATACAGCCGGGTGGCTTGTGGAGTGAACCAATGCCCTGTATGCGAAACGCACAATACTTAAACAGCCGGGTGGCTTGTGGAGCGAACCAATACCCTGTATGTGAAACGTACAACACTTAGACAGCCGGGTGGCTTGAGGAGCAAACCAGTACCCAGTACGTAGGACGCTATTAGCAAGTACACAGCCGGGTGGCTTGTGGAGCGAACCAGTACCCTGTACGTGGAACGCTATAACATGTATACAGCCGGGTGGCTTGTGGAGCAGACCAGTGCCCTGTATGTGGAACGCACAACACTTTAGACAGCCGGGTGGCTTGTGGAGCGAACCAGTACCCTGTACGTGGAACGCTATAGCCCGCATACAGCCAGGTGGCTTGTGGAGCAGACCAGTGCCCTGTATGTGGAACGCACAACACTATAGACAGCCGGGTGGCTTGTGGAGCGAACCAGTACCCTGTACGTGGAACGCTATAGCAAGTATACAGCCGGGTGGCTTGTGGAGCGAACCAGTACTCGCATAGTAACCGGGAAGATGACAATGTCGCCTAGGCGACTCAGGAACATCTGAAGGCAGGAATCAGCGAACGGAGGCAGGAACCAGCAGGCAGACGGTCAACCGGAATACTG
This sequence comes from Rhinophrynus dorsalis, assembly GCA_037306005.1. Classification (NCBI taxonomy): domain Eukaryota; kingdom Metazoa; phylum Chordata; class Amphibia; order Anura; family Rhinophrynidae; genus Rhinophrynus; species Rhinophrynus dorsalis. The sequence continues at coordinate 88,789,331 of CM074721.1, read as the reverse complement.
GAGGAGACTGGCGGCAGGAAGCGGAGAGGGCGACCGGAACAGCAGGAGGCAGGAACTCTTCACAGAGAAACACTGGAACGTCCAGAATACAGGTAGCAGGAACACAGCAGGGGCCCAGGATACTCAGGAACAGACTCAAATGCAACAGCATGGAGACAACACGAAAGGGCAACCAAAGGGTGCCCTGAAAAGGTTTAAATAGGCTATACAGGGCGGGCTGACAACAGCCAGCCAATGGAGAGCCCCCTACAGGTGATAGACAAACAAAGAGAGCAATCACGGGCACCGTGATAGATATCCTTTTGTTTATATCCAATCCTGATAAATCCTTCCCCCCACTGGTTGCCAATATTTCAGAATTTAGTGCTATCTCTTCCTTCAAACTTAACTACACCAAATCAGAGATTTTTAATATTTCTTCCACTTGGCTCCAAAACTGACAGCGCAGGCGCACGGACGTCACTGTGACGAGATGTCTGTGCTTCCTGCTCCTGTGAGCATTGGTAAAATGGCAAAATCTTCAGAACCAGGTAATATTTCTGGTGACTAGCGCTACGAAGCAGCTAGTCACCAGATGAAGAATGAATGCAGGTTAAGTTATTGCGGGGTGGTAGTTCCCCTTTAAATATAATGGTCTTGCTATTACTAATCTAAGTTCCTTAAGTACCCTTGGGTTTGTACCATCAGGTCCAGGTGCTTGATTCAACATAACCTTTTGGATTGTGTCCTCAGTAAGACGTGTATATGATGTATGAAATTCTGTAGTTTCGTCTGTTTGCCCATATCCTGTCATTGTTGCTTCCTTTGAGTATACAGAAAGTGTTTAAGGTATCAGCCATAGCCTTATCCTCACTAATCAATTCTGTCTCAACCTTAAGAGGACCATTATCAACCTTAATCTTTTTGTTATTAATATACATGTAAAATTGTTTAGGATTATTTTCTTACTCTCTTTTGCAATATTTCTCTCATTTTACATTTTAGCTAGCCTAATTGCTTTTCTCCAGATTTTATTACATTCTTTATATTTTTTTAAATTATGCATCTGACCCGTCTGACAAACACTTTTAAAAGCCTGCTTCTTATTTCTTATTTCCCTGCAAATCTCTTTATTAAGTCACATTGGTCTTAATTTGCTCCTCTTGTGCTTATTCCCCATTGGTATATATTGACATGTATTTTTGTCTAAAAGCATTGAAAAAAAAGATACAATATAAAAATGATAGTGATGCAGTGGAGAAAAACCTGCCTTCAGCCTATTTACTGCATGATAAAGAGCACTCACATGTATTGTGTTATATCACTCTTCTTGCATTCCCAGGAAACTCTCTGTACCAGATATCTAGATCATGGTCCATGGACCCTTTGCCTGACTAATCATCTGTTATTTGGATCTACGGTCTGATTGGTAACCTGTAAGAATAATGAGCACCTGTTCTAGCTTGCATTTGCCCAATCTTCGATCTTACCTGCTTGTGACTTGTTCTTGCAGCATCTTATTATTTTTGAATCTCGACCCCAGCTTGCTTCCTGACTTCTCACTCTTCTCCAGCTCTCAAACGCTGGCAAGACTTCTTACTATCATCCTGGCTTTCAAATTGGCTCCTTGAGCTGATATTAGTTTGCTTGTTGCTGTCTGCCTTCTGTCATCTCTGTGTCAGCTCAGCTGTCACCCACCCACAGCTTCCGACTACTGTGAAGGTTTAAACCTGCTGCAGTGGCTGCTTAACCCTCTCTCCTTCCCATTATAGTTGTGGCTGCCTGTTCCCTTACTTCTTCGCTCTACTTTGTGCTCTGATCTGCTAGTTCAAGTGCCCTGGTCTCTATGTTGACAGCTCTCTTCTGCACAGTTCCTGCTAACCTAGGTGCTGGATCCATTTCTAGACTTGCTGCAAAATTCAGTTCATCAGTGCTCTTTCAATTTAAAGGGGTAGTAATGTTTCAAAGAAACAGCAGCTCCAATTAATCTTCATAGTATTTAGGCAATGGGGAATGTTATATAAATACTGTCAGAGTTGTAGTTCATGAGTAATTGAATGATAAATTATCCCCCTCCTGCCCCTTTTACCTAGTGTAAGCCACATCCCCTCAGATGTGGAATCTGGTCTCTTGATCAGACAGGTCACACCAAGGGACAAATTTCTTACTGTTAGCATAAGGAAAACCCTGGCCCCTTGACAGGTTTTTCAGGGTTTTCCTTATGCTGTTTGAAGATTGTCCCTCTCTCCGATCCAGCCGGACAGTCTTGCTGCTCTGAGGTGATCAGTGTTACATCAGTAAAAGGGGTGGGAGAGGGATACTTTATCATTCAATTAGTCTTGGACTACAACTCTGACAGTATTGAAATAACACTCTCCATTGCTCAAATACTATAAAGATAAATTGGAGCTGCTTTTATTGTGAAACATTATCACTTTAATGGTGTTTAGCTTTTACCATAGGACAGTGAGATTCCACTTAAAGGGACATCGTCTTTGCTCCCCAAAAGGGACAGGTTCTGAATGACTTCCAGTTTCCAGTCTTTAGAAATTGATCATCCTGTTTAAGTGCTGGAGAGATAGCTCAACTGCCACCAACTATAGAATATGTTCAGAAGTCAGGGTCACAGGCTCTAGTTCTGGCAAGGTCAACTCAGCCTTTCATCTTTCTGGTGTAGATACAATGAGCTCACAGGACACTCCTGAAAACAAGAGACAATATCTATATATCCTTCCTGGTTAAGTACTTTCACAAAAAAAGTCTGTGTTCCAATCAACTATCTACTCTGAGAAGTTATTTTCTGGTATGTTCATCCTAATCAGTCCCCAGCCCAGCTTTGTGGTTGGCATTTTTAACTCAGCCTAACACCACATCTAGGGTACACCAAAAGCTTCTGAGCATCCATCACCAGCAGTGCCTCTAATGTCAGGTTCCAAGTACTTTGTGACACTAGGGAGCTCACTGTCAGAGACATAAAAGTAAAAAAAAAAACAGAAATAGGTGTAGATGGAAAGAAAAATAATAAAAAGCATAAACAATATGACATATTATGCACTTGTAGAATATGTAAAGTGATAACAAAAGGTTACTGTCTCTTTAAGGTAGTGCTGTTTTTCAGCAATCTGGAGGACGCAGATTCACTTTGCGCTCCTCACCTCCTGCTGCACTTTATATAGCAGTGTATGGATTTCTAAATCTGTTCTTAAAGGAGCAGTAAATGTGTTTCTGAAAAATCATATATCATAGGACTTTTCCTTCTCAGTAAAGCAAACGTACCACCACTGCTGGCAGGTGCATCTTTTTCACAGTTTTTACAGTTTAAACTGTTGGGTTTTCTACATTAACACTGTCCTTTAGTAACCAGATCTCAGATTATTATTCTATTTCATTCAATGGGGTGGGTAATTCACAGATGGTTCTCCTTATAATATGATAATAAATGCTGAGTTACTTCCTGTCAGTTTGGTCTTTTCAGGAAGTAAACTCCTTGTATGAACTGTTATAATGTATGAATACATCAACTCAAAGCAGTGCGAGTGTCCTTGTTTTACTCAGCAGTGAAAGCCCTATAACATATATGTTTTCATAATAAAAGGTTATATCTCCTTTATGTATCATTATCTAATGTCAAGGACAGGGATAGGCAACCTTTGGCTTTCCAACTGTTGGGAACTTCATCTTCCATGATCCCCAACCAGCTTCGCAATGTGTTATTCACCCCCCTGGTCCCTAAAGGATCAATACAAGTCTTCCAACACAACAAACAATGTATTTTATCCCAATGACATCACAATATCCTGCTAAGCAGTGTTTTTCATTCACGGTTCAAAGACCCGACCAAACAATAATTCAGCAAAGGTGAAAAACACTGAGTCATCACGGAAATATAGCACTGTCTTTGACATAACAATTTTCACATTAAAAGCAACTGCAGTCTTATATATGAAAGTGTTGTTTGATGTCAATTAATCACAGATATTGATATTTGAACAGACGCTCCTCAAATAAATCAGTATTCTTGTGAGTAGGTCTACTGTCCTTTGGTTATTCTGACACTGGTCTAGAAATATGATGAACGTGTTCCATCAGACAATGCTTCCTCTCAAGGACCACAACCAGACTGTTACAACAAGGAAAGAAAAGCAATAAAATAGTAATATTTTATTGTAACAGTTACTATATTAGTTGTATATATTAATTTACATTACCTACTGACTTTTTATTTAAAGCAACAGTAATGTTTCCAAAAAACATACGCTTAGATCATTATTTAATGTGTTTGTAGCATGCAGTGCTTTAGTACAGTGGTATACAGTGTCTAGTTAATTTGTAATTATATAATAAAGCGTCCCGCTCCTGCCCCTTTTGCCTACATAATACTGTCTCTCCAAGACAGCCAGATGGAGAGCAGTGAGAGACAATCTTCTGTGAGCATAAGGAAAAGCCTGCCCTCCTTCGTCAAGGGTGGCAGGATTTTTTCTTGTCAATGAGAGTGCTCCAGCTCACATGCTGGATTCCTCCGCTAGAGGAGCAGGTGGTAACGGAGAACAACTGGGGAGGGGGAGAGGCGAAGATTGACAAGCTGCGGCACTGAAGTGACGTCATGTGGTTACATATTAAAGCCTATATGTCCATCAACATAGAGTTTAATAACAAAAACAGACATAACATTTATTGGAAAGCGAGATTCAGATAAGAAAGGCTTTACAGGAGGTGAGAGTTCCCCTTTAAAGGGATAGTAATGATTCACAAAAAAAAAGCAGCTCCAGTTAATCTTCATAGTATTCGGGCCATGAAGAGTGTTATTTCAATACTGACAGAGTTGTAATTCAATGGCAGTTGAATGATAAAGTATCCCCCTCCCACCCCTTTTACCTAGTATAAGCCACTTCCCCTCAGATGTGGAATCTGGTCTCTTGACCAGACAGATCAGAGCAAGTGACAATCTTCTTACAGTGAGCAAAAGGAAAACCCTGACCCCTTGACAGATATTTCCTTATGCTCACTGAAGATTTTCCCTCTATGCGATCCATCCGGACAGTCTTGCTGCTCTGAGGTGAGCAGTGTTACATCAGTAAAAGGAGCGGCAGGGGATATTTTATCATTCAATTACTCATGAACTACAACTCTGACAGTATTGAAATAACACTCTCCATGGCCCAAATACTATGAAGATTAATTGGACTTGCTTTTATTGTGAAACATTACTATCCCTTTACATTTTCTGGAAACATTATTATCCCTTTAAAGTGACAGTCCACCTTCTTTTTTGACTCTTACAGTTCATAATATATAAAGTCAAAGTGCCATTGCATTTTATTCTGTTTTTTTCACCTTCGCTTAGTATTACACAAATCCCTGACAGTGAGCTCCTGAATCTTTGTTTCCATGGAGCTTTCTGTGAGGGATTGTGGTACAATGTAACAGTATCACTACAGCAGAAAAGCCTATCTCCTGTCTATTAAACACAGTCACAATCCCTAATGGAAAACTCTATGGAAACAGAAATACAAACTCATTTTCAGGGACATAAACGTGTAAAAAACTGACATTTTGAATTGTGCACCTGCAGAATTTGTTAAGTGAAGAACGAGGCTGAGTATAATTTCAGTTCTGTGCATTTACAGTTTTCCTCTTTCTACCACTTTCAGTAATGTGAACGCCCTTTACTTGCAGTAGGTATCCTTTTGAAATCTCACCCACTAGTGGGAGACCAACCAAACGGTGCATTAAAAATGTTGCAGGCTTGAAAAGGGCAACATTCTGATGAAGTAGGCTTATGTGTCAAGACATCACAATAGTGAAAAGTAATGTCTTATATGTTCACTCTAATGGTGCAATGTAATGTCTTATATACTCCTCAATTAGAGAGTTGTAATGTCTGATATGCCCCCTCTCATAGTGAAATGTAATGTCTGCTATTCCCTACAGCACGTTTTTATTTCATGCCTTATTATTGGCTTATCTACCTCTATTCAACCATCTTACATCACCTGACAAAGTTAGTCAGTCGATACACATTGTGTATTGTCAGGAGAGACTTGCTGGATTCCAGTTTTTCCTAAATTTTGGCTTACTTATTTTTTCCCAGCTTTGAGCTACTCCACTTCTTTTGGATGAATATTTATTATCTTTATGATGATCCGTGTCTTTTGGCACTTTTTATGTTAATATTTTTATTATCTATATTGTAGGGATGGGAAAAGTAAAAATTCCTGTAGGAATTTTCTGGAAAACTAGCAATTTCCTGCATTTCCCTGCCATAGAAAATACAGCAAATGTCCACCTTTTCTCCACTGCCAATACATTTCCCTCATGAACTTTGCTTTATTCCACCTATTTCCAAGAATTCCCACAGCCAGTGTGTGTGTGTGATTCTCTGGCTACCAGTGCAGTGGACAAGGCTGGGACTCCTGGGAAGCCAGCATTTGTGGTTCCATGGCCACCAGTGCAGTGGGACAAGGCTGGGACTCCTGGGAAGCCAGCATTTGTGGTTCCATGGCCACCAGTGCAGTGGGACAAGGCTGGGTGGACAGTATGTGTGGTTCTGTGCTACTACTGGGCAAGGCTGAAATAAGGGGCAATGCTAGACTCTCCAGTTGTTTCCTGACTACAACTTGCATCATTGCCTGCTAGCCAATGGCTGGCAGGTAATAATGAGGGTTATAGTCTAACAGCAGCTGCAGGGCTGGGGGTCCATTAGTGTTTCTATATCTACCAGTGAGGTCTGACAAGGCTGGGGGGTCAGCATGTGGTTTTATAACTACTAAAGCAGTGGGACAAGGCTGGGGCAACTATGTGTGGTTATATTGGCTACCAGTGCAGTGGGACATGGCTGGGGGTGAGTATGTGCTGTTATATAGCTACAGTGGGACAATGCAGTGGGTCAGTATATGTGGTTCTATGGTTACCGGTACAGTGGGACATGGCTGGGGGTAAGTATGTGCTGTTATAAAACTATGGCGGGACAATGCAGTGGGTCAGTATATGTGGTTCTATGGTTACCGGTACAGTGGGACATGGCTGGGGGTAAGTATGTGCTGTTATAAAACTATGTTGGGACAATGCAATGGGTCAGTATATGTGGTTCTATGGTTACCAGTACAGTGGGACATGGCTGGGGGTAAGTATGTGCTGCTATAAAACTATGTTGGGACAATGCAATGGGTCAGTGTATGTGGTTCTGTGGCTACCAGTGCAGTGGGACATGGCTGGGGGTAAGTATGTGCTGTTATAAAACTATGACGGGACAATGCAGTGGGTCATTGTATGTGGTTCTATGTCTACCAGTGCAGTGGACATGGCTGGGGGTAAGTATGTGCTGCTATAAAACTATGGCGGGACAATGCAGTGGGTCAGTATATGTGGTTCTATGGTTACCGGTACAGTGGGACATGGCTGGGGGTAAGTATGTGCTGTTATAAAACTATGTTGGGACAATGCAATGGGTCAGTATATGTGGTTCTATGGTTACCAGTACAGTGGGACATGGCTGGGGGTAAGTATGTGCTGCTATAAAACTATGTTGGGACAATGCAATGGGTCAGTGTATGTGGTTCTGTGGCTACCAGTGCAGTGGGACATGGCTGGGGGTAAGTATGTGCTGTTATAAAACTATGGTGGGACAATGCAGTGGGTCAGTATATGTGGTCCTATGTCTACCAGTGCAGTAGGGGGTTGCAGACTTGCAGTGGAAAAAGTGCCATTTTTCACCTGTTTTTCTTATGTTGCACTGTTTGCTGCTACTTTGTCTAGTATTTTTGCACTATATGGATCATCTAGCAGTCATTCATTGAATGTACCATCATTTATTTTTATATGTGAGATATTTTGTATTTTTTTGTACTGAACAGCATTTACTTACACATTATATATATATATATATATATATATATATATATATATATATATATATATAATGTATACTGTATTGAGTTCTGGCTTATTGATTTATTGGATACAGGTTTGTCTCCCTGTCTGTGCTCTTCTGTGGTTTTCATTGGTTTTACTATCTCATAATGGACTACATAGTATATTTGTTTATGAATTATATTTTTGAATAGATTGATTTTCTATCTTTTTCTGATTGAGTGCCTCATATTGTAGGTACACTCTGGTCAATCTGACACCTTTCTACAGTTGCTTTTGTGCTGTTTACGATTTGTACTGTAGTACTTTTGTAAAAGACTGGCCTCTGTACACTGCTAGCGCTAAGGGAAGGCAGTATAGGAAGAGTATGAGAGTTTGGGTCATTCTATTCCTCTGCACCTTAATTTGCGTTATGTGTTAACAAGGCACAGAGAAAATGAATATACCATTTTTTGATTTCCTGGAGGCTTGGTGGTGGTGGGTATTCACTAAGGTGTGATGATGAGGTTATAAAGAGGTGGTAAAGTGGAGATTACGTCTCCAGTGATATCACTTCTCCGGTCCCCACTATTCTATGGAGCCTATGCACTAAGATTGCTCTAGTTTGAAAGATCTTACTGCATTGGTTCCATAGAATAACACAGGAACTGTAGAAGTGATATCACTGGAGAAGTCATCTCCAGCGTATTACTTCTTTATCACACCTTAGTGAATAACCCCCTTGCTCTTATTAAAGTCTTAATGAGTGTGGGTGAAGCTATGTGCTAAAGAAATCATTCTCAAACAGGGTGCCATGGCACTTTGGTGTTCCACAGACAGCCACTTAGGATGCCTGTTATTTTCTATGAAGACTTTACCAAAAATGTGAATGTTGAGTTTCAGATGTATATTTCTCAAAATTTTTATAGACAACATCTTTATTTTCGTTATTCTGATTATGAGACTTATGAATAATTTTTTATTATTTATATGTACCCTTCATAAAGACCTTGAAAAATAACCTAAAATATTAGGGGTTCCCCCAAAAAAACCCAGATTGTGATTTAGGGGTGTCCTGGACAAAAAATTATTAAGAACCACTGTGAGAAAGCATTCATACACTCTAATGCATGCACCACAGTGTGTATGAATGTACAAGCACAGGAAATGAGCTACAACTGCAGATTTGAATATATTCACCCACAGCAGATGATTTAGTAAGGGACAAAATAACAATTTCCCAAATATCCATTGATTTAAATTGAGTTTATTTCCCCTTTAATGCAAGAGAGGTCTTTAACGAATTGCTTTGCAACAATGGAGAACTATCTAGCATTCAAGGGGTTAAATGCCCCATTTCAATTAATTGAGATTTTTATTTGTGCACTAGGATGCAGTTTCTTCACCCCAGATATAATCTAGTTTTCCTCAGTACATCAGCCTCAGAATAACATAGGAAATGGAGTGTGTTTTCTGAATGGAGAGCATATTGACTGAGAGCTGAAGTATAGAGTAGGGAAACCTGGATCAATTGTTTTGTCAGATCATTGTGACCTTGGGCAAGTCACTTAATCACTCAGCACCTCTGGTATAAAAAAAATGGATTATTAGCTCTAAAGGGACAACGACTCATTCATAAAACTGTATAAATGTTGTGTACACTGGCAGGGCAATATAGGAAGATGGATAGTATAATTATCTTTTCAAAACTTTCCAGGCCTTTTTTGGGATTTGCAGTTAAAGGAAATCAAACATGGACATTTAATCCTTTGAGTGCCAGAGGGGTACCCAACTCAGTGCAAAGCAAGGTGTTGAACACCCCCTGGCACTAAAATGGTTAAGTCCATATTAAGGAATCTAAGCAGGTGAATTTCTGAGGCACACCTACAGCTGACACGGACCCTGACGTGAGCTGTGTGACTGAGGCAGACTTTATTGATAGCAGATGAGACTGAGTATTTTGTTGAGGACCAAGGTAAGACATCACACTCCATAAGTTATGATGTGTATTTTACAATAAAAACACACACAGTAATTGAGTAATGGCCAGCAAACATACAGAGGACAGGGGAAGGGGGAAAGGAGTAGGAGCAGTGCAGGGACATGTGAGTAAAGTGGTAGTTCAAAAACTGACTGCAGCCTTGGTTGCTGTTGTGTGTGCAGTAAATTATGGTGAGCAGTCTCATCCCGAGGATGATGCAGTTTGTCAAGGTCTCATAAAAATATCCACTACCACCACCGCCACAACCAGTACAGTAAAAATCATGTTAAGAACACTGAAGGCGATGAGTCACATTCTAGTGTTGATGATGGCAAAATGGAAGAACCAACTGCTGCATCTGACAGTGAGACAAAAAAGCACAAATCACCTGTCCTCAAAGTAGCAGCGAACTTTGTAAAAGTAAAGTAAAAATAAATTGTTTGAGACCTCTAAAAGCTTAGAGGAATATAAAGGTAGTGGGCGATGCTGAGGATGTCCTAACAATGACTGATGATAAAGTTGAGAGAAATGATAATACAGTATGTCCAAAAAATTCTGAAAAATCTGAAAGGCAAAGGCTCAATCTTCCACCACTGAAAAGGAGCACTGTGCCTGTCTATGGTCTGTTTGAGTCATCCTGTCAGTCATCATTAGCATCATCACCACTTCCAAGCCCAAGCTCCACACACACTCACTAGTGTTGAGTAACCAGCAGTAACAACAACACAGGTTATTAACATTCTCAACCTTCGCTATGATGAGTGCCACTGCTGATGCTGGAAGTACTGCACCTATGACACCTAGTAATAGAATTGCATAAACAATTCATGATCCAGAAGCTAAGCATGTTGCTATCTGTTGTCTGCCTAAGAAGAATGTGAGCAGGTAGATAGCAGGCTCATACCTAGGCACCTCATAAATGAGTTCCCACCTGAAACACAACCACAGGTCTGACTGGGAGACACACCATTAACAGGTTAGAGGTGCAACAACTAGCAGCAGCAGAAGTACTCCTAAATTTTCCCAGGGTCTAGGGTACATAATATAAGTGCTGATGATGTATCAGAGAGTGTGCTGCTCCTGCTGCAGAGGAATATGACTTTGAGTTTATTTTTGGAGATTACAAGAATCATAGTCAAGTACTGTGATTAAGGCAATAAGGTTATACAGTTCTACTCTGTACTGCCATCCCATTCCTAGAAAGAAGTCAAAACCTGCACAAATATAATGCAAAAGTACACCTATGTAATTGTAAACTTGCCAAAATGTTGGAGGCTGACATGCTGCCCTTTGCTTTTATTGAAAACAGAGGATTTAAAGAACTGATGTCATATGTTGAACCCTGCTGGAATATCCCAAGCTTCAGTTATTTTTCAAGGATGGTTGTGCCAAAGTTGTGGGTGAAGATCAAAGGCTAACAATTTTCTCAAGGTATATGTTGTTGTAGGGCTCACAACTTTTACTTTCAGCTATTTATTTCTCCACTTCAACCATCAGAAGACGTCATAGAAAACAGAAAAAATATGGCAAAGTTCTTGTGGGAAATTGATTGGAAGTGGCAAAAAGGAGAACATTTTATGTATTGTCTATGAGCAGGAGGTTTTGCGGAAAAAGCGGGAAATCGTTATTTCTTTGTGAAAAGTCCTTAGGGAAATTTCTCAGACTTTTTGTCCATCCCTACTTTTAACCTATCAAGCACCAAAGAGGTCTTCAGTGTATTGTGGAGGAATGCGTTGAGACCATTTAAGAATTCCATGGGTTAACACTTTGAGTGCCAGAAAAGTATCCACTGCAATTCATTAGGTACCTAACTGGCACTCAAAGTGTTAAAGAGCCAGTAATGTCACAGAAAAAATATTTATAATTTTGTATTGATTAGAAAGTTGAACTAAATGCAAAAAACCCTATCAAACCGCTATGGTTTGAGAGATATAAGCATTGAAAATTTGATGTTTCCTGCTGTCAGCTGTAAAGCTGACAGCATGAGATCCGTGTCGGACGACACACGGAGGCTCTTCAGAAGAGCTGCAATCATGTTATTTAAAACAAATTACTTCATTGGAATGGTCTACAAAGTGTGCTTGCAAACCAGGCACACTTTGTAGACCTTTCCAGTGAAGTCATTCTTTTTAAATAACGCGACTGCGGCTCTGCTGCAGAGCTGCCAGTTGGTCCCCAGACAGGATTCCCCTGCAGTCAGCACAGCGCTGACGTCAGGGAAAGGGAAGGGGGAACTTTCAATGCTTATATCTCTCAAACCATAGCGGTTTGAGAGATAGGGTTTCTTGCATTTAGTTCAACTTTTTAATCACTGCAACATGATAAATATTTTTTCTGGGACATTTTTGTCCCTTTAAGAGTAATTTAAACCACTGGGAGTTTTCATTTGTCCCCGTGATACATTTGATTTGCTCCAGAATTGAACTAGTGAATATAGTCCAATATTTTAGCAAATTGATTTTTTAAACATTTCCAAAAATGGAATCATGTCCAGTAGAAACATATTTAGGTGCATATGTATAAAGATAAAGTGGATCAACTCTTGGGTAAACAACATGTACCAAGTGAACAAATAAGCATTGCCATTCATTTAACTCTTTGAATGCCAGAAAGGTATGCAATGCTTTGCTGCATTTATAACACTTTTAATTTTCTGAAAATTGCTCCACTTTACTTTACTTGGATGTCCCTTAGTGTGTAGACGAGGTATGTTTCAGCCCCACTCCATAAAAGCAGTACATCAAGGTTATGCTTTATGGTAGCGCTGTTTCAATTGTTCTTTATGAGTCGACCAGTCTCATATAGCTCCAATCACATACCCTTTATGTTATTTCTCAGCAATGCAGTATTGTGAAACTCAGATTTTTATAGTTGACTAGTTGAAGAGCCTGTTACACGGGCCACAGTGCCACTGCCAGCCGGTCGCGGGGCAGTCATGCGCAGTAGAGACTGCCCGCACCGCCCGCATGATTGCAGCATGCGCAGCAGTCTCTACTGCGGATGACTGTGGCATTACACACGTTCTAGCGAATTATTATATAGGATGAGATAAGAAAAATAGAACAAATATATGAAATCTTTACCCAGAATGCAGCAGTCAAAAACGACAACAAAAAATGGTTTTCTAACTTTTCTTTATATGTAATACAAATCTATAACAGACAACTTAATGCTGTTTTTTAAAGGGATAGTAATATTTTGTTTTATTTTGTAGGCATTAAGAAAACATGAAGAACGATATAAGTCTTATTTCTCAAACCTTTATGGTTTGAGAGATATTCACAAGCAAAGTTTCCCCTCCCACCCCTTTTACCTACTGTAAGCCATCTCTTTTCAGATGTGGAATCTGGTTGTAAGACCAGACAGATAACAGAAGGGGACAATCTTCTTCCTATAAGAACAGTGAAAACCCTTCCGCCCTTGACAAGTTTTTCAGGTTTTTCCCTTATCTTAATTGAAGATTGTCCCTCTGTGCAATCTACCTGGGCACCTCCCTTCTGATCTGGCTGAGCAGTGTTACTTCAGTAAAAGGGACAGGAGGGGGATACTTTGTCATTGAATTACTCCTGAACTACAACTCTGACAGAACTGAAATAACACTCTCCAAAGTCCAAATACAACGATGATTAATTAGAGCTGCTTTTATTATGAAACATTACTATCCCTTTAAGCTTAATCAGGATATTATATTAAATAATAGATTCTTAGATTCCCTTGAACAGTTTCTGTTGAAAACAACTGATTTCTAAAGAAAAACTAGAAGCAGTGATAGAATCAGGACAAATTTTGATAAAATGTTTTGCATAGCAAAATACTTACAAAATATATGCAAACTAGGAATAATTTGCATGAAAACATTTTTCTGATTCACATTTTCCCAGCACACCAACAACACAGATTGTTACAATGCAAAATGAAACCCGCATATCCTGAAGTAGAGAATCAAATGTCATATATCCAAAAAGAACAAAAAAAACAGTTCAGATTTCTCCCTCTGAAGATGTGTGTGTGTGTGTTCTCTCACACACACACGGTTATGGTGTGATAAATGTAATAGCATCCAGTCCTATATTAAAGAGTCACTAATCCTCCTAATAATAAATCCTGATTATATTTAACTGAGCAGAAAATATTAATGACCACTACGAATCAATGAAGTGGAAGGAGGCTAGAATGCTTGAGCCCTGCATCATCAATATACCTGAGAACTTTTTCTTTTGGACTCCCCAGAGGGGAGGTCCTGTGGTGCCTCTGGGGGAGATAAATGACAAGATTTGTGTAAAAAAGGGGTGGGACTTAATTGTGAGTGGGGGTGGGGCTTCATAAATATAAAAAAAAAAAAATAGATGAATAGGCTGGGGAAGGAGGAGAAGTGGGTGGGGAATTGGAGGACCAAACTGGGATGGAGCACAAGTGGGCACATTTGTATTAAAAACTCCCCACATCCAGAGAATCAGCCTCTGTCCCGGAGACCCACTAATCAGAAGCAAAATCCAGAGTCTCAGGGGCAAATCCAGAGAGTTCCCAGCTATAATCATCGACATAATATCCAATACTAATTAAATATTAATTTTGGGGAACCGATCCACATGGAATTGATTCATACCAGCCAGAAGTATTTGCTGCACAGTTACGATAAGGGGGATTCACTGTCAAGTGCTACTGCTCCTTTAAGTGGGCCATAGGCTTTTCTGCAGTCCTTATTAATTTATCAGGTTCAGTCTATAATTGTGCCTATGTCCAAGCATCAAGGAACAATTGATTTGCTTTATTGTACAGCACAATTTTCTGCTTCAAAATGCAAAAGATATCAGATTGTTTTTCAAAAGCATTTATACTACTGAAGGACTAGCATGACTAAACTGAATCCAAAAACGTATGACAATTTAGGAGTTTTTGAAATACCTTTCGAAATTGCCTTTATGTTATCTTACTTATTTATATTTAAAACAATAGTTGTTGAGATAGAGTTATTTGTCCGCTTATGAAAATTAGACAATGTTGGTTGGAATGCCTACAGATAAGAACATTCCGCAGTGCTCTCCCTCCCAACTGCCAATCCCTTCCAGCCAGTACTAACTTATATGTATAAACTGACAAATAAATAAAGCTAAATGTCTCTTAACCCCTCAACGACCTCCCGATCTGGGAGTGGGTGGCCGTTAAGGGGATAGTAATGTTTCATAATAAAAGCAGTTCTAATTAATCTTCATAGTACTTGGGCTTTGGAGAGTGTTATTTCAGTTCTATCAGAGTTGTAGTTCAAAAGTAATTGAATGATAAAGTATCCCCCTTCCACCCCTTCTACTGATGTTACACTGCTCAGCTTAGTGCAGCAGGGAGTGTCCAGGTAGATTGCAAAGAGGGACAATCTTCAATTAAGATAAGGGAAAAAGCTGAAAAACCTGTCAAGGGAGGCAGGGTTTTCATTGTTCTCACAGTAAGAATATTGACCCTTGATGTGAGCTCTCTGGTCTATGAACTGGATTCCACATCTGGGGAGTGGGGGCTTACACTAGGTAAAAGGGATGGGAGGGGGGTACTTTATCATTCAATTACTCTTGAACTACAATGCTCACAGTAATGAAATGAACTCTCTATGGCTCAAATACTATGAAGATTAATTGGAGCTGCTGTTTTTGTGAAACATTACTGTCACTTTAAGGACCACAGCACGTTTTTCACCATGGATTCTGGAATGGCAGAGCAGAATGCAGTTGCGATCCCATCCCTGAAATACTTGACGTGCCAGGACTGTCACCAGTCCTTAATGCACATCCATCAGTGATAGTCCGGGCATGTCACTAGTCCTTATGGGGTTAAACTATTGTTGGCTAACAAAATATATAGGTGATTTTGAAACATCTCTCCAAATCACCTAAGTTGTTGTTCTAAGGTATTAGTTTCACTTTAATAGAAAAGGGAAAAACTGTAAGAGAGAAATAATAAATACTTTATTATAATGTCTACACATGTATTTTGTAAAGTACAAGACTGGCTCCTGGGAGCTACTATGAGAAAAGTCTCAATAGCCTGAGCAGGATTTTCATACATGGTGTCATATTGCACTTTATTGATCAGCTTCCCCTTCTTACCAAACATTTTAGAACATAATTGTCTTCGAAAGATGGAACAATATTCAGGAAATTAAAGAGGAGCAATTCATGGGCAAACCAACCGCATGCATTATAGGGGACAAATAAAAATGACCATTGATGTAAATAGGTCTTTTGAAGGGATAGTAATACTTAATATGTAAAAAATAATATGTTGTGGGGTTTATCCCCGAGTAAAACAAGGGTACTCCCACTGCTGAAAGGTGTTTTATTCAAAAGTTATTACAGCTAAAACTTGAGATTTTTAGGTGCAGTATCACAGTGGCCTGAAATTGAATAGTGCGCTGTTGCTACACCATGATATGGAGATTTATGGTCAACTGGCCAGATCTGTCCATAGGATGGTGTAGCAACAGCGCCACTGTACAATTTCAGGCCACTGTGATACTGCACCTAAAAAAAATTAAGTTTGAGCTGCAAAAACTTTTGAATAAGACACCTTTCAGCAGTGGGAGTACCCTTCTTTTAATCAGGGGATTAACTCTATAGTATATATATTTTTTACATATTAAGTATTACTGTCCCTTTAAAGGGGCAATATAGGGTCAATAAAATACTCTTTTATCCCTTTGTTCTCCAGAGAGGTAGCCAACGCATTACTCTGGCACGCAAAGGGTTAAACCAGTGACAGTTCCCACAGTGCTATGGGAACAGAGGCCACATCCTATATAATAATTCGCTAGGATGTTTGTCATAAGCCGTCATGCGCAGTAGACACTGCCCGAACGCACAGAATGCTGGGAGGTATAGGAATGCTGGGAGCAGTCTGTGTTTTCGGGCAGTGTCTACAGTGCATGACTGCGTCGGCGGCAGGATGCAGAGCAGGACCGGCCTCTTAACCCTTTGAGCGCCAAAGGGCACGCAATGCATTGCAAAGCAATTCGTTGCATACCCCTCTGGCACTCAAAGGGTTAACACGGGCTTTTACACTAGTAATTTATAACTCACCAGTTCTCTCCTGGTTTGTTGTGCAGATCAATAATATATGCCTAGCTGGGTGATGGTGCCTCGCCTCCTGGGAGTTTTCTCCTTTCTCCATACAAGCCCACTCCTGATGGATTCATTGACTTGGAGCTTATGTGGAGAAGGGAAAAAGCTCCCATGAGTGTCTGGTATGTCTCTGATATCACCCAGCTGGGCAGATATCGGTGATCTTCACAGCAAGTCAGGAGAGAACCAGTAAGTTGTAGGCTATAGGAACTCAGGCAGAATGCAAGAACATGGAGCATTCGCTATTTTTTAATCCCTTCACGTCCAGTGACGTGCCAGGACTGTCATGGCTGTCTGGCACTTAAGGACCAGTGACGGTCCTGGCACGTCACATACTTTTTACTCACAACTCTCCTGCAGAAGAACTGTGAGCAATAGCACGGACTGAAATTGATCTCGCCAAGACTGGAGCGATCTCTTTCAGTCCCCCGTTCAGCGTGCCGGCTCACATGATCAGTCACGTGGGACGGCATGTCAAACTTTCCTTTGTGGCCCTTAAAGGACCACAACCCCTGGGACCGCTGGCCCTTAAGGGGGTTAAAAACCATAAATGTATGCGTTATTTGCGATTACTCACGTTTTGATGCAAGAAACATACTAACGCCTTGTTGCTGAATAGCGCATGCGCCTAAATTAACGGCAAAGTTAGAACGTGCGGCTAAATTAACTGGAAAGTTAGAACATGCGCCTACATTAACGGGAAAGTTAGAACATGTGCCTACATTAACGGGAAAGTTAGCTGGACACATGAAAATGTGTGCTAATTGCTTTGCTGAAGTAGGCGACAACGTTAATCCTCTTAAAAAAACGGGCGGACATTCTAGCCACTCCCACTTTTTGAAATGTATTCACTAAAAAAAAGTGCAAATATTTCCTAATTCAGAAAAACAATTTGCAATTCAGTAACATTGTGGTGGTAATCATTTTGCCTTCAAAAGTACATTGTAAATAGTGATTTTGCTCTTTTCCTGCACTCCGCCCTCTGTTCCCATAACTCTGAGGACTCTGTCACTATTATAAAACGCTATTTTATTGACCTTGTACTGCCACTTTAATCTTCTGAATGCTAGCGAGGTCTCCAAACCAGTCATTTGCAATTAGACCTATCTAGCATTCAGGAGCTTTAAGGAGCAGTAAACCTTTGCAAAAATATACATTGTATTGCTTTTCATGCTGGGATAAAACAAGGGAAATGCTTTATTCAAACATTTTTACAGTTCAAACTGTTATTGTTTTTATTTGTTTAAACTGCTACCAGTGGTGCCACCTGATGTCTTGATAGTGCCACCTAGTGTCCGTACAGCTATTCTACTGCATTCTATAGGAGAAGTGAGCCACTGGCCACAGTCCTCCATAAAATGTAACAGCTTCATCACTTCATGAGTTTAAACTATAATAACGTTTGAGTAATACATCTGTCTACAGTGGAAGTACCCTTGTTCAACTAAGCATGAAATGCCCTATATTTGTTTTTTGGATTATAAAGTTTTTAAACCGATGGACATTTTAGGGTATTTTTATTTGTCCACTATGGTGCCATGATTTCTGCAGAACTGCACCTCTTTAGTTTCCTAAATACAGCTCATAGGATCTGACAGCAGATACAAGCTTATTTTCCCTTCTAAGCAGCCTGCTTTCCTAAAACAGAATAAACATACAGAATGTGAGAGGCTTCTGAGAATGAACAACAGCACAATGGCCTGTTCTACGGCTAGTCACTACCCAAAAGCATCATGTTTTAGCTCTCTAGTGCCATTACAGGGGAGAAATTTCCACATACACATTAGACTAATCCCGCCCAAAAGGGCGGTCCAGTTCCAAAATCATGGGCAAGTCCCCCCTGCATGGGAACACCAGCTAACCCCCGACATACAGTTTTGACCTAGTTGAGCCTCATCGGGAAGGTGCAGCTGGATTCCCTAAGCATTGAGAGCAAGTGGTCCATGACTGGATTACCTTTCACACTTAGGGAGACAAAAAAATAAAATTGTCCCTTATGGTGCTGTCAGTATGTCCCTGAAATGCTCCTCTTTCCTTAAATGCAGTTGGAGTGTTGTACAATCATTTTGTACCAATTTGGCCTCATATCTGCTATCATTAAATAACTTAAATCCAATATATATAGCAAAAATTGTTCAGCCAAATATCAGGCATCCAGGAGTAACAAATTTTCATGACCCTGCACCCCCCAAAAAAAAACAACCAATCACAATAAAATATATGTTGTAGGGCTTTTCCTGTTGCTTCGTTTCAAAGTTATAAAAGTTCCATCTTACTTATATTTCAGAATGGGCACTCACAGGAATTTTTTCATTCTGATCCTCTTCTGATGATAAAGATGCCAGAAGAGAACTGAAATGTTGATCTGCATAATTAAGAACTAAGATTGCTCCTGTCCAGTGAGTGCTGATTTTTTTTTTATCAGTTTGGAAGTTATTTATCCTGGCACCCATGCTTGGGCATAAGCTGTCGTCCCCAAAGTTAACTTGGTGTTCAGACACTTATTCTATTATTTTCTATGGATGAAGTAAGTCTCTGGCTGCCGATATCCATAGAATGTGGCAGTAACAGCTCTATCACTCTAGACTGTAACTTTCACGAGCAGGGCCCTCTGTTTTCCACATTTAATGTGTAGTATTTAATGTCTCTGTATGTCTATTTCCTATTGTACAGCGCTGTAGAATAAGTTGGCGCTATATACATAAAAAATAATAATAATAATAGTATCACTTTGTGACAGCTTGAGCTATTATAACTTTTGAGTAAAGCAACTGCCAAAACTGGGAGTAACCTTGTTTTAGTTGACAGTAAAATACCCCTAAAACATATGTTAATTCATTATAAAACTTTATTCATCCTTCAACATATCATGTGTTGGGTGTATAGATATGATGCTTTATCAACTGTTGGAAAGTTGTCTCCAGCTGAAAGAGAATGCTTTGGTGAGGTCCAGAATCAAATGGATTAGATATCATGGTCATACAAATTGCAGGTTGAGAAGCCCAACTTTGTATTTCTTTTCAAATCCAACATCATAATGTACAAGTTCAAATTATGTATAGTTGAATCATAGTTCAACGAAAAGGTGACAAAATATACAGTGTATATAACAAATATAATTCTCATATGGATAATTCCTTTATGTCGAGTGATTATAGATTTTTGAACCACATCAACTTTTTTGGGTGAGGCAGTAGGGTTTCCTGGACTGTGTGGATGAGGCAAAGGTTCCAATGGCCGAAATCAAAAGCTATTGTCTTATTCCAATGGCACAAGTAGATTAAGCTTATGTGTATATTGATTTGCTACAAAATCACATCTGTAGAAAATAGATTTCCAAAACTGACAAATAGTTAATACATTATGCAGTCTATAGCAAATAATAGCAGTTCAGTGCAGCATACTGTGTCAATCCCTTTTTTTGCCGGGGGATACGGATGGCAGAATCGTACAGATGTTCTTCATTTTTTGTGCTTATTTCTCTAAAGGATAATAGCAAGGAGACTGGGAGCACCCTAAGATGGACTCTGCAGGAACATGGATAGAACATGCTTTAAGTGTAATAGCCTCTCCTTCAATGATGTCAGGGAAAGAATCAACATCTGGTAGCCTGGATCCAGGGGCAAGACAGACAACAACCACCAGCACCAAGATGGTCCATCAGGGGAGGCCTGCACAGAGGGGAGAGAAAGATAAATACATCTCTACTACAGACAATACATTGGACACCTCTCTAGCATTAATTGGGTTAAAAGACACACTTTAATGTGTCCCTTACAGTGCATTTGGTTTGCTACAGTTTTTAGAACATCAGCCTCATAGGTTTCTTCATGTGTTGGAACCATCCCACGACATTAAGAAAACTTAGGACATTTCTGTGACACGGTACAAATTACTTATTGCAGTACTGATTCAGGAGAAAATATATTTTTGTTGTAATTTTCCATGAATTTTGATAGACAAATAAAAAAATGTAAGAACTCTTCATAAACTACAGAGCTTTCAAAACGCCAGTGGTTCCTTGACGTGTTGTTCAAGCCATTGTAATACAAAGATGAGCACTTTGGTATTTGGTGATATCTTTTTTATTCCGACTAACAGTTTATAATTTAAGACGCTTTCAAAAGATCAACTCTCTTCCTCAGTTCAAGGAACTTCAAGAAGATGGCAATGCTCGAAAAAGCAACTTCTGCTGTTTTTGATAGCTCTGTACTTTACGGTAAACTATGAAACTGGTCTGCTGAACAAGGTCACTCTTCTATCAGCTTGGTCCATTAGAACAGAGTTCCTCAGAGTCCTCATGTACACCTAACAGCGCAGGTTTTTATATCTAGATAGATGGACAGATAGATAGACAGGTAGATAGATTTAAAGTGTAACTTTCACCCTCTATAAAGTCGCCCTCCAATAATTAGGCATATGGCAACTAGCTTCATAATAGTTCTATTAGCTCTCATAATTACCGGGTTCGAGAGTAATCCTTATTCTTCAGAAACTGACGGCCAGGCTTCTTTAGTTTCATCTGTGTGCCTGTGCTGTCACTTCCTTCCAGTGCCTTAAGGCACAGTGCAATGCCTCCTAGGAGACTGGGACTGACGGAGCAGAGCACAGACGGCACTAAAGCAAGGTGTCTGAGCTGATGCCTGGCTTCCAGTCTCCGAAGACTAAGGATTACTTCAAAACCGGGTACTTATGAGAGCTAATAGCACTATTATGAAGCTAGTCACTATGTGCCTAATAATTGTAGGGCGACTTTATAGAGAGTGAAAGGTCCACTTTAAAAGTTACTAATCCACCTAATGTTAAATATATAGAATAGCATTATTTGTTACTAGTCTGCTTGATGTTTTTATGATTTAAAGGGATAGTAATACTTCGTTTTATCTGTATTTTATTTTGTATGCATTAAAAAAAACATGACAAACGATATAAGTCTTATCTCTCAAACCTTTATGGTTTAAGAGATATTCACAAGCAAAGTTTCCCCCTCCCGCACCTTTTACCTAGTGTAAGCCATCTCTTCTCAGATGTGGAATGCAGTCCATAGACCAGACAGATAACAGCAGTGGACAATCTTCTTCCTATTAGAACAATGAAAGCCCTGCCCCCCTTGACAAGTTTTTCAGCTTTTTCCCTTATCTTAATAAAAAAATTATCCTTCTCTGCAATCTACTTGGGCAACTCCCTTCTGCTCTGGGTGAGTAGTGTTAAATCAGTAAAAGGGGCAGGAGGGGGATACTTTGTCATTGAATTACTCTTGAACTACAACTCTGACAGTATTGAAATAACACTCTCCAAGGTCCAAATGCTATGAAGAGTAATTGGAGCTGCTTTTATTATGAAACAATATTATCCCTTTAATAGAGTTGTGTTCGTACAATCAGGGGCAAAAAGGCAATAGCACTAAATGGTCTTAATTTATTTATACATTTAGCCGCAGCTCCCCTTTAGTAATTTTACTAAAAAATTCTCACTTTGTAAAGAAATTTCATTGCATCTAAAAATGATCACGTAGAAATACATACAACTTTAGATGTCTTAAGATATTTTATGAGCAATGCTATTAAGTATACATTTTTATTAGCATTTAAATTTTTTATTCATGCATTACATTGTACTCAAAAAAGTGGAGGTGTCACTTTGTAAAAAATGTATGAATTTGATTCAGTTAAAAAAACTTACTTGCATGTTATTTATTTTTTATACAACACAATAGTTTATGAAATATTTAGCTTTATCTCATTGTCTGTTAGTATCTGGCTGGCATGCCTGCTAGATTTTTACTAACATTCCTCACTGCTCCACATCCCAACTGCCACTTCCTGCCATCCAGTACTTTTTTTTTGCATACACTGATTAATAACTAAAGCTAAATTTCTTTTAATCTATTGTTTTAAATAAAAAAATGCTAAAATTAATATAAATGTTTTTAAAAGCTTTTTTCATAATCACTTATTTGTTAATTGACAGTTCCACTTTAAGGCGTGTAAGCTTCTGAATTTAGAATGAAGCTTGTGTTCAAGATTTTATACACATCTATTCCTTCCTCCCAGGTCATTAAAAATAAAAAACACAGTTACAAAGTTCTGACTTATGGTCTCCTCTTTAGGGGAATAGTCCCGTTGGAGTCTTTAAGAATGCTATTTTGGTTTTGAGAACATTTTCCAGTCATTTGGTTTGAAGCACCTGCTGGCTCTTAATGGACAGAAGCATCAATCTCACTTCCAAACCCAACTGTATGGGCGAGGAAAGGATTCCCATAGGATAAGCCGCTCCACCATGCACTGTAGGGCCATTAACCACAGCACTGCTGGGAAGAATTCACAGTACACTCTGATGCTGAAAAAGGTCTAATCTCCCTGAGGCTGCTGTATTATGAAGACGTGGAAAAATTCTGGGGCAAACCATTTGCACCATAGGGGGAACACAAAACTTCCCACTGATTTATATTTAAAAGATTCATTTGTAGGGGGTACATTCAATATGTGTTTTTAACCCCACAGATCAAAACAGAATTGTTAAATGTACTCACAGTTCATGTAAGCTGGATTGCCCTCTGTCTGCAACAGCATGTACTCCTCAGTATGGAAGATACATTACAGCATACACTTATCCCTTTTAATGGGCCTTCATAAAATCTAACGACTATGAAAAATTAACGTCTCCCAGTGGTAAAATGGGCGCCCCACGGGACCGTAATGGGGCAGAGTTTGGGTGTTTCAGGGTGCTCCTTTCCTCTAGTCCATTTCCCTGCACATGCTATGAGGCAGGCATAAGTGACTTGTTGGCATTAATGTCTTAACAAATGGTAGAGTATGTTCGCAATATGAACTACAGTGACTGAGGCTTATGCCTGTGTAGCTGCGATGGCACATTTGTAAATTCACTCCACTGTTTTCTTGTGACTGAGCTCCAAGATTTCCTTGGATCTCCTCCAGAAATACCAGCTGTACTGACCTGTATATTGTCCTCTTTAGGTGGTGGCTGGCCATGGTGCATGAAGACACGTCGGGGAAGACTGCCTCTATGGTCGGAAAAACATTCTTCCAGCTGCTGATAGACCATATCATGTAGACTCTGCACCTCCTGCAACTCCTCTCCTTCCAGTCTCTTGTCTACCAGGTATTCTACCTCCGCAGTGTGGTACCCATCCAGCTGTCCCCTCTGCACCACTCGGAAACGCCTTCTACCAACTGTCTCCACCAGCGAACGTCCATCCGGCAAGTAATCCAAGTGCAAAATCTCCAGCATGCAGCCATAATCTGCAAAACTAGGCAGAGATAATAGAAATTATATTGCTAATGAAGAATGCAATAGAACGAACTCCAACACATGTACTGATGATACGTTAGTTTTAAGCAGTGGGGCTGGATTTACATCTCAGGGTCCGTAAGCAATGATCTATGGGGGCTGGATTTACATCTCAAGATCTGTAAGCAATGATCTATGGTTACCCTTAGTCCCACCCATAGCCACACCTCCATTCTCTCATGTCTCCACCCCAACCCCAAGCTACTGTTGCCTGGCATAGAAAATGTCCTTAACCTACAATATTCAAGCACAGAAGTTCTTAAAGTGGAACTTTCACCTTGTAACAAGCACGTGATTTTAAAAAACAAAAAAAATATTTATAAATACATGTATTGAGATATATAAAAAATGTGAACAGCCATAAATATTGGAAAAAACACACCTTGTTATTCACCAATAATGGTGAAAAAAGTCTCACAAATGCAGAATATGAATGGGTCCACTGGTTCACTAGTATCTAAACTCTGTGCAGCCAATCCACATCAGTAGTCTTGTAAGCCATCATCCAATTAAATGTCTAAAAGTGATGTGGCGGCACTCAAGATATTCAGTCCTCCATGTCCCAGAATATCAATAGGTGTGTAAAAATTTATATCAAAAAGAAGGAAGAGAAAGATCTAAGAGTAATAAGTTTATTACATCAATAAAAATGTAATGACAAATGCATACTCACTAGATCAAAAAGATCACACAGCATCTCAAGAGTCCCAAAGCCCCCTAATGGTCCCGAAGCTACCCTCTCCTTCTGGAAATCTAATCCGGTGAGAAATCCTTCCAGTCCGTTATATGAGCGAGTATCACAGTCGACAGTAGTTCACAAACAATATGTGCTACGAAGCAGTTCTTATCGCTAATAGCGATCCTGCAACAATGTGGCAATGAAACAAAACCACTCTCTAGAGCTCTGGAATAAAAGGGATATATATTAACCGGGAGAGAAATGTTAACAGGGGACGTGGGGCCGGGATCAGCACTGTATAAAGTGCACACTAGATTATAATGGCTAAACGCATTTTCTTCTGCGTTCTGCCAACTTTATCAAGGCTGATTCATAAAAAACGGAAAAGGAAGGAAAGCCTCCTAAGATCCTATATTTGTAAATTTCAGTCATGATTGGTTAATTGTTATGTTCCTTTTGGTCAGTTACAAAGGATAAAGATGAATTGCACAAGACAAACAGATTTCGAATTGGAAGCAGAGATATCAAAGAATAAATTTATTGAGAAAAAGTATGATACTACATGTATTAATCAAGCTTATGAAAGGGTTAAGGATATTGACAGAAGTCGTTTATTACAGTATAAAGAAAAGAAAAATAATAATATTGCAAGACCTCCAGCTTTTATCACTACGTATAATGATTTGTCATCAGATATGTATAGAATTTTAAAGAAACATTGGTTGATTTTGATGCAGGACTCCACATTAGCGGAAACTTTGGGACCAAAACCAAATATAATTTTTAAGAAGAACAAAAACGTAACGAATTTATTAGCCCCTAGCGATATTACAAGATCAAGACCGGTAAATGAAACTATTTGGTTAAAGAAATTACCGGGGACTTTTAAATGTGGGAAAATAAATTGCAACACTTGTCCTCTGATATCTGTGCAGAATAATAATACTTTTTTAAGTACAAAAATCTGTAAGAAGTAGGACATCAAAAGTTTCTGCAACTGCAATAGCAGTTATGTGGTTTATCTGATTACCTGCATTTGTAAATTAGAATATGTAGGCAGAACTAAGAGAAAATTAAAAACGAGAGTGGGAGAGCACTTGAGAAATGCGAGAGTAGGATAGTTGACCCACAGTTTATCGCAACATATTATTGAATGTCATAATGGAGAAACAGGGGGATTACAGGTTCAGGCTATTGAATTAGTTTCTACTAGTCATAGAGGGGGTGACAGACTATTAAAATTATGACAGAGGGAACTTATTGGATACATGAGTTACAAATATTAACCCCAAATGGTTTAAACATTGATATTGATTTAACTGCTTTTTTTATAAATTTGAGTCCTTTTAGATGGTGTATTGTACCATTTTTCTTCTTTTTTATTTTTAATATAGGGTTTTATTTAGAATATGCTACAGATTGAAGTATCTATTGAGAGTTGTTAATGAAGTATGGCTCTTATATTATTTTTATAGTTGGGGACTTTATGACACATATGATGCATCAATATACTTTTAAAATTAATGTTATAAGTAATATGATGATAATATTGTCATGCCAGATTTATATGTATTTTGTTTTTTATGTTTTTAGGTCCTGAGAATTTAATTGTGTTTTTGTGATTCAATTGAGGGATGTCTAGTCTTCCCCGTGCACATCATATGATTTTTTATTTTAATTGTTGGTATTTGAAGTGTTTATATTATCCACGTTTTTAGATTTGTGCACGAAGTGAATGGGTGATTCCTCTTTTCTATTATAAATCTTTCTTTTGTTATAAGTTTTTAAATGTTTATGATAAGATGTTATTATGTTGTCTTATGCCTGGGGGGGTTGTACTTAAAAGGATAATAGACATAACAATTAACCAATCATGACTGATTGAAATTTACAAATATAGGATGTTAGGAGGCTTTCCTTCCTTTTCCGTTTTCTGTGAATCAGCCTTGATAAAGTTGGCAGAACACCGACGAAAACACGTTTGGCCATTATAATCTAGTGTGCACTTTATACAGTTCTGGTCCCGGCCCCACGTCCCCTGCTAGCATTTCTCTCCCGGATAATATCTATCCCTTTTATTCCAGTGGTGTAGAGAGTGGTTTTGTTTCATTGCCACATTGTTGCAGGATCGCTATTAGCGATAAGAACTGCTTCGTAGCACATATTGTTTGTGAACAACTGTGGACTGTGATACTCGCTCATATAACGGACTGGAAGGATTTCTCACCGGATTAGATTACCAGAAGGAGAGGGCAGGTTCAAGACCATTAGGGGGCTTTGGGACTCTGAGATGCTGTGTGACCTTTTTGATCTAGTGAGTGCACATTTGTCATTACATTTTTATTGGCAGTTCCACTTTAAACCACTGGCTTCTAGCAGCCAAGGGGTTAAATAATGTTCAGTACATAGGTAAATAAACTGGTAAATATGCCATCAGTCATATACCAGGTGTATGGTGCAGGGGCACTGGGATTGTCCTAGCCACACCCACAACTCAGAAGGTGGGAGTGGCAAGTACAGCTAAAGCACCTCCCTTCAAAATTTGGATCTTTAGGCAGATGTCCACTTTGCCTAATACGAAATCCAGCCCTGGAGGAGATGGTAGAGAAATTTACAGGAAGCAGTTTACCTCTTTCCACTTTCGTAAAGGCACATGCCAAAGCTCTTGGTTCCAGTCTCAAGGCAGCGCCGCATCATGAGGCGGTAACGTGGTTCAAAGACATGGAGTGGGCAGGGAATGCCAGGGAAGGCTGCGGTGCATACAAAGATTGGCACATTGCTGACCAAACTGTGGGATGACATAACCATATGACAAATTTAAAATATAAATACATACAGTAACTCTGCAAGTGGTTCTATAGAAAGCAAACTGCGGACATGAGGAATTAACCCCCTGAGTGCCAGAGGGATTTCTGACACATTGAAAAGTGATACTTTGGACACCTTTCTGGCACTCAAAGGGTTCAGGAATGTGTTTTATTTAATTTAAGCAGCATACATATATTATTTTATCTGTGGTTTCCTTTCTTTTTAATGCTGCACATCTTGAGTCAGCTACTTTTTTATATTTAAATACCTTGTCTGTTCAAAATTGTTATTCCTTATTTGGCCTGTGGGGGTGGTAAACACCGGCTTATAAATGGGATTGAAAGACTCACAATCCTCTTTTGCCAGTGTCCACATCCTGCAGGCCAAGGAATTTTTATACCAGGCAAGTACTCTCTTACACCTTCTACATTAGTAGTGTGTTCTTTTGTTTTTAATTGCATACACTGTGTTATAGAATTAGGTACACGTTTCCTTATAACATCTTCAGTCGCTTTATCAAGCCCAAAATTTTAATTTATTTTAATGTTAGATAGGAATTAAAGGTGCAGTAGAGTAGGTACTTGCCAGAACTTGAGATACCTTGACGGGGTGGCAAGCTTACATTCTTTGGCCAAATGATGGACTAAATTCTCAATTTTTAATAGTTAAGTATATACATCTAGGTTAGGACACATATTTACACATTTTTATTATATATGCCTAAGTCAGGGCACACATTTACACATAGGAATGGAGGGGCGCAGGTCTGTTCTTTGTTTTGTATGTGCACTTTGGGTTTTAGCCCAATGTTTTTGGGGGGATTGGAGAACCCTCTCATTCCTTGCTGATATCTAGATGCCAGTTATTTAACACTTTTTTATTCATACACTACATGTATTTATTATGGTGAACTAGCGCTGTGGGCTTTTTCTGTTTCTGCTATTTGCATTATTGTTCCTCTAATAATTTAACTGCTGATGAACCTTTGATAATGTTTTCACATACAGAATAATTTAATGTATCATATACAGGAAGTAAAAAGATGTAGAGAAATGGAACACCAAAAAAATATCCATATACTCCAACAACCAAGGCTGAATTTGCATCCCAGGAGCCCCTAGACAAGGCATTCAAGGCTCCCTTAGCTCTGCCCATGGTCACACCTGCATTTCTCACATGACCCTACCCCAAGTCCCTTTACTGCTTCTTGGCACAGAAAATACACTTAGCCATGAGCAAAAAAGAGCTTTAGAACATATTTGTTGCTAGAGATCTCTCTAACATCCAAGGGGGCATATAATAATAGCCTGTACAGGAGCACTGAGATTACTTGGGCTACTCACACAATTCAGAATGTGGGTGCGGCCAGCACAGTTGAGGCGCCCCTCTAATATGGAGCTCTAAGCAGCTGCCTACTCTGCCTATTTGGAAATCTGGGCCTTCCCCACACTGCCTTTCCCTGGGAGCTCATGAAGTAACGAGGATGATTTCCAGCATAAATTGGTTAGTACATAGCAGGAAGGAACAACATCAGTAAACCAAGGCCAGCACCTACATTAGCTTAGGATCACATTATTACATTGCTCTTATTGAGTTGGAAGAACTAAAGGGCATTAAGGGTATGCTTGTACCTTAGTGGGTCAGTCCAACCTGAACTGAGTGTAAAGCCCTGATGAGAAGCACAAGACTAGCCACTAGGACTAACCACCAGATGACAAAGGATACTAGAAAAGCATATATAATTTTTAGTACTTATAGTCAGCAGAAAAAGCTGGAAGTCTCAGCATATTAATCACTGTAGTGGTTCCAAGGGCAAGTCCTGTGAGTTTACAACTCCACCTGCTGTGTCTCTGTGTCAGCAGAACAATAATTACATGTGACCCCACAATTACTGAACTCTCTTATCCCACTAAGTTTCTCTTCTAGGGTAATTATCTTTTTTTAATATTATGTGTACAAATTTATACTTATATTGGACTTTTTTTTTCTAGACGAACAATATGTTTTTCCTTTGTGTATTTTCTGTCAAACAAATGCACCAGGTGTTCTTTCAGCATTCATTTGTTTTAATTGGTGGGAATGGAAATGATTGATTATGTCTTTTAAAGCAATATACTGCTTCATGCGCACTTTAGTTTAACTGCAATTATAAATAAAATGCATTGCTATGTGTGTTTTGCAATATCTGTGTATTCTGTAAAAGAAAATGTAACCACACAGTCTTTCACCATGTAAGATTAGATTATTGCATTTCTTGCTTACATAGTTCCCATTAACCCTTTGAGTGCCAGAGGGGTACGCAACACATTGCAAAGCAATGTGTTGCTTACCCCTCTGGCACTCAAAGGGTTAAGCAGTTATGTGCCTGAAGCAACTGAACTGGCGATCAAGATGGGGTCACACTATGCAGCCCAACTGATCTGCTACAGATCAAAATAGAGCTAGGGTAGTCAACCTTTGGCTCACCAGCTGTTGGAGAACACAACTCCCATTATCCCCCAACTACAGGTTGGGGATAATGGGAGCCATGGTTTCCAGCTGCTGGAGGGTCATGAGTTGTGTACCTTTGAATTAAAGTGTCAAAAAAAGTCCCCACAGCTGCTGCCTATAGGATGGTGTTTATAGCAAGTGAAGCCATTGAATAAAAGGCAAATATCATGCAATAGTTGTCCCATCAGCAGATTTGCAGTAAAAGCAGGCCTGGCATGGAAGCCAAGGCTGTACTGTGAACCCTAGCAGACCAACAGGTTGGTACAGTGTGGGTCTGAAAAGAGATTCCCCCCCTCCCCGATGCTCCCTGGGTGCACTGATGCTGCTCTGTTCAGTACAGTTTCCTGTGCATTCAACCCAGAAGTTTGTAGAAGGAAGCCAGTCATCTGGATTGTGTTCCAGCCGTGGTGGGGTTCAGTTTTGGGGCTGAGCAATGCGGGCCTCGGCTTTTTACGAAGCTTGCTGTCATTGGAGTAAAACATAATAATTTCCCTTTAATTAATAACTAGCCATTCTTCAAAGAATAAGACAAGACATTTTAAAATACACCTTATTATACTACTAGCCCAGAAGTAGCTCATGACTGGTGACTTACTTGGACAGCTCAGCTATCTCAGAGAGATGAACTTGCTTGCGTTCTGTCATTTCTGAAGGAAATATGGCTGACATGATCTCTTGCAGCAGTGCAGTGACAGGGTAGCACCCAACTCTCAGGTACTGCAACAGAGAGGCAAAGCATAAAAAGAGCAGTAAAGAACAACTGGGGATATGCAAATGTAGAAAGAATAGAGCAGCACTCATTGAACTTTTTCAAGTAAAACCAAAGGCAACACAA
This sequence comes from Rhinophrynus dorsalis, assembly GCA_037306005.1. Lineage (NCBI taxonomy): Eukaryota > Metazoa > Chordata > Amphibia > Anura > Rhinophrynidae > Rhinophrynus > Rhinophrynus dorsalis. The sequence continues at coordinate 88,758,294 of CM074721.1, read as the reverse complement.
ACACACTTCAGGAAAAGATTATACTCACTGGACTTAAAAGTGAATAAATTAACATTAATTTATATAGTCAACATCTCAGCCTGCAAATGAGACCTTCCTCCTGCAGACCGAAAGTGCTTTTGTTCACTTTTAAGTCCTGTGAGTACAATCCTTATCCATGATTGGAGCTTTAACTGAGCATCACCTGGGATCTATGCTGTGCGCCCATCCATTGCTATATATATATATATATATATATATATATATATATATATATATATATATATATATGGACATATGTGTTGTGCATGTGTGTATGTGTATTGTCTGTGTGTGTGCATATTTATTGTCTATGTGTATCATGTGTGTTTAGTGTTGTGTTGTGTGTGTTTTGTTTGTGTGTATTGCATGTGTGTTTATTGTGTGTTTGTTGTGGGTCGTGTGTGTATTGTTTTTGTATTGTCCATTTGTGTTGTGAATGTGTATTGTATGTATGTATTGTATGTGATGAGCATGTGTGTGTGTGTATTGCCTGTGTTCGTCGAATGTGTATTGTGCATATGTGTGTTGTACATGTGTACTGTGCATGTGTGTGTATTGTCTGTTTGTGTTGTGCATATGTATTGCATGTGTGTATTGTGTGTGTTGTGATTGAATATGTATTGTGGTGTGTGTGTCTGTGTGTATTGTGGTGTGTGTGTGTGTATGTATTGCAGGCCCCGGCAATTCCTTGCAGAGATTTTCACAGGAGTAGCAGGGGGGTCTAAATGCCATGTTTCTTTTTTTGAAAGAGATAGTGGGGGAGGGCCAACTCCTTGTCCTGTTAAAATCAAGCACCCCCCCACACACACACACACACTGTATTTCCTTGACAGACAGTATATGGAAGATTTGAATATCTGCTCCTTACTGCCACTCCTGTGTGTGTGTGTGGCAGACACACTGCTTTCTTCTTTTAAAGATTTTTTTCTTCTTTGTTTTTCATTTTATAAAAAGACCCAATTACACATAACACTTCACCAATCTAGACAGTTTACACATTAAATATATCTATTATAACACATCTTCTTTACATTATGTCATTCATCTTCTTCTACATAACACTAACACTTAACTGAACAATCAGACAATGGGGAGTTTGGGGTTTCTATCCTCTTTTGAATAGCTGCTATATATTTACTCATAACATGGTAGCATCTCCTCTTACAATTTTTTGAATCCACTCATCCCAAATCTTTATATCTGCATAACTCCTCCCCCCTATTTTCATTAGGCCCCTCTCCATCTTACATTGCCAGATAACATGTTGCCTTATTTCCACCCATTCTGGTATCTGTACATTTTTCCAGGTCTTAGCTATGTATAATTTAGTGGCAGTTAAATGTACAACATTATTCTCAACTTCCATTTTGTGGCAATTCTTATATCCATATGTAGTAGTGCCCTATCTGGCATAGGTTCCATTATAATAACCCACAAATATCTCCAATCTTCTGAAAAATTTCTTCCCAGAAACCTATTATTCTTGAACAGCTCTACCACACATGGAGATACCCCCCACTGCCAACTCACATCTCCAACAATTCTTAGATACCAATATATATATATATATATATTCTCTCCAGATTTTCAGGCACCAAATACCATTGATTACTAACCTTAAAACAGATTTCACACAAATTTAAACAATGTATATTTTTATTCACCAAGTCTATGGATTTATTCCAATCAACTGTTAATATATGTCTTCCTAAATCTTTTTCATATTTCTCCACTTTCTCTAGGAACCGTAGGCATCTTGACATCAGCTTTTTTTCCGTATCTACCTGCATTAATTCTTTTAACATTATCATTTGTTCTGATAGTTCAACTCTAAAAAAGAAGGCATTTATAAAGTTGACACTCTCAGAAAATTTAAATATTCCCTCTCCGTCAATTCCACCTCTGAGAATTGTCTGACTCTACCCTCTAAAATCAAATCCTCTATGGTCACCAGACCTTTCTCCTCCCAGGAATTTAATGGATATTCTCTATATACTTTGATATTATTCTTACTGGTGTAAAACTCATTATTTTATCCTTCAAACCCAACATTTTCTTAATCTTAATCCAACTAAACATTAAATCCTTTAGCACCATAGAGGAAGATTTTAGATGGGTATTTAACCTTCTAGGATCCCAAAAAAGGCATATATATCACCCCCCCTCCACCGATGCACTTTCAACTTGATACCATTTCTCTTTTTCAGCCATCATACTTTGTGAAACTATTACATGTAAACACCTACTTACTATATATATTGTATCTACAACTGGGTATCCCATACCACCTTCCCCAATTCTCCTTGATAAATATCTTTTCGCAATCCTAGGATTTTCATCTTGCCATATAGATATCTGTCTAATGAGGACTGAATCATTTGGAGCCAGCACTTAGGTACTACTACTGGTAACATTCTAAACATATATATCCATTTAGGCATACTATAATACTTTATACAATGTATTCTCCCCCACTATGACAAGAACATCCCTATCCAGTTTTTTAGATTCTTCTGCATCTGTCTTAAAGCTGACATAAAATGTATCTCCATACACTCTTTATATTTTGCAGTGACATACATACCCAGATATTTCAAACATTTTCTCTCCCACTTAAATTTAAATTGTTGTTCTAATTTTAATACTTGATCTATATTAACTAGTAAAAATCTTGATTTATCTACATTCAGTTTATATCCTGTGTAAACTGAGAAAACCGTTATCTCCTCCATCACGTTCTCCATTGAACGATATGGATTCTCAACTGTAATCAATACATTGTTTGCATACATCATCACTTTTAATTCCCCCCTTCCAGAACAAAATTCCCTAATATCTCTATTATTCATCATCCTGATTGCCAGGGGTTCTAGAGTTAGAAGGTATAGTAACGGGGAGAGAGGGCATCCTTGTTGAGTACCATTACTTATTGAAAACCACTCTGATACAAAACCTGACCCCTTTACTCTTGCCTCTGGATATGTATAGAATCCTCTAATAGCACTAAATATGCAACCCTCAAATCCATAGCTATTTAACACTCTAAACAAAAACTCCCACATGACCCTGTCAAACGCCTTCTCTCCATCTAACGACAGGGTCATCAATTAATCCTGTTATAACCCCTTTAACCCATTCTGCAAGTATGGATGAGTATAACTTTATATCCATATTTAGGACTGATATATGGCGATAGTTCTTTACATTAACTGGGTCCTTATCTTGTTTCAAAAAAGGTGAAATATTTGCCCTTAAGAGTTCCCTTGGTAAAATACCACAATTCATAATCTCATTAAATACTTCTAATAAATCCAGTACTATATATGGTTTCATTTTCCTTAAAAAAAAACATCCAGCCCAGGTGATTTACATAGTAAATTAGGTTGAATAAAGACACAAGTCTATGAAGTTCAACCTTTGCCTCATACCCTAGTGACATGAGACCTGTATAGCTATCCTGCTACCAAATAAGTTAGTCTTTTTCAGACCTTCCTGATCTGCCTACTAATAAACAGTGTAACTGTATGTTCCCTTTTGAAAGAAATGTTTGACTTCAAATTATCTATTGCCCTATTCAATTCTACAATGGATATAGGTTGACGTAACTCTTATATCTGTTCCTGTGTTAATTTTGGTAACACCATTGAGGCGAGATATTGTTCCAACTGGGGTCCTTGTTCTTCTCCTGAGAGGTTATATAATCCCTCAAAAAATTTCTTAAATTCTTTTCCTGTCTCACTAGGAGATAGTATTACCTTATTACCTCTCACTAATTTATTTTCCTTATAGCCTTTTCATGCTTCAATCTTTTTTGTTAAGTCCTTATTTGCCCTATTACCTGCCCCATATCATTTTACTCCCTAAATACTCCAACTTCCTGGTAGCTTCCTGTAACAAACATTGATTTATCTGATCTTGTAATGTTTTAATTTGATGTAACAGAGTAGCTGATGGTGTTACTTTATTCTGCCGAATGGCCTGTCCTAACTCTATATAAAGAGTTGTTGATGTTAATTTTTCCTTCTTAGCCTTATCAATAACCAGATTAATTAAATGTCCCCTAATTACACATTTGTATGCACACCATACTACTGATGTTGAAACTTCTTTATTCCTATTCTCCACAAAATATGTTTCTGTCATATCTCTAATGTGGTCTGCGTATTCTTTATCTTTCATGAAATATGAGGGGAATTTCCAATCTGGTCTTCCCCTCATATATACATCTTTAGTTTATACAACCACTATAATGTGGTCTGACCAAACTATCTCTTTAATATAAATCTTTTCAATTACCAGCAGGAATGATCTATCGCCTAAAATGTAATCATTTCTAGAATAAACATTACAGTTATGTGAAAAACAGGTGTAATCCTTCTCTAAGGGGTGCAATATACGCCAACAATCATAAATATCATTATGATCCAAAAGTCTATTAAATCTCAATGACTCTTGATCCAATCTACTCTTCCCCCTGGCATTACTAGACGATCTATCCAGCTGTGGATCTATTACCATATTAAAATCTACATGTAATACGAATTCCCCCTTTTAATCTTGTTCACTTTATCCATTATCTTTTCAACAAACGCTATGGATCTTTTATTTGGAGTATAGATATTAATGATTGTATATTGTACATTATTGATTTGACATATTAATATAATATAACGTCCTTGTGTATCTATCTCCTGGTGCGTAATTTTTACCCTTAAACTGTCTGCAAATAAAATTGCCACACCTCTCTTTTTTTTAATATACTTATCATGGTGGAGAAGAATTTCGATCTATGCCCTACCTCCATATTTATCTTCCACTGAGTCTCTTGTATACCACAAATTTGTATCTGTTGTTTTTCAAAGGTAGAGAATACTATATGCCTTTTCTGTGGGGTATTCATAACCCTAACATTTATTGTTGCAAATGTAATATTTTCGCATTATATATCAATTTCTAATCTCAAACTCCTCCCTCTCCAATGGTCTACAAATAAACTTATACTTACAAACATATAACATATTGAACATATATCCCCAGCGTACCATAAACCCTTTTTCTACCTTGGGGTTGGAATCATCCTTCCCCCTTTTCCCCCTTGAAATACTTCCCAGCCAGGACCTTCTAGGGAATCTCATTACACTTGTATGTGCAAACATAGTGGGCCTTGCCCCGTCTTACCTCTCTAACTACAATACCCATTGGTTGAGGGGAAAAAAAATAAATACCATCAACCAATTTATATATATTCCCTTTAATATATATGTGATTATAGTAAAATAAAGCCTATCTATATTCTATCAGTACCATAATCATTGTGCCATGTAATTTAATCACTACATCTTAGTGTTATCTGTCCTCCAACTAATTTATACATATCCCCTTTGATATATCTATGATTATTGGTGAATAAAGCCCGTCCATATTCTATCAATACCATAATCAGCGTGCCATATGTGCCAACTAGACTTTATCTATCCACCAACCTATTTATATATCTCCCTTCAATATATATGTAGTTATAATAAAATAAGACCTATCTATATTGTATCAATAATATACTCAATGTGCCCTATGATTTTAATCACTACTAAATTTGAAAAAATTAATCTCTACATGTGTCTTGTTGTTTGTATATTCCACCAGTACACAACAGGAATATGTTGGCACTTTATAAATAAACGATAACAGTAATAATAATAATTATAATCACAATATAAACACATTAAAAAAGCAATGTATAAGAAAAAGCGTGGTTGTAAGCTGTGTCTGTTTTATACAGTCAAAAAGCGCCACCTGGTGTCCAGTTGAGATTGTTTGCTGTATGTGAGGATGCTTTGAAGTATTAGACTAGTCTCCATAGAAAGAAAAAGCAACGTTTTCTTTTTGTCGTCACATATTGGGCCGTAATAGTTTTTGAATGACATTTCCCACATGTGGCGGTACCCTTGATTTAGTCAACAAAAAAAACACTAATATGCAAATGTATTTATTTATTTGTTAAAGGGATCTTAACACTTAATATGTAGATAAATATATATTGTAGGGTTTATTCTCCTGAGTAAAACAAGGGTAATCCCACTGCTTGTAGGCTTTCCCTTCCTGAGTAAAACAGATGATTCTCACTGCTGAGAGGTCTTTTATTCAAAAGTTATTGTTGTCCAGACTTGAATTGTTTAGGTGCAGTATCTCAATGGCCTGAAATTTTACAGTGGCACTGTTCTATATCATCCTATGGACAACTCTGGTGATGTGACCTAAACCTCCATAGGATGGTATAGTAACAGCGCCACTGTACAATTTCAGGCCATTAAGATACTGACGTAAATAATTCAACTCTGAGCCGCGACAACTTTTGAATAAAACACCTCGGCAGTGGGAATACTCAGTTTAACTCAGGGGGGTAAAGCCTACAATAAATATTCTTTACTTATTAAGTATTACTATTCCTTTATTGCTCATTTCACTTGTTTTAGAATTCCACATAGAACAAAGGTCCATATGTATGAAAGCAAAGTGGAACAATTATAGAGCAAACCAACTGCATCACAGGGGACAAATACAAATTCCACAAAACGCTATGCATTTAATGTGAGGTTTTTAAACCATTAAATGATAGAGAGGTCTCCATTACATTGAAAAGGTTAAAACACCATCTAAAGTGGAACTATCACTCCAAATAAAGTGCCCCCAAATATTTTTTCATATAGCGATAAGCATTGAAATACTAGTATTATCCAGAATAAGACCAGCATTATTAAGAAATCCTACTTGACCCGAGACTGAGGGGCAGGCTTCTTGCTGTTGTGGCATCTGCGCCGCCAGTCACTTCCTGTACCTTAAGGTACAATGCAACTCCCCCTCACCAATCCTGGAGGAGACAGGGACAGACAGTGCAGACTCACAGATGTCTCTAAGGCAAGATGTTTCCACTGATGCCTGAGTGTTCTTCTCGGATTAAGTAAGATTACTTAATAACGCTGGACTTATTCTGGATAATACTAGTATTTCAATGCATATTGTTATAAGAATAATTTCTTTGGAGTGATAGTTACGCTTTAAGTAAGTAGAAATGTGTATGTGTCCCCTATAGTGCAGAGGCTTTTCTTTGTCCTGGAATTTCCCCATTTTGTTTTAATATATATGGGCAACACATTTGTCTTACCTCTCTCAGGCTCTGCTTGCAGAGTGGACAGTAAGGCCGATGGTCCAGAGTGCGTTCCAGACATTCCCTGCAGAAGGTGTGACCACATGGTGTGGTGACCGGCTCTAGAAATATCCTGAAACATATCAAAAACATAGTCAATGAGGGGTGGATATAAAAAGATGATTTAAAAAAAAATGATTTTAATGAAATGCTTTTGGAGGAAAAATCTATCTAAAGATAGTTTTCTATTTAAGATACATTATAGTTTAAAGGTTATTCAGTATGAATTAGAGCTAAGTTATGTACCTGAGGTTGTATAGTCATGCAATTATATTTTTGGTAAACTTATTCAATTAATACAAGTTATCCAAGCTGAGATAACATGCATACCTACCAAGCAACATAGTAACATAGTAATTTAGGTTGAAAAAAGACTTGCGTCCATCTAGTTCAACCCTTTTCCTATTCCTGTTTACCATCGTTGATCCAAAAGAAGGCAAAAAAAAACACAACAATACAGCAATTTCAAATTCTGCCCCGAATGGGGTGGGGGGGGAGAATTCCCTCCTGATTCCAAATGGCAATCAGATTTCTCCCTGGATCAACAAGCCCTAAGTAAAATATTAATCCTAATACTAACGTACATAGCCCTCTATGTTATGTTCTTTTAAATAAGTATCCAGGCCCTTTTTAAAGGCGTCTAATGTATTCAATAGCACCACCTCCTCAGGCAGTGAATTCCATACCTTTATTGTCCTTACAGTAAAGAAACCCTTCTGCTGTTGTAGATTAAATCTCCTTTCCTCAAGTCTAAGCGGGTGGCCCCTTGTCCTATGTACTGTTCTGTTAATGAACAGGTCTTTGGAGAGCCCTTTGTATGGGCCGTGAACATATCTATATAGTGTTATCATATCCCCTCTAAGACGTCCCTCTTTAGGAGGGACAGTCCCTCTTTTAGACCCAAATCCCCCTGTCCCTCTTTCCCACCCTGATGCCCCTCTTTTTAGGAGATCAGACTGTGTGGTGTGTGCATAAATGTATCACACTGCTCCACAGCAATAAAACTCACATTATTGTTTGTTTAAAGGTCAGTATACTTGTTTATAAATTAGTCTGTGTAAATAAAATAAATTTGTCTTGTTATAAGTCATTTATTAGGTTACACAAAGAGGTGTCAGTAGGTCAAGAAATAGGCTAAAAATTCTTGGTAATGCCCTGCCCACCAGCCACGCCCCCAGAAACACCCCCTAAAACACAAGTGTCCCTCTTTGGCAATTTCAAATGTTGGGAGGTATGAACATGCACTTTTTTCACAGTAAAATTGTATAAAATAAACAAAGTTCAGGAAAAGACCTTAATCCCATTGTTGTACGAGGCTGTAAGTGTGAGGAGGGAGGGGTAAGCAGTAAAAATGAAAGTGAAACCTTTTCAATAGCTTACAAACCTTGGGATCTTTGTGCACAATCATTGCTTGAAGTTCTTTATTACCTCCCTTGAAGAGCAAAATAACAGCAGGCCGTAAAAGAGACACAGTTTGGGAATATTTTAATGAAGTTCCTCTACCTATGGGTAAAGCAGGTGTGTGTGCAAAATGCACTTCCAAATATGAGTGATTAATCTATTAAACTAAAATCAGTTCCGATATTGCTGTTTTACTAATCTGACAGGTTGTATTCTAAATATGACTTCTTCACCTGGTTGCAAATACGGATGGCTTTAACTACCAGCAAGAATGAGTTTTTGCATTTAAAAATCATGATTTAAATCGAGTCTTAATGACTAGTGATTTAAATCATGATTTAAATTGTGATTTAAATCAAAACCACCCTGGAGGAAAACAAAACAGAAGTCCAGAAAATAATTATTAAACTGTCATGTAAACTCAACTAGCTAATCAGCAAACAGTTGCCAAACTCATTTTGAATGGCTTTATCTGTACCATGTATTTGTTCATACTAACGCGGTGGTTCTCAAAGATATCTGCAGGGACCAATAACAGACCATGTGGTGAATGAATGAAACCTTCAGTGTAATCCACTGATGTTAGCCTCCAATGCTAATGGCAGCACTTCATTGTATGCACTAAGCTGTATGATAGCTGTGGTGCATACTGGTCCAAACTCTGCCATCATTAATATGTTAATGCCAGCAAGCCCGTATGCCTGCCCATTGCATGCAGAGGAATATGGCATATTCATCTGCACCTTGTTTAATACATGGGGGGATATGCACTAAGGAGTGATAAAGTGGAGATGACTTCTCCAGTGATATCACTTCTCCAATTTCTGCATTATTCTATGGAGCCAATGCACTAAGATCTCTAAAGTTGGAGAAATCTTAGTGTATTGGCTCCATATAAATCTGTATTACACAGTGTTAGGCCAGGAAATTAATTTTGGTACCTTGTTTTGAACAGAATAGTATTGAAACATCCCTTCCCCCCAGTGTCATTACAATTACCTCACTTCAGCACAGGTAAGTTAATTACTGGTCCATGAGGTCAGGCATGAGAACTACTTTAACATCGCTCACCAAACTGGATTTGTGGGTGTGGCCAGTACCATGCCGAAGTCCTTGATTCTTCAATGGTTATGATTACCATGTGCCGAAAGCAGTTTGAGGTCCTGTTGTCCTGTTAACAACTGTCATGTCCACTTCCAACATTGAGGGCTAATTGAAGATGCTATCTCTTAAACCAAGCAGCAAGGGAAAAATCATAGGGACCATTAAGGTTTTCTGGCTACAGACAGGTATGTAGGAGTTATTATTATGAGGTGTTAGTTCTCTTTTTAAAGGGATAGTAATACTTAAAGGGATAGTAATGTCAGAAAAAAGTATTAACTATACGGTAGATACAATTAAAAGAGTACTTGCAGGGAATAGTAATGTCAGAAAAAAAGTATTAACTATATGGTAGATACAATTAAAAGAGAGTACTTGCACTTATTCGTATCTCTCAAACAGTTATGGTTTGAGAGATATAGGAAAATAAAGTTCTCCGCTCCCTCCCGTTTCTGCTTGATGAGCTGTAAAGCTGTCAGAAGCAGATTCTGGTTCCTGGATCAGACGACGGCTCTTCAGCAGCGCCAACATAGCGATACCTACAAATAAATACTTCATCAGAACGGTCTACAGCATGTGTCTGGTTTACAAGCACCATTGTAGACCATTCCAATTAAGTATTTATCTTTAGATATCGTTATATCGGCCCTGCTGAAGAACCGCGTAAGGTCAAGCGACCAGAATCTGCTTCTGACAGCTTTACAGCTCGTCAAGCAGAAAGGGGAGGGAGCGGACAACTTTATTTTCCTATATCTCTCAAACCATAACTGTTTGAGAGATACAAATAAGTGCAAGTACTCCCTTTTAATTGTATCTACCATATAATTAATACTTTTTTTTCTGACATTACTATCCCTTTAACCCTTTGAGTGCCAGAGTGGTACGGAACGTACTGCACAGCAGTGCGTTGCGTACCACTCTGGCTCAGAAAGGGTTGACATGCAATAAAATATGGATTGTAGCGTTTATCCCCCTGAGTAAAACAAAGGTACCCCTACTGCTGACAGGTGTTTTAATCAAAAGTTATTACAGCTCAAACTTTTTTTAGGTGCAGCATCTCAGTGGCCTAAAATTGTACAGTGGCGCCGTTGCTACACCATTCTATGGACAGCCGTGTTCAGCTGACCACAAATCTCCACAGGATGGTGTAGCAACAGCTCCATTCTACAATTTCAGGCCACTGTGATACTGCACCTAAAAAATTCAAGTTTGAGCTGTAATAACTTTTGAATAAAACACCTTTCAGAAGTGGATGTACCCTTGTTATACTCAGGGAGGTAAACCCTACAACAGATGTTTTTTTACATCCTAAGTATGACTATCCCTTTAACTAAACTAGTAGGTTCTTCAGGAAATGGGAGTTCATTACAGTTGTTAATTCTAATTTTCAGCTCCAGAAGACACTTATGTAGCTGCATTAAGTCAAATGAGTGGGGCAGGATTGCTGCCATATGCATCCCAATAAAATCAATTCTCTATTTGTTTAAGGCTGTCTGATAATTATACTGCAAGGCAAACAGACTTAACCCCTAGATCACAGACATCCAAAAGAAGACCCTTGGGCAATTTGCAGCACTCAAACATGGTCAGTCTGGGTTTTCCAGCAAATCCATTAATGTATTATGCTATAAAAACAAATACCCACTTCGATCTTAAAGGGACACTGTCACCTAAAAACAACTTTGGGATTTTAACTCAATGCGTTGGAGACCTCTCTTGCATTCAAGGAGTTAAAGAATAAACTTAAATCAGTGGGAGTTTGTATTCTGCTTGCCCCAGAATTGCTCCGCTTTCTTTGTGATTATGGTCCTATTAACCCTTTGAGTAACTCTTTGAGTGTCAAAGGGGTACCCAGTGCATTGTACACCCCTCTGGCACTCAACAAGTTAATTGCTGACATTTTTAAATGTCAGTGCAGAGGGTAATTTGGAGCTGCGTCTCTGTGTGAGGTGAGAGACGGACCGACAGTGCTATAAGAGAAACTATGGCAGGTGCCACTTTGTAAGAAATACTCAGAGGTCTGTTCATACGACAAGGGCACATTCTCTATTATTTTGGCCCTTCTATGGATTCCAACTGTGTTTCGTGCAACAATAAAACTGCTTCCTGCCTCTAGTTTCCAGGGAAACGTTCCAAGGCTTCAAAATAACACTGAATGCATCTTAAAATAGACCGAAGAACATTCATGCTGCTTAATACAGAAGGCAACTAACTGTAGCCTTTTTCTACAATATCTGCAGACTATTGTCCCATAAAGAACTTCCCAAACACCAACATGTTACCGATCTGTAATAAAGGTCACTGCCACAGACAGCTATAAACTTTTTAATACCCTGTCATAAAGATAGAAGTCCATATATTCAAAAGAAATGTGAAATAATTCAGGCAAACCAACTGAACCATAGGTGACAAAACATTTTCAAAATCCCCACTGATTTATACGAGACTTTTAAAGGGATAGTACTACTTAAACTGTAAAATAAATATGTTGTAGTGTTTATCCCCGAGTAAAACAAGGGTACTCCTTGTTTTGTTCAAAAGTTATTACAGCTCAAACAACTTCAGCTGCCTGAAATTGTACAGTGGCGCTGTTGCTACACCATCCTATGGAGATTACCAGAGCTATTCATAGGATGGTATAGCAACAGTGTCACTGTACAACTTCATGCCACTGCACTGCCACTAAAAAAAAATCAAGTTTGAGCTGGAATAACTTTTGAATAAAACACCTCTCAGAAGTAGGGATGCCCTTGTTTTATTCAGGAAAATAAACCCTACAAGATATATTTTATATATTAAGTATTACTCTCCCTGATAGGAAGATCTCAAATGCATTTAAAGCAAGCACTGGAGGCCTCTGGCATTTATAGGATTAAAAGTCTTTAAACTGATCTTTAATTAGTAATAATACATACAATGATCCTGGAGGCAGAGAATCTTTTCACAGGACTCAGGGAACAAAAAAGCCTCTCCCCAGAGAGGTATCTAAAGAATTGCAGGGTTAAAGTAGGCTAGGGTGACCACGGGTCCCGGAATGTCCCGGACTGTCCCTTATTTGAAGCCTATGTCCTGCGTCCCGGGTCATCTCCCACTGGGACAATGAAGTGTCCCGGAATGAAACCAAGCCACCCACACAGCAGCACAGTCACTCACTCACTCTGTCCCTCAGCCCTATTCTGCCAACCGGGACCAAACAGCAGGTCATCTATGTCATGCCAAATTCTAAAATGGTCACCTCAGCTACACTTTCAGCTGTCAAGCACAGCCCCAGTCAGCTGACAGTCGCCTGACAGCTACTGAGGGTGATCAGTGTCAGTGAGTTTAGGTTCTATGTGCGCCTGCGCGCTGCTTCTAGGCCGGGGACAGGAGGTGCGGGGAGGGGAGCAAACATGGCGGTGTCCAGCAGCTGCCTGTGAACTGAACACAGGTAAACGGTACCGTTAGAGAGAACAGTGGGGAGAACTGGCCCACTTGGACTCTTCCACCAAAAAGGCTTTAGCAGTGGCCAGAGGAGGAGGAAGAGTCGCGCGCAACTGTTACTGAGCTTGTGAGAATAGGAGGGGCGGGGGCAGGAGCCCCGGATATAGCGCTGCTCCAGTGAGGTAACGTGCTGATTCTGCTGTTCAGTATTCTTTGAATGTAGTATGTGTTATTATGCACACATTTACTTAATATGGGTGTGTGGTTTTCACTGAAATTGGTAAATTATGCGGTACGCATGTAGGGTGACCACATGTCCCGGAATGGCAGAACGGAAATGTGGTCATCCTAAAGTAGGCAAGTCAACCTGGACTTAAGTTTGCATATTTGAAATAATTCAAAACTGCCTGTATGTTATGTTAGCCAAGTGACCAGCAGTAAATGTTTTTTATGGAAATATGTATGTTATAGAGCTTTTCCTGGAGAGTAAAACGAGGTCACTCTGTCAGTTGTTTTATTCAAAATGTATAACAGTTCAAATAATCAGGAAGTTAATTTACTATGTGTTTACTTCCTGAAAGTTCTGACAGGAAGTGATCAGCAGTTTCTAGAGATGCACCGATACCAAATTTTTAAGACCGAGTACAAGTACGATACTTTTTTCAAGTACTCACCGATACCAATTACCGATACCTTTTTTTTGCGGTCATTTGCCAGTTTTCTAAGTACCTACATGTTTTAGGTACTTGGAAAACTGGCAAATGACCGCAAAAAAAAAGTATTGGTAATTTGTATTGGTGAGTACTTGAAAAATATTATGTGTATATATATATGTGTGTGTATATGTGTGTATATATATATATATATATATATATATATATATATATATATATATATATATATACACACACACACATATACACACACACACACCACCTCTTGACTCTCCCTTTTTTACTCTTTCTCCCACCTTTTGCTTCATTCTACCCCCTTGAGCCCCCTTCCTCCCACTCCTCCTTGACTCACCCTTTTGCCTCTTCTTGGCCCCCCTCCTTTGGGCTCCTGATCCCCCCCTCCCTTTGCCTCTTTCTCCCTCTTCACCCCACTGTCTGCCTCTTTCACCACCCCCTGCCCCATCCTGCCTCCTTTACTCTCCTCTGCCGGGTGCTCGCTGTTCTCTCGCGAGCCCCGGCAGAGGTCAGCGTCGGAGCGTTGCCATGGTAACCCGCGGCAATGCTCCGACGCTGTAGAGTGAGAGAGGTAACCGGGGAGCATTGTGAGCAGCTCCCCGGGCTCCCTCTCTGCAGCACCGACCCTGACACAGGGTATCGGTGCTGGCATCGGCCACATTTGCGCGAGTACAAGTACTCGCGCAAATGCTGGTATCGGCACCGATACCGATACCAGTATCGGTATCGGTGCAACCCTAGCAGTTTCTATCACATTCTATGTAGAACTGTATGTCACTGACTTTCCTCTCCATTAAAATGCAACAGAATAACAAAAGAAAGTGCTGCTATTGTAAAAAAAAAAAAAAAAGCACACAGGTAACTCTGGAAATATGCAGCTCTCAGCAGTGGGATCATGCTTATTTTACTTAATAGTAAACGCCTTACAGTATGTATAATTACATAAAAAAGTTTACTGCTCCTTTAAGCACAGAAATAAAGTATCTCTTAAACCATTAATGGACACCCTGAGACCCTCCAGCTGTTATGAACTACAAATCACATCATCCACAATGATGGTAGTTGTAGTCCTCAACAACTAGAGGTCCTCAAGTTACCTAGCTCTGTCCTAAACTATGCACCTGCTGGTCTTCTGAGTACCATGAAACACAGCAGTTCTTAACACTTTGAGTGGCAGAGGGGTATGCAACTCATTGCAAAGAAATGTGTCATATAGCCCTCTGGCAATCAAAGTGTTAATGATGCTTTCAACTATGCAAACACATTTTGGCCAAAATTTGCACTAAAGCCTCAAGTTTATTAACAGAGTATTATGATATATGCTTTACACAGAGTGCACATTTTGATACATTATATGGAGGAACACAGGTTCTATTGCTTGAAGGCTTTGGCCTTACACCTTACACTTGGGGGTTTGAAGAACCTCTTTATCCCTAGCTGCTATCTGTCCATTATTCACATGGGTTCTTATGTTACATTTGCAAAGTATATTTGATGGTGAGTTGGTGCTGTGAGTTCCTTCTTTTCCTCTTGTTTCTGCATATCCCATTTTTCTCATTCTAGCTGCCTATCACTATATTCTGTTACATTTCACAATTATAAATGATAAAAAAATGAAAATGAATTAAAATGTATTAGCACATCTTACATCACTAGTAAGGAGGCTTTTAAAGGCAAGGTTTTTTGGCCTTTTGTTTTTCTTGCCTGGCCTAAAGTCTTTTTTTTTGCATTTCAAGGTAACTGCAAACCCCATGTGGCCTGTGGGGGTGGGTGGATGGGACCTACAAAGAGAACTGAAGAGGACTTAGTCTTCTACCCACTCACTGCAGGTCACTATTGTTTGAAAGCAGGTGAGTTCTATCCCAGAGATATATGTGGTGCGTTTATATGTTTTTTACCCCTTAAAGACCACTGCCGTGCCAGAACCATCACGACTGGCTGGCACTTAAGGACCAGTGACAGTCCTGGAACGTCATGGAGTTCAGGGCTCCCCATGCAGCTGCACGCTGCTGCGCTGAACAGAAAGTAAAAAAAAACAATGCCCCATTGTCCTCAAGTGCCAGCCGCACGTGTGTGTGTGCTGGGTGCTTAAGAGGTTAAAATAGGTTCTACGTATTTCATATACAATAATATATCATGAGCAATTGTGTTTTTACATTTTTATTCAGTTATAGGCTCTACGCGTTCATAAAAATAAAAATTAATGGATAGGTACTCGCCTGAATTTGTGGTATTTTGATGGGGTGGGCGAACTTAAACCGATTTTTGCCAAAATTTGCACTAAAGCCTCAAATTTTTTAACACAGTATTATGAGATATGTTTTATACAGTGCGCACATTTGGATAATTTGTATGGAGGAGCGCAGGTTTTCTTTTTTGTTTTAGTCCATTTAACCCTTTGACTGCCAGAAGGGTATGCAATACATTGCAGTGAAATGCGTTGCTTAACTCTCTGACACTCAAAGGATTAACCTCCTTAGGTTGTGTTCTGTGGGATGAGTTTGGGGCCCTAGAGTTCTGCAACAAACAATCATGTCTACCTCCTTGGACATGATAAACCGTACTAATTAAAGATTGATTTTGGAGAACCAATCCATGCAGAACTGATTTACAGTGGCCATGAGAATTATGACCAGATTAAGATAAGTAGGAGTTTATTACTAGGAGGTATTAGGGTTGCTTTAAGTATTATATATGGGGCTTGGCCCCTTCAGTCAGTACTTAGCACCAGAAAAAGTATGATATCCACTAAGATGCTGAAGTAGAATGGTGCTCTCAATGAGCAAAAGAACAGTAAAAATATAAATTAGGTACTCCTCTAAGAGAAGGGGGAAGGCCCCAAAAAGCAGAGTCCAACAAAATAAGGCACGCAGAATTAGACACAAGTCATATATGGGGCATATTTAATGTAAAGGAGTAGTAACACCACCAAATAATAATCCCTCACTTACCTTACTATGGTCAGAAAATCATAATGGCCCATACGAATTGTGTCCCTGTACATTTGTTGAATAATTAACATCATCAGTCAGTCCTGCATGTTCTGTCCATGTAGGCAGACATGACAATTGCTAACAGTTGAAGCAAGAAGAGTATGTGAGCCTGCTTAAAGGAGCAGTAAACTTTTTTTATGAAAACCTATATGTTACAGAGCTTTTTCCTACTGAGTAAAACAAGGTCACTCCCACTGCTGTCACTTGATGATATAACAGTTCAAATAATCAGGAAGTGAATTTACTGTGCGTTTACTTCCTGATAGATCTAACTGACAGGAAGTGACTCAGCAGTTTCTATCACATTCTATGGAGAACTGTATGTCACTGACTTTCCTCTCCATTAGAATGTAACAGAAAAGCAAATTGGAATTTGACCACTAGAGGGCACTGCCAACATAAAAAACATGGGTTTAAACTGTAATAACTCTGGAAATATGCATCTCTCGGCAGTAGGAGTACTCTTATTTTATTCAACAGGAAACACCCTTCAATATATATTTTTTCATAAAAAAAGTTTACTGCTCCTTTAATGCTTTTAGGGCCACAGGTGTATACAATGCAATGCACTTCACTCTGGACTCTAAAGGGTTAAGATTACAATGTGTTTTAGGCAGCGTTTGTGTCCTGTGATCCTGGTAGCCACTGTCATATCTGCCTCCATGGACATGACATCCAGGAATGATTGAAGGTATTGCCTGAACAAATTAATAATTTTGATTAATTGGCTATAACAAGTTAAATGCGGGTCTCCTTTAAACAGATATCAATCAAAACCATGCCCTTTATGTTTGTCCTATAGCTAACTGTGATTCATGTTACATGATGCTGTTCATTATTTTACTGCTAAATGATCTCTACCTGTGTATGTATTTATATGCTCCATAAAGTATTAACATAATGAAAAATGCTCTTTTATGTCATACTTACAAAAACACAGAAAAACAGAAAATAAAATGCAATTTAAATATTTTAAGAAAAATTAAATATTACAAGGCTTTCCTGGCAAGTAACATATGCCAAATCACCCCTGTTGATCCTGATCCAGAGGAAGGCAAAAAAAATCCAGTTGAAGCCATTTCCATTTAAGCCCCAAGTGGGTAAAAAAAAAAAAATCCTTCCTGACTCCAAATGGCAGTCAGATAGTTCCCTGGATCAACAACCTATCTGTATTGAAGCCATCTGTCATAATTCTCAATATGGTTTTGTGTTAGATAGGTATCCATTGCATTTTTTAAACTGGTTATAGTATCTGCAAGTACAACATTCTGAGGCTAAGAATGCCAAAGCTTTACCACCCTTATTGTAAAAAATCCCTGTCTTTGTTATTTTCGAGTGCGCCTTTCCTCTAGTCTTAATGCATGAGCTCTAGTTCTTAGCTCAGCTCTTTGCGTAAATAATTAATTGGATAGTTCTTTGTATTGACCTTGAATATATTTGTAAATGGTAATCATATCAAACCTTAGACATCTCTGCACTTTTCCAGTTCAGTAATGTCTTTTTTAAGAACTGGTGCACAAAAGTATACTCCATATTCTAGATGAGGCCTTACCAAGGATTTATTTAGAGGTAGAATTATATTAGCATTCTGGGCATCTAATGACGATTCCCCAGGTTGTTTCCCATTGAGTGTATATGTAGCATGTTTGTCTCTACAGCCCAAATGCCTAACTTTACATATATCTACATTAAATGCCATCTGCCCATTCACTCAGTTAATCTAAATTCTTCTGCAGAGCCCTGTATGTATTTCCTTATACAACTTAGTGTCACCAGCAAAGACTGAGATACTATTTTCAATTCCAACTTCTAGATCATTTATAAACAAATTAAAAAGCACTGGGCCCAGGACTGAACCCTGTGGCACCCCACTTACAACTTTAGACCAACTTGAAAAGGTTCCATTTACAACAACTCACTGCCATCTATCATTTAACTGGTTTTCAACAGATATCCCCTCGCAAACCAAAGCCTTTTAATTTATGCAGTAACCTGTTGTGAGGCTCTGTATCAAAGGCTTTTACAGAATTCAAGTGTACTACGTCAACAGCAATTCCCTTATCCAGGTTACTACTTACCCTTTCGTAAAATGCAAGTAAATTAGTCTGATATGATCTATTCTTAATAAAACCATGCTGGCTCCTAATAATAATATTGTTTGTCTTCACATAGTTCTGAATACTGTCAGTTAGTAACAGTTCTAATATCTTTCCCACTATGGAAGCCAAACTCACATGTGTAGAATTTCCTGGTTTGGATCTTGCCCCTTTTTTGAACAATGGACTACATCAGCTTTCCTCCAATCACAGGGCACTATGCCTGATGAACGTGAATGAATACATATTAAGTATAATGGTCTTGCTATTAATGAACTAAGTTCCTTAAGTAACCTTGGGTGTATACCATCAGGTCCAGGGGCTGGATTCTATTACAGGTGTTAATTTTATCACTGCTTTTATCTCCAGGTTTCCCTATAGATTTCAATAGAAAGATGTTTGATAAAACAGTTGTTAACATTTATCTCCTGCAATAGAATCTATCCCCAGGTGCTTTATTCACCATAACATTTTCCAGTCTCCTTTGGACTTTGTCCTCAGTAAGCCACAAATAAAGTAAAACATGGTACTTGTTATTTTTACAGTAAAATATGACCATAGGTGGTGCTGTTCCTATCACTTACTATGGAGAGACATAGTCAAAGACTCAAACTTTTACATAGAGTGCATGACAAAAAAAAAAGATTTGCCTCTTCGACACAGCTAGCACTACTGCTAACAATGACATGTAGTAACTTTTGAATTATGCATTTCTCAGCAATGGGTACATCGTTGTTGTACTATAATATTATTTTTTTTGGTGGGGTTATAAAAACTAGGTATACTGCACTTTTAATACAGTACTCACTGTAAGGGCTTGTCCAAATGGAATATATTAATGCAGCCATGTCACTGAAGTGCCAAAAATATAACAAATTATTTCCTATCAGGCTTCTGACAAGAAATATTATCTCCCATGTGTGAATGAAACTTGATTCAGCTTCAAAGCAGAGCACAAGTTACAACAGAGTTGATCTGCCTGCAAGCCTATGGAACTGCCATGTGGATCATTCACACAGATGACAACTGAAATTGCAGTGCTCATAGCATCCTCCAATGAATAGCCAAAACATGTAGGAGTCATCCAAACATAATAGCTGATGCTGACATGGGCTGACCACCGGTCACAGCCCCCAGTTCTATGTACTCTGTATTCTGTGTATACAAAACTAAAGATAGGAAGAAACATCTTCTAAAATAGCTTTTTTCAGTTTGCTTCTGCTGCAGGTATAGTGGTATAGTAAACCACAATCCTCTCACATCTTCTTTCAGTACCCAAATAAATACTCATAGAGGGTCACCCTAAGAGAGAAGGGTAATCCACACTTTGACTCCTTGCTTTTAGTGCCTAGGGAAACCAGCTGCACCTCACTGATGAGGCCAAACAGGGTAGAAATGTATATCTGGGGTTAGATGGTGTGTCTGCGCAGAGGGGACTACTCGCCTGTCATGTTAGAACTGGATTGTCATTTTGGGTGGGATTAGACTAATAGGTACATAGAAATGTATCCTCTGTAATAGCACTACAGAGCTTAAACATGATGCAGAGCTCCCTTATTGGAGCTAATATGTTGGTAGGGCATTAGCTTTGCTGCCTTTTAATACTTGTTAATTTGCGGTCAATATGTTTGCTCTGCTTTCACTGTTCATTCCTAATATAGTTTGGTTACAGATCTTCCTCTCTGGGGTGTGAAAAATAGGGTGTGGGAGTTCAGGGTTGGGGAGGAATTACACCCCCTCCTTCATGGTGTCTGTTTTGATGTAAGATTTATAAGATGGATGTCAATGCCATGTGTAAGTATCACTAGGTATCACCTTGCTTTTAAAAGCGAGGAAAAAAAGAAACCTAAACCAATACGACAAATACAATACTTGAAAAACAAGGATAAGAGGTGAATTGTTTTGAACTTTATTTAAAAACACCCTGATGTAGCACTTCAAGAAACACATTTTGAAAGGCAAATAAATCTTAATTTTAAGACATAGACAGGTGTTGTATAACATTCTCTATTTTCCACATATGCCAGATGATCCTCTATTTTTCTTAAGGAAAATCTGCCCCTTGAATTGCAAGATATAAGGGTCAAAGTGAAAGACCGCTTTGCTTTTCTACTATGAAAATAAATTAAATTACTCCTATCAATAGTGCAGAATGTACATTCTCCCTAAGCAACTGTCCAAAGAGTTGCTTAGAATGTATGCGTTTTTTACCATATGTTGTATGGCAACTTAAATAATTTAATAAACCCAGTTAGATAAGTTACAGTTAAGGATCTAGGGCTGCAACTAACGATTATTTTGATAATCGATTAGTTGGCCGATTATTTTTTCAATTAATCGATTAATCGGATAAAAAAAAACAATATGCTAATTTTTTATTATTTAAACTGATTTAATGAACAAACAGTGTTAAAAACAAACGGCAGAATAAAAAACTTTACAGATTAACATGTGTCATTGTTATTATTTCACCATGGGGTCTATGCACCTCTTTCTCCCCCTTGCGCCTCTATTTCTCCCCCCTTGTACTTCTCTCTCTCTTCCCCCTTGTACTTCTCTCTCTCCCCCCTTGTGCCTCTATTTCTCCCCCCTTGTACTTCTCTCTCTCCCCCCTTGTGCCTCTATTTCTCCGCCCTTGTACTTTTCTCTCTCCCCCCTTGTACTTCTCTCTCCCCCCTTGTACTTCTCTCTCTCCCCCCTTGTACTTCTCTCTCTCCCCCCTTGTACTTTTCTCTCTCCCCCCTTGTACTTCTCTCTCTCCCCCCTTGTGCCTCTATTTCTCCCCCCTTGTACTTCTCTCTCTCCCCCCTTGTGCCTCTATTTCTCCCCCCTTGTACTTCTCTCTCTCCCCCTTGTGCCTCTTTCTCCCCCCTTGTACTTCTCTCTCTCCCCCTTGTGCCCCTTTCTCCCCCTTGTACTTCTCTCTCTCCCCCCTTGTGCCTCTTTCTCCCCCTTGTACTTCTCTCTCTCCCCCCTTGTGCCTCTTTCTCCCCCCTTGTACTTCTCTCTCTCCCCCCTTGTGCCTCTTTCTCCCCCCTTGTACTTCTCTCTCTCCCCCCTTGTACTTCTCTCTCTTCCCCTTGTACTTCTCTCTCTCCCCCTTGTACTTCTCTCTCTGTCTCCCCATGTCCTTTTCTCTCTCTGTCTCCCCATGTACTTTTCTCTCTCTCTCTCTCTTCCCCTTGTGCCTCTCTCTTTCTCTCCCCCTTGTATGTCTCTCCCCCGTACCTCTTTTTCACTTTCCCGCATTGATGACATCCGGTGCGCAACCACGCCAAACGCGGAGACGCCACATTGAGAGTGCAGGGGTTTTCTTCCTCAGTCTGGGCGCCAGTTTTAAACTGGCCTCAGAACAGAGGAAGAAAATACCTGCAAACTCCACGCGGCGTCTCCGCGTTTGGCGTAGTTGTGCACCGGATGTCATCAATGCGGGAAGTAAGAAGACAGCATCCGGCGGCTGTGGGGCTGCTGGGCGGCACAACGAATCGATAATGAGAATCGTTGGCAACGATTCTCATTATCGATTTTTATCGATTTTATCGATTTGTTGTTGCAGCCCTACAAGGATCCCATTACCATTCACAAATGCAATCTGTGGAGTTTATTTCTACATTGGCTTTAGTGGATGCATGGATATATACCTTAACTCCCTAAAAAGTCATATATTTGCTACTCCTCTACACGCCATAATGTCAAGCACTGACTGGTTTTTATCTAAAAAAAAAACTAGGGCTGCAACTAATGATTATTTTCATAATCGATTAGTTGGCTGATTCATTTTTTGATTAATCAGGTAAAAATAGAAAAAATGAAATACCATATTTTGCCCCCCTTATATTTAAAATAAAATCCACAAAATAAGTGTTACGAATATATATATTCACTTATTTATTTACAGAAACATTGTCATTTGCTAATAATTTCACTAATCCTAGTGCAATCACAACATCCCGAGGCAAAGAATTCCATAGCTTTATCACCCTTACTGTAAAAAATGTCTGCCTTTGTTTTAGTTAAATGCACCTTTCCTCTAGTCTTAGTATTTAACTGATGACCTATCGTTCTTAGCACAGCTCTTTGCATTTACTGTTTGACAAAGTGACAGTTCCACTTGAAATTCCTTCATAAATAAAAATTGCGGCTAACTAATTCCATTCAAGTTTGCAAAGAGAAGTTAATGTCATGTCACAACCTCTCAGACCATACACAGAGAACCAGAGGTATTGCATACATAAATGCATATTCCTTCTAACTTTGGCATCCTTGCTATTAGGATCTCATTACAGCAGCCCAGTGATATGACAGGTATGGGAAATATCGTGACACTACATAAACACAAACCCAACTCTCTGTGCCCTGTTAGGCTCTCCATCTGCTGCAGTACTACAAATCCCATCATTCCCCACCAGCGGGGGAAGGCATTTGCAGTCAGGCAGGAGCAGAAAGGCTTCACGTTGCCTAACCCAGATATACGGACATGCAGAGAGTGATCCCTTCAACAAATAAACATATGTATCAACGATCTGACGTGAGATAGCTGAATATACATCAGAACCTCACTGCACTTCTAATGTGCACTGTAACTAAAAGACTATAGCCCTTCGGCAGTAGGAGACGAGTGCGCAGCAAGGCACTGAACGGACGTGCACTCGGTACCACAGGAATTAGGCCGAGAAAAGAAATTGAAATCACATCTCCAAGCAGAAATGGGGAAACTATGAATGTAATTAAGGAAGACAAGAAAACCCCACTACTGCATTTGCCTCCTTACACTTATGATCCATGATTCAACGCGGAGCACTCCGGGAGTGGAAGTAAGAAAGAAAAGGTGCCCTAACTCTGTATTCGGCGCATGTGCACTTGGTAACACTGTGTTCTACACAAGAAGACGCACAGCCTTACGCATAGTGTAGAAAATTGCTAAATGCAATTGAATGTCTTTAAAGCAGTCTGGGGCTGCAACTAATCGATTATGAGAATAGTTGACAACGATTCTCATAATCGATTTTTATAGATAACATTGATTAGTTGTTGCAGCCCTAAAAAAAACAGCTCAATTTTTGGTAAAACAATTTCAAACATTTTCCAAGGGTTTCTCAGATCATTCCTTGATCTTGGCCCTAGTCATATGCAATGCTACTGCGGCACTACTAGCCCCTGAGTTGTTTGGGAGGCATGTAAGGGGTTGCTAGTGACTCCTTTGCTTCTCAAGTTTGCATCCTTCAACAAAATTAAAATGTTAGAACATTTCTTGTATAGGGAGTAGAATCAAAATGCCCTGAAGGAGTCTGATTGGTTACATAAATTAAGTTTATTGGATATAAATCAGAGTATGGTAAACAGATTTCAGCAGCATCAGTTGAGTGGTTGTCAAGGCGAGTAAGGTCTTTGCTCATTTGATAAAACAAGAAGATGATTTAGTATCCATTTCCCAGACAGCTGGCAAGAAAGGCCAAGCTCTGCTGTCTCCAGAAATCATTAATACTAGATTTACTGAGTACTGCTAAGAATGTTATGTGTCAGTGATGTCTCCTGAGGATCTGAAAGTTTATGCAGCTGATCTCCATAAACTAGACTTAGCTGATGTATCTATGCTGGAAGCCCTATTAAAGTGGACAATATTACAGACTCCATTAAGTCCTTCCTAAAAAAATAAATCACTTACATCCAATGGTTTCCCCCTAAATAGTTCTCTTGCTATAAAGATGCCGACACCGCGTTTTCTCCAAATGTACCTAGACGCGTTTGAAATGTTTTTTTCTTACAACATCTTTTAGAGAGGCCATAATCATAATTCTGCCAAAAGTCTGCAAATCATTCTGACCTATCTTCTTATTAAAAGATGACAAAGTAATTGATAAGACAGTGCAACCTAATCAGACTGGTTTCATTCTAGCAAAGTCTACACAGTAAAACATTAAAGGATTGTAGTAACATATGCTGGATTGAGGACCATTGTCCTGCTGGATGTGGTGAAAGCCTTTGACAGAATGGGAGTAACAGTGCCATATTAAAGGGATTTAGTGTTATTTCCAGTTTTGTAAGGTGGTTCAGACTACGGTACAATGTGTCGAAGGCCAAGATTAGAACATACTCCTTTATTTCTAAAACATTTCCTCTTATTAGGGAAAAGAGCCATGGATGCCCCCTGTCTCAAGGTTTTTTTGCATTGACAACAGAGCCACTTGCTGTTATGGTGACTGACAGCTGACCCATTGGAAGAGGGCTTAAAATTTGGAAACATTCAGGAAAAAGTAGTGTTATACATCAATTATATGGTTTTATTCTTAGATAATGGGTGCAGGTTTGAGAAGGGTTTTCCCATTATTCGGGGGAATTTGGCGGTCACTCTGTTTTCAGTGTTAGTTGGTCTTAGTCATCGATTTTAAATTCACACTCTGCTGCTAAGACCATGCAAACCTTAGGAAACTTACACATATGGGTGGACATGTGTATGTATCTTGGTACAGAGGTGTCAAGGGATTCCCAAGAGTTTGTCAACCTGAACTTCATTCTGGTGATTTCTAAGTCACAGTCCTAAGCAACGCCTATCATGCTAGCTCAGTTATTATCACTGTAATAGGTTCAATCTCTTCTTTTTGTTTGTTTTCTACCTTAAGATTGCCCCAGGCAAAACTTGTTTCAGTAAATGGCACATGTTGTGGGTGGGTTGGAGATTGGTAGGTTTTGGGGTAGTAGGTGGAGAGAGGTTTGTTAGGGGTTGTTAAGGGATTGTTTGGTTGCTTTGGATTTACATATTTTCAGTTTCTTTTTCTAATCATTATCCTGTGATGTATCATGGACTGTAGTAAATCATTTGCAATTTACTCTGTATCCTGTTAATTGCTGGTCTGAATAATCAATGCAAATAACTGGTCTGAATCTTCAATATGTCTAATTAAAATGTTTCTAGAAATAGCAAGTCCACTTTAAGATAAGTTCATTTGTTTCACAGATAATTAAAATCTGAATATATGTTCTTTTAGCAATTTTTGTAAAAAAATAAATGTCCTTTTTTGATGGCAGAGTGGCACTTTATGCAAATTATCAGCATAATATGGTAATTGGTTGTGTTTGTGGCCCAACTTACTGCTCATGGGGCTATTAGAGATGCCCTCAGTGTGTGGGTTCACAAACTGAAGTTGTTGTACTAAGTAAAGTGGTATAATTCTGGAGCACTCCAATTGCACTGTCCTGAACAAAAACAAATCTCATTTCACTTAAATGGGGCTATTACCCCTTGAATTATAGATGGGTCTTCAATACATATTTAAAATTATCTAGAATTCAAGGGGGGTTATGCACTATGGCGTGATAAAGAGGTGATAAAGTGGAGATGGCTTCTCCAGTGATATCATTTCTCCAGTTCTTATGTTATTCCATGGACACAATGAGCTAAGATCCCTCAAGTTGGAGAAAGCTTAGTGCATAGGCTCTATAGAATAACATAGATCTGGAGAAGTGATATCACTGGAGAAGTCATCTCCACTTTATCACCTCTTTATCATGCCGTAATGCAAGGGCTGAAAACTCCTATTTAAAGCAATAAGAATTTTAGTCATATTTATTCCTTCCTTATGGTGCAGACGGTTTGCTCCACAATGCAGTAACATTGGCCCAGCATATAAACTAATTAACAAAGTGCCACAATGTGCCACAGCAAAAGGATAATTTCTCAAAAGGTATTTATATTATAAAAAAATTAACACAATCTATATGCAGTTTTTAATTATATTCAAATTGAGAAAATTAATCTTAGTGTGACATGTCTACTTTATTTAACACATGCATGTTTTAGAGAGTTATATTGAAGTTCAGTCTTAGTCATCCTGTGTGAAGAAATCTATGACAGAATTAAGTACTACTCACCTAATGCACAAGGAGCATTCAACATCAGAAAGGCTTATACGGTCTTGCAGGGATGGACTTGACTGGACACAATAATTCAGATTTTCCTCTTCCATTTGATTGTCTGTTAAGAGAACAGTGATTACCAATGTGACTTTCTGAGGCTGAAGAACTGTGCTTAAGCCATGTCTCCTACATAACTCACCACATCAATTGGACTCACTCATCTTAAAGGGATAGTAATGTCTCTTATAAGCAAAAATACGACACATCACTAAAAATCTTAACTAGCATTGGAACCGTCGCTGGTACCACAATTAGCATACATTAGCATATGGTAACAAGTATGAATATCTCCTTAACGGTACATTTGCTGGTCTTTTGGCTAACATTACACATAGGCAGTTTTTAATGCAGTTTTCAAATATGCATACTTCAATTAAGGTGTACTTGCCACTTTAAAGAGTTAAAAGTAACCCTTTACTTTGACTTTACATATTCTGCAAGTACATAATATGCAAAGCCAAATTGTGCATACTTTATATTCTTTTTTTTTATCTTCATCTATGTTTTACACTCTTATGTCCCCAATTTTCAGCTTACTTGACCTGTTTGCAGAGAGCTTTCTGACATGGAACATGAAAGCAGATCTAGAGATAAAATGTAAAAAAAAAGATACAATGTAAACAATATAGCACGTAGAGCAGTGGTTCTCAACTCCTGCCCTCAGGACCCACTAACAGGCCAGGATTTGATGATTCCCTTGTTAGAGCACAGGTGAGTTAATCAATGTGAATGAGCCTCTGATCACCACACCTGTGCTCTAGCAAAGAAATCCGTAAGTTCTGGCCTGTTAGTGGGTCCTGAGGACAGGAGTTGAGAACCACTGACATAGAGCATTCAGTGCTGAAGGGAAATGTTAAATTGCATTATATCCTGCATTCATGTTCCCTGATAGAAAGATTTCTGTAAACAGGTTGAGGGAGCTCAAAGTTGGGAACATACAGTATGTACAGTCTATACTATTTAATTTGTTTTTTTATTGACACCTAAGGTCAGTAGACCATCAAAGCAGGTCTAAAGATAAAATGTAAAAATTATACAATGTATACAAGATAGCACATAGAGCATTTAGTGCAATGTATTACATCCTGCTTCAATGGTCTACTGACCAGAAAACTCTGGAAGGACATACTGTCAAGGACATAAAAAAATAAAATAGGTGTCAATGAAAAAAAAAGTATAGACAATTTCACTGTACACATTACATACTTGCAGAATACGAAAAGTCAAAATAAAGGGTTACTATTTGCTTAAAACACACCTAAATTTATGCTAGCCATTATTTATTTAAAACTATAGTTTGAGATATTTAGTTTTATTTATTTCTCAGTTTATGCAAAGCAGCCAGTACTGGCTGATAAGAAGTGGCAGTTGGGAGGGAAAGTGGATAGTTAGTATCAGACTTTGCCAGCCAGTGCTGCCTAGTTTTCATAAATTGGCAAAAAAAATAAAGCTAAATATCTTGTACAGTTCTGAAAAGAATGGCTAACATAAATATCAGTGATTTTGAAAGCCAGTTTAACCCCTTCAAGACTAGGGAGGTGTGCAATGCATTGCAAAGGAATGTATTGTATACCTGTCTGGTTAAGAAGAGGTTACGCAGCTCGATGTGACACTACTATAAAGAAGAATGGCACCGTTACATGCCACAAGATGGCAACAAGACCCAGGGCTTTAATCTTGAGATCAGAGCTTGTTGTCTGCACACTACCTAGTAATGCACCTAGGAAAAACCTTGGAGAAAACGAAATGATCCATAGGGGACAAATATAAATTCCTTTAACTCCCATTGATTTAAAATAGTGATTTCAATCCCTCAATACTAGAAAGGCCTCCAATGCATTGTTTTTCAATGCTCTGGAGAGCCTCTAGCAATTAAGGGGTTAAAACCCCCATTTAAATCACTGGACATTTTCATTTGTTACCTATGGTGCAATCAATTGGCTCTGAAACTGCTGTTCTTTTTCTTTCTGAATGCGGACCATAAAACAGAGGCAAGTCATTTGGGAGGGTTTATTAATCCCTTGAGAACCAGTGGGGTATGCAGCACATTGCACAGCAATACACTGCTCACCCCTCTGGTCTTCAAGGGGTTAAAAAGAATTTACTTTAAGGAGAACTAAACTTTTTTTTTTTTAAATGATAAATCATATGATAAGGATTTACTGCTGTGTAAAACCAGGGTATTGCCACTTCTGGGAGATTTTTTAATCCAAAAGTTATTGCAGCTCAAACTTAATTTGTTAATCAAACCATTATTAGCAGCACCAGCTGGTGTTCATTTAATAATGAAGTCTTTGGAAGAGAAAGAGTCATTGTGTACGATACAAACAGAAGTAATTAATACAAAATTGCAGTTTAACTTATTTTTAAAAAAAAGGAAGTATAATTTTGGACAGGAAAATCCCCCAGCTCTGCAAGAAAAGCACTACAATATCTGCCTTTTTCATAATAAAAGTTCACTACTTCTTTTACCCCTTAAATTGTTAGTAATGTCTGAAAAAAACTTTTTTGCATTTAGAAGAGCTTAACCCCTTAAGGACCGGGAAAATCAGAGGTGGATTTGACTTAAGGACCGGAGCAATTCTGACCTTTTTGACTATGTCTTTGTTCAACAGTGTTTTCCCTCTTAGGCTTTTATTCCACCCCCATAAATTATATACTGTTTTTTTACAAACAAATAGGGCTTTCCTTTGATATCCCACTTATATGGATAACCCACCATTTACTTTATTAAAATTAAAGAAAAAGGTAAGAAAAATGTAAAAAACCCATCATTTTTGGTTTTTCTCTTGGGATCAATTGGGCGCAAAGGGTTACATTTTTATGGAGACTGCATGAAAGGTATGACTAGTCAGTCATACCTACAAAATGCGCAGTTTAAAGTGGCCACTGTCCCCCCTGGGTGAAAATTCCCATGTCCCTTTTTCCCACCCTATTTTCCCACTTTTTTGTTCATTACATTTGGCGGTGTGTGTAAGTGTATTAGATGACTCCACAACAATCACACTTCCAATTTTGTTTCTTGAGATGTTTTTTTTTTTTAAATAAAATATTTTATTTGTAAAAAAAAAAAAGTGTGTTGTTTTTATTTAAAAAAAAAAAAAAAAAGTGTATTTAGCAGGTCAGAAATTGACCTGCATTTAGCCATCCTCCTGCACCAGCAGTGAAGGGGTTAACACCCCCAGCTGCTGTATTTTGTTTTCCACTAGGTGTCTCCTCCCTGCTTCTCTGTCCCTTACTTTGACGTAAGGGACGCATTGGCAGAGAGGAGACACTAGAGGCAGTAAGTAGCACTGCCTCATTCATTTTTTTAGAATGCCGGTACATGTGATTGCTGACGCAGCGATCACATGACCTGGCACAACCGATCGAGGCTGAGACTGAATGGTCCGGTACTGGACCGCTCAGTCTCAGCCTGGATTGAATGGTAGCAGCGTGCACGTCGGTGCGCTGCTACCATTTAACTCTTGACGTATCAGGACCGTCACTGGTCCTTAAAGCAAATTTACCCTTGACGGTCCTGGTACGTCAATGGTCGTTAAGGGGTTAAAAAGCTGATCTAAATGCAAAAAACCCTATCTCTCAAACCGCTATGGTTTAAGAGATACGGGCGTTTAAAGTTTGATTTCTCCTACTGACAGCTGTAAAGCTGTCAGCAGGAGATCCGTGTCGGTCGACACGCTGGCGCTTGAGAAGTGCCGCGATCTCGTTACTTACACGGAATCCCTTCATTGGAATGGTCTAAAACGTGAGCCTAGTGTTCAGGCACACGTTTTAGACCATTCCAATGAAGGGCATATGAACATGAGTTCATATGTCTGACAAATGGCAGACTTGATCCAAGAGACTATTGTGACATTGGAAGCAGCCTGACCCGCGCTGGTACACTTAGGAATGACAAACAGGGAATCTGTCTTATGAAAAGACTCCATACAGTGTACATAAAACTTAAGACACCGTACTATATCCATCAAATGGAGATCCCTCTCGTTGTCACACTGTGGTCAGGACAAAATGAAGGCACAACAATCTCCTGATTGATGTGGAACTCAGAGACAACCTTAGGAAGAAATTACTGAGAGGTTTGAAGAACTTCCTTGTCCCCGTGAAAAACTAGGAAAGGTGGCTTGCAAGATAAGGCCTGTAACTCAGCAACCCAGTGGACAGAGATTACTGTCAGAAGGAAAGACATCTTACACGTCATTTGACGCATAGGAATGTTTGCAAGGGACTCAAAGGGAGGTCTCTGCAAAACACCCAAAACCAAATTAAGATCACACAAAGAAGTGGGAGCCTTAAAGGCAGGGAAACAATGAGTGACCTGCTGAGGGAACACCTTCAAATCAGGAAGAATGGCAATATGTCTCTGAAAAAATGCAGAAAGGGCAGAAATCTGAACCTCAAGGAACACAAACCGAGACCTTTGTTCATTTCAAGTAGATTGTTGGCAGTCCCCACGATAGCACGATCAGGTGGAATACTTCCGGACTGAGTTCTCACTCTCCTGGATCCACATCCTGGAGACTTATAAAATCTACCAGAAAGTTTTCTACCCCTAGAATGTGAACAGCGGAGATGGCCTGAACATGGGCTTCTGCCCAACTCAGAATGTACCTCAGATGTACATAGAAAAGTCAGAGATGCTCAACTACGCTCATGAGCTATAAAATACATGCAAGAAACTCACTGGGACTGTGTCCTCACACCCAGGGCACAATCTCTTTTAGCTCACCAGTGCCATACACAGAGAGAAAATCTTCTGAAGTATATCATACTGATCCTGCCAAATGACAGTCCAGACACAAAATACCAGACAATTCCTATCTGAACAAACAAAAACCAGCAGACATGCATTTCTGTTTTCTTAGGCCCCATCAGTGATGTGCAACTGATCCCATTAGGCACTGTGAGCAAGGTGTCCATGTCTGGATTCCCCTCATTACTCTTAGGGTGACCAACCCCAAGACCAATTTGCATATGTAGAAAGAAAAGTCAGAGATGCTCAACTAGGCTCATGAGATAGCAAATACATGCAAGATATTCACTGGGACTGTGTCCTCACACCCAGAGTGCATCTCTTTTAGCTCACCAGTGCCATATGCAGAGAGGAAATCTTCTGAAGCATATCATACTGGTCCTGCCAAATAACAGTCCAGACACGAAATGCCATACAATTCCTCTCTGAACAAGGGAGCTTCTTGCATGTATTTGCTAGCTTATGAGCTTAGTTGAGCCTCTTTGGCTTTTCTTTCTACATATGCAAACAGCCCTTGGGGTTGGTCACCCTAAGAGTAATAAGGGGAATCCAGAAATGGACCACTTGCTCACAGTGCCTAGAGGGATCAGCTGCTTCTTGCTGCCCAAGCGGTGTGAAATGCGTGTTTGGGGGTCAGTGGTTTCCCTTGTTCAGAGAGAAGTTTTTGGCATTTTTTGTGGCAGGACTGTTGAAGGTTTTCTCTTTGTGTATGGTACTGATAGATTATAAGAGATTGCACCCTGCACTTGAGAACACAATCCCAGTGAGCTTCTTGTATGTATTTGCTAGCTCATGAGCCTAGCTGAGCATCTCTGGCTTTTCTTTCAACATATGCAAATTGCTCTTGGAGTTGGTCAACCTAAGAGTAATGAGGGGAATCCAGATGTGAATCTCTTGCTCACACTGCATGGAGGGATCAGCTGCACCTCACAGGTGAAGTCTAAGAAGGTGAAACGTATGTCTGGGGTTTGCTGTTTCTCTTGTTCAGAAAGGAATTGTCTGGCATTTCGTGGGTGGGCTGTCATTTGGCAGGACCAGTATGCTATGCTTCAGAAGATTTCATCTCTGTGTATGGCACTGGTGAGCTAAAAGAGATTGCACCCTGGGCGTGAGGACACAGTCCCAGTGAGCTTCTTGCATGTATTTGCTTGCTCATGAGCCTAGTTGAGCATCCCAGGCTTTTCTTTCTACATATGCAAATTGCTCTTGGGGTTGGTCAACCTAAGAGTAATGAAGGGAATCCAGACGTGGACCCCTTGCTCACAGTGCCTAGTGGGATCAGCTGCACCTCACTGACAAGGCCTAAGAAAACAAAACTTATGTCTGGGTTTAGCTGTTTCCCTTGTTCAGAGAGGAATTGTCTGGCATTTTGTGGCTGGACTATCATTTGGCAGAACCAGTATGATATGCTTCTGAAGATTTCCTCTCTGTGCATAGCACGGGTGAACTAAAAGATTTTGAATCCTGTGCACAAGGACACAGTCCCACTGGGCTTCTTGCATGTATTTGCTAGCTCATGAGCCTATTGAGCATCTCTGGCTTTTCTTTCTACATATGCAAATTGCTCTTGGGGTTGGTCACCTAAGAGTAATGAAGGGAATCAAGACGTGGACCCCTTGCTCACAGTGCCTAGAGGGATCAGCTGCACCTCACCGACGAGGCCCAAAAAGGCCAAAATGTACATCTGGGATTAGCTGTTTCCCTTGTTCAGAGTGGAATTGTCTGGCATTTTGTGGCTGGACTGTCATT
The DNA here is from genome assembly GCA_037306005.1 of Rhinophrynus dorsalis. Taxonomy (NCBI): domain Eukaryota; kingdom Metazoa; phylum Chordata; class Amphibia; order Anura; family Rhinophrynidae; genus Rhinophrynus; species Rhinophrynus dorsalis. The sequence goes on along the minus strand of CM074721.1, from coordinate 88,724,950 downwards.
TGGCAGGACCAGTATGATATGCTTCAGAAGATTTCATCTCTGTGTATGGTAATGGTGAGCTAAAAGAGATTGCACTCTGGGTGTGAGGACACAGTCCCAGTGGGCTCCTTGCATGTATCTGCTAGCTCATGAGCCTAGTTGAGCATCTTTTGCTTTTCTTTCTACATATGCAAATTGCTCTTAGGGTTGGTCTCCCTAAGAGTAATGAGGTGAATTCATACATGGACCCCTTGCTCACAGTGCTTAGAGGGATCAGCTGCACCTCACTGACAAACCCCAAGAAGGCTGAAATGTATGTCTAGGATTAGTTGTTTCCCTTGTTCAGAGAAGAATTGTCTGGCATTTTGTGGCTGGACTGTCATTTGGCAGGACCAGTATGATATGCTTCAGAAGATTTTCTCTCTGTGTTATAGCACAGGTGAGCTAAAAGAGATTGTACCCTGGGAGCGAGGACACAGTTCCATTGGGCTTCTTCCATGTATTTGCTAGCGCATGAGCCTAGTTGAGCATCTCTGGCTTTTCTTTCTACATATGCAAATTTCTCTTTGGGTGGGTCACCCTAAGAGTAATAAGGGGAATCCAGACATGGACCTCTTGCTCACAGTGCCTAGAGGGATCAGCTGCACCTCACCGATGAGGCACAAGAAGGCTGAAACGTATGTCTGGGGTTAGCTGTTGCTCTTCTTCAGAGAGGAAGTGTCTGGCATATTGTGGCTGGACTGTCATTTGGCAGGACCAGTATGAAATTCTTCAGAAGATTTCCTCCAGACGTGGACCCTTTGTTCACAGTGCCTAGAGGGATCAGGTGCACCTCACCGACACGGCCTAAAAAGGTGAAGCGTATGTCTGGGGTCAGCTGTTTCCCTTGTTCTGAGATGAATTGTCTGACATTTCATGGCTGGACTGTCATTTGGCAGGACCAGTATGCTATGCTTCAGAAGATTTCCTCCAGACGTGGACCCCTTGTTCACAGTGCCTAGAGGGATCAGCTGCACCTCACTGACTAGGCCTAAAAAGGCAAATTGCTCTTGGGGTTGGTCACCCTAAGAGTAATGAGGGGAATCCAGACATAGACCCCTTGCTCACAGTGCTTAGAGGAATCAACTGCACCTCACCGATGAGGCGCAAGAAGGCAGAAACATACTTTTGGGGTTCGCTGTTTCTCTTATTCAGAGAGGAATTGTCAAGCATTTAGTGGCTGGACTGGTATTTGGCAGAACCAGTATAATATGCTTCAGAAGATTTCCTCTCTGTGTATAGCACTGGTGAGCTAAAAGAGATTGTACCCTGGGTGCGAGGACATAGTCCCACTGGGCTTCTTGCATGTATTTGCTAGCTCATGAGCCTAGTTGAGCATCTCTGGCTTTTCTTTCTACATATGCAAATTGCTCTTGGCATTGGTCACCCTAAGAGTAATGAGGGGAATCCAGACATGGACCCCTTGCTCACAGTGCTTAGAGTGATCAGCTGCACCTCACTGACGAGGCCCAAGAAGGCCGAAACGTACGTCTGGGGTTATCTGTTTTCCTGGTTCAGACAGGGATTATCTGGCATTTCATGGCTGGACTGTCATTTGACAGGACCAGTATGATATGCTTCAGAAGATTTCCTCTCTGTGTATAGCACTGGTGAACTAAAAGATTTTGAATCCTGCGTGTGAGGACACAGTCCCACTGGGCTTCTTGCATGTATTTGCTAGCTCATGAGCCTACTTGAGCATCTCTGACTTTTCTTTCTAGGTATGCAAATTGCTCTTGGGGTTGGTCACTCTAAGAGTAATGAGGGGAATCCAGACATGGACCCCTTGCTCACAGTGCTTAGAAGGATCAGCTGCACCTCACCGACAAGGCACAAGAAGGCCGAAACATACATCTGGGGTTATCTGTTTCCCTGGTTCAGACAGGAATTGCCTGGCATTTCGTGGCTGCACTGTCATTTGGCAGGACCAGTATGATATGCTTCAGAAGATTTCCTCTCTGTGTATGGCACTGCTGAGCTAAAAGAGATTGCACCCTGGCCTCGAGGACACAGTCCCAGTGAGCTTCTTGCATGTATTTGTTAGCTCATGAGCCTAGTTGAGCATCTCTGGCTTTTCTATCTACAGAATGTACCTCACCTTGTACCAGGCGGTGTACCCCCTGATGGTTGATGTAAGCCATAGCAGTGACGTTGTCTTACTGGACTCATACTGTATGACCCTTCAACTCAGAAGTACAGTATACCAGAGTGAAATATATCACCCTGAGCTCCAGAACATTGATGAACCGAAGAGACTCTTCCGCAGTCCACCTGCCCTGATCCCCAAGTGACCAAGAACCGCACAGCAGCCGCTCAGACTGGCATCTGTCATGACCAGAGTCCATTCCAGAATCAGGAAGGACTTTCCCTGTTCCAGGCTGCTCCATGCAACCACCACTGAAAGTCCTCTCTGGCTTCTGGAGAGCGGGAGATCTGCAGATCCAGAATCTCCATATTCCCAAGCCAATTCTGGATGACATGCCTTGGAAGCTCCCTGGTGTGTACCTGAGAGTAAGGCGCCACTTCTAGAGTAGACAGTAGTCGGCCCAGAACGCTCATGTACTCCCTGAGTGTGGCCAAGGGCCGCTCCAGAGCTTGAGACACATCCTGCATAATCTGAAGGATCTTATACTCCGGTAAAAGGAGCTTCCCTAAGCGTTTGTCGAATCTCATGCCTAGAAACACCAGCTTCTGGGATGGCACAGGAGAAGACCTCAACATGTTCAGAATCCACCCATGGTGGACCAGGAGTCAAGCACAGTCTTGGAAGTGCTGGGCTAAGAGTGCCTCCGAAGAAGCCTTGATCAAAAGGTTGTCCAGATAATGAGTCATGGAAATGCCCCAGGTGTGAACGTAGGCTGTTAAGGTCCCATGACCCTGGTAAACACCCGTGGAGCCAAGGCCAGTCCAAAAGGCAGAGAGGTGAACTGACAGTGCTCAGAGCCTAAGGCAAAATGCAGATAAAGTTGGCTGTCCAGATGGATTGAAATGTGGAGATACGCATCCTGAAGGTCCAGGGATGCCAGATACTCCTCTGGGCACATTGATGCGATGACAGAGTCCAAAATGGGATGGAAGACAACATCCTTGTTTGGAAATACAAACAGGAAGGATATAGAAACCTGAACCTTGCTCTTGAGGAGGTACTGGAACCAGAACCTTCTTGACCAACAGTGAATTCACTGTCCCTCAGAACAGTTTTAATTTGGCCGGCATTTTAGTGATTCTGGACATGTTGAAACCAAAAGGAGGATGGGAGGCGAAACCTATTCTGTACCTAAAATTACATGTAAATCTACAGGTTCATTATAGGGGATTCCCAGGTGTCCAAAACAGGTGCAGGTACCCGTCTATGGGAACCTGAGGACCAGGATTCTGTGAGTCATGTGGAAGGTGGCTTAACAGACTTAGCACTTGAAACTGCTTGTTTGGGCTGCCACTGCTGTCTGGGCTTGGCGGGGGGAGGGGGCGTGAGTTTGAGGCCTGCGAAGTCTGCTGCCTTTGTGCTTCTGTTTGGGGAGGATGAAAAAAAAAACCACACAGTTTCTTCACCATAGTAGGAAGTTTAATGGACATCTGAGGCAACAAGGTGCTCTTGCCCCAGTAGCATTGCAAATAATTTGCTTCAGCTCAGGTCCAAATAGGGACTTGCCCTGAAAGGGTAAGGAGACCGGCGACTTCTTGGAAGATTGGTCCATGGACCAAATCTTAAGCCACAAGGTGCATTGCGCAATAACAGAGAAGGCTGAGGCTTTTGCAGAAACCTGATGTCCTCAAACAAGGCCTCAGAAACATAAGTGTTGGCCTCCTTCATGTTGGCTAGAAAGACCAACAATTCCTCCATGGAAGCATTTACACATCCAGCTTCCACCATCTTTTCACCCCAAATGCAGCCCCAGAGGCCACAGAATTAGCTCTGAGGATAGAATCAAGTTTCTTATCAGCCAAATCCTTCAGTCCTGCTGCATCCACCAAAGGTAGAGCAGTAGGCTTGGCTAGCCTGGAAACTGGCTCGAACCACAGAAAGGGAAAAAGCCCACTGTGCCAAAGCTGCCTATGAATAGGGGTACAGTCTAGATTTTGATGATAGACAACCTCTTATCAGTGGCCTTCCACTGATCCAGAAGAATCTGTTCCAGAGTGGCATTAGGGGCAAATACACAAGAAGATTTCCTAAACGTCTGGAAAACATCCGCAGAGGAAGGCCCCTATTCAGGAGTGTCAGGGACCTGAAGGGTCTCCAAAACAGCCTTAATAAGCCCCACAGCCAAGGGAAGGGGGACTGCCCCACAGGAGTTCCCATAGGAATAGGAAGAATCCATATCTTCATATTCCCTTTCCTCACATTCTCCCCCTGTAATTTCCTGAACAGAGAAGGCCCCTATGAGCACAGGCATACTCTGAGAACTAGAGGTCACATACTTGAAAGTAGTGGGGGCTTCCAAGACTGAAGAACCCCCTGGAGGGAGAGAGGAAGTTGAGTTTGATCCAAGGTGGCTCTGGAGGGGCCTGGTAGAGTAAAGGGGGCCACAGCCCAGGAGGGGCAGAGAGATCAGAATACTCTTTAGGGAGCCCTGTTTGACACGAGGGACAGTAAGCAAGGGGGGTCAGTGAATCCCTGGAGTCACTAATCTTAGGTCTAGCCCCATGTCTAGTGTAGTGTCTAAACTAGTATAAACAACTACTAACAGTTCCCCAGACTAATAGTTAACCCAAGAAAAGTCCAGAAAGTACTTATCTGGCAGGCAAAGGGTTAATCTGGAGAAGGAGAGCAAGGAGAGTCTGCATGAGACCAAAGGCTCATAGAAAACCTCTGCATGAAGAGGTACAAGTAGGGACAAGGAGGACAAAGGCACTCAAAGGGTTACTCACCAGTCTTCAGTTTCTTTAGCTTACCATTGTGAAGGAATCAAAGCCCCAGAGGACTTTGGCTGCAGGATTCTCTCCACAGAGCTGCAAGGGACTACACAGCACCTGCACACCGGTTAATCCACACTAGGGGAAGCCCAGTAACTGTAACTTGCCTGTTGGGGGGGAATTTTAACAGCCCCATATCTAACAGAAAAACTATTAAAAAAAACCTAAATGTAAGAGAAGTGATCTGATCATGATTTCACCTCAAAGAGCACATCATAACTGGAGGTGGGCTAGGGTTGAGTTGCAGAAGAGTCTGGGAGTCCCTCCCCCCCCCACAAAACTGTCTTTTTTGGAATGTGTTCTGCACTCCAAAGGAGGATCTCAACCTCATGGTACCTGTGTTCCATATTGGAAGATAGATAAAATATATTGCAGCTTAGACATGAATTTGTTTAGATATAATATCTCTATGGCCTGAAATTTTACAGTGGTTCTGTTGCTACACCATCCTATGGGCAGCATCCTTGTGTCTGTGGGAGCACCCTTGTTTTACTCAGGATGATAAACCCTACTATATATATATATATATATATATATATATATATATATATATATATATTTATATACAATAAGCCTTACTATGCCTTTAATAACAGCAAATCTAATACCAGATTGGTACAAAAGGATTGTACAACAATTAACTGCCTTATGCACTGAAGCAAAGAGGAGCAATTCTGGGGCATACCAACAGCACCATAGGGGACAAATTACAATTCGACAATTTCCGATGCTGTAATATATATCTTTAAACCATTTGAAAGCCAGAGGGGTAAGACAACCCTCTGGCACTCAGAGGATTAAATAACGAAACATTTACTTCTCTTTTACAATGGATGTGATTAGATTAAGTTAGATGGCTCTTCATCCATCCAAACATTATGTTTCCGATTGGTCTTTCAGTTTCTAATGTAGAGGTGGGAAACATGCAGCTCTCCAGCTGTTGCTGTATTACAACTTCCATAATCACTCTCCAGCGAAAAGCTGGTGGGAATTGTAGTCTGGCAGCAGCTGGAGGGCCTCATGTTGTCCCTCCCCTGTTCTAATGCTTACTTAATGATTCCTTGTCTGATGGGTTGGACACCTCGTTCTGTTTCCTTCTCTCCTGGTTAGAGAGGGTTAACTTATTTGCCATGACATCAGCAGAATGAACCCTGGAAGGACACTGCATCTCATCAGAATCATCATGAAGCTATGGAATAAAAATTAAAGGACGGTGATCATATGAAAATAAGCTTTATATACATGTAAACCTAATGCAGCATCAATTAAAAGTGTAGCGTAAAGTATATGTTTTAAGCATTGGAGATGGTGCTGACACCCAAAAGGTTAATAATGTATTTTTTCCTTTTTGGGAGTCATTATAATAGTTAAAGGGGTACTTTCACTTAAAAAACCTCTGCCTATTAATTAGCAACAAAATATTAACTATACATGTACATTGTATTTTCATTTATTGTTCTTCTAAGAAGATGCATTTCCCTTAATTTTAACTTTAAAAGTTGAGCTTTGAATGACCTGTCTGCTCTTATGAGTATGATATGTTGGGCTCACTAGCACAACCTTTTGGTTGAATACTTGTACTGCATGTATTATTTCAGTATAAAGGTTAAAAGAAATAGTGTCCAGCACAGGTGTCAAGCCAACAAGTTGTCATAGATAATCTAATATGTCGGATACCTAAGAACAGACAGCTGGGAAGTCATCCAAAATTCAACGTTAAGAAGTAAAAATTAAAGAAAATGGTGCATATTTGAGAAGTAAGCAAAAACATTAACTTTTTATTGTTAATTATTAGTCAAAGCCTTTTTTAAAGTGAAAGTTCCACTTTAATTAAAGGAACACTGACATCTCTTTAAAATAACCTCCTACTTACCTTACATGACCAGAAAATGCTAATGATCACTAATAATCAAGCCTCAAACTATGCTCATTTGCAGTGAGCTAAGACTGATGTCCATTAGTCCTGTAAGAGTTATGTCTACCTAATGAGGACTGAAGTTATCTCTGGAACCAAATAGCAAGGGCAAAACGCATAATGGTTTAGGAATGTCTGTTCATAAGGGGTATTATTAGTAGGGGTTAGTGACTCTTATCTGCTACCATACCTTCTGATAAAAACCTGGACATCCCTTATGGTATTAACTTCCCATAGAGTACCACTGTTCCTCACTATCAATGGATCTCTAAACAGAAGACCCATTACATCCCAGTCTCTCAACCTGTTGTACTTGGCACATAGAAAATGGTTACTTGCATTACAGAAGTACCTGGCTGCTGCTCCCTGAAATACTATACAAGCTGTGACAGTGGCTGTGCTTATGTGATGTATCTGAAGGCCAGCACAACACTTATAGATTTCAGGAAGATCCACTGGATAAAAGCCCGTATACTGCAACTTGTGCAGCTCATTGAGTTCAGAGTTGAAAAAATTATATTGCTACATGCCCTTTGGGCATCAGCACATGTGCAAGGCAGTGGCAGTGAATAGGTAGAAGCCTCCTAAAACCATTCTGTGGGAAGAGGCCTATGTGGAATTATAGGAAGAAGTATTGTAGGAAGTATCCAGAGCCAATACTTGACTGAGAGGTGTCGCTTTTTGCTCCACCACCATTTTTTTTATTGTTGTGGAACAGATTTTCTCCAGCCTTTGTGAATGCCAGCTCTTCCATCCTCCCTATTCATCAGTAGCGCCCACGTACTTACATGAAAGTGAGGGAAAGTTTGTGAGACTGTTTACATGTGTTTGTGTGTATTTGTGTATGCGCGCATTTGCGAAGTATATGTTTGACACTATGTTCACGAATATGTGTGTGAACATGGGTATTTGTGTCTGAGATAGTCTGTAACCAAGTGTGTGCTTGTGTGTGTGAGAATCAATATGTATGCCTGAGTATATGTGTGTCTGTGTGAAAGTGACAGTGTCTATGTGCATGTACCTGTGTGTAATATTGTATTTATCAAACCTATAAAGGAATGTTATCATACCAGGAAAAACAAATCTTTGAAATCCAGTTTATGAAAAATAAAACAGTCTGAAAAGCACAACAGTGAAACAGAGAGAGTGTGTCTGAGGCATGACTGTGTGTGTGTCAGAAAGTGTCTATGGGTATGTTAAAGTGTGTTACATAATAATTGATTCAGAGAAATCGAAAAAAAGCTCTGTTGTAGTAATTTCCAATTAAGCTCCAAGTGTTTAATAAAAATTCCTTCCTGAAGCAGTTACAGTTACATATTTCCTTGGATCAACATCCTATCTGCTTTGAAACCAACCATCATAACTCTCAGACTTGAGTTTTGTGTGTGTTTAGTGTGTACACGTGTCTTAGTGTCTGTGTCCTAATATCAGTATATTCTATATTTCCAGTGATTTGATGGGTTCATCCTATATAATAATTTGCTAAGTGTGTGTTTGTCAGAAGCCTTCATGCACAGTAGAGATGGCTGCATGAGCTGCAGTCTGCCCGCGCCGCAGCTGATAAAGGATCTGGGGCTCCGAATTCAGATCGTAGTCCTTCGGTGCGCAGAGAGGACTACAGTCTGAATTTGGAGTGCCCCGCTCCGTATCAGCTGCGTCGCTGGCAATCTCAACTGTGCATGACTGCACCGCGGCCGTTGCTGGGTGGCACTGTGGCCCGTATACACAGGCTCTTCAACTAGCTATAGATAAATTGTCTGTTGGGGTACTTGTGAACATTTTTAGAGAAGGGGCTGAGAAACACTGATTTAGATCAGTGTAGTAAGATTATAGGCATTCGTTCAGTAGACTGGGAGAGATAAGAGTAGTAAATGGAAAATAATAAAGAATCCATCAGTCGAAACTGCTTTATACAAACTGGGACAGTTATGAAACAACAAACAACAGTATTTACAACTGTAACACATAAATATTCCCAAAATTCCCACTGCCTTAAACTGGCCTTTTAACCCTTTGAGAGCCATTGCTTTGCAATGTGTTCTGCACCCCTCTGGCATTCAAAGAGTTAAACACTTAAAGGGGATCTCTCACCTTGTTCAACATTGACTTCCTCTTGTGGCTTAACATTGTTGAAGCAGTAATCATTTGTTTTTGTTTTTTTTTATTTTGAACCATGTAGTTGCTGAGATAAAAGCATTTAAAGTTGTGCTTGTGACGTCAGCTGCTCTCAGGCTGTGGGTACTGCTCCGGCCTGCAGCCTGTCAGTCTTGTTCATTTGCCCTCCCCTTGTAGTGGCTCTTCTCCTCCGATGACAAAGGAGGACTGCATATGACTTGGCACGCTCTTGTGCATAAGCATGTCCAGGTCAATGTGTATTCATAGGCGGAGCGCATTCATGTGCTCCGTCCTTTATAATGAGTGCCAGTCCGCTTGCCTCTGACTTAGGCAAGCGGACTGGCACTCATTATAAAGGATGCGCTCCGTCTATGCATGCACACTGCCCTGGACGCTCTTATGCATGAGAGAGTGCCAGGTCATATGCAGTCCTCCTCCTCATCGAAGGAGGAGGAGAAGAGCCACTACAAGAGGAGGGCAAATGAACAAGATTGACAGGCTCCAGGCCAGGGCTGTACCTGCAGTCTGAGAGCAGCTGACGTCATGAGGACAACGTTAAAAGCTTTTATCTCAGCAACTACATGGTTAAAAATAAGAAGGCCAAAGGATTTCTGCTTCAACAATGTTAAGCTACAAGAGGAAGTCAATGTTGAACAAGGTGAGAGATCCCCTTTAAAGGCTACAGAGGTCCCGGCACAATGGGAAATTCCTAAATCAACAACACTGTTCAACAAAGGGCATCATCTACAGTTTATACTAAATTATGCAAAAAAGCACATAAAGGTGTCTGCTGAGTATTTACAGCACAAATAAATATAAAATCACAATTACCTTCATGCTGGCACCACTGGACAAAGACTGGATACATGCTGCTTTGCAATGAGCTGTGAGGTTGTTAGAGTCTAAACTGGATGATTTCAAGTAACAAGAGACTTCACACATCAGGTCTTCCAGAGAAGAGTGTACAGGACAGGCAAGATCCCCCAGCACCTGAAGAAGAAAACAAAGAGCAGGAAGTCAAAATGATAATGACCAATAAGAGAGGACCTGAATTACCATTGGGGGAGAAGGTTTAGTCATGAATGGTCAATTGATCAGTAATATTTTATCATGAAAAGAAAAAAATATATATATTGTAGGGCTTTTTCTGCCGAGCAAAACAAGACCACCACCACTTGCATTTGCTTTATTCAAAGTTAGAACAGTTGAACCTGCCACAAAGTAATGGAGAAGCTACTATCACATTATATGGAAAACAGTAGCCAGTGGCTCACGTCACTTATGGAATGGAATGAAATAACTTGTCACCAAGTGGATTGTGGGCGAACTGTCGGGATACTAGGTGGCACTATTTATATTAACAGCATATCCCAATGGTGGGAATACATTTGTATCACCTAGCATGAAAAACCTAATTCTATATATTCTTCTAGGGCCTCATACATCCCCCAGAGGCTTCTCCTCAGCCCAAAATCTGTTTACTGGTATGGCTGGGAGATATCCCTCAATCCTACCCCACACACACACACACTATTTCCCCCCCAATAATGAACACATTACATTCCTTTTGCCTCAAAGAATACCCTCCCTGTTCCACCATAACCTCTTGTGTAATACAGAGGTCTTCAACACACTGTTGGATTTTAGGGCCAAATATGTAGCCTTTTGGATGAATCTAGTTGCCTGCTACTGGTGTGGTACAGAGTTGTCACAGACAACCCAGGGAAATACAAGTAGGAACGTAAAGGAAAATGGAGCTTGAGGGCATTAGGACAAGTATCACTGGGACATAGCATAAGCAAAATGGAGCCGTGGAGAAACACCAATCCCCATTGATTTAAACAGGGCTTTTTTACACATGGGGGAGATTCACAAAAGTGTGATTAAGCGGTGATAAAGAGGAGATAACTTCTCCAGTGATTTCACTTCTACAAATCTTATGTTATTCTATGGAGCCTATGCACTTAGATCTTCGAAACTTATGAAATGTTAGTGAATTGGCTCCATAGAATAACATAGTAACTGGAGAAGTGATATCAGTGGAGAAGTCATCTGCACTTTATCACCTTTTTATCATCGCTTAGTGAAAAATCCACTTGAATGGCAGAGAGGTGTCCAACACTTTATTAAGAAATGGGAGTTCGCTGTCAATGATGATAGCAGTTGTAGTCCTCCATATCTGGAAGTCCTCAGGTTGTCCAACCCTACCCAGAAGGCTTGAGGGATTTTAAATATTTAAGAGATACTATGAAAACAGTTTAATAAAAGAATTCTGTGTTGATATTAGATCCAAGTGTTATATGGTTTACTGGGGACTAATAGGGTGCATGAATCCATTACAGTTCTGTTAAGGTGCGATTAGATTGTAGGGCTCATTGACACTCAAAAGGACAAGACTGGGGATCTTCAGTGATTTATACAAAGTTAGGGTTTAGTAACAATTAGGGTTTATATTTTATCAAATGATGAAGAAAAATCACCCCTAAAAGTATTCTACAAAAACGAAAACAATTTGATAAAAAGGGTTCATGAAATAGCACAGAAATTTCAAAGCGGTTTTCCCACTACTATAAAATTCAGAAGTTGTTCTGTTATTTGGTTCTTTACTGTGGAAAAATATAAGAAAGGAAAGTGGAGGAATTCTGAAGCAAATCAACTGCACAAATGGAAACACAGCTCCACTGAGAAACACAAGTGGCTCTGAGGCTCAGTCATTGCTGCATGTATATAAAAGCACCAGTTGAGTAAGGAATGACCTCACCAATATTATGTATTAACTGGGGAGTACCCTACAAGTCACAAATGATGGGACCCTAATAGAGACATATACACAGTGCTAACTGCTCTGTATGCTATCTGTAATATATTATTGGAAGGAGAGCGCTCTCTAAATTTTCTTCCTCCAATATTTCCTGCAGTAGAGATAGTGATAAATTCTACCACTTTGGGCCATATGTTCAAAGGGATAACGACAAAAAATTGTCGTATGAAAGACAAAAATAAGTCACTGAATGCATGAACGACATATTTTCAAAAAAATAGTAATGTCCGCTGAGTACGACACAACTCCAGAATTGACGGGGAAAGGGGCGTGGCTAAACTATTCTCCAGTGTCGTATAGAGGAAAAGAAAATTTGTCATAACTAACGACAAAAAAATGTCTTTCAAAAGACAAAATTTGTACATTAAGAAAAAAGTGGAAGGAATGTGTTCTGAATGTGAGAATTTTTGTCTTTACTTAAGACATTTTTGTCGTTAGTTAAGACATTTTTAAAGACATTTTTGTTGTTAAGACATTTTTTAAGACATTTCTTTTCTTTAGTTAAGACATTTTTGTCTTTAGTTAAGACATATTTTTGTCGTTCCATACGACAATTTCAGTCAGGACAAACAACATATTTCCAATCACAACCGACACTCTCTGAAAATATTAATGATCCCAACGACACTGTACTTTGAAAAGTCATTACAAACGACAAAAGCTATTTTGCTACTTCTTTGAACATATGGCCCTTTGCCTGCTTTTACATCATGGGTTTGCATCCTCCCTCTAGGGTAGTGGTGGACAACAGGAAGCCCAGTGGCCACATGCAGCCCTAAGAGGCTTTTCCTACGCACCCCAGTCTTTTCTCTGGTACTGTGCGAACTGCAGTTAATTTCCCTCTCCTATATGAAACACACACACACACACCCTATATTGCCCCCCAAAACACTTATCTCCATTCTTTTGTCTCCTCATCATTCTGACATTGTTTCGCCCACTCGCGACCACTGATGTGCCAGGACCATCACCGTGGTCCGGCACTTAAGGACCAGTGACGGTCCTGGCACGTCATGGAGTTCAGGACTCCCTGAACCGGAAGTAAAAAAAAAAAAAAAAAGCCCTGCGCACACCGGTCCTTGAGGGGTTAACCAATAGGGTTCTAGAGAATTATCCAGGGCACTGGCAAAGCCGTTTTATAAGAGGCCTCTGTAGCATCCAAGGGGTTCATTTTTTATTCATTGTTTAGAATTTTAATCCATAATGTGTGACCCTTTGGTTGCTGGTCTACATAGAGGACCCTGTGATGTTGAGTGGGGATAAATAAATATAATAATATTAACCCTTTGAAGCAGTGTCTTGCGTACCCCTCTGGCACTCAAATAATAGAGGCAAAATGGGCCTCATGTATACAAGTATAATAGTTCCATTTATGAAGCAACCAAATGCACCATGGGGAGACACACATCTCCCAGATCACCACCTATTTAAATTGGGCTTTTTTAACCCCTTGAATGCTACAAAGACCTACAATGGAGTGCAAAGAATTCAAGGGGTTAAAAGTCCACTTAAATCAGTTGGAATTTGTATCTGTCACCTAAATTGAATTTGGTTTGCCCCAGAATTGTACTACTCAACTTTTATACATAAGGCCCAATGGCGTTATTTATTTTGTACAAGTATACTATTACTTTAACTCCTGCACACTAGAGAAGTCATCTAATCATTGCATGTGTTGGAGACCTCTTTAGCATCTAAAGCAAAGGCAGGGATCTCTAGCCCCCAGATACTGATAACAGAACTTTTTCAAAATATTTCTGCTTGAGCACAAGTGGACCAGTCAGTAGCTCAGCCCCTTTAACTGACCCGCCTATAATCAAACAGGGATGTCTTAAGTATTACTAATCCCTATATTAAAGTCATATTAAAAATAAATGTATTGCCCCCAGTGTCATCTTTCAAACCTTTATGGTTTGAGAGATGATCGATCCTAAAGTTGCCCTCTCTCTCCCCCTTCCCCGTAGTCAGAGTTCTAGCTGACTGCAGGGAAACCAGTCATACGACTTTCAGGCGGCTCTGCAGCATAGCTGCGATCGCGTTAATAAAAAAGAAAACTTTCACTGAAATGGTCTTCTACGTGTGCTTGGTTTGCAAGCACACGTAGAAGACAGTTTTAGTGAAAGATTTTTTTTTTTTTATTAATGCGATCGCGGCTCTGCTGCAGAGTCGCCTGATGATCCATGACCGGATTTCCCTTCAGTCAGCTACAACGCTGACTTCGGGGAAAGGGAAGGTAGAGGGCAACTTTAGGAGCGATCATCTCTCAAACCATAAAGGTTTGAGAGATGATACTGGGGGCAATACATTTATTATTAATAGGACTTTACTATAGGGATTAGTAATACTTAAGTATTACTATCCCTTTAATATGTAAAAAGTAAATATTGTAGTTTATCCCCCTGAGTAAAAAAAGTGCACTCCCACTGGTGATAACTGTTTTATTCAAAAGTTATTACAGCTCAAACTTGAATTTTTTAGGTGCAGTACCACACTGGCCTGAAACTGTACAGTGGCACTGTTGCTACACCACTCTATGAACAGCTCTGGTTAGTTGACCATAAATCTCCATAGGATGGCATAGCAACAGCGCCACTGTACAATTCCAGGCCACTATGATATTGCACTTACAAAATTCAGTTTTGAGCTGTAACAACTTTTGAATGAAACACCTTTCAGCAGTAGGAGTAGCCATGTTTTACTCAGGGGAATAAACTGTACAATATATTTTTTTTATTTTTAATGTATTACTATCCCTTTAATAAATGAAGGATTACAAGATGGATTCAGCTCCTGTTACCTGCTCGATTTCCTTCCGGGCTGCAGAGAATTGTGGATTGAGCACCAGGCATTGTTGGAAATGGAGCAGCGCCTCTCTCTTCTCCTTTAGGTGGATCAGAGCCATTCCCTTCCTGTAGAATCCCTTTGGAGAACATCAAAAAGGGAGATACGGTGAGGCTGATGTACCAAGACAAACTGGAACTAACCAAACGTACCACAGGGGCAAATAAAATTCCATCACACTGGCAACAGAGGGGTTAATAGAATAAGAATAATAAAAAAAAGTTGTGAAAACAAAAAATTTGTGAAAAATTTTTTTTTGAAAAACCAGAGATGTATTCATCGCATTTTTTTGCAATGCACTGGATACCACACTGGAAAAAAAAAAAAAAAGAGTAAAAAATTCAGAGGAAAATCAAGCACATCAGCTATATATATAAAAATCTGTTTCTGGCTCGCTATCCACCCAGCAGGGAGGCAGAGTTCAACCGCACACCAGCGAATCGTGACAGGGCAGTGAGTTTGAAAGGATTGGCTGGGGGTCGGGAGAAGTCCCCATGGCCACTCCAGTCAAATCACTGCAGCAAAGTTCACTATGTGCACCACAAACAAAGACAGAGCACCGAATCCCACAGGCAATGCCGTGCAGAATTTGCCAGTGGATAATAAATGCAATTCCCATGGCCTTAACCCTGAGAGTGCCAGAGGAGTATGCAAAGCATTGCTTTGCATATCCCTCTGGCTCTCAAAGGGTTAAATGGGGTGTTTAACCCCTTGAATGCTATTGGTGTTTCCAATGCACTGGATACCTTTTTTACATTTGGGAGTTAAATGCCTCACTTAATTCAATATGATTTTTTACTTGTTCCCTAAGGTGTAGTTGTTTTGCCCCAGAATTGCTCAGTTGTTGCTTTTGTGCTTATTGCAGTTAAAATAATTGTAAACCTTAACCCCTTAAAGACCAGATGACATGCTATGACCGTCACGGTCCTTATACCTTTAAGGACCAGTGACGGTCATAGAACGTCACGTACTGTTTACTTACATCGATCTACCGGGAGCGCTGTAAGTAAAAACGGGGCCTAATATTGACTGCTCCAAGACTGGAGCGATCTCTCTTAGGCCTCGAAGCGGCGCGCCGGTACACTGAACAGATCATGTGTACCAGCGTGTCGGCAAGGATCAAAGCAGTCCTTAAGGGAAGGTAACTTCCCTGGACCGCTGGTCCTTAAGGGGTTAAAGCTATTTTAACGAACGGGCTGTGTGTCTCTGACTATGCTATCCTGTAGCTCAAAGGTTACACAGGCAATAAGCCCTAATTATGAAAATATATATGTTATATCTCTTTTGCTTTGAGTAAAACAAGGGTATTCCAGTGCTGGTGCATGCTTCTAACAAAATTATTATTATTATTATTATTGTAGCTAATTTTGTTTTCTGACAGCTCATGTTCAAGATTCTTGCTGTCAGCTGTTACTGTTGCTACATTCATCTATAGCAGCGGTTCTCAATATTTCTTGCTCAAGACGCCCCTAACATGCAGTATAGGATTTTTGGGGTACCCCTACAATTTTATATGAGATTTCTCAATGGGATACTGATGGGTAAAATACATAAATCTATGGTTATTCTTAGGTCTCAAAATTAGAATGGCAAAAGCAGACGTATTGTGCATACAGATTTCCACAGTCATTCACTTTTTCTCTAACTTGTTATTGAAAACAAGGGGCACACTAAGTGAATACCTTCAGTACACCAATGTGCCACAGAACCTTAGTTCAGATACGCTGATCTATGAAAGACACCCTGATTTTCTCTGGCAGTAGTAACAACAGCACCACCAATTCCTGCAGGGTCATATGAAGCCTTGGATCAATTATACAAAATTTCATCTTGTAGCTATTAAAAAAATAAATCAAATGATGCCAGTCCCATTTCTCAAACCTTTATGGTTTGGGAGATAATCGCAGCTAAAGTTCCCCCACTCCCTCCCCTTTCTCATATGTCAGTGCTATAGCTGACAGAGGCAGATTCTGGTCCCGGGACTGGTGGAGGCTCTTCTGCAGAGCCGAAATAGAGACATTTAAAAAGAAAGAGGAAGGGGGGAGCTTTAGCTGCGATAATCTCTCAAACCATAGATGTTTGAGAGATGGGACTGGCATGGTTTGATTTATTTTTTTAATAGCTACAAGATGAAATTTAGTATAATTGATCCAATACTATCCCTTTAACTGGCAACCAGTAATATGGGAACAACAGCTCAGTGGTAAAGTCCCTGACTATGGAGCCTGTTCAAACCGCAAGGTTGCAGGTTCAAACCGCAAGGTTGCAGGTTCAAATCCCAGCAGGGTCAACTCAGCTCTTCATCCTTCTGAGGTCGATAAATGAATACCATTGATTGGGTAACAATAATATCTGTTATTTCAGCGGCTGGTTTGGTTAATTCTGAAAGCGCTTTGTGTCCCACTGGGAGAAAGGCGCTATATAAATACTAGTTGTTATTATTATTATTATAACAAAGCAAGGAAAAAACTCCCCAACTATCTCAAACCCAAGATTACTACTATGACTGCAAAATCACAAAATCTGGGCTATTCACAATCAAAGTTGTAATACTGAGTTTGAACAGGAAGGACGTTTGCATGGGATTGAGTAACCAACACTAAGCTTTCTATTAAGCTAATTTAGGTTTAGGGTTTACTATTACTTTAATTGATTCATACTCTTTTACTTAAAGGGATAGTAATATTTAAAAAACACGGGCCACGTAACATTGTGTTTCAGTAGTTGAACAGTAATTCAATGCTAATGTATCCCCCTCCTGCCTCCCCTCAGATGTGGAATCCGGTCCTGGGGCCGGACAGCACACAGTGAGGGACACTGTTCATTCACTGAGTCTAAGGAAAACCCTGCCCCCTTGATGAAGGATGACAGGATTTTCCTTATGTTCAGTGAAGATTGTCCCTCGCTGTGCTCCATCCGGCCGCCTCATAGAGGCAGCGTGACTTTGATAAAAGGGGATGGGGATCATTTAACGTTAAATTACTGATGAACTACTAAACAGATAATATTGAAACACAGCATTACATCGCCTGCATTATAGGAGGATCAATCGGAACTGCAATTTTTAAAGGTTTTACCATTCATTTAATATGAATTTATTTAATTTGAGTGCCCTCTACCTTAACCCCTTAAGGACTGTCCGCGAGCACACGTGGTCGGGACTTAAGGACCACGGACCTTTTTTTTTCTTAGTTTCCATTTCCGGACCCCCTGAACAGCGTGCAGCCGCGGGGGGAGCCTGGAAATCCATGACGTACATCATGGGTCGTTAAGTCAGATCTACCCATGAAGTGCTATGACTGTCAAGGGTCGTTAAGGGGTTAATGGGATAAGTAGGCTGAAGCACTCTGTCTATTTCAGTTTAAAAAAACTGCCCGTAACTGTCATGTCTGCCTCCATGGACATGACATCCAGGTCCGATTGAAGAAGTTATCCCTTGAACAAAGGCAGAAGTCCAAAATATATAGGGGCCATTAGGATTTTCTGGCCATTGCAAACAAAGTGGTGGGTTATTATTAGAAACTGTAACTTCTTTCATTCCAATCAATTCTAGTTAGTACCCCAATTCTTGGTTTATAGTTGGAACTATAATGTACTCACCTCTGGGTTTTGTGGCTGCAAACTACATATCATCTCTGCTTCCCGCAAAGCTTCAGGATACTGATTTAAAGCCAGATACACCTGCGAGCGAAGTATTCTAAGGGAAACATCTTCAGGATCTGCAAAAAAAAAAAAAAAAATCCTATAGAATGCGTCGCTCACTGTGTGCGTAACCGCACATGTGCAGTGGGGACTCGCAGAACGGGCTGATTCGGAGCAGAGAGCTCCGGAAGGGTGACAGCCTGTCTGTGCTCCCGGCTCCAGGGCAGCAGCGGAGGCAGCGCCTCTGCTGCTGCCCCGGAGCCAGGAGCACAGACAGGCTGTGAGCCATCCGGAGCTCCCCACTCCGGATCAGCCTGTGTATACAGGCTTTGCAACTAGAATATATATATGTTTGTTTTGTAAAGCACATTTAGAGCCACAAAGCAAATGATTAACAAACAATTGGAGCAAACAGTTGAAACAGAGGGGACAAATAAAAAATGCTTCCCCTGACCCTTCAGGACTCAGGTGAACGACTGTAAGACCCACCCTTTAAACTATACTGTACTGTTTCCACATTGGACTATTATGAAAATATAAAGAGCAGTAGTTTTAATGGGTTCCACTGATGTCACTGGAATATGTGGCGGTATTTCAAAGGCGTATTAACCCTCTGAATGCCAGAAGCTTGAGCAATACATTGTCAAGCAATGCATTGCTAATGCCTCTGGCACCCAAAGGGTTGAAGTCTTTGTTTTATGGAAAAAAATGCTATATAGATTTTCCTGATAAATAAAGCAAAAGAGTTGCTACTGTTCACGATTTTTTTCCCAGTTAAATTGCAATTTTCTATTGTGATCAACAGGTGGTGCTGTTCCCATCTCATACTTTGAAGATTCTTAGTTGATGACGCAAGCTCTCCAGTAGAATTAACTACAAAAAAGTCCTCTGGACATCAGTTGTTACTATTTGCAACAGTTTGTTTTATAGAAGTATAAATGAAAGGTCACCCCCAAGGCCAGTTTCCTTGTTTTAATCAGAAGATAAATCACTATAACACAGGCTGATCAGATCTCACCTTTAACCGGGGACATGTAGAAAATAGCCATTTTCAAGTGCTTCACTGAAATCAATGCAGTCCAGCAGTATGCATTTTTCCTATGCTTCCCGGTTAAAGATGAGGTCTGGTCAGTCTACTATAACATGGTCATCCAACAGTCCGCAGTCCAAATGCTGGCAGCCTGACCTCAGATTGCAGTCCACCCAAGATTTAAACATTTGTACATAATTACATAGAAACATAGAATTTGACGGCAGAAAAGAACCATTCGGCCCATCTAGTCTGCCCATTTTCCTACAGTAAAAACCTCAAATGATTTTTGGTCCTTGGTCTTTTCTTATGTTCAGGACAGCCTTATGCCTATCCCATGCATGCTTAAATTCTGTCACTGTATTAACTTCTGCCACTTCTGCTGGTAGGCTATTCCACTTATCTACTATCAGTGAAGTAAAACTTTCTTACATTACATCTAAACCTGTGTCCCTCTAATTCTAGACTATGGCCTCTTGTCCTAACATTTTTACTCCTTTGAAATATACTTACATCCTGCACTTTGTTGAATCCCTTCATGTATTTGAATGTTTCAATCATATCCCCTCTCTCTCTTCTCTCCTCCAAGCTATACATGTTCAGATCCTTTAGTCTATCCTGATATTTCTTTTCCTGTAAACCAGTCACCATTTTAGTAATTATACTAATTAACTAGCACACATGAACTACTATGTCAGTAAGGTTTAATCACCTGCAGACTACCACTGTAGAGTTAAGAATAGTTGTCTGTTAAATATCAATACTCTCACTGACTTTATCAGTAACAAGCAATAGGCCTATATCTGTGCACTTTTGTATGAATAAAGTTGATTAAACTTTCTTTTTTTGTGTGCTTCAACCACAATGTCTGACCCAGTAGACACCGGAAACTGACAAGAGCTGGAGGACACTACGGGCTCTATGTAATAGGACTGTGCATACAAAATGCAGCTCACTAAATATTTAAGATAGTGCCCAATTTAATTAAAAATGGTGCCAACATCACCCAAATAAATAAATATGTAAAGAGGGCAAAATAGAGGAAAAACTTACAAAGAGCAGAGAAAATACATTAGCAGAAAAACTTGTGAACATTTCTTTGCTTTGAAAATGTTTCCACTTTAGGTTTTTGTAATCTTTTTTTATTACAAAAAAAAAGGTTTGGTGCAGCTTTAGTCTCTACTTGGCTGTGCAGTTCTATTAATCCTTTGAGCACCAGAGTGGTGCCTAATGCATTGTGAAGCAATTTGTTGGCCAGCCTTCTAGCAATCAAAGAGTTGACAAGAGCCTTAACCCTTTGAGTGCCAGAGGGGTATGCAATGCATTGCTTACCCATCTGGCACTCAAATGGTTAAGGGTTTGAATTCAGCTGGTGGTATCATGGAGGTTATACAAGGCGTGAAGGTGAAAGAGGTAGAAAAGAGGTGACTTTGGGTGCATCAGGGAAATGTAAAATGGCATTGCATCAAGTGGAATTAACCATGTTAGTGCCGGTGTGTGTGTGCAACAAATTGCTTTGTAATACATTGCATACCCCTTCAAGCAACCAAAGGGTTAAGACTATCAATGTGTATGGCTTATGTTATAGCCTCCAATGTCATGAGCCGATAAGGGACTAATGGAGTGGGACATTGTGAAGGACAATGCAGTCTATCTTAAAGGGACATTTAAGTTCCATAAAAAATTATACTTGTATTGTAGAGGTTTAAAAAATAAGTTATTTGGCACAAATCCTATCTCTCAAACCTTTAAGGTTTGACAGATATTCGTATGTAAAGTTCCACCCTCCCTTTCTCCTGACATCAGCTTCTAGCTGACAGCAGGAGATTCGAGTCGTGCAACTCGAAGAAGCTCTTCAGCAGAGCCGAAATCACGTTATTTAAAAAGAATTACTTCACTGGAAAGGTCTACAAAGTGTGCCTGGTTTGCAAGCACACTTTGTAGACCATTCCCATGAAGTAGTTCTTTTTAAATAACGTGATTTTGGCTCTGCTGAAGAGCTTCTTCGAGTCGCACGACTCGAATCTCCTGCTGTCAGCTTTACAGCTGACAGCAGGAAAAGGGAAACTTTACAAGAGAATATCTCTCAAACCATAGAGGTTTGAGAGAGAGAGAATTTGTGCCAAATAACTTATTTTTAAACCTCTACAAAACAAGCATATTTTTTATGGGACATTACTGTCCCTTTAAAGTAGGAGACTGGTGGAATAAAAGTGATAACTTTATTAGGCTGACCAGACCTCACCTTTAACCGGGGACATATAGGAAAAATGCATACTGCAGGACTGCTTTGATTTCAGTGAAGTACTGAAAAATGGCTATTTCCTGTGTGTCTCCGGTTAAAGGTGAGATCTGGCCAGCCTAACCCTTGGCTGAATGGGTTTAGAGTGCAAGCTTTCAAGCAGCTTGGGTCTCTTCATTCTAAACATGCCTAACAAAAAGACCTTAGTTGTTTTGAAAGCTTACCCTCTAAAGCTACTCAGCCTATAAAGGAATCACTTTTACACTACCAGTCTACTGCTTTTTCTAAAGTTACCAAGTTAACTGTCTTAAAGGGATAGTAATGTTTCACAATAAAAGCAGCTCCAATTAATCTTCATAGTATTTGGGTCATGGAGAATGTTATTTCAATACTGTCAGAGTTGTAGTACAAGAGTAATTGAATGATAAAGTATCCCCCTCCCGCCCCTTTTATGAAGTAACACTGCTCACCTCAGAGCAGCAAGACAGTCTGGATGGATCGCAGAGAGGGACAATCTTCAGTGAGCATAAGGAAAAACCTGAAAAACCTGTCAAGGGGGACAGGGTTATCCTTATGCTCACAGTAAGAAGTTTGTCCCTTGCTGCGACCTATCCGGTCAAGGGAGCAGATTCCACATTTGAGGGGAAGTGGCTTACAGTAGGTAAAAGGGGCGGGAGGGGGATACGGTATCATTCAATTACAACTACAACTCTGACAGTATTGATATAACACTCTCCATGGCCCAAAGACTAATTGAAGCTGAAGTGTTTATGAAACATAATACTATCCCTTTAAGGAAGAAGTAGATTTTTATTATGAAAATATATAAATGTTATCAGACATTCCAGTTGCTGAGTAAAACAAGGTTACTCACACAGCTGGGGTGTTTTTATTCAAGTTATTACAGCTCAAAAATATTATTTTTATATTAAATTACAAGTCCCAACTTGTGTTCAAAATGTCATCTTATATATATAAAAGAAGACTTTGTGCCTGCCAAAACACACCCAGGGGAGGCAGAAAGCAGGAGTTACTACTCCTGTTGGGTGATTCAATCATGCAGGGAGTTGGCCCGCCCCCACTACGCAGCCCCCCCACCACTATCAAAGTCAGAAAAAAACAATATGGCTGCCACTTGCTCCTACACCACAGACAAACACACATGCCCCACTCACACAGCACCACACAAACACACACACGTGCCCCACTCACACACACATGACCCACTCACACAGCACCACATACACACACAAAGCCAGAAATAAATATGGCTGACACACACACGGTCACTCACCCTGACTCCCAGTGGCCTCAGCAGGACCTATAATGCAGCACCAGGGGAACAAAATGGCACTCAAAGGGTTAAGGTAGGCCCTCTGCTGGATTATTTCTTCACTGTCATCATTTGCCATGCAAGACACGGGACAGACAGCCATCAGGTACACACTTAACCCACTGACTGCCACACGGTTGTGTATCAAGTTTTACCCCTCAGGGAGTGTGTTCAAACCCCTCACACTGTAAACTTGCATTTCCCTCCCACTTCTCCTCCTTCCCCAGCCTATTACTGACACTTTTCCACATTTATGTTAAGCCCCGCCCCTGCTCTCAATTAAGCCCTGCCCACTTTTAACCCAGATTGCCCCATTTGTCGCTCCACATCAGCACCACATCAGTCCCCTCTAGGGACTTCACAAGTCAATGTTCCCAGGTATGAACACACTTCCCACTGCTATTTAACTCTCACATGCCTCTCTATACCTTAACCATTTGAGTGCCAGAGGGGTACACAACTCATGCACGCATGTGTTTCTGCTCATATATGTTGTGTGTGTGTACATCTCTGTTACATATGTGTGTCCATCTCCAGTGTGTCTGTGTGTGTGTGTGTGTCTTTTGCATGTTTCTGCCGCTCACTGTGTGTATGTGCATACCTCCCAACATTTCACATGGCCAAAGAGGGACACTTTACTTTTAGGTGATATTATTGGGGCGTGGCTGGTGGGCAGGGCATTAGTAAGAATTTTTAGGTTATTTCATGACCTATTACTGACTATTTATGTAACTGAATAAATTATTTAGTGCAAGACCAAAGTATTTTATTTGCACAGACTAATGTATAAACACATATACTGAAGTTTAAAAAAATATTTATATGAGCTTTATTGCTGGAGAGCAAAGTAATACACACCACACAGTCAGGGCTGGTGCAAGGATTTTTGCCACCCTAGGCAAAACCTAATTTTGCTGCCCATTTCGCTCCGCCCCTTGTGTCCCACCCCTTTATACCCCGCCTACTTATACCCCGCCTACTTATACCCCACCTCTTTTCATGATTGTCCTCTCTCTGCCACCTGGGCCAGTCTGCCCCTGGTCTGGAGATGCCTGTAAGAGATGCCCCCCACCAGCTCCACCTTGCCCCTTATCAGCTCCACTTTGGCCCTATCAGCTGCACTTTGCCCCCCATCAACTCCAACTTGCCCCCATCAGCTCCACTTTGCCCCCATCAACTCCAACTTACCCACATCAGCTCCACTTTGCCCCCCACCAGCTCCACTTTTTCCCCACCAGCTCCACTATGCCCCCCATCAGCTCCACTATGCCCCCAGCAGCTCCAACTTGCCACCATCAGCTCCACTTTGCCCACCATCCGCTCCAACGTGCCCCCATCAGCTCCACTTTGCTCCCCATCCGCTCTAACTTGCCCCCACCAGCTCCACTTTTGCCCCCCCTTCAGTTCCACTATGCCCCTATCAGCTCCAACTTGCCCCTATCAGCTTCAACTTACCCCCATTGGCTCCACTTTGCCCCCCAGCAGCTCCACTATGCCCCCAGCAGCTCCAACTTACCACCAACAGCTCCAACTTGCCACCAACAGCTCCACTTTGCCCCCTATCCGCTCCAACTTGCCCCCATCAGCTCCACTTTGCCCCCCATCCGCTCCAACTTGCCCCACCAGCTCCACTTTGCCCCCCCTTCAGCTCCACTTTGACCCCCATCCGCTCCAACTTGCCCCCATCAGCTCCACTTTGACCTCCATCCGCTCCAACTTACCCCCATCAGCTCCAACTTGCCCCCAGCAGCTCCACTATGCCCCCTCAGCTCCAACTTGCCCCTATCAGCTCCAACTTGCCCCCATCATCTCCACTTTGCCCCCCATCTGCTCCAACTTGCCCCCACCAGCTCCACTATGCCCCCTCAGCTCCAACTTACCCCCATCGGCTCCACTTTGCCCCCCAGCAGCTCCACTATGCCTCTATCAGCTCCAACTTGCCACCATCTGCTCCACTTTGACCCCCATCAGCTCCACTTTGACCCCCCTCAGCTCCAACTTACCCCCATCATCTCCACTTTGCCCCCACCGGCTCCACTATGCCCCCTCAGCTCCACTTTTCCCCTATCAGCTCCACTTTGCCCCCCATCTGCTCCAACTTGCCCTCCATCCGCTCCAACTTGCCCCCAGCAGCTCCACTATGCCCCCTCAGCTCCAACTTGCCCCCCATCACATACCTGTAGCTCCCGCGCAGTCTTCTCTTCAGTAATGCAGAGCGTGGCGGGAGATCATGACTCCCAGCGAGCTCTGCATTACTAAAGATCCGACCCGATAAGGGAGCACTGTAGCAACACAGACCTGACTGTATTGTGGCTCCCGGCATGGTGTGTGCAGGCGCAGCTCTTCTCCGCTACATGCCCGTGCCCCCAGTACGTGTGCGCCCTAGGCCGGCGCCTACCTCGCCTATAGGTGGAGCCGGCCCTGCACACAGTCTGACCTCCTACAAAGAGGGACAACAGGGTAGGAAAGAGGGTCAGAGGGATTTGGCCCTCAAAGAGGGACTGTCCCTCCTAAAGAGGGACACTTGGGATGTATGGTATGTGTCTGCCTGTGTGTTGCATATGTCTGTGTTCATCAGTGTGTCTGCATTTCACACACGTGCGCCCAACGGTCATAACATGACGGGCAACGCCTTCCACATTGCTAGTTTTGTTTATAATGCCCTTTATGAGAGTCCTTGAATCACGGATTATGGCTCCCCATATTAAAAAATAGGTCTAAAACAATCTAGGGGGAGATTCACTAAGGTGTAATAAGGACGTGATAAAATGAAGTTGTCTTCATCAGTGTTCTAAACTCTGCAAGTCCTATCTTATTCTATGGAGCCAATGCACTAAGCTTTCTCCATCTTTAGAGATCTTAGTGCATAGGCTCCAAAGAATAACATAGGAACTGGAGAAGTGATATCACTGGAGAAGTCATCTCCACATTATCACCTCTTTATCAGGTGACCAGAGAAGAACACTGCAGGTTAACCATTTAATGACCAGAAGGGTATGAAATGCATAGCAAAAGCAATACATTGTTCACCCCTTTAGTTCCTCATGCAGTGTTTCTCAGTGGCATACCTGGGAACTCCCCTGATTCCTAGGCTGACCAGACCTCACCTTTAACCACGGACACATAGGAAACAGGCATATTTCAGGACTAAACTGAAATAAAAGCAGCCCTGCAGTATGCATTTTTCATATGTGTCCCCTGTTAAAGGTGAGGTCTGATCACCCTACTGTTCCCCTCATAGACTCCAGGTTTTGCAGTGAATTACCGGTTCTCCAGTGACAGAGGCTGATTCTCCTGTGGTGGTGAGTTTCTTATGAAACTCTGCCCACTTATACCAGCCTGTTCTTTAGGCTGACCAGATCTCACCTTTAACCTGGGACACATGGGAAATAGGCATATTTCAGTACTTGACTGAAATCAAAGCAGTTCTGCAGTATGCATTTTTTTCTATGCGTCCCCAGTTAAAGTTGAGGTCTGGTCACCCTACTGTTCTTCCCACCCACTTCTCCTCCTTCTCCACCCTGTTCTGCCCACTTCCCGCCTACTTTATTATGCTGTTTGTTAAGCCCTACCCACCTGTGATTAAGCCCTTCCTATTTGTGACACAAGTCGAGTCATTTATATCCTCCCACCGGCACCACATGAGTCCCCTCCCAGGAATCTTGAAGAAAAAGTTCCCAGGTATGCTCAGTGGTAGCCCTAGAGTCACACAAACAGTTCATGTTTTCACGATATCCCTTATTTAATCACAAGTGAGTAATTAGTGGTTCAGTCATTTTAAAAGATCTGCCTGAGCTTAATTAAGGATATCCTGAAAACCTGACCCACTGGTGTTCCCCAAGGACTGGATCTGAGAATCAATGCCTTATAGGGTTCATTTAAAGAACAACAAATTTGAGGTGCAATAGCTTTTGAATTAAAAGTTCCTCAGTAGTGAGAGTACATTGTACTACTAAGCAGGGAAATGGCAACATATATTTTTTCCATAATAAAAGATTACTGCTCCTTTTAATCTCCTCAAACAGTTTCACTTTCTGAAACTTTTATAACTTGCTACACTGAACTCAGGTGAACTCGGAGTCAGCGTGCATGTGCTCAGTTCAATACAGTTAGAAAACTTAGTTGCACATTAACTAATTTGCAGTAAAAAAAAAAACTCACAACCTTCTGTTTTGTTGAACACAAACTGTATATATATTGTATTAGTACCTGAAGTAATAGATTAACTCTTTCTGAGTACCAGAGAGGTATCCAATGCATTGCTCTGGTACTCAAAGGGTTAAACCAGTGATTTTCAGTGTTAGTCTTCAGGATATGCCAACATTTCATGAGTTCAGGATATCCTGGGCTGATCACATGTGGGTAATCAGTGGCTCAGTCATTTTTATTGATTTACCTGTACTTAATTAAGGATATCCTTAACCCTTTAAAGACTAAAGGAGTGGGCGACGCATTGCAAATGAATGCATCTCACACTTCTCTGGTCCTTAAGGGGTTAAAACCTGACCTGTTGGGACTGCAGCTGAGAATCACTGGGCAAAACCTATTAGAACACCTTTGGGCTGATGAACTACAGAAAGATGGAGTAATTCTGGGCCAGACCAACTGCCTCTTTAGGGGACAAATAAAAATGCCCTGAATTCCCTTTGGATAAAAGGGAGGTGTTTACTGCTTTAACCCTTTGAATACCAGAGGGGTTGTGAAGGGTTAAATGTTAGAGGAATCTCTTAAGTGCACGGAGTTGAAATCAATGGGAAGTTTTCGGAGACATCTAGCACATGACAGGTTAACCCTTTGAGTCCCAGAGAGGTAGCCAACGCATTGCATTGCAATACGTTGGCTACCTCTCTGGCACTCAAAGGGTTAATGGCCTCCTTTAAATAAGACAAATGTTATCTCTCCCCTATGCTGCAGTTTGGGTTGCTGCAGAATTATTCCACTTTTGTTTTGCACATACAGAGGCTAAGGTGACCTCATATCCCTTTAACCCCTTAGAGTCCGGTGACGTACCCGGACCGTCACACTGGTCCGG
Organism: Rhinophrynus dorsalis; assembly: GCA_037306005.1. NCBI lineage: Eukaryota > Metazoa > Chordata > Amphibia > Anura > Rhinophrynidae > Rhinophrynus > Rhinophrynus dorsalis. The sequence goes on along the minus strand of CM074721.1, from coordinate 88,697,044 downwards.
CACTTAAGGACCAGTGACGGTCCTGGTACGTCACGTACTATTACTCACCGCTCTCCTGCAGGAGCGCGGTGAGTAATACCGGGGACTGAATTTGATCGCTCCAAGACCGGAGCGATCTCTTTCAGTCCCTCAGTTCGGCGTGCCGCCCCACGTGATCAGTCACGTGGGGCGGCACGCCGACATTCTCTATCTGGTCCTTAAAGGACCACTCACCCCGCGACCGCTGGTCGTTAAGGGGTTAAAGAAGCAGTAAACTTTTTTTTATAAAAAAAAATATATATATATGGTAAGGCTTTTCATGTTGAGTAAAATAAGAATACTCCCACTGCAGAGACATTTAGGAGCCAGACTGCATCAGAGGAGAACCTTCCCTCGGGGTCTAGTGGAAGAAGGATGGGGAAGCAGAGAGAGAGAGAGAATGTGTGTTTTTTTTTTGCTACCAGTGGAACAAGGCTGAACTGTCAAAATCTGACTGAGTCCCAGCCTATCCCATTGGTAGCCACAGATCCCCATGCACACTGCCCAACCCACAGCCTTGTTCCCTTTCCCATTGGTAGCCACAGATCCCATTATACACTGCTTGCCCCAAGCCTTGTTCCCTTTCCCACTGGTAGCCACAGATCCCCATGTACGCTGCCTGATTCCCTAGCCTTATTTCCTTGCCCAATGGTAGGCATAGATCCCCATGAACACCGCCTGACCCCAGCCTTGTTCTCTTGCCCACCGCAAGCCACAAATCCCCAAGGACACTGCCTGGGCAAGGGAACAAGGCTGGAGAGGGTCTGTCAGTCAGTGTACGTGGGGCTTTGTGAAACCAGTGTATCCAGGCTGGTAAGGCTACAACAATGGGGCCAGGCTGGGGCAGTGGGATATTGTATTCATTTATTTTTTGTCATTATTCTTAATATAATTTCTGCCCACCCCCAAATCAGACCTCATGGGGGTATTCTGATCCCCCCCACGACACTGATCACCTATCCAATAGGATAGGCAATCAATGTGACAGTCAGAAAGGCAGTCACCACGTTCCTCCACCTCCCCCTCTTCAACCCAGTGTTCTACCAATGTCCTGGTTGAGGAGGAGGATCCTCAAGACCCACTCGCATAGACAAGTCCACTACATAGACCCTTTTCACAAGGAGATCCCAAATCAGTGACAGGCTGGTATTGCCCAGGTTCCATACTCTACACTTCCACCCTGCAAGCCAAACACAGGGGGAGGCATGCACTTTAAATCTGCTGGCCAGCCAGTGTAGGCCTTAAACCTGATTGTCTGGTGCCTGGGTGGATCAGGTTGTTATTGAATCATTGCAAACAGCTTCACAAAGATTCACTCACTTGTATGCACAGCCTGCTTGTCGGCACCATAGGCCACTGTACAGACCTTCACTTCTGCAATTCTCCAGTGGCCATCGCTAATAGCCAGGGAGTTGCAATGGTGACTGTAAATGGCAACTGTTGCTGTGGAACAAACGCTCATATGAGTAAGACCGTATAAAGAATGCATTATGGTACCATGGAAGAGCAGCCATAATCTTAATATGGGCAAAAATTAGATTTAGTCCTGCAACAAAGTCTCAACTCTGCCTCTATGGACATGACATCACGTACTAATAAAGATTAATTTAGGAGGAACAGTGCATGCAGAAGTTTTCATAGTGGCCATTAGAGCATTCTATCCAGACTGTAATAAGTGTGGGTTATTATTAACCCTTTGAGTGCCAGAGGGGCACGCAATGCACTCAAAGGGTTAAAGGGATAATAATACTTAATATGTTTAAAAATATATATTGTAGAGCTTATCGTCCTGTCTAAAGCAAAGGCACTCCCACTGCTGAAATGTGTTTTATTCAAAAGTTAATGCAGCTCAAACTTGAATTATTTTAGGTGCAATATCTCAACGGCCTGAAATTTTGTAGTGGCGCTGTTGCTACACCATCCTATGGACACCTCTGGTCAGTTGACCATAAATCTCCACAGAATGATGTAGCAACAGCGCCACTGTAAAATGTCAGGCCATTGAGATATTGCACCTAATAAATTTGAGTTTGAGCTGCAATAACTGTTGAATAACACCTCTCAGCAGTGGGAGTACCCTTGTTTTTCTCAGGATGATAAGCCCTACAATATATATTTCTACATATTAAGTGTTACTATCCCTTTAAGCAGACAGTGCTCAAGAGCTAAAAAAAGAAAACAGCCGATCTCTTAAAGGTTTCAGCAAATTAATAAACAACAGGTGTGGGTTGAGTTTATTTTAATAAATCATTGCGGTTTTTAGGATGAGGTTGGTCTAGCTTTCTTCTTTTGGCCTTTTTTCTACTTTTGTATACACTTTTGATTAGTAAATGTAAACATTATTTAGGCTACAATTGATGTTACATTTTTGCTTGTTTGATATTTATGCATATGCTGATTACCTTAAAGAAATCAGCTACTATCTTTATTAGTTCTTTAGGTATTTTTGACCTCATAACGCCATATAATGTTGTTATGGGCAAGCAATTTATGTTTTTAGGTGTGCTCCTTTGGGTTCATTCTGTTTTAGAGGGCTCAGTGCTCCTTTACAGTTCAAACAGCAGTTCTATGTTAAATGTGGCTAAATTTTTGGATTTACATGATTTGCCAATCCCTACAAAATTTTGTTATTTTTGAGAATGAAGACCTGAACTAAATAGTAGTTGCGTATGTCAACTGCAATCTGTCATGCATTATTTTTCATCAGACCAATACTACAATCTACTGACTGGATTGGAGTGATTAACACTGCAGTGTATTGAGCTGTTCACACAGGTGATTTCTCTATGAACCGAGCAGTCCAAAATCAGCTTGCTGAAACTTTTCTGTATTCAATCAAGAAAAGTTTCAACACTGCAGATCTGCATGGATGCCTATGTGGCCACTGTGAAGACTGTATTGCACACCACAATAATCCAATCTCTGGCAGCAAATACGGACGTCAGCCAATCAATTTAGCTTATGCCCACAGAGGCCGGCCATTAGTCACAACTCTGTCATACCCCTCAAGAACAGTGTGTGCAACAGTCTTCTTGAGCATTATTGTTCAAGATGCCTGTGTGAACTTAGCCTTACTCAGTGTAACACATGAAAAGTACAAAGAGCAAAATGCACAAAGAGCAACACATAATGAACAATAAAATGTATTAAAAGGAAATTATCCAGATTTGCTGTGTCTGTAAATGATGTAGCTTTTATTAAAATAATTTTATAATGTATATTATTTCCCTTTCTTAATTATAGGTTGGAATTTTAATTAAAGTGTTAATATATCTACCGATCTTCAATAAAGATATTGAAAAAAAAAGTGTTAATATCTTCTTATTTTCATGTAGTAGTTTTATTATGAATTCACTATTACTGAAACATTTTTCTACTACCCCTTAAAAACTTCTATTTGAAGGAAATAGAATGGGTAACATTTTGAACAGACTTCCCCTGCATGGATACTTTTTTCCTTACTGTAGTTAATAATGTGACTTATATCTGATTCCTGAAATCTGGTGATGTTTTATGGCAGAGCTTTTACTATAAAGCTCCATTGTCACTGGCTGTCAATGCATATCTGCAGGCAAGGCAAACCCATTCTATTGTTATGTAAGCTTAGTAAAATAAAGTGTCTAGGGATTTATTTTACTGAGAAGCGTGTAGCACATTGCTTTCAATGAGTTGTACACCCCCACTGGTTCTTAAAGAGGTAAACACAAGTGGGTTATTGCACCAGCTGTAGAATCTGTCCAAACCTCAGGGTCATGGGTTGATACAATAAGTAAAACTGAGTAAAAATGATGTCTATACCAGAGGACATACTGGAAATCCACAGATAATGTAAATGTATCTTGATAGATAGATACAGATAGATAGATAGATAGATAGATAGATAGATAGATAGATAGAGTGTGTGTGTGTGTGTGTGTGAGAGAGAGAGTGTGTTCAGCCAGATGGTACCAGGTCAACGACCCCAGCACTTAATTTGATATTATGAGAAAAGGAGAACACTATACCATTAGAAGCCATCAGCTGAGAAAATAAACCATTAAAGAATGAAAGACTTTGTCACCCAGTACCTTTTACTAAAAAACAAAACAAAAAAACCCTGCCCAATGGATCAGTAGTTGGTACAATACTTCTGAATCAGTGTTACACTGTTAAATCACCAGGGGGAATTAGAGAAGAACCCCCCAGTGGTTACAAAATGCACTTAAAGTTTCTGATGTTAAGCTGTTTCATAACACACCACTTAAGATACAATCAAAAACATTTTCAGGTTAAGGACCATAGCTAAAGTATTATACAAGAAGTTTCATAAGCAAGCGTGTCATCAACCCAATGAAAACTGGATCTACCCACTACAGGATTGAACTGACAAGAAGTTTTCAATTACTTGGAACTCTCCCCCGCCCCCTTTGTCCCTACCAGATCACATAGACAAAGCTTTAGTCTCCCAGCGCTGAAAAAAATGGTGTCTGCTGTTGCATATATGTCTATCATAACCAGCCAGCCAAGGATGATGGGGACTGTAGTCTAACAATAGTTGGAAACCCTCATGCTGCCCTCAGCTGATATATTCACAGAACGCTACAATGTATTTTGGGTGCAAAATTACATAAAGTAAATCCTACGTATTGCTATTGCATATGTTTTATGTTTTGGAAATTTCTTATATCTTGGATTTGCTCCTGTTAGCTATCCAGTACCTTACCCATTACAATCCCTTTGCAGGCTAATTTTGCTGCCTCCTCATATTCCTGGAGTGAAATCAAGTCCTGCAGGTCCCTTTTCACCCGGTTCACTTTAGTTTCTGTGTCCAGGCACTTGTCCAGCAGGTTGCATAAAAGAGTGTTACATTTTAAGTCCTGGGGACCCCTGATTCGCAACCTCTTCTTGCAAACGTGGCATCTTTCTGAAGACGGTCCTTGAAGGCATCTCCTGCAGAAAGAGTGTCCACAGCGTACAGTCACAGGATCCCACAGGGGCTGCTGACAGGCCAGGCACAGGAACATATCCATTGGGCTTGACATAGATAAAAAGGTTATCAGTGGACAGGCGCTGACTTATGTTGATGAAAGTCACTTTAAAGATTCTTGCAACCAGCAGCTTTTCTTTATAAAATAATAAATATGATATTATTGAAGAAGGCAGACAATGTGCATCTTCATACCACCAGCTGATCTTAGAAGACTCAGTCCTGGCATATCTCACAAAGAACAGCTGATCGCATCTCAATGGATTGGACGAGTGTTAAAAAGTATCTGGCCAATCCTCACTGGTGCAGGGCTATTGATGCTGGGTTACATTAAGCGCAGCGCAATACACATTTCCCCGCTGATTATACGACCATGCAAAGATGCTACAGAGCATCGCACTGCATGTCCTGATCACTGTCTTATACAGGAGGGGGAGTCAGAAAGAAAAAACACACAAAGGAAACACTAGCTTGACATGACATGTGCAGCAGCATTACATAAAGTGCACCGTCACGTGATAAAGGTACAGTGGCTTCCTATTGGCTGCCAGCGGTCTCCCCGCCCTTGTTGTGAAACAGCTGTCTGCTGGGTTTCATAAGGTTGTTAGTGATGACGGCGGGAGGAAGTGTTGTATGTCCCCGGTGTGGGGGGTGTAAAGAAGGCTCCGCTGTAAACAGGCAGAGTCACTTCTGCTCATACATGTACTACGAGCACATTCACATTCTCGGGTAGATTGCCCATGTGTTCGTTGGTTCCTTGCACATATAACCATCACAGGGAGTCTGGGAGCATTAAGACTGAGGAAATGTTGCAGACGTTCAGGCCCACTCTCGTTTTTAGTGAAATGGATTCTATGTATTTTATTAATTCACTGAACAAAACGTTTTGATTTGCTTGGTATATACTTAAAGAAAAAAAAAAAAAAACCTTTGTACTAAGAACTGTAATAATTGTGGCGAGCTCACAACGCACCACAAGGGACATATACTCTTATCTTGAATCCCCATTGATTTAACCCCTTAGTGATAGACGACTTACCTGGTAAGTCCAGGAAGTCATTCGCTATAATGGAAAAAAAAACCCTGTCATTAAGGGGTTAAATAACGATTTTAACTTCTTGAATGCTGAAGGTCTACCAATCAGGAGATCAAACCCCCACTTAAATCAATAGCGGTTTTTATTTGTTCCATATGGTTGTAGTTGGTTTGCCCCAGAATTACTATAGTTCTTAGTAGATCAGCCTCAAACTATCCCTTTTCGTGTCAAAGGTATCCAACGTTTTGCAACCAGTGGCGTAACTACCACAGTTGCAACCGCGACCAGGCCCGTCACTGCAGGGGGTCTGGCTGCCCAGTCAACCTCAGCAATGCAGCCTTACTGAGCCTAATAATAAATATGCTTGGCTACCTGTTTTTTAAACCATCCGTTGATTATTCTGCTTGCCAGGATCTTAAGACAGTATCTTCCTGACATATTGGGGCAGACAAGTCTTATGACTGGTAAGGGTCAGCAAAATATTATTGAGTGACCTGGCACTGAAAGGGTTATCAGAGCCCTGTTTAGCATTCATCCTATTGTCTGCTCTGTGGGCCTCTGGCCAGAGGGGCTTCTGGCCAGAGGGGATACCATGATGAATGGATGGGCGTAACAAGGCATTGTGCATAGGGAGTGAAGACATCCAATAGGAGACAGGATTCTGATAACCCTTTGAGGGCCAAGTCACTCAGTAATATTTTACTTACCCCTTTCAATTATTTAAGACATGTCTGCCCCAATATCTGCTGAAGATCCTAGCTAGGGTTGCCACCTTTTCTTCAAAAAAATACTGGCCATGGTATTCCCTCCATAGACTTAACATTGGACAGAAGCCAATTTTTTACCGGCCTGTTGGTAAAATATCGGCTGGGTGGCAACCCTAATCCTAGCTGAAGACCCTGGCTAGCAGAATAATCACCAGATCATTTACCAAAGAGCAAGCATATTTATTATGTGAGAGGGCATGGGGGCAGTGATGTATGGGAGAGGGCTTGGAGGGGCAATACTCTATACAGGAGGGGGCAGTGATATACAAGATGGGGCATGGGGGTCAGTGATATACAGGAGAGGACATGGGCGCAGAGATATGTACAGTAGAAGAGATGGGGGCAGTAATATACAGATGGGGGCAATGATATACAGGAGAGGGTGTGAGGTTTGGGGGGGCCATGGCAATTTTCGCACCAGGGCCTGGTGATTTCTAGTTACGCCTCTGGTTTGACAGCACACTTTGCGACACATAATACACTTTTGTGCATATCAAATACATGCATTAAAATGCATATACACACACACGCATAGCCCATATTATTTTTGTTAGTAAAACACATACTTAGGGGGAGCACCCAACACAGCCAGGGCCAGCACAGGTAGGGCTGGAGACCCAAAGCCAGGGCTCCCAAAGAACCTCTGGGGGTGAGGAGGACAGGGCGAGAGACCCCAAATATACGGATGAGGAGAACCTGGTTCTGGTGGAGGCTGTCGTCCACAGGTTGAGGATCCTGTTCCCCAGGGGTAAGGTTGCTGGCATGGAGGCTAAGAGGAAAGCGGCATGGAGGGAGGTCCTTGCTGCTGTTAATGCCGTGTTCAGCTGCAGCCGGTCGCTGGATTCTGTAACAAAAAGGGGGACTGACTGTAAGGCCAAGGTAAAGAAGAAGATGGGACAGGAGGCCTTGCATGCTGCCGGCACAGGTGGTGGTCCGCCCCTGTGCATGGACTACAGCGGATGGGAGGAGGCTGTGCTCAGGACAATTTCTGCTACATCTGTGCAGGGGATCCCTGGATGGAGTGACACCGGTGATGAAAGGAGCCTCCAGTCCACCGGTAAGTGCATAAAGGCCTACACACACATCACACAAATCTTGACACCCACCAGACAGAGGCCGACACAGTGACACCTGTACACATGGACAGCATTTCACACCACAGTTCAGAAACACAGCTTGGAGGGATGTCAAACAAGAACAGAATACTTGACAAACCCAGCCTCAATGGTAATTGTCAAGTTCCTGTTTAACCCCCTTCATGCTGTCCACAACAACATCATGCACAGCACAAAAACAATGCACACCATCATGTCTGAGGCAAATATATGACTGTTACGTGTATCAAAATGTCATACATTGAGTGAAAAAGAGGTCAGCACATAACCCCTTGAGTTCTAGAGGGATAAGCAATGCATTGCTTGACAATACATTGGCTAGTCCCATGGCACCCAAAGGGTTATAGAAGATAGCAAGGAGAGGAAATGACGTGTTCTGGAGTATTGTTACTGCATGTCAGGCCTAGGCGTTGTACGTTTAGGTAGTTAGTCCAAGTGGAATATAGTCAAGGTTCAGCTTTCTGCATCATATGTAGCCTGCAGAGTGTGGATGGCTAGGGGGCATTCACCGCCATTACCACCCTGCAGGACACATGTGATTCACAAGGATCAACCATGCCATGAGGACATTCACTAGGGGGTAAGAAAGAGATGACTATGTGTATATGACAACTGCAGTGTAATCATGTTTGCAATCCCTGTGTAAGTCTGTGGAGCCAATTCACTGAGATGTGAACAACCTGGAACATATCAGTGCATAGGCTCCATAGCATAACATAGGAAAAAGGAGAAGTAATTTCCAATAACGTTGAATAACCCTGCCTATGTGTACTGTGTGTTTGGATTCTAGCTGTCCTGGTGTCTGTTTTGATGTGTCCTCCAGCTGATTGGGTTGTTGGGTTCCACAGTTCATGTTTGTTGGTGTGCTTGCTGTGTCTGTTATTGTTGCTGATATCATTAGTTGTACTCTGTAGTCATTGGTCATCACTGGTGCATTGATGTGTTCAGAGGCCCTAGTGTGTTTGATGTTGAGGCCTAGGTGTTGGACATGCAGTGGGTTAGTGTCACTCAAGGCGTGATGCTTCAGTTTTGTTCACCACATGGATCCTGATGATTGGGGATAGCGAGGAGGTATGCCTTGCCATCCTAACTGTTCAGGATACACATGATGACCAAAGGTAGACCACTGTAGGTTAGTAGAATCAATGTATGGGATCATGTCAAGCTCACTGATGTGTGTTAGGATGGTAACCAATGCATTGCTTTGAATACCAACTTGCCACTCATCACTTCACAAGTCAATGTAACAGTGTTGCAGCACTCCTGTCATAGCTCACATAACTAATTACATCATGTTATTTCCCCACACAGCATACATGCCATCCCATGCGGAGGACTCGGGAGAAACCTCCAGTGAGGAGCCCACCACCTCCAGGGCGCAGCCACCACCACATCCACCACCTCAGCAGCAAATGGTCTACCAGGCCCGACCGCCACCTCAGCAGCAGATGGCCTACCAGGCCCCACCACCTCAGCAGCAGATGGCCTACCAGGCCCCCCCACCACCTCAGCAGCAGATGGCCTACCACCTCATCAGCAGATGGCCTTCCAGGCCTCCCCACCACCAACGGGTAGGCATTGGATGAGACAGTGGCCATGCCACAGCAGGCAGGGTTAGAGCCAACCCCCAAGGGAGGTGAAGGGGCAGACACAGGGCTACAGATGTCCCCACAGTACCTCCAGGGTGGCTCCCCCCCCCCGAGAGTCACCGTGCTTCCTCACCCCAATCTCCGCTGCCTGAGGGGGAGCCAGATGCCACTTACATGGTATCACCAACACCGGCCTCTACTCCCTCCACAACACGCACAACCAACACCACCATCCTGGATCACGAGTTCCTGGGACTGCAGATGAGGCAACTCTGGGTGGGCAGGAGGTGTGCTAGGTCCCTGACCAGGATGGACAACTACATAGCACACATCTTGGCCAGCATGAAGGCAATGGAAGCCCTGACCAACTACCTGGTCACCTACACCAACAGAATGTCAGCCGTGGTGGTCGAGATGAGGGAACGCAACAGGCTGGAGACCCTACGCCAGGCCCAGGCCTCCAGTTCCACTGGCACTACACCTGCCACCACTTCACCACCACCACCCACAGCCTCCAGACACACTAGGGCCTTACTGCGTCGAGTGCAGGAGGCCACCCCTGCAGCCCCGCCCAGAGCACCCCCCAAGAAAAAAAAATAGGAGTTCATTGTTGATTCAATAAATGTGCAGTTGTTGCTTCGACACATGTCCATGTCTCTTTGTTTTTTATCAGACCCGGTTAGTGGCAGAGTTGTCTCCAGTGCACTGCAAAGCTATGCAGTGAACACAACTCATGCACATCTAACATGGGTGTAAGGTAGTGAGTTGTCTCCAATGCATTGCAAAGCTATGCAGTGAACACAACTCATGTACAATGGATGGTGTCACAAGCTTTTACAGCAGGGGTGAACACACACATCACATACAGAAATGTTTGTACAAATTAAACTAACAGACATATCGAAGCCAAACAACATCAGGGTGTTTTTCCATGATGTGACTTGAACTTGAACAACATGAGCACATTAGATAGATTAACGGATCAACAACATGAACACAATAAGGGTATGGTAATACTTAACATGTTTGAACAAATATGTAGTAGTGTTCATCCCCCTGAGTATAACAAAGGAACTCCCACTGTTGAAAGGTGTATTATTCCAAAGTAATTTCAGCTCAAAGTTGAATGTAATAGATTAAATATCACAGTGGCGTGGAATTGTCAAGTGGCGCTGTTGCTACACCATCCTATGTAGATTTATGGTGCTGGGACCAGAGCTGTCCATGGGATGGTGTAGCAACAGCTCCACTGTACAATTTCAGGTCACTGAGATATTGCAGCTAAAAATTAAACTTGGAGCTGTAATAACATTGAAATGAAACACCTTTCAGCAGTGGGAGTTCCCTTGTTTTACTAAGGGGGATAAACCCTACTACATACATTTTTAAAACCTTTTAAGTATTACTATCTCTTCAATACCCGGACGAGGGAGAGGTAATCAATAACACAAGAAAGTCATGTATGCTCATATGTTTCACTGACATCGACAATATCAGGTGATCCTCATGGAAGTGGATTCAACATGTGACAGGGACAAACATCTGACCCATGGGGGTTCATGCCCTGAATGCCTGCAGGAGGTGAAAACAAGGTTGTAAACTGCACTGTGAAAACAACAGTTATGCTATTGCTGAACCATCATCATACTCTTGGGAGCCAGTAGGGTACACAACACATCGCTCAGCAATGCTTTGAGATGCTTCCTCCACGGGTTAACCCTTTGTCATTTGACATGGAGTAGACAATCCATTTCTTGTCAATGTGTTGTGTAGGCGTCATGACCATATGACTTTTGGATGAAGGGGATGGCAAGCAGACATATGTATGTGTGACTGACCAACCACATCAGTGTGTGAACCAAGACCCAAGAATCAGTGGATCTATTAAATGGATCTCTGTTTACATACTGATGAGGTGTGTGATCTGGGTCCACGTGACACACATACATAGTGGTTCACAACCCAGGTGTCATGGCATGTTGGTGTGCCATGTGCACCAGCTCAGGGTGCGTCACTTTTGCCATGTTACTATAGTCTGCATTAGTGATTTGTAATATTTATTTCACACATTTTTTGGGGAGATATGTGTATGGGACATATAATGCACTATGTTCTCCTCATTGTCATTGACACAGTGAGACCTGACGTTAAGCATATGTTATTTTCTTGTTGGGAATTTCCTTGTGCCTTCAAGGGGTGCCCTGGAACATCAGGATTGCATGTTAGGGGTGTCTTGGGTGGAGAGATTGTGAACCGCTGGTCCAGGCCTTGTTTTATTTGCTAGGCATTGCAGGGGTTAATATCTGACCTCTGTATGCTTGGGTTATGTCTTTGAATGAAAATCAAAATGGTAAATTGATACAGCGTATTGCAGGTCTAGAATTATACATATAACCTCAAGAAAAGAAAGAAGATAGAACAGATGTGGGTGAATATCCCACCTTAGAGAAGACCAGTTCAATACTATGTCAAAAAAGGGTCACTACCTAGAAAAGACACACTAATGACGCCATAAAATAAATGTTTATTTATGGTATAAAACATAAAAGGATTATTAAAACGTACGAGATCTTATCAACCTTATTGACCAGATCCCTAAAAGAACACTCTCCGTATTACTATGAGACCGTCCCTTTCTATGTTGCCTGTTTAACCAGTACGTATGGCTCTTCCAATGCTTTCACCAGAGCCTAGCTTAATTCCTCCTCGCCTATTATATAAATGTAGCAAAGATCTCTTCCTTATATGTATATAAGTGGATATCATTTATGGCAGCTAGATAACTTGCCCTATAAGTAATTATATAACTGAAGCATTTAAAACATTTCACAATCATACCCAAATACGGGAACTCTTGTGAAGCGCTGCTTCAGTGTGGACAGAAATCAGGTGGACAGTGGTCTCGTGCCAACTGCCACCATTAGTCCAACTACATATGACTAAACCCAAATAAATTACTCTGTATCTTAAAGGTCACATGTTCTAGTGGTGAATATCTAATTTGTTTAAACACTTCGCCATAGTCCCCAAATTAGGAACCATGAACAAAGTATAACCACCAGATGATCAATAAATCGGAAAACAGCTGTCTCGTGCCAGCTGTTTACCTAGATCGTAATATGAGCAAGTATCATCTTTGAATGACCTGATACTCTGTTTTGTTTTCCTTTACGGTGGTTTTCTACTGTGAGTTGTGTGCTGTGCTCCTAAAAAAGTAGATGTTAGATTTCTGTCAGGAAATGTTGCAGTTTAACTCACGTTATCCCTAACGCCAACATTTGAATGGCTCTGGGGTTAGCTTTTACATTGTCCTCAATGGGCGAGATTTTGATATTTTGGCGACGAGCATCGTGTTTTCAGAACTGTTGTTATTTCTTACTTGTAGGAACATTTGCATAGCATACTTGACTTACAAAACCACCATCGCCAGTTTTTTCTGTCGACGCCAGCATTTGGATCGAGCCCTTAATTCTTCTTCATGAGTCTTAATGTAAGTCTAGAAGCCTTGCAATGTTCAAATAAAAGATTTAATTCTTACTGTGTACATTTCCCAACATCTCCATGAGAATCATCCATGTATCTTCCACTTTCTCCATCAGTAGTGAGGATACTGAAAAGTCTTGCAATGTCAAAATAAAAGATTTAATGTCAGTTCTCCAATGAGTACTTTTCAGTATCCTCACTATCATGCAGCATTTAGAAATAGCTACTACTGCTGCTTAGTTGCCACTGCTCGTTATCGGAGGTCTTCCGAGGAGTGCAATGTGGCAAAGGAGAAAGCTGTAACTGGGACTCCGACTGCTGATGGAGAAAGTGGAGGATACATGGAGGATTCTCATGGAGATGTTGGGAAATGTACACAGTAAGAAATAAATCTTTTATTTTGACATTGCAAGACTTACTTCAAGACTGGGATGTGACCTTTCACTACCCGACCTGAGAATCTCAGGCGGTCTTGCAGCGCGAGTCTCATGTTGCCATTTTTATTATGGTGACATGGTTACTGTATTATTTGGTTGCACGCTCTTTCAATACAGAGACTCAACACAAAGTGGAATCTCTAGAGACAGTCTGTAATACAGTCATGGAACACTGGTGATAGCGTAGAGGAAACCAGCAAGAGTGGCACAGCTGGAGATCCACCTGAACAGGACTCAACACCACAAGTATTTAAAGGCACAGTAGTCCACAATAACTAAGCAAAAACAGCAACTGAGAAACAGGGACAAATATAAACATCTGGAACAAGTCCAAGAGTGCAGCACACCAAATCCAATAACCAGACTGGAACAAGCAAGGAAGCAGCAGAAGCTGAGTCAAACAGCAAATTACTAGAACAGGCCCAGTTCAGGAGCCACAGGCAAAACTGCAGCAAGCACAATGAGGCAGAGAAGACAGGAAGATGTTCAGTTCATTAACTGCAGATCAATACAGGAACAAGCAGCAAACAATGCTGTTGTCAGGAACAGGACTGGTTCAGCACACTGGATCAATGCAGCATCAAGCAGCAAACAAAAGCATGGTCAGGAACAAAGCCGGTCAGTAACAGAAAATAAGAGTGTGCAAGTGGCAATCCACACTGTTAACACCACTCACATTTTGATCATAAGGATTACTCTGATTAGTCCCACCGGATTTTGTTGGTCACAAGTGTATCATAGCATGCTGGGCACTATTATCTCCAGCCTGTACCTGCTCAGGCAATACTGTTTCCACTGAAGGTATGGTCAAATAAAAATGTGTATCAGGATTGGCAAATACAGTATAAAAAAGGGAAAAATCCTGAAACAAGCTACAAAAATATGTATTTTTATAAAAATAGCATTAAAATGCTATGTTCCATGCACTTAGTGGTGTTTCCCCCAACATTTTTTCAAGAATGAACTAGCAATCAATTAGCTTGTTCCTAGTACGCAATATTTAATCCACTCTAAAACAATTTAATAACATCACTGGATTCCCTATCTTGACCATTAAATCAACACCAAGAGGTAAATTAATTGGCAATTAGTTAAACACCGGTTTGACTAATCTTGTGAGTATTCCACATGATCAAAATGTGAATGGTGTTGATGAGCTTGTCAGTTTGGATTTCCTTCTTTTCTTCTCAGAGCAGCTCAACAACTGACCAGTAATATACTTCAGTGCCCTAGTAGGAGAGGGTTTATAAATCCCCCACAAGCTGAATTCGTCTTCCATTCACATTAGTGTCGGACAGACAATCTTAAAATGTGAATGCCCAACTAAAGGAATGAGAAGTGGGTCAAATATATTTTTAAAGAGGCATACTATCCTATGTGGCCCCCCCCACTTTTTGTTCTTTTGTCATCCTTTAAAGCCAGCCAGTCAGGAACTGAAGAGCAGGAGTAAACAGCATGCACTGGACAAGGCCAAACAGGAATCTTTGAGCGATCACAAAAGCTGGAATGAACACCGGATCAGTCCACAAGTAGGGTGGTGGTGGTGGCAGTAGCAGTAGCAGCAGCAGCAGTAGTAATCTCTAGACTGGACTATGACAATGAAGTTGTGTTTGTCTTTATTAATGGTTTTCTTATCAATGGTTCTCAAATGCACTACCATCATGTTGTCCAGTTGTAGGTAATGTTTGGCTCGCTATCTCCTATACTCCAAATGAGGCTCATTTACAGACAACAACTGGAATAATTCTGGGTCCAACCAACTGCACCATAAGGTACAAGCGATGAGTCCTAAAATCTCTCGTCGATTTAAATTATGCTTTTAACCCCTTGAATGCTAGAGAGGTCTCCAATGCATTGCTTTGCAATGCATTGGAGAGATCTCTAACATTCAAGGGGGGAGATTCACTAAGAGGGGATAAAGTGGAGATGATTTCTCCAGTGATATCAGTTCTCTAGTCCCTATTTTATTCTATGGAGCCTATGCATTAAGATCTCCAATTTAAAGACATCTTAGTGAATAGGTTCCATAGAATAACACAGGAACTGGAGAAGTGATAAACTGGAGAAGTCATCTCCACTTTATCACCGCTTAGTGAATCTCTCCCAAGGTGTTGAAAAAAAACAAATTGAAATCAATGCAAATTATTTTTGTCCCCTAAAATGTAGTTGTTTTTTCCAGAATTATTACAGCATATTAGCCTCACTGCTGGAAAGTGGTTCATTCAAACATTATCACAGCTCAACTGGACCTCAAAACTGTATTTTTCTTTTAAGGTCTATGTAGACCTATTTGTTCCTCACCAAACACTTTATAAACAGCAAAATCAACATCACCTCCTGTTGAACAGACCATACATTTCAGTACAGTTTAAAACTACATAGAGCTCTATTAACATTTGAATGACACATCTTCCAACAGCGGGAGTAACTGTACTTTCAGCAGGAAGGTCCCTACAAAATCTTTTTTTTTCCAACATAAAAAAAAGCAATGCATTGGCACTCAAAGGGTTAAAATGCTCTTCATGCAGAGAACTGTCTCTATAAGTTGGTAAATGGAGTGTTTATAAACAGAAAATCATTGCTAATGCAACCACCAGTTTATTTTGAATAGTAACAACAACAAAAGGTGAGAGGTTACTTCTAATGTTTATTCCAGGTATTCACCACAACCTCAGACAGATCATGGAATATAAATTACAGAATGTGTAAATACAAAACACGAGTGGAAGCAACAATAATAAATGATACTAAAGTCTAGTTTCAGGCAGGTCTCAGATCCGCTTCTTTAACCCTTATGCTTGTCTTTTTTCTTCTTGCCTCCCTGTGGCATATACAAAAAAATTAAATTAGAAAATCAGACGTGGCACATGAAAATATAGAAAAGATTTTAAAAAACCATCAAAACATCTAAAAGTCTTAACCAGGTCCAAAACTTGCCTTTGAAAATGAATGAAATAGCACACAATGGTTTCACTTCGCTATGGATTTTGGGAGGATACGTATATGTCAGGGGCATCCAAACGTGCCCTCAAGGGTCAAATACAAGCAAAGTATTAAGTATATCCTTTCTTGAATATAGGTGGGTTAGGCAAAATGAATGAAACAATGGTTACTAGTGATTGATAAAGGATAGACATAATCCTGACTTGTATCATGGTCCTTGCAGGCAGGACTGACAACCCTGATTTCATCACTTTGAATTTCCATATACTTCATAAAGGATTTCTTTAACTCTTTGAGTGCCATAGTGTTTTATAATGCATTGCTTACCGCCTGGCACGTACAGGGTTAAATGAGTGATTTTTACTTCTCTGTGGAATGCTAACAATCAAACTGTTTAACCCATTGAATGCTAGATAGGCTTCCAGTGCATTGCTTTGTAATTCACTAAAAGCCTCTCTAGCATCCAAAGGGTTAACATAGTATTATTAAGATAGTATATATGGAAATCACATGATAGGCTTCCTTTGCCAGGCCAAACAGACTCACGGCAGTACAGCAAAGTTAATGCATTCTGGGATTTGTAGTCCTGATTTACTAGGCAATGATCTATTTACTGCAGTTGCAAACTAGATATTGTATCCCAATTAGAAATGCTCTGACACTTGGTTCTTTGTTTGAAATCAATCCAAAACAACCATTTAACTTCACAGATGTTCCAGATTAGAGGAGCAGCTGTACTAGGCAATGGCCTATTTTTTGCATCTGTAATTTACACGGATTAAAACAGAAGTTAGTGACTTGGCTCTCCAGCCCTTATATGTCAACTCCTGTCATCCCTGTAAGAATGGGAGTGAAAGGGCCACTCACGGGTTTTACATTTTAAACAAATGTATTGTTAAGTATAGCTTCAATGTTTCATTACAGCAGGGATCTTTCTCAAGACAAACAAATAATTGATAATATGTACTTTACATACCTTCCCAGCAAATCACAGAGTTTGTGAACACTGTACAATATGTGTGTAATGTCCTGAGAAAGGTCTTTACTGGAAACATTGGCCCATATTTATAAAAGCAAACTGGAGTTATACTGGAGTAAACCAGCTGCACCATAGGGGTCAAAATTAAAATTCCTAAATTCCCATGCACTTGTATAGAGCTTTTTAACCCCTTGAATGTCAGAAAGGTATCCAATGCATTGTGAAGAGACCTTTCTAGCATTCAAGCGGTTAAAAGCACAATATCATTTTATAGGAATTTTTATGTGTCCCCTATGCCACAGCTGGTTTATCCCAGAATAAGTGCAGTTTTTATAATTATGGACCATTGGCTCTTTAATTTATATTTAGGATCTGTGTAAGCCTGCCATATATTTTAAAAATTATATAAACAATAGCACGTGGTGCACAGCTTTGCCTGTACAATTGGGCATGCCGTGCAGCTGGAAGACCCACTGGACCACTGCAGCAATTTTCAAAGGAATAGGCAAGGAGGGCTTCACCTCCCCGCCCACTCCTGTGGAAATTTCCGCCCCTGATTAACTGCTTGCCATCGATTTTCCTCCCCCCCCCCCGCAACCCTGGGGTCTACAGCAAACCAGAAACACAATTGTATATATATGTATAGAACAGGCAAGTGACACACAATGAAACGAGATGCTGACTGCAGCAGGAGCTTACATCAGAATCGCTGTCAGAACTGGAACTGTCAGACTTATCTCCTTCCTAGAAAAAGAAGTGTACAAGACGAGATCTGTTACATATTGCTGATTAACCAACAGAGAAAGCACATAACCAACAGTTCAGTTACTGTAACACTATCTTTATGGCATAGTTATGGTGCAGAATACGCGTTGAAGTGGCAAGCAAAGCTTAAATATTTTGGCCAGACTATACAGCCAATGGCTTAAAGGGATAGTAATACTTCGTTTTAACTGTATTTTATTTTGTAGGCATTAAAAACATGAAGAATGATACAAGTCTTATCTCTCAAACCTTTATGGTTTATGAGATATTCACAAGCAAAGTTTCCCCCTCCCGCCCCTTTTACCTACTGTAAACAATCTCTCTCAGATGTGGAATGCAGTCCATAGACTGGACAGATAACAGAAGGGGACACTCTTATTCCTATGAAAACAATGAAAGCCCTTCCCCCCTTGACAAGCTTTTCAGGTTTTTCCCTTATCTTAATTGAAGATTGTCCCTCTCTGCAGTCTACTTGGGCACCTCCCTTCTGCTCAGGCTGAATAGTGTGACATCAGTAAAAGGGGCGGGAGGGGGACACTTTGTCATTGAATTACTCTGGAACTACAACTCTGACAGAATTGAAATAACACTCTCCAAAGTCCAAATACTATGATGATTAATTAGAGCTGTTTTTATTATGAAACATTACTATCCCTTTAAATGGAAAATGTAATGATAAACAAGTTTTACTTATATAAACATGCTGAAATAACTGTTCTAGTCTTGGTATTTTGTTCTGTGTTGAGCCTATGACATGCGGGATTTAGGCTTTATGCAAATTACTTTTTGTCACCTCACCTACCCTTTAAAGGGTAAGCATTGCATAATATGGAAATTATATATGTTGTAGGGATTTTTGTGCTAAGTAAAACTATGGTTCTTCCACAGCTGGGAAACACCATTTGTGCAGAGCAGTCTTTATCAAATTAGGTGTTAGATCAATCAATTGAATGAATTGTGCTTCAGCAATCCAACAAATAGTTACTAAAGTAAGAAAAGGTTATCAAGCAGGCAGAGGACAAACATTTAAATTCAATGATTCTTAACCAGGGTGCAGTTGCACTTTGGTGTGCCACAATCACTTATGTTGCCCCTTTTTTTCTATGAAGACTGAGAAAAATGTGACTGTTGGATGTCAAATGTATATTTATGGAAAAGGTTAAAGATATAGTAACACTTAAAGGGATAGTAATGTTTCATAATAAAAACAGCTCTAATTGATCATCATAGTATTTGGACTTTGTAGAGTGTTATTTCAATTCTGTCAGAGTTGTAGTTCCAGAGTAATTCAATGACAAAGTGTCCCCCTCCCTCCCTTTTTACTGATGTCACACTGTTTAACCTGAGCAGAAGGGAGGTGCCCAGGTGGACTGCAGAGAGGGACAATCTTCAATTAAGATAAGGGAAAAACCTGAAAAGCTTGTCAAGGGGGGCAGGGATTTCATTGTTTTCATAGGAATAAGAGTTTCCCTTCTGTTATCTGTCCAGTCTATGGACTGCATTCCACATCTGAGAAGAGATTGTTTACAGTACGTAAAAGGGGCGGGAGGGGGAAACTTTGTGAATATCTCATAAACCATAAAGGTTTGAGAGATAAGACTTATATGATTCTTCGTGTTTTTTTAATGCCTACAAAATAAAATAAAGTTAAAACGAAGTATTACTATCCCTTTAATATGCCAATAAAGATATATATTTTAGGAATTATCCTGTTCAGTAAAACAAGGGTACTCCCAGTGCTAAAATGTGTTTTATTCAAAAGTTATTCCAGCTTAAAATTGAAATTTTTTAGGTGCAATATCTCAATGTCCTGGAAAACTTACGGTGGTACTGTTGCTACATTAGCCTATGGATGTTTATGATCACCTGACCAGAATTGTCCATAGGATGGTGTAGCAACAGCGCCACTGTAACATTTCAGGCCATTGAGATATTGCACCTAAAAAATTCAAGTTTGAGCTGGAATAACTTTTGAATAAAACACATTTCAGCAGTGGCAGTACCCCTTTTTTTTTTTTTTTTTTTTTTTTTTTTCTGAGGATAAACAGTACAATATATATTTATTTGCATATTAAGCGTTATTATCCCTTTAAGCATAAAATGTTTGTTTTTTAATTGTTATTTTGTGGCCAAAAAATAAACTATATGTTAAACAATTTTCTCCTTCATAGCACTTTTGATAAATGACAAATAAGATGTTAGATGTGCCCCAAAAATTCCATACAGTAGGCTAGAGGTGCCTTAAGAAAAATAGATTGAGAACCACTGTTTTAATTGATAGTGATTAAAACAAAGAAGAATACTTGCTGTCACTCGCCCTGTTTAAAATTCACCTTTTATTAGATTTGTTTGAATTCACAGCAAGGTGCTTGCAGTGGTAGTTGGCATTCCCACAAAACAGAAAAAAGCCAACAGCTGTTTTGTATCTCACCAGCTCTTTGTGAGCATCCATTACAATAGGATTTGAACTTTGCACCAATTAGAACTCACAATAGACCTCCCCCATAGGACAGGTTTAAGGATATAGGGCTGGATTCAAGTGCAGGAGATAAATGTTACCTCCCGTTTTATCAAAAATGTTCCTATTGAAGTCTATGGGGATATCTGGAGATAAAGCAGATATAAAATTAGCACCTGTATTTGAATCCAGCCCATAGAGAGCTCAATGACATTAGTTACATAATACTATTTAAAAACATTTAAAAACAAACAGTTGTTTCCAAATTTTCGTATATATCTTAACAATATCCTACCAACAATAAGTTGGTATATTCTATGTAAAGAAATCATAAAAACGAATTTGTATTTGTGATTTCTTTACACAGACTATACCAACATATTGTTGGTTAGATATTGTGTTAAGATATATATGAACATTTTTAGTGTTTTTAAGTATTACTATATAAATAGTGTGATTGAGCTATCTAAATCTTTAAAGTCACAGTAATGTCCCAGAAAAAATCTTTATAGTTTTGTAGTGCTTAAACAAACTATATGCAACACATCCTATCTCTCAAACTGCTATGGTTTGAGAGGTATTCGCATTCAAAGTCCCCCCTCCCTCCCCTTCTCTTGATGTCACCTGTAAAGGTGACAGCAGGAGATCCGTGTCGGCTGACATGAGGAGGCTCTTCAGCAGAGCCGAAATTGCGTTATTTAAAAAAAAATTACTTCATTGGAATTATCTACAAAGTGTGCTTGCAAACCAGGCACACTTTGTAGACTTTTCCAATGAAGTCATTATCTTCCAATAACGAGATTTCGGCTCTGCTGCAGAACCGCCGGTTGGTCCCTGGACAGGATTCCCCTGCAGTCAGCACAGCGCTGACGTCAGGGAAAGGGGAGGGGGGGGGACTTTAGTGCCGAATATCTCGCAAACCATAGCGGTTTGAGTGATAGGATGTGTTGCATATAGTTTAATTTTTTAAGCACTACAAAACTTTTTTTTTCTGGGACATTACTGTCCCTTTAAATCTGTCTTATGGGGGAGGAGTACTGAGAGCTAAAATTGGTGCTAAGTTCCAATACTATTGTAATGGATGCCTTCACAAAGTGCTGTTGAGGAACAAAACAGCTGTCTTGTCTAATAAAAGGTGAATTTTACGCAGAGTGAGTGCCAACTCATATTCTTCTTTTTAATCACTTATATTTATACTGTGGATATCTATCTAAGGAGTTAGTGCACAGAGTGACTGTATTGCATAAAAAGGCAGATTCCTTTGTGCCTTTATGCTTGGAGTTAGCTTTAATAACTGCAGTCTGTCTCATGTACCGGTAATTGTTGCACCAGCACCTCCATCTTGCTATGAGTTTGTGTAGCTGGTCACCATCTTCTCTGTTGTTTGTATACGGTTTAATTGATAGGTTAGAACTATAATAGAGTTTTAACCCTCTGAGTACCAGAGGGGTACACAACGCAATGCTTTGTGTACCCCTCTGGCACTCAAAGGGTTAATGTTAAAGGGATAGTAATACTTAAAATGTAAAAAAAATATGTTGTAGAGTTTATCCCCCTGAGTAAAACAAGGGTACTCCCACTGCTGAAAGGGGTTTCATTCAAATGTTATTAATTTTTAAAGTTGAATTTTTTAGGTGCAATATCACAGTGGCCTGAAATTGTGCAGTGGCGCTGTTGCTACACCATCCTATGGAGATTTATGGTCAACTGACCAGAGCTGTCCATAGGATCGTGTAGCAACAGCGCCACTGTACAATTTCAGGCCACTGTGATATTGCACCTAAAAAATTCAACTTTAAAAATGAATAACTTTTGAATGAAACACCTTTCAGCAGTGGGAGTACCCTTGTTTTACTCAGGGGGATAAACCCTACAACATATTTTTTTTTACATTTTAAGTATTACTATCCCTTTAAAAAAAATAAATAAATAAACAGTTCTCAAGAAAAGCAAGGACAAGACTATTAAAAGAGCTTCAAATATTGGAAAAAAAATGATTAAAGGAGGAGTAAACTTTTTTTTATGAAAACACATATTTTATAGAACTTTTCCTGCTGAATAACACAAGGTCACTCCCACTGCTGTCAGATGTTTTATTCAAAATTTATAGCAGTTTAAATAATCAGGAAGTGAATTTACTGTGTTTACTTCCTGATAGTTCTAACTGACAGGAAGTGACAGGCAGTTTCTATCACATTCTATGGAGAACTGTATGTCACTGACTTTTCTGACTTTCCTCTCCATTACAATCTAACAGGAAATCTAATTAGAATTTGACCACTAGAGGGCACTGCTAATGTAAAAAAACATGGGTTTAAACTGTAATAACTCTGGAAATATAAATCTCTCGGCAGTGGGAGTACCCTTATTTTACTCAATAGAACAATCCCTACAATATATATTTTTTCCTAAAAAAAGTTTACTGCTCCTTTAAAAGAAACATTAAAGGCATGATAGATCAAATCAAACAGTAATGCTTAATTTATTTTAACCAATCAAGCACATTTGTGACTGTCACCCCAGGTACAAAGTGACATGAAATCTCAGTTCAAAGCCTATGGCAAGATGAACAGGTGAACACCATGGTGGGTCATTACTCAGACCCCAGTCCTGCTAAACTGCTGATCCTCTGGGACTTACAATGCAGCCCCCAGCTTTTGACGGGTCTGCAATTGGAGCAACTATCATGAAAGCTGCACATTAAAGCCTAAGCTATAATTCTCAGTCAGACATACAAAGGCATGGATATTTGGGGTTACAGTTCATTGAACTTTAATTCCACTCCATTCCTGCCGATTAAAACAGAGATATTCCCACTGCTGGGAGATGTTTATTTCAAATCATTAAGGCGGGGGTTGCTGCACCCCTGTAGGGTTGTAAATGTATAATGATGCTAATGTCAGGGTGGGAAGTATCAGCTTTTGATTAGCAATAGACTAAGTTTTGACATGTGTTCAGTTTTTTCATTTCATAATGTAACTTGTATTTTAAAGTTCCACATTGCCAGTTATGCCACTGTTGCCTCTGTGGAATGTAGGAAACATGGATTTCCCATTAGGCAGAGTAGGCAACGGCCTAGAGCTCCACATTTTGAGAGGCGCCTCAGCTGTGCTGGCCACACCCACATTCTGAATTGTGGGTGTGACAAGAGCAATCTTAGTTTTCCTGCACCAGTTCTTTAGCACTTTACATTCTATTATTTAACCTTTTGGATGCTAGAGAGATCTCCAATGCATTTCAATCAATGTGTTGGAGATCTCTCTAGCAACCAAGGGGTTAATGCTTTTTTTTTTTTTTTTTTGGCCTTGCTTGTTAAAGGACAAGAGTATTTTCTGTGCCAGGACACAGTGAATGGGACCGGGTGGGGTCATGTGAGGTGTAGAATGTGGTCATAGGTGGAGCTAAGGCCTCCTGGGATGTTCTTCCAGCCCTGAATGTAAGTAATGAGTAGTGTCATGGAACCGAAATGCCACAATGTCATAAATGGAAATCTCCAGAGTGAAAAATGTAAAGTAACTACTGCAACATCAGACCATCAGGAATAATGCAATCTTACCATCACAGCACAAGGCTATCCAAATGCGTCATATCCTATATTAGATGAGAGTTGGTACCGTGTTAGCCGTAGAAATACAGGAGGCAAATATAGTTTTTGTTACCTTTTATTGGCTAACTAAGCAGATTTAAATGCAAGCTTTCAAGACCTTAGGTCTCTTCCTCAGGTATAACATGCCTCAGGTATAACATGCCTCAGGTATAACATGCCTCAGGTATAACATGCCTGAGGAAGAAACCTAAGGTCTTGAAAGCTTGCATTTAAATCTGCTTAGTTAGCCAATAAAAGGTATCAAGAACTATATTTGCCTCCTGTATATCCTATATTATAATTCGCTAGGATGTTTGTCAGAAGCTATCATGCACAGTGGAGACGGCTGCGCACGCTCCAGTCATGCTTAGTACAGACTGTCTGTGCCGCGGCTGATACTGAGCGGGACGCTCCGAATTCAGACCAGAGTCCTCTCTGCACTCCTTCCTGGGACAGCTAGTCCCAGGAAGGTGCGCAGAGAGGACTATGGTCTGAATTTGGAGCGCCTTGCTCCGTATCAGCCTCGGCGCATTCGGGCAGTCAGTACTGCACATGGCTGCAGCACTGCCAGTGTTGGCCTATGTGCATGGGCTTTAAAACTAGTCAATAATATTCCATCAATGTTAATTAGGCAAATATTTTCACACAGCTGTTACATCTACCATGAATAATATGCACCTTATGTTCAAAGGAAAACTGAAACAACTGTGGATCAAACCAACTGCATTTAAGGGTAAAATATAAATTTAATTTTATTTTAATAAGGTTTTTAACCCCTTCAATGTTAGAGAGATCGCCAACGCATTCCTTCTAGTGGTTATAAGCCCCATTTTAATCAACTGGACATTGGTAGATATGTATTCGAACCTTAGGGTATAGTTGGTTTGCCCCTACATTTCTGCAATTTTCTTTTAACCGTTTGAGTGCCAGAGGGGTACTCAAGTATTGCATACACCTCTGGCACTCAAAGGGTTAAAAAAAATGGGTCATAGGAGAATGTGTTTCCTTCTCTAAACCCGCAATTGTAACTCATGCAAATTTCTTAGGTTTTTTTGTGTACGCTGCGCCAGGAAATAAGACTAACCATTGATAAGTACCTGAAGGTTACTTGAGCCGAAAAGAGTATCTAGCACATGCCTTGGAAATCTCCAGATCTGCCCCTGAGGCTCTGATTGTAATATTCCTTGTCAAGTCTCCAATGACTTAACCTGATTCTCTAGCTCAGAGAGTTCTTTGTAGCTCTGCCTCATTTTAAAATCTTTTCCACCAAACTCCTCCCTCTGGGCCTCATTTTCCCTCCTATCACATCGAAGTCCCACCTCCATTATGCCATAAACCACATCATCTGGACCCTCTCACCCAAACACATCTGTGTTCAGTCCAGTATCCCTAGGTATGTTAATATTTTCATGTCCACTACATAGTAAATGAACCACACACTCACCTTTTTATCTTTCTTTTTCTTCTTGTCTTTCTTGTCTTTGTCTTTTTTCTCATCTTCCTTCTTCTCTTTGTGCTTGTCCTTATCTTTATCCTTATCCTTATCCTTATCGTCGTCCTTTCCAAACCCTAAAAAAAAAATACATTAGGATCCAATTTGACCAAACATTTAA
Organism: Rhinophrynus dorsalis; assembly: GCA_037306005.1. Taxonomy (NCBI): domain Eukaryota; kingdom Metazoa; phylum Chordata; class Amphibia; order Anura; family Rhinophrynidae; genus Rhinophrynus; species Rhinophrynus dorsalis. The sequence goes on along the minus strand of CM074721.1, from coordinate 88,671,289 downwards.
CTCTTTGACTTGTGGGAGGTGCAGTGTGGAAATGGCCAGATAAAGTGAGTGTGTGGGTAAGGAGGACTACATGTACTTGGTTGTGTCTGGAGCAACAGAAAATCTAAATATTACACTGGTTTGCTAGGTTTATAATCCCAAAATACTCAATGTGAGTTTTTTGAAATATAACACAAGGCCAGTCTTGTCCCAGTAATGCTTGGTCTTACATACATTTTTAATGTGCAGATTACATTTTTAATGCGCATAATTTTCACAAATTAGTAAATATTTACTAAATTAGTAAAGATTGTATACATCTATTTACGGAGGTACTGCTGCAAAGTTTCACATCTTAGCAAATAAGTCATTGTATGACAGGATTTTGAAAGCTATTAGCATACTTCCCAGCATTTCAAAAGGCCAAAGAGGGACACTTTTGTGTTGGCGGGGGCATGGCTGATGGACGGGACTTTACTGGGAATTTCTATCTAAATCATTTATTCTGTTACTCAGAGTCTTTTATTTACACAGACTCCTTTATAAACACAAATACTGAACTTTAAATACATATTAATGTGATATTTATTGCTGTGGATCAGTGTGATACACTTATATACACACACCACACAGTCTGGGTGGGAAAGAGGGACAGAGTGATTTGGTCTCAAAGAGGGACACTTGGCAGGTATGCATTAGGCATCCTCTGCCTACCTTCCATTGGCTCAACAGTCTTCTGTGTCTCCCAATAACTGGAGAGGCAATATGGCTACCATTCTATTCTGGAAACCCACCAGTGATCAGATCGACAAAAGGAAATTCTTCCATTACGCCATGGGCATCCAATGTGCGGCTCGTGGGCCAAATGTGGCCCCGCCTGAGATATATATATATATATATATATATATATATATATATATATATATATATTTTTTTTTTTACAAAATTAAGTAGCACAGATTAACTGTTAGGCCTGCTTGTACCCTACAGTTCAAGAATTGATGCTTGTTAAATATCAGTATTGATAATGACTTTATCAATCAATAAATCAATCATGGATGCTCCTGCACTAGGAAGCCCTGCACATTTTTCAAACAAAAAGCAACAGACTGCTGTTTTTTACTTAATGGCTTAATAAAGAACGACTTAACCATTTGAATGCCAATGCAATGGATACCTCTCTGGTAATCAAAGGGTTAAACATTTATGAACTTGAAACAAAACATCTCTCCGCAGTGGGAGTGCCCTACGAGTAGACGCATACAATATATGTGTTTTCATAATAAAGATATGCTACCATAGGGCAAAAAAAAAAAAAAAAACTGCACAAAATGGGACAAATTAAAATTCATCAAATTCATATTGATTTAAATGAGGTTTGCAATGGCTTTGAGAGGGGTTAAAACCCCATTTATTTCAGTGCGAATTTTCATTTCTTCTTTATGGTGCAGTTGGTTTGCCACAGAACTCATCTTAATACCTGGGAACTTTGCCTTTTAGAGTCCCCGGAGGGGATTCATGTGGTGCCGCTGGGGGAGATAAATTACATGATTCACATCACAAAGGGGTGTGGCTTAATTGTGGTTTGGGTGGGGCTTACCTGACTGAGTCATAAAGTGGGAAGTGGGCAGAACAGGCTGAGGAGAAGTGGGCGGGACGTGGGAGGAATAAGGTGGGAAGGAGAAGAAGTGGGAGAACAGGGTGTGAAGGATAAGAAGTGGGCAGAGTTTCAGAAAGAAACTTTCCACCACCGGAGAATCAGCCTGTGACCGGGTAGTTCACTGCAAAAACCGAAGTCTCCAGGGCAAATCCGGATAGTTTCCAGGTATGCTCATCTTTTTATTTTGTGTACATGGCCACAAGCCTGCACCTTTCGTAGTTTTTGTATCCAAACCAGTTCTTATGGAACATTAACCCTCTGAATGCCAGGGGGTGTGCACCCCTCTGGCATTCAAAATGGTTAAAAGACCAGCTTGGCACCCTTTGGGTGCCAGAATAGAACCACACATATTGCAGCACAATGGATTGCACAATTAACTAAGGGTTACCCATGGGCGTCCGCAGAAATTTTTCCGGGGGGGGGGGCATAATTTTAATGACATCCATACTCTGTCCTTTTTTCACAATGTCATGAAGGGGAGGGGAATAGTCATCACATAAAGCTCCAACTTGCCCTCACATTGCCACCATCAGCTCCAACTTGCTCCAACTTGCCCCCATCAGCTCCAACTTGCCCTCACATTAACCCCATCAGCTTCAACTTGCTCCAACTTGCCCCCATCAGCTCCAACTTGCCCTCACATTGCTCCATCAGCTCCAACTTGCCCTCACATTGCCCCCATCAGATCCAACTTTCCCTCAAATTGCTCCATCAACTCCAACTTGCCCTCACATTGCCCCATCAGCTTCAACTTGCTCCCATCAGCTCCAACTTGCCCTCACATTGCCCCCATCAGCTCCAACTTGCCCTCACATTGCCCCCATCAGATCCAACATTCCCTCAAATTGCTCCATCAACTCCAACTTGCCCTCACATTGCCCCATCAGCTTCAACTTGCTCCCATCAGCTCCAACTTGCCCTCACATTGCTCCAACAGCTCCAACTTGCCCTCACATTGCCCCCATCAGATCCAACTTTCCCTCAAATTGCTCCATCAACTCCAACTTGCCCTCACATTGCCCCATCAGCTTCAACTTGCTCCCACATTGCTCCATCAGCTCCAACTTGCCCTCACATTGCCCCATCAGCTTCAACTTGCTCCCATCAGCTCCAACTTGCCCTCACATTGCTCCATCAGCTCCAACTTGCCCTCACATTGCCCCATCAGCTCCAACTTGCCCCCATCAGCTTCAAATTGCTCCAACTTGCCCACATCAGCTTGCTCTCACATTGCCCCCATCAGCTTCACAAGTGCCCCCCCCTTGCGGACGCCCATGGATGTCTTAGAGTGCACCCAGCCTTACCTTTAATGCAGTCCACCAGGTCTCCTCCTGAGCAGGGTCTGTAGCTCTCGCTCGCTGTCTGCAGACCGCACTGCAGCCAATGACAGAGGAGAGTTTGATACCCCTCTCTCATTGGCTGCCAACTGTGCGTGACGCGCGTCGCGGAGGGGGAGAGGAGAGGTGATCGCTGCGGGCATCAGAAGGAGAGGTACTTCAGAGTGCGAGCGAGAGCTACGCTCAGGCTCATGTATTAAGTGGCATTGGCAAGATGAAAATCCAGGGGGGGCAAGTGCCCCCCCTTGCCCCCCCCTGCGGACGCCCATGGGGTTACCCCCCGTAACTCTTGAAGAAGTGGCAAGTGAGCCACGACACGCGTTGGGTGTCCAAACCTCTCTTTCATTTTTTCATGTTCCCGGTCACACCCCCTGTGGTTGGCTGCACCCAGGTCTCTGGAAAGCTGTAGCACTGGTATGGTGCTCCTGGAGTACATTTGTACATTTTCTATCTTGTAGCCTGTCGCAACATCAAGAGCACGGAGACCCATGAAGGGTTGAATAAGAGAGACTCCGGCAGTGAAAGAACTCTTGTGGCTTACTCCGCAGATTGATTTCCATAACGGACACTTATTTGGCCAGACATTGAATGGCTACAAGGACCGGGAATTTATATGAGAAAATCCAGTGAGTGAAATAGTACTCTTGCGTATTTAATTTGGAATAGATGATACTTTTAGATGATCTTTTGCTCTCCTTATTTTTATAGAATCTTTAGGAGAAATTCGCTCTTAAAATTATACTTCCTGTACCCAATTCCGCATTCTGCAGCCCAGGTAACAGCAGCACAGGACTTCCCAGTCCTGAAATTCTCCTCCCACTTCCCTCCCAGGGAGCTCGTTCACACTTCCCTTCGTACCGATGTGCATCACGTCTTTTTTTACAGCAAGCTCTGTTTGTCATTATACTGGGCTTGCAAGCTCTGTATAATGATAAACAGAGCTTGCTGTAACGAAAGACGTGATGCACATCAGTATGAAGGGAAGTGTCAACGCGCTCCCTGGGAGAGCTGGGAGGAAGGTGGGAGGAGAATTTCAAGACTGGGAAGTCTTGCTCCACTGTGCCGCCATTACCTTGTCTGGCAGAATGCGGAAGTGGTACATAAAGTATAATCTTAAGAGCTAATTTCTCCTAAAGTATGGACTTACAGAAGAAAAAAACCTGCAATCTACAAACCATTACACTACACTAATAATAGGAGGCACGGTTTATTAAAGGCGAAAGTTCCACTTTAATCTTGTTAGCTGCCCTTTAAGGGTACACAGGTACATTAGGCAGTGTCTCAATACAAGAATACCTGCAGGTGGCCTTCACCTACCCTAGATTGTTCATAATTTCCAAGAAAAGACTCGAAACCACTAAATTATACTTCTTCCACTAAATAAATAGAATTATTGGTATCTGATATACACTTCTTAGGAGTGTTCACCATTAGTAAACAATACGTCTGATGTACTAAGATTAAATGGAGCAATTTTGGGGCAAACCATCTGCACCATACGGGTCAAGTAAGAAATTCCATAGACTTAAATGGGTCTTTTAACCCCTTAAATGTTTGGAGACCTCTCCAGTATTCAAGTGCTTAAAACGGATATAAAGTTTGGGTATTTGTATTTGCCCCCATTAGTGCAGTTGGTTTGCTCCAGAATTCCTGTAGTTCTTGTTACATCAAGCACAGTGGGTGTGTGAAACAGCTCTTTGGTGTCTTAGGATTCCTGGCCTACAAGTTGAAACCTGCTGTGCGCTATATGAATTCTTCAGGGAGAGATATTTTACTGGAGATGTAACAGTTCCAGAAATGTTGAGACTATGGAAAACATTTTAACTACTCTTTATTTTAAACTTTAACCCTTTGTGAGCCAGAGGGGTACAAATGCATTTCAGAGCAATGGGTTGTGTACACCTCTGGCACTCAAAGGGTTAATGGAAACGTACCTTTAGATTTGCTTTCCCCATTACTGTCTTAAGTTACCAAGGCGATAAACTCCAAGTCTGCAATCTTTCTATGTAGGACATTGGTCCCCATCCTGCAGATTGTGACTCACCAGCTAAAGCAGTGGCAAAGGCTTTTTTCCTTAAGGCTGAGAGAAGGTGAATTAATAAAAAAGACAAAGAGTGAGAGAGAATTGTGTGGAATGAGAGAGATGAGGAAGAATAATGAAGAAGATTGAAAGATGGCTAGCTGGAGTTGTTATAGAGCTACCTGCTGACAATGAGAGAAATGACTAGATTTTAGGAACAGTCAGCTGCTGGCTAAGCTAGAAAGAGAACTAGTCACTGGGTAGAGGCAGCTGACGGAAAAAACAGAAAGAGAGCTAGTGCCTGGTGAAAGTCAGCTGCTGAGAAGGGAAAGAAAAGTAGCTGCTGGGGAAAGGCAGCTGCTGGGAAGGAGAAAAAGCTGCTATGGGAAGGACACATATCTGTAAGGTAAAGGAGAATAAGAGAAACTAGGGGAAGAGCGAGTTAGGTGCTTAGAATGAGAAAAAAGGAAAGTGGGAATATGTAATAGAGTGGGAGAGCACATGAAATCCAAAAGAAATTGTTAAAAAAAATTAATTAATTCTGTCTCCAGGGGAAGGAAAAGAGAGGTGATGCAGTGATTACGGATTGAGTAAATGAAACTCTGGCTCATCAGAGTTTTTCTTTAAAAATTGCTCACAGGTTACAATAGGTTCCAGACTTCCTCATCAGAAAAACAGAAACAGATCCACCAATTTCTAAGCTGAGCGTCACCTACAGGAACCTGTCTGTTGTAAAAGTGACCCCTGCAGGCTGAAAGAAATCTTCATCTTGCATTTGAGAGGTGATCTGTACTGCTTATCCTCAGTGTAAAGTATGAATACTGTATGGATCTGATAATGTACGTACTTCCTACACAGAAATCTTCCTGTCATCTTGTATATGTATATAAATACAACATTTTGGAGACATAAAGGCCAGGTAGCAATAATAATAAAAAAAAATCTTGTGAAACATTTTATTCCTCATACCATGTTCAAAAAAGAAAAAAAGGGGATGCCTTGATACCTATGGCGGGTAATTTATTTTCTTTTTTGTGCCCATTCATTTACAACTCAGATTGCTACAGGGAATGCATTTTACATTGGTCCGTTTCCTCATTAGGGGCTGGATTCTATTGCAGGTGCTAATTTCACACTGCTTTTATCTCTGGGTTTCCCCATAGAATTCAGTAAGAAAACTATTTGATAAAAAGGAAGGTAACATTTATCTCCTGCAATAGAATCTAGCCCTAGAGGTCTTGTGTGCAGATAGTTCTGGAATCACTTTTGTTAAAACTACAATTCCAATCATCCTCACCCAATTTCTTTATATAAAATCCTATATAATAATTCACTAGGATGTTTGTCACGATGTAGTCATGCGCAGTAGAGACTGCTCACGTTCGGGCAGTCTCTACTGCACATGATTGAACTGTGTGAGTGAGGCGACGCAAAGACTGAATTGCATGGAGCACCGAGGTAGCGGCCTCTTAACCCTTTGAGTGCTGGAGGGGTAAGCAACACACTGCAAAGCAATGCATTGCGTCCCCCCCCCCGGCACTCAAAGGGTTAACATTGCCCGGACCTTGGCCCATGTACACAGGCTTTTACACTAGTATATAACAATTAAACAGTACTTACATTTCATTACACCAGACATTTTCTTATTTTGGGCACAAGATTAGTAGAAGGGGGTCACCACACCTAGAAAGAGAAAGTGATTGTTATATAAACCTCTGTACAACGTCACTCCAAGGCTGATGTACTAAGAAGAACTGTAGCAATTCTGGAGCAAACCAAGTGCACCATAAGGGACAAATAATGTCCATTGGTTTTAAAAAGGGCTCTTAACCCCTTCAGTGCTAGAAAGGTCTCCACCACATTATAGAATTTGCAATGTGGTGGAAATCTCCCTAGCATTCAACGGTTAATCCTTTGAGTGCCAGAGGAGAACGCAATGTGTGGTGTAGCCCTCTGGCACTCAAAGGGTTAAAGGCTCTGTTTAAAATCAATGGCTTGCCCCAGAATTTCTTGTCTTTTCTCTGTGCAAATCGCACTGTATCTGTAAGAATAAGAATATGTTAATTTGTTTAACAGAATGACTTACCTAGGTAGGTGTTCATGCAGCAGTTAGCCATACCTGTATGCAATTTTATTCTATTGTAAATCCTTTCACTATCTGAAAATACCTATATGGCTCTACAGAGTGTTGTTGGTTTCTTTTCTGTGGGTTATCTTATTCAGAATGATGGCACGATACAGTGGATGACTTCTTTACATATCTTGGAACTTTTTTCTTCTAGAGTCCCCGATGGGAGATTACAAATAATGTGATTTGCATCACAATTGGGTGGGGCTTAACTGTGGGGGGGTGGGGCTTAACAGGCTATATAATAAAGCGGGCAGAACAGGGTAGGGAAGGAGAAGAAGTGGGAGCAACAAGGGTGGGAAGGAGGAGAAGAGGGCAGATTTTCATAAGAAACTCCCCAACACCAGAGAATCAGCCTCTGTTCTCTGAGACTCAGTAATTCACTACAAAAACTGGAGTCTCCTGGGGAAAATCTGGAGTGTACCAATAAATAAGGTGACTGAAGGGATGAAAATCTGGAGTGCCCAGGTATGCTCCATTAGTGAATAATGGTGCAAAACTTCACCATTGATAAAACTTTAATGTCATCAAGCCCTGAACCCCTTCCCTGTAGTATGCACATGGAAATAGAGAAGGGATAGTAATACTTAAAATGTAAAAAAAAAAATATGTTGTAGGGTTTATCCCCCCAAGTAAAACAAGAGTACTCCCACTGTTGAAAGGTGTTTCATTCAAAAGTTATTAATTTTCAAAGTTGGATTTTTTAAATGCAATATCACAGTGGCCTGAAATTGTACAGTGGCGCTGTTGCTACACCATCCTATGGAGATTTATGGACCTGGGACCAAAGCTGTCCATAGGATGGTGTAGCAACAGCGCCACTGTACAATTTCAGGCCACTGTGATATTGCACCTAAAAAATTCAACTTTGAAAATTAATAACTTTTGAATGAAACACCTTTCAGCAATGGGAGTACTCTTGTTTTACTCAGGGGGATAAACCCTACAACATATTTTTTTTACATTTTAAGTATTACTATCCCTTTAAGTAATGACACTTTGTTCCACGCCTATTAGTATAGAATGGAAAAACAAGGTGCAGAGAAAAGGAACTCTCCCAAATGTCCATACACTTCTCCACCTCCGTCCTCTTAATGCATGTGGCCTTAAGGGAATAATTCTCTGCATAAAGTAGCTTAGACAGACATAGGACAAAATAATCAGTTTCAGTGAATGTTATAGTGCATAATTATGTTAGTATACCCCCTATTGTCTACTGTAAGGTGGTCTGAAATGAAGATCATTAGATAACGGCAACTGCAGGTACATGGCACAAAATATTAACAAGATGTACTGTACTGATGTATAAGGGACGCCTTCCTAGGTATGTCCTCCTATGGAACAAATAAATAGCCACATCTTCCTATCATTGCCCTTTAACTTCCTGGATGCTAGCATGCAGGTGTTGGTTCCCCAGGGGTTTAATCTTTGAGTGCCAGAAGGGTATGCGTTGGTTACCCCTCTGGCACTCAAAGGGTTAAAGGAGAACCAACAACTCCTAATAATAACCCGACTTACCTTACTATGGCCAGAAAATCTTAATTTCCCCTATGCTTTTGTTTAAGAAATAACATACTTAATCAATCCCTGATATCAAATCATGTCCCTGGAGGCGGACATGACAGTTGTTACAAGGACCCAAGGACTTCAAATTTTGTCTGCTTACTGACACCAACTGTCATTTCTACCTCCATGGACATGACATCTAGGACTGATTAAAGATGTTATCTCTTTAACAAAGGCACAAGGGAAAAATTCAAAGGTGCCATTAGGATTTTCTGGTCATAGTAATTTAATTGGAGGGTTTTTATTAGGTGTTAGTTCTCCTTTAAATATATTAATATTATGTGCAATTATCTTGAATGTTAACATTTGAGAGAAAAAATAACATTCCAGCTGTGTTATCACTAGTGTTTTTCTGATATTTCTTGTGTTTGTGGTATCAGTACAAGGAAGATCAATAATAATAATAAAAAACATTATAGCAATTGTTATTATAACAGTATATTTTTTCTGTTGGGCTCTGTAGAAGAGCTTGATTCTTAGACTAGAGCTCTCCCTAGAAAGTAATAGCAACAATGCCACTTGGTGACCACAATAGGAAAAAATAAAACAAGTTTAAGCTGTAATAATATTTGACTGAAGCATCTCTTGGCTGTGGGGGGTTTCTCTGTTTTGCTAGCAAGAAATTCCCTACAAGATATATGTTTCTCAGTACTGCTCTTTTAACTTGTTATTACTGAATATAATCTAACATTACAGGGCTAAATGAATTTAATATCACATTGTCTCAAAATGAACCAATATTGTATGAGTGAAAGAAAAAATTATATAGATTTTATAGTGGATGTTTAGCTAGATGATAGGCTAGGACTTAAAGGGACTGTAATGTCCCATAAAAAACTTTTTATAGTTTTATAGAGCCTTAGAAAATAAGCAGAATGGTGCAAACCCTATATCTCAAACCGCTATGGTTGAGAGATATTTGCAGTGAACCTTCGCCCCTCTCTCTCCTACTCCTGACATCAGCAACTAGCTGACAGCAGGAGATTCCAGTCCGGGGACCAGTAGGAGGCTCTGCAGCAGAGCCGAGATTGCGTTATCTATAAAGAATTCATTCATTGGAAATATCTACAAAGTATGCTTGCTAACCAGGCACACTTTGTAGATCTTTCCAATGAATTAATTCTTTGTAGATAACGCAATCTCTCCTCGAGTCGTACGACTCGATTCTCCTGCTGTCAGCTTTACAGCTGACATCAGGAGAAGGGGAGGGAGGGGGTAACTTTGAATCCCTATATCTCTCAAACCATAGTGGTTTGAGAGATAGGGTTTTTCACCATTCTGCTTATTTTCTAAGGCTCTATAAAACTATAAAAAGTTTTTATGGGACATTACTGTCCCTTTAAAAAATTATGTAAGACATTACAAGGAGAAGTAAACATATATTTGTAAACATATATATATCTGTTGTAGGACTTTCCTGCTGAGCAAGACAATTGTACTTAAATTTATAGGAAATGCATATTTACCAGTGTACATTTTTACAGGGTAATTGTTTTTTGTTTGTATTGTTTTTTTCCCTCAGACAGTGCCCTCTAGTGACCAGATTTCAGATAGTTATTCTGTTGTATTCTATGGGCAAGGTGAATCACTGACAACAGTTTTCCATGTTATAATAACTTCTGAGTCACTCTCTGTAAGTTTGAACTTACAGTAAGTAATAAAGCTGTTACTGACTTTTTTCCAGTTTGAACGTGTATAACTTTTGCATAAAACAACTGCCAGTGGGACGACCTGTGTTTTACACAGAGAGAATAGTCCTATAACATACAGGATTTCATAAAAAGGATTACGTTTCAATTAAGTATTATTATTTCTTTAAAGGAATGCCCTGCCACACCCTAGCACAGTGTTCCACACCCTTCTACACGTTCATGAAAAACCAGTCTGTTTTATTAACTAATCCAAGAACTCCCACACCTCTAAAAAGCCACATAGATGACACAGCTATTGCTTGAATCCCCAGCTTGCTAAAGGGGACATCAGAGTATTGGTATGCAATAAGAAGGAGAGCGCTCTTGTCTCCAGGGATTAATACATTTCTCAACTATTGCTTTATAATGGACTGTAAGGTACCATAAACCGAGACATAGTGTAAAATCTCAGGTATAATAAGAAGGTGTAAATAATACCCAAGATTTTAGGATATGTATATGTATAATACTCACCCTTGTTTTCCCTCCCTCTGCCCACAAAAAAATATATATTTCCCCCCCCCCACATAAATATGCTGCCACTTTCCCCTCCTTCTATTCACCCCTCCAGAGGCCGCCGGGACATCTGTGAAGCGGGTGACATTCTTGCAATTGCCGACCGCATACCGTACTGCCCTGTGAGAACCTTTGTCAATTAAAGATAATGGTAGTGCCCTTTAAAGGACCTGAAGGTCCTTGCAGAACACTACAGTAGATTCAGTGTGTAGACCTCTGCAGACCAGACAGTTGTTTATTGTCATTTTTTACTCTTGTGTATAATACACCCCCACCACCACTTCATACATGGCGAAAAGGCACAAAATTGTGCTTATTATACCTAAGATTTTACATAGAATATTTTCCATATAGTTTGTACTCTTGTTTGTATACAGCTTTGTTACATTGTTCTACTGCACTGTTGAAAGTACTACCATTTTATAAATAAACTAATGATAGTCAATTGGGGACTGCAATGAGATGGTAAATGTACAGTGACCAGATACAGGACTACAAAAGAAAGCAAATTAAGAAAGAAGTCTGTAGCTATATCTGACTTATATATGAAGGTCTCATACCTAGGCAAATCCCTATGATGACCTGTCATCTCAAGAAAAGCTTATGTTGTTCTGAGTGCCAGAGAGGTACGCAGCATATTGTGAAGCAATGTGTTGTGTACCCCTCTGACACGCAAAGGGTTAAAATCTGCTTATATGTTGTACTTGCAATTTTCTGTAAAACAAATAAAAATTAGGTTTTATATTTTCATTGTCTTGATGTGACACATTATATTAATTCCGTGGCCAGTGTACCAGTTCATTCTGTGCAAAGCCAAACTTATTGCTCAGTGTGTTTTATATGTGACTCCAGTGTGATGGCTATATCTAGATTCATTTATAGCATGTTGGGGGAGCTGCGTATGTTTGAAACATCAGTTACCTTTAGATTTGGCTTGAAATCCAATTACAAGTCTCTCCCTCCCACCACTTTTGAGCATCTTACACCGACATCCCTAAGATCCGAAAGCCAGATGGATCGCAATGAGGGACAATATTGTGTCTGCCAGTGTAAGGAAAACCTTGCCCCCTCCCCCCCTTGAAAAAGGACAGGAGGTTTTTCCCGTATGCTGACATAAGATTGTCCCTTTCCGTGATCCATACAGACCGGCTTACTGCTCTGAGGGAAGTCATTGTGACGTGCACAAAAGTGGTGGGAGGAGGAAACTTGTAATTTGATTCTCAAGACAAATAAAAGTTAATGGATGTTCTGAACATAATATTTAGTACAGAAAATTACAGCGAACAGATTAGATGGATATTTATTTTTTGATATTACTATTATCATCCCTTTAAAGGGACAGTAATGTCCCCCAAAAAAATCCAGATTTGTAGCCTTCAAAAAAATAATCAATATGCTCCAAACCCGATCTCTCAAACCGTAACAAAACTGGATATATTTTTTTGGGACATTACTGTCCCTTTAAGTTTACTTTTTGTCCCTAATCTGTCCGCCGCCATCTCCTTGGCATTATCACAGTACTGCCACTCTGTGTAAAAAATATGTAGAAAATGTCAAAATGCTGGAAGAAAAGTTTCAGAAATGTTGTAATATGAGATTTTTTTTTAATTAAGCTTAGTACATATGTATAAAACTAATGCAAACTTATTTATACATATAATCAGGCATAAATAGCACACTGAACCCATTACTGCGTTTTCCTTAAAACACTTTTTTATATATCTCCCACAGTTTGTGGTAATTCTGGCCCAGGACAGAAATAAATGTCACACTGTGCCACCTACAAATAAAGTTTAATCTTTCAAAACTATTTGTGTTACCTAGATGGACAGAGCAACATCTGTGCATCATATAGGCTACCCTAGGGAGGGAGATGCACTAAGGTGTGATGAAGAGGTGGTAAAACAGGAAAAGAGATGGATTAACCCTTTAGTTGCTGGGGGTTGAAATGCGTTACAAAACAATAAGTTGCATAACAGCACTCAAAGAGTTAAACCTCATTTGAAAAGCCAATTTTTGAACAATTCTCTTAGAATGCTGCTGTTGTTTTTAGGAGTGTAATTGCGAAATTGTTAATATAGAGAGGAGTCGTCAACCTGAGGCCCTCCAGTTGTTGAGACCTACAATTCCCATCATCGGCTGATTATTATCATAATAATGGGACTCCTCAGCAGCTGGAGGGCCTCAGGTTGCCCAATACGGATTCAGGAAAGTTAAAAAAAACACACTTGCCTTATGCACTCACTCTGGACTACATGGGGCCCTAACCCAATCACCATCTTTCTAAATCAGGCAACATGTTGCTCTCCCTCGTGCCCTTTTAACACACAAAAAAAAAAGTTGCCTTGCCACCCGCACTAACCCCCCACCACCACCACCGCCCAGTCAGGTCTGTGCCTCCTTCAGGACAGACCTGTAGATGCTGCGCTTCCTCATCGGCTCTTTAGTATTACAGAGCGCTGGGAGATTACATCATCTCCCAGCGCTCTGCATGAAGAGAAGACCGCGCGGGAGCTCCAGCAGCTACAGGTCTGTGCCAAAGGAGGCACATACAGCCCTCTCCTGCCGCTGGACCACCAGGGAAGAGGTAGGAAATGGACAATGGGGGGCAATGTGGAAATGATGGGGCAAATATGGATCTGATGGGGGCAAGATGGAGATGATGGCAAGGCAGAGATGATGGGGCAATGTAGGTGAGGGTAAGTTGGAGCTGATGGCAATATGGAGCTGATGGGGCAATATGGAGCTGATGGGGGCAATATGGAGCTGAGAAGACAATGTAAGGGCAATATGGAGATGATGGGGGGGCAATGTGGAGATTAGGAGCATTGTGGAGGTGTCCAGTGGAGATGGCCAATGGGGGGAGGGCGCTTCAGATTTCTGTGCCTACAGGCTCCTGAGATGTAAATTCTTTTCTTTTTTTTTAAATATATAGTTTGAATAAATAATTATGAGAAGTGTCCTTTTTTCATTTGAGCCCCTGCCCCCCAAAATGTCTGTGCATGTCCCTGGTGTTATATACACTTAAATACCCCTTAATTCATGCTAACCTCTGTAAAACGTTGCTGTTTTGTAAGCTTAAAATCTAGTCTTGAATTTGCTCTGAGGGAGCTTCCATTGATTGTTTCACTGGTCTCCTGGTCTCTCATTAGCTATAGCCATCTTAAGCCTTTGAGTGCCAGAGGTGTACTGTGTTGCGAACTTGCACATCCCTATGGAACTCAAAGGGTTAACAGATATCTCTGAAATAATAGCACACTATTATCTGTAAACAGTATGAGATAAGGTACATTTTCTGAATACAAGTGTGGTGGTTACAGATCTCAGTAAAAGAAATGCCTTAGCTCGTCTCTCACTGCAATCAACACAAAAAACATATCAAGAGATATCTGAATAGGGAAAAGCCAAGTTTAGATTATATTTTAGGGATCTAAAATAAAATAAATAAGTTTTACAGATGATTTGCAATGCGTTGCATATCCCTCTGGCACTCAAAGGAGTAAAAGTATATCAACTAATTTCCCTTGTAGGTGTTAGTGTTCTTTAAATGCTGGACATTTCTTTAAAACACACAAACTGCAGAATTACACTGATGCTACATTAAAGAGGAGATTGGGTTAGGTAGACAAGACATACAAAACAATAATCAGTTATGAGTAGGAGATAGAAGCTGATGTTACCTGTATGAAGTCCAAGAGCTTGTGATGATGAACTCAACTCTCTTTGTACTGTAAACCTCTTGGTTCCACCTCTGTTAGTGTATCCCCTGCTGCAGGTCGGATTGCACAAAGCACACTAACAAGTTATTCTATGAACAAGCAGCCAACGCCCTTTCCAACAGGTAATACCTGTAGGTCCAGCTCAAAGGGAATTTCTAGCCTGAATTACTTTGGGCCTTAAAAATCCATTTTTACCAAACTACAGTTTCTCTTAACCCATTGATAGCCAGAGGTGTTCACTGCAGAATGCAAAAACACAGGTGATGCCAGAGTTTCTTGATGTTACATTTGCAACACAATGCCTTGGATACCTCTCCAGAACTCAAAGAGTTAAAGATATGGTATAATTATATATATATTATATAAACGCTGCTACAAAGTGTTTGATTCAAAAGTTATTATAGCTCAAAAGTGTTTGATTTTTTTAAATCAAAATTAAAAGCTTATGGAAAGTTGTCACTAGATGGAGCTGTTGCTAATGTTCTTCTATTGAAAAGTATTGAGGGAAAGCCATCAACATATTTTCTTCTGTAAAGGGATAGTAGCACTTATTATTGAAAAATATATACTGCACGTTTTATCCTGCTTAGTAAAACAAGGATATTTCCACTGCAGGGAGATGTTTTATTTAAAATTCATAGCAACTTGCAGTTCTTGGGTGAAGTAATTCCATCACCTGCAATTTCATGGTGGTGCTATTGCTACAGCAGTCTACCGACATCCCTAGTCAGTTGACCATAAACATCTTTAGAAACAGCACCACTGTAGAATTTCAGGTCATAGAGTAACTGCATCCAAAAAAGCCTGAGCTGCAGTTACTTGTCTATAAAACATCTCTTATCTTGAGTGTACCCTTGTTTTGATCAGCAGGATAAACTCTGCAGTACAATATATATTTTTGTTTTTAATATTGAACATTACTCTCCCTTTAAAGGAACAGTAATACCACCAAATATTAAAGTCTACTTTATTATTGCTAGGAAACAGGTTTGGGCATAATTAACATTTTCTGTGATGTTCTGGGTGCCAGATAGAGCACCCTACCATTGTCCTCTGAAGATAGTCCTGTAAGAAATGCCTCTTCCTTTGAGGGGAAAAAAAACCTTCTTGTGCCCCCATGTTTCATGTCACTTCTGGTTACTAAAAGGAAGAAGTCCAGCAACTATTATTGCCCACAAACAGCACCCATGTCCTGTAACATTCTTTCCTACTGCTGGTCTGTCCTTTGTCACCTAAATTCCTCCAATCAGCGCAGACAGGCAAAGACAAAGTCTGATATAGGAGGTAGATGGAGGGGAAACTAGAGATAATGGAGGTATGAGTGGCAATAGGAAGGAATGTTACATATTGGCATATGTGGGCATTAATGATGAAGCCCCAATAGATCTAGTAGAATGAGCCATGACCCAAAAGGGAACAGGCTTCTTCCTTAGCTCATAACCCTTACGAATAGTGGACTTGAACCAAGATGCAATAGTCACTTTGGATGCAGGTCTCCCAGCCCTGGGGCCCTCAGGAATGACAAACAGTGCGTCAGACTGTCTAATGGACTCAGTGTGATGTACATAAAACTTGAGACAACGCACCACATCTAACAAGTGGAGATTCCTCTCCTTGTCAGAGGTAGGGTCAGAGCAGAAAGAAGGCACCACAATCTCATTATTAATGTGGAACTCAGAGACCACCTTCGGGAGAAACTCCTGCGAAGTACCGCCATGTCTTTGTGAAACACCAAAAAGGGTGGTCTACAAGACAGAGCATGTAACTCTGTGACACGGCGAACAGACACGATCGCCAGGAGAAGGGCCATTTTCCATGTCAGCAGGGGTAGAGGAATAGTAGCCAAGGACTCAAAAGGAGGGCACTGAAGGATGCCCAAAACCAAGTTAAGATCCCACTGAGGAGCGGGAGTCTTGAAAACAGGACGAGTATGAGCAACGCCCTGGAAGAAAACCTTGACATCAGGAAGAATAGCAATGCGCCTCTGAAAGAAAACAGAGAGAGCAGAAGTCTGTACCTTAAGAGAACTCAATCTGAGGCCCTTATCCACACCGTCCTGCAAGAAAGCCAGGACGGTAGGCAGATCAAAATCCTGAGAAAGGTCCCTATCAGCACACCAAGATAGAAAGGTCGACCAGACAAGATGGTAGGCCTTAGAAGAAACAGGTTTGCAGGCACTAAGCATAGTAGCCACCATACCAGAAGAAAAACCCTTCTTCAACAGTATTGAGGATTCAATTTCCAAGTCGTCAAAGGTAGACGATGAACATCCTCCTTCCACAGGTAACCCTGTAGAAGATGATCCGGGCGGCAAGGGATCTGGAATGGCTCCGCCACTGACAGATCCAGAAGCTCCGGAAACAAAGCCTGTTGAGGCCAGTACGGAGCAATCAAAATGACTGGACAGCGCTCCAGTCTCATTTTCCGTAACACCCTGTGCAACACGGGGAGGGGAGGAAGGATGTAAGCCAGAGGAAATAACCAAGGAATGGACATAGCATCCACCGCTAGAGCTAGAGGATCCCTCCAGCGAGAGCAGAACCTCGGAACCTTCCAGTTGTGTCTTGTCGCCATCAGGTCGATGCAAGGAAGGCCCCACTTCTGAACAATGAGGGAGAACACCTCGGGGTGCAGCTCCCACTCTCCTCTGTCCACCGTGTATCGACTGAGGAAGTCTGCCATGACATTTTCTATGCCAGGAATGTGCACTGTGGATATGGCAGGAACATGTTCTTCTGCCCAGGACAAAATAGCCTTGACTTCTAACCAAGCAGCGAGACTTTTTGTTCTGCACTGCTTGTTGATGTAAGCCATGGCTGTGACATTGTCGGAGTGGACCTGGACTGGGCATTCTTCCAGCTGGGGTGTCCAATGTCGAAGGGCATGAAATATCACCCGATGCTCCAACACGTTGATGGGAAGGAGAGATTCCTTGGGAGACCACCGACCCTGAGCACTCAGGCAGCCCAGTACTGCTCCCCAGCCAGAGAGGCTGGCATCTGTCGTCACTGTGGTCCAGAAGGATACCAGGAAGGACTTGCCCTTCAGCAGATTGGAGAAGTTGAGCCACCACGACAAACTCAGTTTCACATGAAGAGGGATTGATACTGACATTGTCAGTAGGTCCGGCTGACCCCTGCACACCTGGATCACAAACCTCTGTAGTTCCCTGGTGTGAGCCATGGCAAATTGGACCGCTTCTATAGTGGAGAGGAATTTCCCCACTACAGAGGACAGCTTCTTGGCTGGAACTGGATCGTGAGCCAGAACAGCAGAAACCCTGTGGGCGATCTGGTGAGCCACCTCATCTGTGAGAAATACCATACTCTGCTGAGTGTCGAAGAGAAGGCCCAGGAAGACTAGACGCTGGGATGGAACAAGATCTGACTTGTCCATGTTGATGATCCACCCGCGATGGGTGAAAGCATGAATGCAGTCCTGAACCTGCTGATGAAGAAGTTCCGCAGAAGGGATTTCAGAAGCAGGTCGTCCATGTATAGAGTAACTCTGATGCCATCCCGATGGAGGACGGTTACTAAAGCTCCCAGGACACGGTTGAAGACTTGAGGAGCTGTAGTCAGACCAAAGGGAAGAGCTGAAAACTGAAAGTGCCCTTGTTCGCAGGCAAATCTGAGATACTGCCGACTCTCTGGATGAATGGCGATGTGTAGATATGCGTGCTGAAGATCCAGAGAGGCAAGGAATTCCCCCAGGGACATAGCAGCAATCACCATCCTTAGGGACTCCTGGTGATAATGAGTCTTGATCACAAAGGAATTGAGATCCTTCAAATCCAAAATGGGATGACAGCCGCAGTCCTTCTTGGAGACCACAAAGAGGTTTGAGTAAAAACCCATACCTCTGTCCTAAATTGGAACAGGTTCCAGAACATCCTTGTCCAGAAGGGCCTGGATAGCGCCACTGAACAGACATCGTTTCTCTACGCTCTGGGGCGTATGAGAGGGGAAAAATCGAAAAGGTAGGACGAGAGATGAAAGGGATCTTGTACCCTTCCGCCACCACCTGTAACCCAGGGGCCCGCCACTGAATCCTCCCAGATGCTGTGGTAGTGACGCAGACAGCCACCCACAGCTGAGTGGGGACCTGGGTTTGGAGAGTCATGCTGAAGGAGGCTTGGAAGTCTTAGGTTTGGAGGAGACCTTGGGGTTCCATTGCTGTTTGGGCTTGGGAACCGCCTGATTCGCCGGACGTGTCTCAGTCTGGAAGGAACGAACAAGCCGATTATGCTTGAGAGGCGTCTTCTTCCTGGGAACCATAGGCAGAAGGGTACTCTTGTCCCCTGTGGTCTCACTAATCAGATCCTTAAGATCTGGCCCAAACAAAGAGGTGCCTTGAATAGGCAATGAGAGCAAAGCTTTCTTGGAAGCAGTGTCAGCAGACCAGATCTTGAGCCAAAGAGCTCGTCTGGCAACCACAGACATGGTAGAAACCCTTACCACCAAACGGATGGCATCAAATGAGGCAGCAGAAACATAGTGCTGGGCTTCAGAAATGTTGGCAAGAAGCCGTAACATATCCGAAGTAGGAGCACCCTGACGGACAGCCAGGGTGAGCTGTTCAGTCCAGATCACAATGTCCCGGTTCCCCCATGCCGCAGCGAGCGCTGGACGCATGGCAGTACCAGAAGTGGCAAAAAATGGACTTGAGGCAGACCTCAAGTTTCTTGTCAGTCCAGTCCTTCAGAGCAGAAGCATCAGCAACTGGAAAGGCAGTGGACTTAGATAACCTGGAGACAGGAGCATCCACTTTGGGGGGGAAGAACCCACTGAGCAAGCGCCACCTCAGAGAAGGGGTAAAGCTTGGCAAATTTCTTGGAAACAGAAGGTTTCCTGTTCGGAGACTTCCACTCATCAGATACAAGGCAGTCAAGAGTTGGGTTAGGTGGAAAACAAGTATAGGGCTTTTTAGGCTCCTGAAATACATCAGAGGGATCCAAAGAAACCTCCTGAACTAAGGGAATGTTTAGGGTGGTTAAGACAGCTTTGATCATGCCCTCAGGCGAGGGATCAGGATCAGCCTCCAAGGGGTCCCCAAAAAACTGAGAGGAGTCCACGGCAGAACATTCCTCAACATCCGAATCCACCAACAGTTCCTCCTCAGAGGAATCTGATCCATCAGGTACTCCTTACGGTTTCGGCAGGGAAGTGTAACGGTTATTAGGACACTCAGACCAGTAGGTAAAATAAAACAGCTTTTATTGAATGAAAATAAATGCAAATAATCGCCCTCTACAGGTGACAGCAGCAATTGCAAAGTGAATACAATAGTACACAGAGATTCACTATAATGTAATGAAGGCACACTCTAAACGGTACAGAATAATAGTAAGCTGGACACTAGAGGGTAAATAAGAACAATTAGTCCATCTCAGCTGTGGGGGTTGGCACGCCCAAATGGTGTAGTGATGTACTGAGAATATGTGCACAACACAGAGTTCATACGATGGAGGATAGTAGGTGTTCAGTGACCAGCATAAGCTTAGCAGAACAGTGACCCAATATAGCCCCCGCGGACATACCCAATGAGACAACTGATACTGCAAGTGCGAGAGTATGTAGCCCCCACGGGCGTAATCGGAGAATAGCCTGAGATGCAAGCTTGTTTTTAAGCCCCCACGGGCGTATAACCGTAGACCAAAGTGAGCACGAATCGAGCCAGTAGCCCCCACGGGCGTAGACCTTCGGAACCTGCAAGAGCTTGGAGCCTAACCTTGCTTTCTCTCAGAACCAATAGCCGCAATGGATACCTCCGGTAATCAACGTGATACCAAGAGCCTATGGCGCCCAACCGGACTGACAAGACTTGACTACTCTGCAGTTGTATACATGAGTCGCCAGCCACACTAGCGGCCAACTCAGCAGACGTAGACCAATAAGGTAAAGGCTCTATGACTGGAATGGAGGCTCGGCAAGAGAGAGGCGGCAATGCAAGGGTTAAAGAGTACGTTTAAATCTCCAAGGCTCGGTATGGTAACTAAGCTCTGCAAGCGTATGGAGGCTCGGTACAAGGAGCACAGCTCTGCAAATCAGCAAGGAACTCTGACCTGGAGAAGGGTTACACCGGAGTGTAATGGTCACACTGCGTCAGTACTCAGCACAGCAGGAGTCAGAATGTCGCGGCGGCGACAACAGGAAAACACAGGTCGCTGGAACAAGCCGTAGTCGATCACGAAGCAGGAAGTCAGCCAGGCCGGGTCGTAGCACGTAGGTGGTTCTCAGACAAGCCGGGTCAAATACGATCAGGAACACAGGAGCGTAGTCAGGACAGGCCAAAGTCGGTACACAGGAATCCGGATACTGGAACACAGCAACAGCAAGACTGGCTCAGAAACACCACGAAAGGGCATCTGACAGATGTGATGGTCAGGTATAAAAAGGTCACCAGGGGGCGGGCCAAACCAACTCAGCAAATCAGAGTATACCACAGATGAGAGTAACAGGAAGATCACAGGCACTGTGATAGTACCCCCCTCTCAAAGACCCCCTCTCCCTGCCGGAGGTTTAGGTTTCTGAGGGTATTTAGAGTGGAAGTTGCGCACAAGTCTGGGAGCATGGAGGTCCTTCTGGTCAACCCAAGAGCGCTCTTCCGGGCCATAACCCTTCCAGTGGACCAAATATTGCAACTTCCCTCTGAGTCGCCTAGAATCAATAATGCTCTGAACTTCGTATTCCTCTTGGCCCTGGACGTCCACCGGCCCAGGAATTACCGGAGTGGTAGTGTAACGATTGCAAACCAGGGGTTTTAACAGAGACACATGGAACACATTATGAATATGCATAGATGGTGGAAGTTCCAATGCATAGGATACGGGATTAATTTTGCGGATGATTTTAAAGGGACCAATGAACCGAGGAGCCAGCTTATTGGAGGGTACCTGCAGATTGAGGTTTCTGGAGGAGAGCCATACCCTGTCCCCAACCTGGAATGAGACCGCTGGCAGCCGTCTACAATTGGCATATCGCTGACGACGCTGGAAAGACTGACTGAGGGTCCTTTGCACCTGTGCCCAAGTGGAACGGAGCTGCGCCATATGCTCATCCAAGGCAGGAATCTGTTGTGACTGGAACGAGTCCGGGAGCAAACACGGCTGAAACCCATAATTGACTAAGAACGGGGAGCTCCCGGACGATGAGTTGACTGCACAATTCCTGGCAAACTCCGCCCATGGCAACAGGTCGGCCCAATTGTCGTGATGATCGGTAATAAAACAGTGCACAAACTGTTCCAGTCCCTGATTGGCACGCTCAGCGGCTCCGTTGGTCTGGGGATGGTAGGCGGAAGAGAAGGACAATTGGATGCCCATCATGCCACAGAATGCCCTCCAGAACCTGGACACGAATTGACTCCCACGGTCGGAGACCACAACTCTGGGTACCCCGTGCAAGCGAAACACCTCTCTAGCAAAGACTATTGCCAATTCCTGAGCAGATGGAAGCCCCTTGAGGGGCACAAAATGAGCCATCTTAGAGAACCTATCAACCACCATGAGGATAAACGTATACCCCCTAGAGACTGGCAATTCTCCCAGAAAGATAGATATATGAGACCAGGGCCGTTCTCCATTAGGCACTGGTTGGAGCAGGCCTACTGGGAGATGCCTGGGGGTCTTGGCACGGGCACAGGTGGCACAAGCGGCAGTAAAAGCGGAACAGTCTGCTCTGAGCGTAGGCCACCAGAATAACTGTGAAAGAGACCATACAAGTTGATCCCTGCCGATATGCCCAGCCGCTTTTGACGAATGATAGGTCTCCAATAGACGGGTACGGAATGGCTCATCCACAAAGCATTTACCAACTGGAGTCTCAGGTGGAGCCCTAGACTGAGACCCCAAAATCTCCTCTCCCAGTGGCGAAGTTATACTAGTGCGAATAGTAGCCATAATACGGTCGGGCTGAATGATAGGTACTGGTTCTTCCTCCCTCTCAGTGTCCGACGCGAACTGTCGGGACAAGGCGTCTGCCCTCACGTTCTTAGAACCTGGAAGGTAGGATACTATAAAGTTAAACCGGGACAAAAAGAGTGCCCACCTGGCTTGTCGAGAAGACAATCTCTTAGCCTCAGAGAGATATGTCAGATTCTTGCGATCGGTAAGGATTAGTACTGGGTTCTTGGTGCCTTCCAACAGGTGGCGCCACTCCTTCAGTGCCAGAATAATGGCCAATAGCTCCCTGTCGCCAATCTCATAGTGGCTTTGTGCGCTGGACAACTTCTTAGAGAAGAACCCACAAGGTTTCAAGGTACCACCTCCCACAGGACTCTGGGAGAGTACTGCCCCAACCGCAACCTCAGAGGCGTCAACTTCCAAGGTAAATGGCAGGGAGGGATTGGGATGGGACAGCACTGGGGCAGACGCAAAGGCAGATTTTAAGGTCTCAAACTCATTTTCAGCAGCCTTGGACCACTGAGAGGGAGTAGCGCCCTTATGTGTCAAATCCGACAAAGGTTTCACAATTGTGGAAAAGTTACGTATGAATTTTCTGTAATAGTTGGCAAACCCTAGAAAGCGCTGAATCGCTTTTAACCCTTTAGGGCGAGGCCATTGTAATACTGCTGCCAGCTTCTCTTGGTCCATAGCGATTCCATCTTTGGAGATTACGAACCCCAAGAATGGTACTTGAGACATATGGAATTGCCTTTTTTCTAATTTACAAAACAGTTTATTTTTACGAAGTCGAAGCAGGACTTCCATGACATCTTTAATATGTTGGGAGAGGGTGGCGGAATGAATCAATATATCGTCCAGATATACCACCACGCAGGACTGAAGCATGTCACGCAGGATATCATTAATAAGCTCCTGGAATACCGCAGGTGCGTTACATAAGCCAAAAGGCATTACCAGATATTCGTAGTGCCCTGTTCTGGTATTAAATGCCGTTTTCCACTCTTCACCTTCCTTGATTCTAATTAGATTGTAGGCGGCCCGCAAATCAAGTTTAGTACAGATAGAAGAGCCCTTCAATCTGTCAAATAACTCAGTAATGAGTGGAATAGGGTATGCGTTCTTGGGCATCAGCTTATTAAGCCCCCGGTAATCAATACATGGCCTGAGTTCGCCACTTTTTTTCTTTACAAAGAAGAATCCGGCGCCAGCCGGGGAGGTAGAGTTGCGAATAATTCCCCTCCTAAGGGAGTCCTCAATGTACTCCTCCATTGCCTTGTTCTCCTCACATGACAGTGGGTAAGTGCGTCCTCTCGGGGGAACCGCACCTGGAGGCAAATCAATAGCGCAATCATAGGGTCTATGTTCGGGCAATGCGCTAGCCTCCCCCTTGCTGAATACGTCACTGAATTCCCCATATTCGGCTGGCACAGAAGGGGAGGTACACATAATCTTGACAGGGAATGATAGGCAGTTCTTATTACAGTATTCGGACCAGGAACTAACCTCACATTTTTGCCAATCAAATTGAGGATTATGCAGAAACAACCACGGGAACCCCAAAATGACTGCATGGTGAGGAGAAAGAATAATTTGGAACTGTACCTCCTCCTTGTGGAGAGCCCCAACTGACATTGAAATAGGAATGGTTTCCATCGTAATAAATGCGGGTTCCAATGGTCTGCCATCAATGGCTTCCACTGCCAAAGGAGACTCCTTCTTGCATAGAGGAATATTATGCAATTCAGCAAAAGATTGGTCCATAAAGTACCCGGCCGCACCAGAGTCTACCAGTGCCAATGTCTCTACGACCTTGTCGGTCCAAAAGAATACCACCTGGATGGTGGGTTTAACAGTATTAGGATCTAGGGACTGTTGTACACCACCTAGGGCCTGTCCCCCAAGGTACCCTAGGTGCGTGCGTTTCCCGGCCGTATCGGACAATTGCGCAAAAGGTGCCCCGGTTTGCCACAATATAAACATAGGCCTTGCCTCTTACGGAAAGACCTCTCCTCTTTTGAGAGTCTAGTGAAACCCAGCTGCATTGGCTCCGCTGCCTCTGCTGGACGCTCAGTAGGAACGGGTGGAGAGGGTGGGTTAAAGGAACTGCCATACCCATGGTTTCTGGAACTCGCCCTTTTTGCCAACCGTCTCTCACGGATACGAGAATCAATGAGCATGACATAATCAATGAATTCGTCCAGGTCACTAGGTACATCTCGGGCAGCTATTTCATCTTTAATTGGTTCAGAGAGCCCCTTAGCAAATGCTGCCACTAAGGCTTCATTATTCAAGCCCACCTCCGCTGCCAGGGTCCGGAATTCGATCGCATAGTCGCCCAATGTGCGTTCGCCCTGCTGTATCTCCATTAGCCTCTTGGCAGCGGAGGCAGCTCTGCCAGGAACCTCAAACACTCGGCGGAACTTTTTCACAAACTCATTAAAGTTCAGAGTGCAAGGTTTGGCACTCTCCCACAATGGGTTCGCCCAAGCCAACGCTTTGCCTGTTAGTAGCGATATCATGAATCCGACCTTGCTCCGGTCATTAGGAAATGCCTGGGGCGTCAATTCCAAATAGATCTCCAACTGATTGATAAAGCCCCTGCATAGGGAAGGTTCGCCATCATATCTCAATGGTAACAGCGACGCTGCCGTTAAGCCTCTGGCACAAGTAGGAGGAGCTACAGGCAGATTATCCGGTGTCAAGACTGGGGGGACCACCGGATTTGGACTAGGCTTATCAAGGTGTACCGTACACTCAAGTAGGGTCTGTAAAGCCAGTGCCAATTGATCTAGGCGCTGCTCATGGACATCCATTCTCCAGTGGATGTTTTGTATGTTACTTTCACCCTTACTCTCTGAGGTCATGGCCCTTTCGTACTATGTAACGGTTATTAGGACACTCAGACTAGTAGGTAACATAAAACAGCGTTTATTGAATGAAAATTAATGCAAATAATCGCCCTCTACAGGTGACAGCAGCAATTGCAAAGTGAATACAATAGTACACAGAGATTCACTATAATGTAATGAAGGCACACTCTAAACGGTACACAATAATAGTAAGCTGGACACTAGAGGGTAAATAAGAACAATTAGTCCATCTCAGCTGTGGGGGTTGGCACGCCCAAATGGTGTAGTGATGTACTGAGAATATGTGCACAACACAGAGTTCATACGATGGAGGATAGTAGGTGTTCAGTGACCAGCATAAGCTTAGCAGAACAGTGACCCAATATAGCCCCCGCGGGCGTACCCAATGAGACAACTGATACTGCAAGTGCGAAAGTATGTAGCCCCCACGGGCGTAATCGGAGAATAGCCTGAGATACAAGCTTGCGTTTAGCCCCCACGGGTGTATAACCGGAGACCAAATGAGCACAAATCGTGCCAATAGCCCCCATGGGCGTAGACCTTCGGAACCTGCAAGAGCTTGGAGCCTAACCTTGCTTTCTCTCAGAACCAATAGCCGCAATGGATACCTCCGGTAATCAACGTGATACCAAGAGCCTATGGCGCCCAACCGGACCGACAAGACTTGACTACTCTGCAGTTGTATACATGAGTCGCCATCCACGCTAGCGGCCAACTCAGCAGACGTAGACCAATAAGGTAAAGGCTCTATGACTGGAATGGAGGCTCGGCAAGAGAGAGGCGGCAATGCAAGGGTTAAAGAGTACGTTTAAATCTCCAAGGCTCGGTATGGTAACTAAGCTCTGCAAGCGTATGGAGGCTCGGTACAAGGAGCACAGCTCTGCAAATCAGCAAGGAACTCTGCACTGGAGAATGGTTACACCGGAGTGTAATGGTCACACTGCGTCAGTACTCAGCACAGCAGGAGTCAGAATGTCGCTGCGGCGACAACAGGAAAACACAGGTCGCTGGAACAAGCCGTAGTCGATCACGAAGCAGGAAGTCAGCCAGGCCGGGTCGTAGCACGTAGGAGGTTCTCAGACAAGCCGGGTCAAACACGATCAGGAACTGTAACGGTTTTTAAAGACTCTCAGAAATAAAAACACAATTTATTTAGAGTAAGTTAAGGCAAAGGTACGCCCTCTAGTGGCGGTTGATATGCACCAGCAGTAGGGACTGATAGATACAATTGTAAATGCACAAACGTATTACATGTACAAATACACAGCAGTAGAATGGAATATAACCACAGAGGGTTAAGTCCTTGATAACAGTCAGTCTCAGATGTGGATGTTTGGAACGCCCTGGGTGTTATAAGGCTGTGCTGGAGACAAAGTTCATCATAGGCTGGATACAGGACTGCCTCGCCACGGTGTTCAGTAAGAAGAAGCACAGGAATCCACTTAGCCCCCTCGGGCGTACCTACTGGAACTGCTTCAGCTAGTGCAAGTGCAAATAGCCCCCACGGGCGTAATTGGAACCGGCCTGCAATGCGAGAGCTGCCAAGCCTCCTCAGACTTAACCGGACACCGGGCTATGACGTGCAAGAGCCAATAGCCCCACGGGCGTAGTTACCGGATTTGCTAACGCTGACGCCTTTGCCTGCCACCACTCTGTATAACGGAATCGTCCAGTATTGCAAAGAGAGAGAGTCTTAGGCGCCCAACCGGCCCAACGGATGTGAATACTCTGCAAGGATGTACAGAGCTGCCGACGGAGAGCGGCCAACTCAGCAGGAGTATCACCGAGAACGAGACACTTACGGGAGTAGAGAGAGTGGAACCAAGGCAGCACTGCTAGGGTTAAAAGGCACGTTTACTCGAGGCTTTTCAGCGGTATAGCAAGGCTCTGCAGTATGAGGGAGGCGTACAAATGCACAGCTCTGCACAGGTAGAAACACTGCACTGATCGGAGTACACCAGACAAGGCAGTCACACCAAAGGCTGGAACAGCAGATGAAAATGTCGCAGCGGCGACAACTGGAACGCAGGTCACTGGAACAAGCAGGAGTCGATCTTCGGAGCAGGAAGTCAGCCAGGCCGGGTCGGAGCACGTAGGAGGTAGTCATACAAGCCGGGTCATACACAAGCAGGAATGTCAGCCAAACCGGGTCAGGATCCAAGGGTGGTAGTCAGACGGGCCGGATCGTACACGAGCAGGAACACTGGAGAATAGTCAGGACAAGCCAATTCGGTACACAGGAATCCGGAACACAGGAACACAGCAACAGTATAACTGGCTCAGAAACACCACGAAAGGGCCTCTGACAGATGTGATAGCCAGGTATAAAAAGGTCACCAGGGGGCGGGCCAAACCAACACAGCAAATCAGTGTCTGCCACAGATAAGACTGACAGGAATCACAGGCACTGTGATAGGAACACAGGAGTGTAGTCAGGACAGGCCAAAGTCGGTACACAGGAATCCGAATACTGGAACACAGCAACAGCAAGTCTGGCTCAGAAACACCACGAAAGGGCATCTGACAGATGTGATGGTCAGGTATAAAAAGGTCACCAGGGGGCGGGCCAAACCAACTCAGCAAATCAGAGTATACCACAGACGAGAGTGACAGGAAGATCACAGGCACTGTGATAGGAAGATCTGACGGAGGTAGGGGTCTGCCAGGAGTGGAAGACCCCCTGTAACTGGGATGGAAACAGTTGCAATGTAGACCGGAGGTCTCTAGTAGCAGCCGTGAACTCTTGCACCCAAGCTGGCTCTAATGCATGGCTGGAGGTCCCTGGGAGAGACTCAGGGACATCAGAACATGCTGGGCATAAATGACCTGAGAATTCTCTAGGTAACCCTGAATGACATGAGGAGCAATGCGCAATAGGGGACACAGAGACCCCAGCGTCCTTAGTTTTAGGCCTGGCGCCACGGTCTAACGGAGTAGACAGACATTTTACAGTGTGAAAACATTTAAAGTATAAGGAATCACCCAAATACAGTGTGTAAGACTAAAATTTCACCCCAGAAATCTCTAAAATGCACTTATCTGGCAGGCGAAGGGTTAATCTGCAGAGGAGAGAAGGAGAGTCCAAGCCCTGCGTAGGATACTCATTCAGGAAAAGGCACAAAATAGCTGCCATGGCGAGAGCCAATCAGAAACGAGCTTGCGAAGCAAGCACTCATGGGAAATGTAGTTTTCCCAGAAAAAGTACACCAACAGTTGCACACCTTTCATGCAGATCTTCTGTCTTCAGATTACCATGTAATAAGAAGAAGCCTCAGTGGGCAACTCCTGAGGAAAGATCTTGAACCCAAGATTTTCCCCCCAGGGCTAAAGGTCCACAAAAAGCACCTGGATACTGAGCTAGCCACATCTAAGGGCATTGTCAGTTATGGTAATCCGCCTAATAGTGGTATTCCATATCTAACAGAAAAATAAAAAATTAGCTAAAACTATAGCAGAACTGTTCACTTGCCTGTGTCTTCACCAAGGAACAAATCTTACTGGAGATGATTGGCTAGCTGCAGCCAAGGAGGGAAGGTAGGCTCCATCCCCTGCATTCACTTCTAGAATTGTTCCTGCCTAATTAAAGGGGAGGATCACCTACCCAACATTACCAGTAACCTGCATTGGACAACAGAGAAAAGCAATATTTTTTACAAATATCTGGTGTAGCAATGGGATCAGCCTTTGCTCCATCATACGCCAGTTTGTACATGGACAAATGGGAAGCGGATTACATTCAAAACAACAACCCCTTTCTTCAACACATCCTATTATAATCGATATATAGATGATCTGATTTTAATTTGGGAAGGCACAGAAGAAAAATGCAGGGAATTCATCACATACATGAATTTGAATCCTATGAATCTTAAATTTACTAGTAATATCCAAAGAGAATGCATAGAATTCCTGGACGTTGAGCTTTTCTGCAATTCCGAACTTCAAATCCAGTCACGCAACCATCGCAAAAATGTAGACGGAAATAAGTACTTACATGCCACAAGTGGTCATAACAAAAGGTGGATAGAAAACACACCCTATGGTCAGTTCCAGAGAATTAGTTGCAACTGCTCAAGATTTTACAAAAGAGTCCGAAATACTTACAAAAAAATTTAATGAAAAAAGTATAATAACAGAATAATTGAAGAAGCGAAAGAGAAAGCCTCAAAACTAAACAGAAAAGAACTCTTAGAATATAAATCAAAAACCAATCAATTTGATAATACAATACCATCTTTCACCACCACTTACAATAGCCAGTCCAAATGAATACATCAGATCTTACAAAAACACTGGCATACATTATTAGAAGACCCCATTCTTAGACCCATTATTGACAATCAACCTAAGATTATCTATAGGAGAAATAGGAACTTAGCTAGTTATGTAGCACCAAGTGACTTAAATTCAAAAACCAATAAACAACCACAAAACACATTTTTAACTAGAAAAGGTATGTTCAAATGTGGTAGATCAAATTGTAAATGCTGCACACATTTACATGCTGCAAAAAACATACATTTTGTCTCCAATAGTACCAAAAAACAATATAATATCAAAGAGTATATGACGTGTTAGTACATATGTAGTCTACTTGATCACCTGTTCATGTTGCTTACAGTACGTTGGAAGGACAAAAAGGAAATTAAAGATTAGGTTTATGGAACATCTTTACAATATCCAAAAAGAGGACTGGAAACTCACAGTCTTTCTGAACATTGTAAAAAAAAAAAACAACATAATTGCGAACATAAAGATTTACACATCACGGGCATTGAACAGGTGAAACTGGGCCACAGCGGAGGAGATCGACTTCTAAAATTGAGACAATGCGAATTATTTTGGATATACAAGTCGGGTACCCTTTGTCCAAAGGGTCTCAATGTGGATTTTGATTTTGCCTCCTTTCTGTGACCCACTGTCACTTATATATTCCTGTGTCAATTTCTTTTTGGTCTTCATCCTTCAGAACAAACCTGTTTTTAAGTAAAAGCTTAAAGAATATCAATAAACACCACACTCTCTTCATCATACACTTCTCTGTTTTCCAATCCAATCTGTTAACATTTTACAGTGCACACCACACAGCTATTAATTTTCAGGAACATTATTATTTTCTCATACACCCAACTGAAATTTATATAAATTACACAATTTTTTTCATCACATCGGTTTTCCTCACATCTCACAATATCCATATTCAAAGAACACACCTCTTTTTATACTTCTCGTAACACATATTCTTTCCCACTAACAGTTATCAGTTTTCCATATCCTCTTAGATTTCCATCAGCTTTTTATTTATCACTTCAAATATTTCTACATTTAACAAAATATATAGTCAGTGTCTGTTAAATAGTATGATCAGATCCATACAACTGCCCAGAAAATACTTCCGACATATATAAACCAAATGGTTACATTTTCGGATGTTTTATAAAGTTTCAAACAGGTTACTGCTTTATAATGCCTCCTATACGCACAACCTTAAGTGTCTGAACTCCAGTACACCCATCACTTATACTAGTTACCACAATCAAACACCACACATATAGTTCACTCTCACTTTATATTATACACACACACATATATATATATATATATTTTTTTTTTTTTACACATATTTAGTTTTTCCTTTTATAATAATTTTTTCACACTTTTTCTTAATTACCACGCATAGTTCCTTCTAGATTCTATCAGAACACCTCACCTTCATTTCACCACACATTTCTAGATTTCAATATGTATAACACATTCTATTACCGCACCACCATAAATCAATCATCACATATATAGCTCCTTTTTTCACTCTCTTCATTTCAAACGGAGTTTCACAAATTAAACACAAATATTCTTTTTATTTATTTATTTTTTTAGCACAATGCTTTTTCAAGGCATTTTACACGGAATTGGCAATATTAAACGAATTAACACGTTTTTACTCATATGGTATCAAAATAATTAATTTGTACCATTTTATTTCATCTTTCATGTAAATGTATATTTATAATGTTATTTTGCGTTATTATGTATATGTGGCATTTTTAGGTTATTTCTATTCATTCTTAAATGCACCACTTTTTATTCAAATTTTCATGAACTTTGACCCCAAAGTAACAGCATATATATATATATATATATATATATATATATATATATATATATATATATATATATATATATATATATATATATATATATATCAGGGCTCAAAATTTCAAGTCCTGAGCTACTATCCAGGCCTGAAAAGTTACTCGCCACCAGTTTCCACTTCTAGCCCCACCCATGTCCCCGCCTTTAACTCCACCCATATCAGGTTCTTCTTTCTCCCCCATGTGCCTCTTTCTCCCCCATGTACTTCTTCTTTCTCCCCCTTGCCCTCTCTTTCTCCCCCATGTGTCTCTTTCTCCTCCCTTGTACTTCTTTCTCCCCCATGTGTCTCTTTCTCCCCCCATGTACTTCTTTCTCCCCCTTGTGCCTCTCTTTCTCCCCCCATGTACTTCTTTCTCCCCCTTGTGCCTCTCTTTCTCCCCCTTGTGCCTCTCTTTCTCCCCCCATGTACTTCTTTCTCCCCCTTGTGCCTCTCTTTCTGCCCCATGTGCCTCTTCCTCCCCCATGTACTTCTTTCTCCCCCTTGTGCCTCTCTTTCTGCCCCATGTGCCTCTTCCTCCCCCATGTACTTCTTCTTTCTCCCCCATGTACTTCTTCTTTCTCCCCCTTGTGCCTCTCTTTCTGCACCTTGTACTTCTTTTCCCCCTTGCGCCTCTCTTTCTCCCCCATGTACTTTTCTCCCCCTTGCACCTCTCTCCCCCCCATGTACTTCTGTATCCCCTTTGTGCCTCTCTTTCTCCCCACCATGTACTTCTTTCTCCCCCTTGTGCCTCTCTTTCTCCCCCATGTGACTCTTTCTCCTCCCTTGTACTTCTCTCTCTCCCCTTGCACCTCTCTTTATCCCTCCTGCCCGCCCGCATCATCACGCGCCCCTGCGGGCCGTGATAACATACAGACAGAGAAGGGGAAGAGGGCAGAGGCACCGGAAGAGAAGCGCTTGCTTCCAGACAGTAACGATCAGTCTGCTGGCAGCAAGCGCTTCTCTTCCGGTGCCTCTGCCCTCTTCCTCTTCTCTGTCGTTATGTCATCACGGCCTGCAGGGGCGCAGGATGATGCGGGAGGATGGAACTTGTCATATTGGTGCTGGCCCGTTGCGAGATTTTCATGTTGCCAAATTGCAGAGTGGAGGAGGGGGGGCACTAGCACCGCGAGATTACAGGGAAAGGTTATATTCATACTGAATACAGGGCTTCAGTTTCCACTCGCCCTCACTAAATATCTACTTGCAAAATGCGAGTGGAAATTTTGAGCCCTGTATATATATATATATCCTGTTACAATAAGCCCCGTTTTTTCCCATACGCCCTAGAAAAAGCAGACCGTAAGCCTGTGAAAACATTTGGGCCACTGTCACGTTCATTTCAGTTATGGGTCTTGTTCACGCCCCCCTGCAAGTTTCCCCACTCCACCCCATCCTCTCCATTACCATTGGTTTGCCAGCGGGTTAACTCGCCCCTCCACGAGGCTTCTCCATCAAATCACCTGGGCAACACCATCTTCCCCATCCTGTGGTACTTGCTTAGATGTCTGTCGGATACCGAGACTTCCCAGTCTTAACCCTTCTTGACTTTTATTACACCACAAGAAGCAAGATACAACCAATACAAGGATAAAGGACAAAAGCGAATTGATTTGGTCTGGCAGGAGGATAGTGAGGACACAGTTCGTATAGGGTACAAGGAACAGGACCCATTCTTATATGCATAAAGCCCAAGAAGGGCTCTTATTTCTTAGCATTATATTGTTAATAAATTACTACACTCAGATTATCCCCTTCTTGTTTTTCTTTGCTATGTGCACTGCTGTTGGGTTACCTTGAGTTCCAGGCAGGCCTAGTACCTTATTGCCACCACAAGTGAGAGTCACCTTTGTTCCGGTGTTAAATATTAAAATATTAGGAATTTCTTTGAATCATTTTCAGAGTGACACAGCAGCCAGTCTCACAGTTCTGTAGACAGGCCTAGTACCTTATTGCCACCGCAAGGGAGAGTCACCTTTGTTCCTGTGTTAAATATTAAAAATAGATTGTTTGAATCATTTTCAGAGTGACACAGCCAGTCTGACAGTTGTTGTGTAGCCAGGTTTTAAAATTTTAAAAACTATAATAGTTCACTACCTACCTACCTACCTACCTGTAAGGGATTTGAGTCCTAGTGAACAACCTGATGTTCCTCGTCCTGGTATCAGCTGCAGTGACCCAGCAACCACCAACACCACCACAGTGATGTTGCTTTCAAGCAGAGCTAGCAGCAGCAGGCTGGCAAAGAAGAGTACTTTCAGTAGTATTAGTCAGACTCAGCAGCAGCACTCCAACCCAAAATATAAAAATAAGAAGGGAACTGCAGGTTGTTCTACCTCTATTAGCAGGATAGAGAGGTCCAGGTCCTCCTCTGAGACGACGAATCAGCTGGCATCTGTTTCTCATCAGCTGTTTAGTGATGATCCTCCCCAGAACCACCTGCACAATGACTAGTGCCACTTCCAGTTTAGTCACCACCTCCGCTACAGCCAGTTCTATAAATGTAGCATGTGTAACACTACTGGTCGGACAATGCAGGCAGTATCAATGCAGGATTTTCATACCAAACGTCCATGCAAGCAGCCCAAAGGAAATTATTGCCATATTTGTTTAACATTTTTCCTGCCACCACTGTCACTGAGCGCATATCTACTCTTGAAAATGTTATTGAGGGAGATAGTTTACCATTTCCCAGTAGCCAACAAGCAGAAGAGGGAATTGAGCAGGTCTCCCCCAAATCTGGTGATGATGATTTTTCTTCCTGTCAAAACCTACAAGAGGTAGAAGAAGAATCTGAGGAATCAAGGCCTCCTAAGCTTGATTTGTCCCCTGAGCTTGATTTTTCCACTGATCTTGATTATTCCTCTGAGCTTAATTTTTCCCCTGCTTCCCAAAGTATTCCTCCTGTTTCTCCAGTTACACTTGTGTCTTCTATTGACAACTCAACACCTGCCTCTCCAGTTCCATTTGAGTCTCCCAGTCAGATAGTAGCTACTAGTGTCTCCGCCACCAGTACCACTGTTACTCCACTATCATCCTCCAATCCCAGTCCCAACATCCCTGCTGCCATCTTTAGGTCTACTGGTATGGAAATGAATGGTGTCCATTTCCTAATGAAGCTTTTCATATGCTAATTAGGTCATGTGCGGCTGTAAGAGACTTTCACTTTTTCCAGAAATAACAATGTGAGAGAGACAGGAGGAAAGAGGAGTTAAAGGGTGCCTAGCAGATGTAGTTTATCACCAAAAAAACATGAAATAAAAATATGAAAAAAATGAAAACAATAAACAGAAATAAAAGGTTAACATATATGTGATTTTGAATGCTGTTTCAATTACTTCATTGTTGCCGAGTGACAGAATTTTGCCATGAATGAAATATCTATCTAATATCTATCTACTGGTATATTATTCTTTATTTATATAGCTCCAAACTATTCCAAAGTACTGAATATGCAGTTAAATACCCGGTACTACATGATATCATCTGTTAAAATTACATTTTCTTAATATGGCCTAAAACCTAGTTTTACACATTCTGGCCTTTTGCAGGGCTTCTTTGCTACCATTACCAAAGTAATGTTGATTTCTTTCTCTGCAGTGATAGTACAGAACGGTCTGTAAACAGCCTGAGGGAAAAAAAATTCGACATTTCCTAAATATAAGAGTGGTGGGTACCAAACTCAATAAATTTAGTGACTCTACTATCATTTCTCATAACAGGACAAACAAAATTAACCAGATAGTGTCTACATAGAGCAGTGAACATGTGCATTGAAAATGCAAGTTTAGGATTAGATTTTGATATATTTTACAGATGTTAACTGGAAATACATGATATTTAACCCCTTGAGTGCCAGAGGGGTACGCAATGCATTGCATACCCCTCTGGCATTTAAAGGGTTAAAGTAATAGCTACCCGTTTCATTGATAGGCGTTTGTGCAGCAGTAAACAGTATTTGGCACTGCAGCGGTTGGAGACTACAACTCGTTTCATACCAACTGCTGGAATGCCAAAGATTGCCTAATTGTGTGCAAATGTTTCTTTAACCCCTTTGGCACTGCAAGGGTTAATTATTTATAACACAATAAATGCTTATGTTCTGGATACAATATTCTCCCTGCACGAGCCAGGTGAGGATTGTTTGCTACCATTTTGTGTAAAATTATATACCATGCTCATACTATTCTTCATTTCAAATAATCTCAGTGCCAGAGATAAAGGATTAAGCAAGTTTATTAATCATTTGCATCCATACCAATAACAAATATATAAACAGAAAAATACAGATTTTGCACCTGAGCTATTAGTAGAAACACGACTACCCAACTTTATATGAAATATGTGCACCAAAGCAGAACTGAGATTTGGCAAAACCACATTAGGGAGACCCAGACTCTGGCGGTTAGGATGATAAGAGTTGTAGTCTCCAGCAGCTGCAGTAAATGCAGTGTAACTGACAGCAATGGAATATATATCTTTATGCAGGAAGAGAAAGAGGTGCAATGCTTGGGCAAAACAACTGTACTGTGGGGGGGGGGGGGGGGATAAAAATTCTCACGGTTTTAAAGTGGGCTTTGAACCCCTTCAATGCTAGAAGGCTCTCTAATGCATGGCATTGAAATGAAACCTCAGTGACATTCAAGGGGTTAAAATCAAATTTAAATCCATGGAAATTTAGGATTTTTTTTTTTTTTTTTAATTCCTTCCTGTGTAGCAATTATTGTGTTCCACGAGATCTGTGGCTGAACACATTTTGAGATGTAATAACTCTGGAACCAAGCATTTCACATCAGTAGTATTATCCTCATTTTATTCTGCAGGAAAGGCTCTACAATATATGTTGTTCATTGTGAATGTTTACTGCTACCTGCTACTTTAACCCCTTAACGACGTGACGTACTACGACCGTCACGGTCCTTGAAATACTCAAGGACCAATGACGGTCATAATACGTCACGTAATTTTACTTACAGCGCTCTACCGGGAGCGCTGTAAGTAAAAATAGGGCCTGAAATTGACCGCTCCAACATCGGAGCGATCTCTATCAGGCCCCGTAGTGACGCGTCGATACACGCGACAGGTCACGTGTACCGGCGATTCCACATGGTTCTATGCGGTCCTTATGGGACGGAAACGTCCCAGGACCTCCGGTCGTTAAGGGGTTAAGTAACCAGCCAACGCTCAAGCAGGAATACAATGAAAACCTTCACAGTTCATAGCAATGGAGGACCAGGTTTAAAGTGTTAGTAATGCCCAAAATAAAGTTGATACTATTTGTTAGATTTTACAAAAATAACGTATTTGGAAAAAGTCCTATCTCTCAATCCTTTATGGTTTGAGAGATATCCTCTGCTAAAGTTCCCCTTCTCCTGATGTCAGCTGTAAAGCTGATAGAAGGAGATCCGTGTCGGCCGACACGAGGAGGCTCTTCAGCAGAGCCGCAATTTAAAAAGAAATACTTCTTTGGAACGGTCTAAAAAGTGTACTTGCAAACCAGGCACACTTTGTAGACAGTTCCAAAGAAGTATTTCTTTTAAAATCGCGCTATTTGGGCTCTGCTGAAGAGCCGTCTGTCGGTCCCTAGACCAGGAACTCCTGCTGTCAGCTTACAGCTGACGTCAGGAGAAGATGAGGGAGGGGGGAACTTTAATGGAGGATATTTCTCAAACCATAGTGGTCTGAGAGAGAGGACTTTTTCCAAATACTTTATTTTTGTAAAATCTAACGTATAGCATCAACTTTATTTTTTTTACTAACCCTTTCACTACCCTTGATATAGAAAATCAGGAGATAACTTTTCTGGGGTTATTCGGCTCTCTTCATGTAGTATTTGCCCATTCTATGGATTCCACAATAAATAAGCAGGTTTATACAATTTACTACTATGGAAAACTATCTCCTGAGTTTCTGCACTCTTTATATAAACAGGGTGTTGGCTGAAAAACCTCCAGTTTATAATCTGGCCTCAAGCTTCTTGGAGATTAAACTTCCCTTACCATCATGAGCAGACACAGTCCAGTAACTACTGAAACGTCACAGACTGCCCACCCAGACTGTATAGATTTTCTCTTTAAAGGAACACCGACACCTCTTAATCCCTTAACCATTTGAGTGTCAAAGGGGTACGGAACGCATTGCAAAGCAATGTGTTCCGTACCCCTCTGGAACTCAAAGTGTTAAAGGGACAGTAATGTCCCATAAAAATATTTTTGTTTTGTAGATTAAAGAAAAATAAATTATGTGCAGTAAATCATATCTCTCAAACCTTTAAAGTTTGAGAGATATCCTCTGCTACAGTTCTCTCTCTCTCCTGATATGAGCTGTAAAGCTGACAGAAGGAGATCCGGGGGGCCGACAGGCGGCTCTTCAGTAGAGCAAAAATATAGCGATTTAAAAAGAAATACTTCTTTGGAACGGTCTAAAAAAGTGTGCTTCCAAACCAGACACACTTTGTAGACTGTTCCAAAGAAGTATTTCTTTTAAAATCGCAATATTTTGGCTCTGCTGAAGAGCCGCCTGTCGGTCACCAGACCAGGAACTCCTGCTGTCAGCTTACATCTGACGTCAGGAGAAGGAGGGGGGAACTTTAGGACTGAATATCTCTCAAACCATAAAGGTTTGAGAGATGGGATTTGCTGCACATTATTTCTTTTTTTTTTTAATCTACAAAACAAAAAAACATTTTTTATGGGACATTAGTGTCCCTTTAAGGACTAGTGGGCTGTACAACATATTACAAAGCAGTGAGTTACACACTGCCATGGGTCTTAACCCCTTGAGTGCCAGAGGGGTACGGAATACATTGCTTTGCAATGCATTCAGTACTCCTCTGGCACACAAAGGGTTAATCTGACCAGGAAAGCCTAATAGGCACAATTAATTCTGTGTAGGTTAATTTGTACTTGACATCATGCCCATGGTGTCAAGACATTATTCTTTGTAGGGCTCAAGGACCTCAAACTCCACCCACCGAAGAGTTCCCAAGACGTAAGAGGAGTCTGGGGTACTGGAATTATGCAACAGAGAAAAATGTTTGCCTTAGTGGACATCAGATCAAGAACGAATTAAAGATTCATTTTGGAGAACCATTTTGCAGAGAATTTATTCTTAATGGCCACCATAATTTTCTGCCTAGATTAACGTAAATGGTGGTGGGAGGGATATTATTGAGATGTGTTTTTCCCGCAATATCATGGTCAGTGTAACATAGCCCCCAACTGTCCCGATTTATGCGGGACACTCCCGAATTCGGGACACAAACCCGCAGTCCCGCCCATTCACAATAAAGTCCCAGCTTTCACCCTTGCTTGCCTCCAATGGTATTGTTTTATGGCCATGAATAACTCCAAAGCCTGCTCTCAGTGGCATAACAGAGACTCTTAGTGCCTCCCTCACCATGCCAGGAGCCATTATGTGAATATACAGTGTGTGACCACAGCATAACAAATTGCGGGCCTACTCCCACGATGAGCAGGGAATACACATGACATAATGACCGTTGATGCGCACTAAACGTCATAACTACAGTGCGAGCATGCTGGTGAGTTGCTCCCTTCCTGGCATCTGACCTCTAGGCGCATTGATTCTGTAGCGCTGAATGGCTCCCAGTAACAAGGGTGACTGTAAAGGTACTGACCTTCCAGTTTTTACTGCAAGTGAAAGTGGAATTGGGGCGGCATTCAGTAAAGGGCAGTTGTAACACTAAACCGCCAATGAGACGTGAGAGCTCCCTGGCCCATTTCTCTCTCAAGCAGTACATCATTACTGGCCTGATCCTAGCAGTGCTGTTTGGGTGAGTGTGCGTTCACCCTTTGAGTGCAAGAGGGGTATCCAATGTATTGCAAGAAATACACTGGATACTCCTCTGGCACTCAGAGGGTTAATGAGCTGAGCGGGTCTATACCTCACAGTGGAGATTTGTACTTCGTACCGGATACAAGAAAGAAGGCATTGAGCTGAATACAGAGGGAGAGGGTGTGTAAACAGAGCTGCCAAGAATGGTTGATCAGGTATGAGGGATAAGTTGATGAACGGGGCTGTATATTAGAAGGAGAAGTGGGTGACCAGGGGTGAATAACATGGGGAGAGCACATAACTTACGAGTGGGTGAATTAATGTGTCACGATACCTTCCAAGGAGATCAGACTGTGTGGTGTGTAATAGATTACAACACTACTCCATAGCAATAAAACTCACATTAACCCGTTGAGTGCCAGAGGAATACACAATATGTTGCGTACCCCTCTGGCACTCAAAGTGTTAAGGTCTGTTTAAACTTCATTACCTGTTTATAAATTAATCTCTGTAAATAAAATACTTTGGCCTTTGCTATAAATTATTTTTCCAGTTACACAAAAAGCTGTCAATAGCTCATAAAAAACCCCCCACCTACTGGCCACGCCTCCTAAAACAAAGTGTCCCTCTTTGGCCATTTGAAATGTTGGGAGGTATGGGGTAATAATTTCAATGGCCATATTAACTCTGCTGGTTCATTACACCCTGCCTTTCCAATTCATCACTGTAGGTGGATGAGTTAATAGAAGGTGTTATGTGAGATTCTGCTAAGTAATTATCAACACTCCTGTTTGTATCTGGCAACATTATTTTATGGGTGGAGTACTAATCACAATGACATGGAAAGTAGCTTCTCCCACTCTCCCTCCTATTATTGTGCAACCTACAGATTGTTACCATATGATCGTTGGGCAGCAATTTACCTTTTACCTAAAATGAATAGGCTATGGGTTAGATTCCTCTGAAGTGGATAAAGTTATTACTGTTTTCATTTACAAATTTCCCCATAGATCACAACAGTAACTTTTGAGGTAAACTGCAGTATATATATATATATATATATATATATATATATATATATATATATATATATATATATATATATATATATATATATATATATATATATATATATATACACATACATACACATACATACACACACACACATATTTATGATATATACACATACATACACATGCAAACACACGCACGCATGCACACACATAAATTGTGTAGGTGTGAGCAACTCATTAAGCTCCTTCTGTTGTTGGACTACACCTATCATCATCCTGAGGAAGATGGATGCAGTATTCAACAATGGCAGGAGAGTTACAGGTTGCCCACCCCTGCTTGTAGTGTTTGAGGTTTTTTTTTCCTTTAATGACAAGCGCTACTGTTAACCCTCAGGAAAAGGGAAGTGTGTAGAGCATTGCACTGCAATATGGTGTACTATCTTCTGAATAGTTTCAGTTTAACTCTGATATTATATAGCAATACAGTTTACATGCTACATACTAGCTTTTTCTTTAATACGTGTATACCTTTTAATACGTTTTAATTCCTTTATTTATTTTTCTTGATGAAAGCTCCTGCTACCCACAGTCTGTAAAAGCAGAATTCGACTCAACTCTGTCTTCAAATTTTAGCTCCCTCTGTCTGCAGTCTGTAAAATCAGTCTTCAATTCAACTCTATCTACAAAGAATCATAAGAGCAGTCACTATGTTAGGTTACCCAGACTTTATAGTAATGCGGAATATACTTTTTTTTCCCCACATCCTAACATCCTACCTTAAAGGGATAGTAATGTTTCATAATAAAAGCAGCTCTAATTAATCATCATAGTATTTGGACTTTGGAGAGTATTATTTCAATTCTGTCAGAGTTGTAGCTCCAGAGTAATTCAATGACAAAGTGCCCCCCTCCCGCCCCTTTTACTGATGTCACACTGTTCAGCTCAGAGCAGAAGGGAGGTGCCCAGGTAGACTGCAGAGAGGGACAATCTTCAATTAAGATAAGGGAAAAACCTGAAAAGCTTGTCAAGGGGGGCAGGGATTTCATTGTTTTCATAGGAAGGAGATTGTCCCCTGCTGTTATCTGTCTGGTCTTACAACCAGATTCACGTCTGAGAAGAGATGGCTTACACTAGGTAAAAGGGGCGGGAGGGGGAAACTTTGCTTGTGAATATCTCATAAACCATAAAGGTTTGAGAGATAAGACTTATATCATTCTTCATGTTTTTTTAATGCCTACAAAATAAAGTTAAAACGAAGTATTACTATCCCTTTAAAAGCACTTGTCAGTCCT
The DNA here is from genome assembly GCA_037306005.1 of Rhinophrynus dorsalis. NCBI lineage: Eukaryota > Metazoa > Chordata > Amphibia > Anura > Rhinophrynidae > Rhinophrynus > Rhinophrynus dorsalis. Next base: position 88,629,662 of record CM074721.1, on the reverse strand, counting down.
TTGCCATCACATTCAAACAAGTTGATACTCATACGTATGCTTATATTGCCTTTTCTATATAGATAAAATGGTATCAAATCAATATAGACACTACTGTAAAAAAATCTGATAAACAAGTAATTCTGAGGCAAACCAGCTGTACCACAGATAGCAAATAAAACTCAATAGTACAGATTGATTTAAATAATACTTTTAACCCCTTGAATGCCAGGGAGGTATCCAATACATTCGGAAAGCAATGTGTTGGCAATTTCTCTAGCATTCAAGAGGTTAAAAGACCCAATTAAATCAAGAAGAATTTTTAGTAGTGCTCATGGTACAACTGTTAACCCTTTGAGTGCCAGAAGTGTACGCAAAGCAATGCGTTGCGTATACATCTGGCAGTCAAAGGGTTAAATGCCAAGACTATGACTAATACTAACCGTTTGAGTTCAAGAGAGGTATCCAACACATTACGTTGCAACTCAGCATGAATCTTCTCGTGGTCTAGCAGTAACCAGCTAGTTATCTACTGGTAAGGTCTTGCTTTACATACTGGGCACCCCTGGTATATGTCTGTCTCCCTGTTCTCTTATCCTGGCTTTCCAGCTGAACAGATACTGCAGTACAAATTGAGCGCTGCATTCCATCGTAGGTGATGAGTGTGATCACTGGTTTAATCACACAGATTCTTATTTCACTCGGCATGGAATTTTGTAGATAAAACCAATAGTAAAATGATCACCTGCTACAAAATCTTGGCCTAAGACAGCCATGCTGATGTCTTGTGATCTTTGCAAATACATTTGAGTCTCTGACTTTTTTTACAGACTGCAGGTAAGGGATGCTCTTGTTGCAGAAGAGAAGACCAGAATTAGCAGATTGAAGCAGACAAAGAAAACAAGTCAAATAAACATACATATTACTAAAAAAGGAAAAGAGTACAACTAAAACTTTATCCCTTTAATTGAAATATCTTAATCATTCAGATATTACTAAACACTTATTTTCTACCAATTACAAAGCTCTAACCCTTTTAGCATCACAGCGATCACCAGTGCACTGAAGAGCAATGTGCTTTGGACTGTTCTGGCACTGTGTTGGAGCTCTCTCTAACAATCAAGAGCTTAACCCTTTCAGTGCCAGAGGGGTACACAACACATTACCGCTCTGGCACTGAAAGGGTTAAGTCAGGGTGAGGCAACATTTGGCACGCAACATGTTGAGAACAATAAAGCTCAACATCCCCAACTAGCCAAAGGATGGTTTGGGATATTGTGAGTTGTAGTCTCTAGCATCTGGAGAGCCAAAGGCTACCTACCCTGGTTTAAATCCTTACCCTCACTGCTCATATGTGAGTGTAATCATGAATTAACTGGCTACTACATGAGAAAGCAACATATTAGATATATATACACACACACACACACACACACACACACACACACACACACACACACACACACACACACACACACGTGCGCGCAGAAAGACTGCAGTCTCCTATTGTGTTGGCTGCGAGACAATGTGGGATCTCTTGGAAGTGATACTAGCTGCCCATATGATCACACATCCCTTGGGCACATTATGAATCACTCTGACTCGTTGCATAAGCAGTTATTGTGTAACTGATTCCATACATGTGGGGCCTTATGTTCAAAAGGTGGAGCAAACCAACTGGACCAGAGGGGAGAAATACAAGTTCTCCAAATTCTTATAGATTTAAAATGGTCTTGTAACAGTTTGAATGCAAGAAGCTCTCCAGTGCGTTGTGAAGCAGTGAACAAGAGACCTCTCTTGCAATCTTTTTATTAAAAATCTCATTTAGATAAGTGTGAATTTTATTTGTTCCCATGGTGCACTTGGTTTAGCCTGGAATTAGTCTGCTTTTCTTTTGAAAATATGGCCCTTCGAATGTAATTCTATGCTATATGTGGTGGTAAATAGACCTTGTTTGAGATACGGAAGCTTATATAACATGGAGAAATAGAGCAACTCTGGAGCAAACCATAAGGAACAAATCAAAATTTCCACTGATTTAACCAGGGAGGTCAACACCCTGAATGTTGCTGGTTACAAAAACATTGCCTCTCTAACATCCAAGGGATTAAAAGCTCCATGTAAACCCACAGGAGTTTTGGAATGTTTTTCACCTATGGAGCAGGTGGTTGGCAGCAGAATTGAAAAGCACTGCATTTCGCGGGGTGTTGGAGACCTCCCTAGCATTAGAGAAATATATCTTCAGAGTGCCAGAGAAGTATTCATTGCATTACCTCTCTAGCACTCAAATGGTTTAAAGGGACACTAATGTCCACTAATCATTTTTTCTTGTTTTGTAGATTGAAAAGAAAATATATCTTATGCTGCACAAATCCCATCTCTCAAACCTTTATGGTTTGAGAGATAATTGCAGTGAAAGTTCCTCCTTCCCTCCCATTCTCCTGATGTCTGCGCTCTGCTGACAGCAGGAGATTCCGGTCCTGGGACCAGCCAGCGGCTCTGCAGCAGAGCCAAAATAGCGATACTGAAAAATAATTACTTCATTGGAATGGTCTTCAAAGTGTGCCTGGTTTGCAAGCACACTTTGTAGACTGTTCCAATGAAGTAATTATTTTCCGATACCGCTACTGCGGATCTGCTGAAAAGCCTCTTTGTGCCGGTCGACAAAGATCTCCTTCTTTGAGCTTTACAGCTGACATCAGGAGAGGGGGAACTTTGGATGAGATTACCTCTCAAACCGTAAAAGTCTGAGAGATGGGATTTGTGCAACATAATTTTTTTCTTTTTTTAATCTACAAAACAAGAAAAAATGTTTAGTGGACATTAATGTTCTTTTAAATTCCCCATTTAAATCAGCTGGAATTTGTATGTCCCCTGTGTTTCAGTTGGAATGCCCCAGAATTTCTCCACTTTCATTGTAATCAACAAAATAAATTTATTGGTGGAGGAAGATTAGCTTTACAGCTATTCATCCCGTCCGCTGTCAGGGAAGAGTTAAATATTGACACGTGTCTGCGATGGAATGTCAGATGGTAATTTTGGCAATACAAGAGGATGCCTTTGAGAAGAGATGTCTCCGTTTGTCCCACCCAAATTTTTTTAATTAAATACATAGCTACTTGGGTTTCCTGGCTCACAATGCATAGTAAAGGTTCCACGTTTTCATTTACGCACACTGACTCGAAAACATCCTGAGATCTAGCTGTGCCACAAAATACGTTGTTTCGTCTCATCAGGGGAGGCTGAGATAATCCAGGTTATTGCTTGAGGGCCCAATATTGAGAAAGTGTTACAAGAAAAATGTATATGAAGAATTATGTCTGGCTTTGGATGTGGGAGAATTCCAGTACTGGCAGAAGAAGCTGGAAAGCATCTTGGATATAGGAAGCGCTGTTAGAGGCCTGCAATGGAGAGATGTACATAGCATGGGTCAATTACTAAGCTAGACAGAGCTTCAATCACAGTAGGGGCATTGCTAGACTTAAAGGGTACAAGTTTTTTTTTTTTTTTTTTTTTTTGTGAAAGCATTTTACCAAGAAGAATACATTGAGATTATCATCTCTCGTTTCAAGTATGTCATGAAGTCTTATCTACCTCAGTAGGGTGAAAGGCTGAATTGACCTTGTCTGGACTAGAACCTGCAACCTTGTGGTTTGTACAGATTCTACAGCTTGTGCATTAACCACCCGAGCCATCTCTCTGGCTGTACTTTCTGTTCCCAGTTCTGAATGCCTATATCAGAACTTAATTTTTGATCCCACTGAGAGACAGTGATTTATTTTTACATGCCCAACAATGCTCGATGTTCTCAATATGATAAATGAACTCACCTCTAGAAAGACTCCTGTAATTAATGGGTTCAGAACATCTGACTTTTCTGAAGCCTGCAAAGGATAGATGATGGTAGAGTGGTCAGGGGCACGGTACATCAATTAGACAAGCAGTTAACCCATTAGATGTTTAGGATGTCTCTAGGGCAGGGTAACGCAAAGATTTTGAAAAATCTATAACACCCAGTGATTTAAAGGGATAGTAATACTTAAAATGTAAAAAAAATATGTTGTAGGGTTTATCCCCCTGAGTAAAACAAGGGCACTCCCACCGCTGAAAGGTGTTTCATTCAAAAGTTATTAATTTTCAAAGTTGAGTTTTTTAGGTGCAATATCACAGTGGCCTGAAATTGTACAGTGGAGCTGTTGCTAGAAATCTCCATAGGATGGTGTAGCAACAGCGCCACTGTACAATTTCAGGCCACTGTGATATTGCACCTGAAAAATTAAACTTTGAAAATTAATAACTTTTAAATGAAACACCTTTCAGCAGTGGGAGTGCCCTTGTTTTACTCAGGGGGATAAACTCTACAACATATTTTTTTTTTACATTTTAAGTATTACTATCCCTTTAATTAGGACAATCTAACTCGCTTTCTGGAGTAGTCCTGATCTGGCTACCTTTATTCACTGAATGGTTTTCAATCCAGATACTTAGAGTAGCTAAATCAATTAAACTCCATCCAGCAGATAGAGCCTACAGTGGTTAGAGCAGAGGAGTTGCCAACCCTGATCCCCAAAAGCTAACAGTACATTTTTCAATATATCTGTATTTGAATACTGATGGATAGATCAGTGGCTCGGTCACAATTATTCCCCTGTGCTCAAGCAGAGACAGCAAGGAAAGCATGCACTGCTGGCAGCCCAAGGACCAGGGCTGGCTACTACTGGGTCAGTGTATAATCACATCTGACCTACTCTTTATAAAAGTGGAAATTCTGGGCTTAATCTATGTATACATCCACCTATAAATTTTAACAGTGGCAAATAATGTTCAGAATTTGTAAATTACCAAAAACAACAACAGCTCTCAACAGAATAAAATGAAAAAGAAAAAAAGATTCAGTTGTACTGTAACATTATGACAGCAAAAGCTGTCGGATTTGCTAATCTTAAATGAAAGGCGACAAAATAAAAAAGTTAATTTAAGCTATCCAACTATTGTTTTCATTGTAAGACAAATATTAATGCATATACACCAAAGCCCCAGCCTTGTTCCACTGTCCACTCACAGTCACATGAGCACATGCACTGTCTGACACCCTAGCCTTGTTCTACTCTCCAATGGTAGGCACACAAGCACATACACTGTCTGATACCCCAGCCTTGTTCCACTGTCCATTGGTAGTCAGAAAATCACATATACACAGTGTGGCACTCAAACCTTGTTCCACTGTCCACTGGTAGCCACAGCATCATGCATAGACTGTCTGCCACTCCATCTTTGTCCTACTGTCCACTTGCAGTCACAGAACCATAAATACACTGTCACCCCAGTCTTGTTCCACTCTTCACTGGTATTTGCAGAGCCACAAATACACTGTCACCCCAGCCTTGTTCCACTGTTCACTGGTATTCGCAGAGCCACAAATACACTGTCATCCCAGCCTTGTTTCAGTGTTCACGTGTACTCGTAGTCACACTGTGTGTCACCCAAGCCTTGATGCCCTGTATGCCATTACATACCTTTGTTTGACTGAAATTGAAATTCAGAGAACCCTGGAGTTCACGACACACCACATTAGCTATAAGAACTAATAGAACCTGCTCTCCTTTAACCCTTTGGAGAACCATTTTACATGCATGCACCATACACACAGGAAGCGGGGAGATTTAGTTGACATTATGTCTGGGTTGGTAGTGCTGGTCAGTATGGAAAAGCAGAAAAGAGTGCACAGTTTTTTTTATTTGTTTTTTGTTACCCCTAGGGTGCTATTGCATGCCCTTGCCAGCTCCATCTCCACATTGACACATTTTGCTGGTTGTGAAGGGGAGACCTGAGGGCCTGTAGCCTCTACCCCATCTCTAACATTACCAGGTTGGCACACTTCCTATAGAAAAACTTGTACTTCACTCACTTATCAAATAACTAATGAGAAATACTGCTCTCTAGTGGATATATAAATCCCTTATGTATAGCAAAAATATACAGATGCCTATTGTACAGGTGGTGGGGATGTTCAAAATGGGCAACCCCAAATCCTCACTACCGGTGATCACCACCATGTCCTCCCCATAGACAATCTAATAATGTGGAAGTGAGACTAGGAAACCATTAGGGTGCTAGAGGACAGAGATGTGTGTAATGGGATCATAGGCAAACATGGCTCAGATTTGTGATTTTATAGGTTAAACAAGTTGTGGCCAACAAGTTGCCCTGTAGTTGAAGGCAACCAGAGGAGGCTTCTACTGTGTTCCCTGGTACAGTCGGAAGAAAAGATAACTTTACTCTGCCACATCACACACATCCAGTTTTCATCCCATAAAACACACCCCCTATATGGTGACTCAAAGAACACATCCCTTTACACTTACATTGTTCCAATTTAACCTGTTGTGTACTTGAGAGGTCACTAAAGCATTGCAAAGCAATGTGATGAAGCCCCTCCCCCCAGCTCCTAAGGCATTAATCTACTTTTGTCATCCCCATTTAGCTTAACCATAATGTGTGGCCCTTTGGCGGACTTGAGGACCTTGCTTAAAATCTGATTGCTGTGAGAGACAAATTAAAAATAAATAAATAAAATGCTGAGATGTTTGTTCAGATTTAGACTGTTTAACACACAAATTAAACAAGTACTATTCACAGATATTACACACTTTTACTTACCCCTGTGTTTGTCAGCAGTGTGGTAATTCTCTTTGAGAGTTGTGTGAGCTCTTTACACAGTATAATAGTCATCCTAGTAAACAAAGAAATACAATTAGACTGGGGTAGTCAAACCCAGCCCTCAAGAACTACCAACAGTGTGTGATGTCATGATATTCCAAAAGGAGCACAGGTAGACCAGTTAAAGGGATAGTAATACTTGAAAATAAGTTTATTTTATATTGTAGCCCTTAAAAAACATGAACAATTATATAAGTCTTATCGCCCAAACCTTTATGGTTTGGAAGATACTCACATGTAACATATAGTAAAATTCTCTTTTCCTGGCTGTTTCAGCCAAGTCTGCCATCTAGTGGACAGATTTGGAATTCGGTCCACAGAGCAACCGGCAGCTCTTTAGAAGTGGCAATATCACGATCTTTGAAAAGAACTACTTAATTGGAACTATCTACAAAGTGTGCCTGGCTTGAAAGCACACTTTGTAGACCTTTCCAATTAAGAAATTCTTTTTAAAGATGCTGATCTCAGCAGTTCTGGAGAGGCACAGCCGGTCCCGGGACCGGATTCCAAATCTGAAGGGTGGAGCAATGACGTCACTCCAGGGGAAACTTTACTTCTGAATATCTCCCAAACCATAAAGGCTTGGGAGATAAGACTTATATCATTTTTCATGTTTTTTTAAGGGGTACAATATAAAATAAACTTATTTTCAAGTATTACTATCCCTTTAAATTGACCAAACCAATAATTAATCCACCTGTGCTCCAACTGAGATATCCTGAACACAAGCACTGTTGGTAGCTCTTGAGGACCAGGGCTCGTTTTCCCTGAAGTAGATCAATGAATAACAGTCACGGTGACTAAATTTCCAATCTGCCATTCCAGGACATGTGGTCACCCTAGTTCCACGGCTGAGGCTCCCGCCGGCACTGACCATCTTTCTGAGGCTGACACAGAGTAAGAGTTCACAGTGGGAAGCAACGGCGGGAGCCTCAGCCGCGGGTCTCACTCACAGATCCAGCATACCTGCGCCATCCCAGCTGTCTCGCACGCACCAGTCCAGCCAGCCAATGAAATGTATTTGCTATATGGTCCTCATTGGCTAGCTCAACCAGCCAATGAGGACCATATAGCAAATACATTTCCCTGGCTGGCTGGACTGGTGCATGATGCGTTATGTAGGTAGGCTGTGGGTGCCAGCTTTGTTGCTCCGGGGGTGACCCGGGATGCGGAACACAAACCTCCGATAAGGGACAGTCCTGGGCATTCCAGGATGTGTGGTCACCCTAATAACAGTATACCTTGTGCTTACTGCCCGATCCCACACAGACAGCAAAATAGGACCTTACCATTGCACTAAAAGGCAGTGAACAGGAATAATGGTCCATATTTATAAAAGCAACCTGAAGTTATTCTGGAGTAATCCATGCACTGGAATGGAGCTTTTTAACATATTGAATACAAGAGAAGACTCCAATGCATTGGAGACCTCTCTAGCATTGAAGGCGTTAAAAGCCCAATATAACAGGATTTTTTATTTTTGCCCTGCAGTGCAGATGGTTTACTCTATAATAACTCCAGATTGTTTTTATAAATATGTGCTAATGAGGCATACTCTGGAGTGAATACAGTCATTTTTTGGACATATGATTTCTTTTGACATGGATATGGAACGAACACATTATAATGTCAGCCTTTAGCCCCTTAAAGACCAATGACGTGCCAAGACCGTCATAGGTAAACTTCCCTTATGGCCCCAGCCGGCACGTCATGGGATAAATGATAGCATTGCGCACTGAGGCGCGTTGCTATCATGCTGGGGAGGCTGAAACTGAACACTCCAGGACCGCAGTTCTCAGTTTCAGTCATTTCCAGTTTTGCCGGTACATGTGATCGCTACTACAGTGGTCATGTGTACTGGCTTTTTCATTCACAAGGGCAATGTGTTTTTCATATTGCCTCTGTGACTGTTCTCTGCCTCTCTCTTACTATGAGAGTAAGGAACATAGAAACAGAGAATAGACATAAAATAAAATAAAAAATGGCTAGATATGGGGGCATTAACCCCTTCACTGCTGGTGCTGTGGAAGCAGCAACTGTCGATCACTGTATGACATACTGACAACTCTTTATCAAAGAAAATCAACGAGTGAGAGCAAGACCAAAAGTATTTATTCTACATAGACTATTTATAAACACAAATACTGATATTAAATGAAACATTAATGTGAGTTTTATTGCTGTGGAGCAAAGTAACACACTTATATACACATCACACAATCACATACAAAAAAGTGGAAAATCAGGGAGGGAAAGAGGGACATGGGAATTTTTTAAATAAAATAAATGGTGGGTTATCAAAACAAAGCTCTACTTGTGAGTAAACTAATTTTTTGTGGCTGAAATAAAAGACTTTAAAGGGAAAACACTGTTGAACAAAGACAGTCAAAAATGGTCAGAATTGTACTGGTCCTTAAGTGCAAACCACCCCAGATTGTTCCAGTTCTTAAGGGGTTAAAGAACTTTCAAAATTACCTGTGTTTACGTCAGCCATTCTATGCACTATAGCTTTATTTGTCAGTTAATGCAAATTATCCCGCACTTCCTGGCAGGAAGTGCAAGTTGGGAGGCTGCAGCAGTCTAATTTTCATAAGCTGATACATAAAGCTGGAGATCTTGTAAAGTATAGTTTTAAATAAATAATTGCTACCTGAAATATATGTGATTTTGAAAGTGGTTTCAAAATCACCCAAGTCATTATACAGTTAGTTCCATTTCAGCTTGACCACAGCCATTTTAAAATAGTTAAATAGTAAAAATAAATTGTAACTCTCTTTGACAATGTGTCCTTTTAAAGAGAAAATAAACAGTTAAAAATGTCAAACTTTCTTTTGAACACAGCACCCCATGTCTTTGGCTTTTCCTGCTTGAGCACAGGTTAGTTAATCAAAATGCCTGAGCCGCTGACCTGTGCACAAGCTGAGAAACCCTAAAGATGTGGCCAGTTAACGGTCCCTGAGGACAGGTCTGAGAAGCACTTCCCCAGCATATTCCTCTTTCTACTGGGGTCTAAAATAGCTCTGATAAGCCCCCTCAGCTGAGGGGCCAGGGTTTTATTCATGGGCATCCCCAAAGGACAAGGAGGAATCCATGTCCTCCCTATTAGTGTCACCTCCTCTGCAGAGGAATCTCCAATCAACTGAGAGTGGCCCCTAAAGACAGGATCAAGGTGTCTGACTGCGGGGGTATGGGATGCCAAGAATGGGGAACCCATTGAGTAGATGAAGAATTCAGCGACGTAACCCAAGCTAGCTCTTGTTCTGTAGTGGAGTGTCCTAGGGGAGTAGCAGGGGCCACCGTGCAAGAGGTACATAGGATGCCCGAATATTCCTGTGGAAGGCCAGTTTTGAATAAGGAAAAGTGTGCTAAAGGGGTTAAAGTGGTCCCTGAATACTTATGCTTCGGATCGGACATGTTCAGAGAAAACCCCTCTAAAGTAGAACAAATTATTCTTAAGTATTAGGAAAGTGTGGGAAATTGCACTGAAAGTCAAAAAAGGTACTTATCTGATTGCAAGGGGATAAATTGAAAAGGTAGAGAAGAGAGACCAACCTCTGAGTAGCCTATGCAAGAAAGGGAGTATTAAGATGGCTGCCAAGCACTCCACCCTGCCCAATACAGAAAGCCAGGGAAAAAAGGGGATTTGAGGGAAAGAAGTTTCCCTTTGCATATGCAGAGACATGTCCCTGTATAGAATCTCTACTCATTTCTATGGAACAAAAATGCCTGCCTTGTGAGCTTCCATTCCTAAAGGGGCTGTGTTCCATAAATGTAAAAAGGAAATAATAACAGAAATAATGCTGAAGTACATGTATATACCTAGCTAAATTTTAGAAAATGAGAATGCAATAAGGCTATCTGGTTACATGTAACGAGAATGACCATAAACAGAGATATAACCACACTCCAGTTCAGAAAGGGCTAAAAACCCCATACTACAGAGTCAGTCACCTTTAGAAACATAGTATGCTTAGGAAATGACATGTACTGAGTGCTAAACAGAAAATAAAACCACAATTCAGTGGCTGCCAAGTAATATCAGGACATAAAAGGAAGATGCGCTTTCTCAAATAGCTAAAGGGGAACTATCGCCTCATTGGCCAGAGAGTGCTCCAGGTTACAAGAAATCCTCCATCATTAGAGGAGGCTGGATTGAGACACTACATGGGAGGGGAGCACAGGAAGAGTGACAGACTGCGGTCCAGAGCTGTACCCGCGGTCTGTTCAGAAGTAAGGGCACAGATCATTTTTAAACATTTCATTTTAGCCAAACCACAAATCTAAAAATATGTTGGCACAAGTTTTCTAGCCAGTCACTTTTTTCAGTAACTTATTAGCCAAACTTGTATAGGGGTGATAGTTCACCAGTCTTCAGACTCCCATTATTTAAATACAGAACCTCAGCGCAGTTCAGTCATGAGGCATGTAATAAAGTCAACCTCTGCAGGGAAAAAGTTGAGATATACACCTGTGACCTGTGCAGTCCAACTTCAGGAAGCCATTTAATGGGAGCCAGCCTAAAGGTGGATTATACAGCCCCATATTGAAGCATTAAAATAAAAAAAGAAGTTGTCTAAAAATGAGGACAATAGCGGCAGCTTGCCCTTTTCCTGTGGCAGGACTTGAAACTGAGAGGTGGGGGTAAAGCTGGATGGAAAGAGGGGAGTCTCTGCCTTTTTTGAAGTGCCCTGCCCTCTGGAAGAGGGAACGATACCCCATGGTCCCTGTGTTCCACACTGGATGTAAGATAGGTGACCAGACCTCACCTTTAATCAGGGCACATATGAAAATGCATACTGCAGGGCTGCTCTAATTTCAGTGCAGTCCTGAAATATGCCTATTTCCTATGTGTCCCCTGTTAAAGGGAAGGACTGGTCAGCTTAATGTAAGACAAAAAGGGTTTACTACCTTTCAAACCAGTCTGTCTTTAACACATTGTCACAACAGCCTTCAACAATCTGAAGGATCATGATTGAACTGACTTTCTTTCATAACAGAGTAAGTGGGTGACGGGATCTCAAAAACTAGTCCACTACTCTATTTATATAGAAGTCTGTCCCACCCACCTCTATACACTGTATGGAGTCTGTATAATACACCTTTCCAATATGCTTTGAGTTTTTTCATTTTCATTTCATAGCTTGGAGTGATTACAGGCAAACATAACCTAGACAAGCTGCTATGTCTCATTGCCTAGATATCGATCCCTGCCAACGCGACTGCTCCAGCTTACAGACAGAAAGTCTCAGTCATCGGAGGAGGATGAATAGCGGGAGGGGAGCAGAGGTATAGTGACGGACGGCGGTTACAGAACAGGTAACCGCAGTCCATGCGGAAGTAGGGACATGGCAGAGTTTATAACTTGAATTTCAACAATATAACATTAAAAAAAAAAAAAAATTAAAAATTAAAGACATATTTAATCATATTCACTATATATTTAGCCTAACACATATAGCTGATACATCCACATTAAAGATCTTGCAATAATCGGCAATTGTGCATATTCAAACATTTGTAAGTGCAATTCATTATATACCATCATTGTCATTTATAAGAGTGACATTTACTGAAATATTATGAAAAAAGCTGGAACTCTGTACTCACTGTGACAAGGCTTTGCCTCGTGCAGCTGCTGACACTGGCTCGTTTCCATGCAGGATAAGTGCGGCTGCTTTGTGGAACATTTCCATAGAGCAAGCGGTCAATTCTGCCAGGCTACGGATAGCAAAATCATGGATGTCCTGTAAAAGGAGGTAATCTGGTTTAATATTGGGAATAAAGTCCCAGAAGCAGGATTTATTAACCCTTTGAGAGCCAGAGCGGTATCCACCGCAGGACACATTGAGGTTTTCTTTCATTTTCAAGTATGTCCTGGATACTCATTTTATCTACATCAGAAGGATGAACGGCTGAGTTGACTTTGTCAGGACTAGAACCTGTGATACATTTGAACAGATTCTACAGCTGGTGCATTAATCAACTGCGCTATCTGTTTAATTTCCTCCCCCACCCAACGTGATTCTTTTAAAGAGATTATCTTAACTGACACCATGTCTTGTCTACATTTCCTACACTCTTCTAGAGATACGTACTGACATACTTTTTATTTATGTTTGTCGAGAAACCACAAGACTGTGTTATTGAGGTAATTAGTAAACTAATCAAAACCACTGGTTGCCAAACGGATTCTCAAGTACCAGTAAAAAGATGTGTCTATAGGATTTCCCTGCTTTAGTACAAGCGGGTAAACTAAGGCACCGTGATTTAACCTCTGAAGGATCAGAGTGGTGTGTAAAGCATTGCTTTGAAAGGAGTTAGTTGCCCAGTCCTCTGGTCCCTAAGGGGCTGATTAGGAATTCCCTGCTAGAACGCAGGTGAGATAAGGTTAAGACACTGCTATGTTAATCCTTTAAGGACCAGATGGATATTCAATGAATAGGTTTTTAAAAGGTTAAGAAAACACGTGGAAAATCTGATTCAAATGTAAAGTACATTTTTTATCCATTTTTTTCTCAGAATGATATGTTCAAAATGCATAAACACATTTCTGAAAGTACCGAATGGCAGCATAGTTACTATTCTGTCAAAAAACTACATTCGTTATACAGACCTCCTGGGTCTTATGTACAAAAGAATGGTGCAAATAAACGGCACTATAGAGGAAGCATAGAAATCCACATTGATTTATATGGCATTTTTAATTCCTTGGATGCCACAGAAGTGCAGTTGGTTTGTCCCCTAGTTACTCCACTTTTTTTTGTTAACCGTCACTTTTGGCATTAAAACGAGAGCTAATAACATTTTTTGAACATATGATTTGTTTAGATGTTAACTTTGACTACAACTATTTTTAAAATAATTTCTCTAAAGCTGTTGTGTATTAAGTAAACTAGTAAATACATAAAAAAAAAAAAAAAAAAAAAACAGAGACGCTCAACTATGCTCATGAGCCTGCAAGGGTATGGAAGGAGCTCTAGGACTAGTGTCCTGCACCCAGGGTACAATCTCTTTTAGCTCACAAGTGCCATACACATATGAAATATTCTTAAGCATATCACACTGGTCCTGAAAAAACATGACAGTCCAGCTACAAAATCCCAGACAATTCCTCTCTGAACCAGGGAAGCAGCTAACCACAGATGTACTTTTCTGCCTTACTGGACCCGGTTGGTGAGGTGCAGCTGATCCCTGTAGGCACTTTTAAGTAAGGGATCCAGGTCTGTATTCTCCCATCACTCTTAGGGTGACCAACCCCAAGAGCAATTTGCATATACAACAGGAAAGGTCAGAGATGCTCAACTTTGCTCATGAGCCTGCTAGGGAATGCAGGGAGCTCACTAGGACTAGTGTCCTGTATCCACTATTCCTTTTCTCTTGGAAAATTTGCAGTACATCCCAATCATTCTCCATATCCTACACCAGTTTCCTTCATTTATATCCCTACACCAGTACATCCCACTCATTCCCCATATCCTATACCAGTCTCCTCCATTTATATCCCTACACCAGAACTTCCCAATCATTCCCCATATCCTACACCAGTTTCCTTCATTTATATCCCTACACCAGTACATCCCACTCATTCCCCATATCCTACAACAATCTCCTCCATTTATATCCCTACACCAGAACTTCCCAATCATTCCCCATATCCTACACCAGTCTCCTCCATTTATATCCCTACACCAGAACTTCCCAATCATTCCCCATATCCTACACCAGTCTCCTCCATTTATATCCCTACACCAGAACTTCCCAATCATTCCCCATATCCTACACCAGTCTCCTCCATTTATATCCCTACACCAGAACTTCCCAATCATTCCCCATATCCTACACCAGTCTCCTCCATTTATATCCCTATCCCTACACCAGAACTTCCCAATCATTCCCCATATCCTACACCAGTCTCCTCCATTTATATCCCTATCCCTACACCAGTACTTCCCAATCATTCCCCATATCGTACACCAGTCTCCTCCATTTATATCCCTACACCAGAACTTCCCAATCATTCCCCATATCCTATACCAGTCTCCTCTATTTATATCCCTATCCCTACACCAGTACTTCCCAATCATTTCCCATATCGTACACCAGTCTCCTCCATTCATATCCTATCCTTACACCAGAACTTCCCAATCATTCCCCATATCCTATACCAGTCTCCTCTATTTATATCCCTATCCCTACACCAGTACTTCCCAATCATTTCCCATATCGTACACCAGTTTCCTCCATTCATATCCCTATCCCTGCACCAGAACTTCCCAATCATTCCCCATATCCTATACCAGTCTCCTCTATTTATATCCCTATCCCTATACCAGTACTTCCCAATCATTTCCCATATCGTACACCAGTCTCCTCCATTCATATCCCTATCCCTACTCCAGAACTTCCCAATCATTCCCCATAGTCTACACCCCCCCACACACACTTTCACTCCTTTAAAGGGATAGTAATACTTTGTTTTAACTTTATTTTATTTTGTAGGCATTAAAAAAACATGAAGAACGATATAAGTCTTATCTCTCAAACCTTTATGGTTTAAGAGATATCCACAAACAAAGTATCCCTCCCCTGTTCAGCCAGATAAGAAGGCAGGTGCCCAGGTAGACTGCAGAGAGGGACAATCTTCTATTAAGATAAGGGAAAAAGCTGAAAAACTTGTCAAGGGGGGAAGGGCTTTCATTCTTTTCATACAAAGAAGATTGTCCCCTGCTTTTATCTGTCTGGTCTTACAACCAGATTCACATCTGAGAAGAGATGGCTTACACTAGGTAAAAGGGGCGGGGAGGGGAATTTTGCTTGTGAATATCTCATAAACCATAAAGGATTGAGAGATAAGACATATCATTCTTCATGTTTTTTTAATGCCTACAAAATAAAATAAAGTTAAAACGAAGTATTACTATCCCTTTAAAGGGATAATAATGTTTACAAAAAGAAGCAGCTTAGATCGTTTCTCATACTGAATAGTACTGATGTGTGAGGCTCTCAAAGTTCATATTTGATAGTTATGCTGTAATCAGATGATGAATTTTACCCCTCCCACACCTTTTCCCGATGTCAGCATTTTTCTCTCAGATCTGAGAGAGGATCACTATGAGGGACAATCTTCAATCAGAAACCTGCCCTCCTTCATCAAGTAGGGCAGGTTTTTCCTTATACTGACAGAGGGAAGATTGTCCCTCGTTGTGAGGGGAGGTGGCTACCAAACTTGAAAAGGGGAGGGATTGGTAAAACTCCTGATCTGATTACAGCATAACTATCATGTTATGAACTTTGAGAGCCTGACACATCAGTATTCAGTATAAGAAACAAACGGAGCTGCTTATTTTTGTAAACATTACTATCCCTTTAATGTCATACCAGCAGGGCTGCATAGTGTGAGTAACAGGCAAACTAGTCAGCTTCTTTCGGTGGCAAAAATGGAAAGGTGGGTGGCAGATCCCCTTTTGCCTAATAAAACATAATTCCTACCATAGATTTTTATTCATACTAAGACCTTATTTACGATAATTAACACTGAGTGCCAGCAGGGTGTCATCCTTCAGGTACTCTAAGGGTTAAGAGAGAGTTGGTTGTAACATGGGTTATTTTAGATGTGGGATGGTTCACCTAGGGTGAAAGCACTCTTGCACTGGCCCTACATACAAGTGCTTCTTTCTTGACCATAGTGAACCAATGGTTCCCAGTCATCCCCATATCATAATCATTTTTACCTCTACAGTGGTCTTCTCCTGTTCAGAAACAGCCTCTGGTTCCATCTCTACCACCTTTCCCTTCTCTTCCTTCTTCTCCAGTCTAGTCATCCAGCTGTAAGCAGCTTTCCTTGCCTAAAAATGACAAGAGAGGTCAGCTACTGGAAACAATTAAAAGAAACACAAAATATTCCAGAGGAAGCTGGACAGGAAACATTGCCATGAGCCTATAATGCTAGTTCTGAACTTGATTAGTGGTTCTTGGACAGCACATAAAGTAAGTTTTTCTAACAGAGGTTACAAGGAAAAATACATTAAAGGGGAATTTTCACCTCAGAAACATTTTTTTATCAGATGTTTAAACAGGTAATCAGTATTAGGAAACGTGCTTCTTGTTTTTTATTTTTACATACTTTGTAAGATCTTTGATGTCCAAGCCGTGCACTTCCGCATTCTGTGGCACTGTGTATGTTCGGCACAGCTCTCAGGACTTCCCATCACTATTTCATTCTCCTCCCACCTCCCTCCCAGCTGCCCCACGGAGTGCGCTCACGCTTCCCTTCAGTGTGCTGTGAACGTTACCGCAAGCTACGATTAGCATTATACTGAGGTTGCAACATCTGTATAATGCTTACCGGAGCTTGCTGTAAAGTGACAGAAAGTGACAAATGCAAGTGCTGCCACCTAGTGATATTCTGTTAAACTGCAACAAGAAAAAAAAAAAAAAAAAAAACATTGCAAAGAACAAAGGACAAACCAGGGAGAGCCCCTGTGCAAATTAACAGAATTCAAATGTAGACCTCCACCAAAAACATCCTGAGTGCCAACTCATAAAATTCGTTGCTGATTCTTGGCCTATACCAAAACCAGCTCTTCAAACATCTGGGAGAGATAACTGTACCCAGTTACAGTGTATTTCACGATATATTCTTGGCTGCTAACCCTTTAAGCTCACTCTCCCAAATGGCAAAGACATATGTAGCAAAAGTATTTGGTGTATGAGATATATAGTATCTTATTTTAATAAATGTTATATATATTTTTTGAAGAGACGATTCAGTTTTTTTATTGTCTTTACTGATCCTGGTTCCTGCACTACCAATCCAGATTACGGAGAGGACTCCCATCGGGGAGAAAAGAGACCTGAATGGAGACAGGTATAGTGATCTCATTAAGCCTTGTGGTCAGTTCTGTTGAGAACACTAGACTGACAAAGTCTGAATGTGAGTAGGAATACTCTATTTTACAGTTTTTAACTGTTGTTAAACATCATCACACTATTGGGCACATCCTCTTTTCTTTCATTTGCTACATAAAAAAATACATGGCAGTGGTAATTTAGCCTTTGTTAAAGAGGTCCAAAATGCTGGAGACCTCTCTGACATCCATAGAGTGAAACACTCCAACATTACTGTTTTGAGCATATTTCAACAACTATCTAAAATCTCTAAAAAGTCTTAAAAATGGTTAGAGACCTGAATTCCTTTCCAGGTGACAAATGCTATCTCTGGATTTATCTCACAGAGTCCTGATGTCCACCACATGTGGAAATTAGGAGATAAAAACCAATGATAAAGCTATCACCTGCAATGTAATCCAGCCTGCAGGGGTAATATGTATAAAGACAGATCCCAGCAATGTTGGGGCAATCCAACTGCATCATAGGGGACAAATACAAATGCTTGTTGATTTCTATATGGTTTTTGACTGCTTGAATGCTAAAGAGGTCTCTAATGCTTTGCAAAGAGACCTCTTTAGTAGTGAAGCAGTTAAAAGCCCCATTTTAAATCAATGAGAATTTTTTATTTGCTCTTTATGGTGCAAATGGTTTACCCTGGAATTGTTTAACATTACTTTACATATATTCCCCATAGTATCAGTAGTAACACACATAAGAATACTCACATTGGTCAGCTTCTCAGGCCGGGCAGAGATGTGCAGCTCTTCAAACACTGCTGTTACCTCTTTGATGAAATCTTCCTCTCCTGTGGTTAGATGTAGATTATAAAAAAGGCAAGGTCCAATACAAAGTTACAATGGTTAAAACGTATTAAGGGTTGAATAATCTTAGAGAACTTTAAGGGATAGTAATACTTCGTTTTATCTTTATTTTATTTTGTAGGCATTAAAAAACATGAAGAACGATATAAGTCTTATCTCTCAAACCTTTATCTCTCAAACCTTTATGGTTTGAGAGATATTCACAAGCAAAGTTTCTCCTCCCGCCCCTTTTACCTAGTGTAAGCCATCTCTTCTCAGATGTGGAATGCAGTCCATAGACCAGACAGATAACAGCAGGGGTCAATCTTCTTCCTTTGAGAACAATGAAGGCCCTGCCCCCCTTGACAAGTTTTTCAGGTTTTTCTCTTATCTTAATTGAAGATTGTCCCTCTCTGCAGTCTACCTGGGCACCTCCCTTCTGCTCTGGCTGAGCAGTGTTACATCAGTAAAAGGGGAGGGAGGGGGATACACTTTGTCATTGAATTACTCTTGAACTACAACTCTGACCAAATTGAAATAACACTCTCCAAAGTCCATATACTATGATGATTAATTAGAGCTGCTTTTATGATGAAACATTACTATCCCTTTAAATCAGCATTAGGCAGCATATGCATTGAGTATTCAAAGTCATTATTCACTCACTGATCCACAATCCCCTCTGACTCATGTCTCCTGCATACCATGAAGCTGATTGCAGAAATCCATTGAACATACTGCTACATTAATTAAAGTGGACCTCTAACCTTATAAAGGAAAGCAAAACTTAATATGTAAAAAAAATATGTTGTAGGGTTTACCCCCTTGAGTAAAAGGATGGTACTCCCACTACTGAAAGGTGTTTTATTCACAAGTTATTCCAGCTCAAATTAGATTTTTTTAGATACAGTATCTCAGCGGCCTGAAATTGTACAGTGGTGCTGTTGCTACACCATCCTACAGAGAGGTATATTCAACTGACCAGAGCTGTTCAGAGGATGGTGTAGAAACAGCACCACTGTACAACTTCAGGCCACTGTGGTACTGCACCTTAAAGTCAAGTTTGAGCTGTAATAACTTTCGGATAATACACCATTCAGCAGTGGAAGTACCCTTGTTTTACTCAGTGGGATAAACCTTACTTAATATGTAAAAAAATATATATATATATGTTGTATTACTATCCCCTTTAACCCTTTGCGTTGAAGAGGGGGAAAGCAACGCATTGCTCTGCAATGCATTGCATACCCCTCTGGCACTCAAAAGATTAAACCAAGGTTAGTTTATTTTACAGAATTAAAATCTGCCTATATGTTTCACTAGTCGTTTTTTGAGAAATTCTATTTTGTTGGTACAGTGTGGTACAATAAGCTATGTACTTGCCGCTCACTTTGTGATTATAAACACCCCCAGTTTGTAAACTCTGTCTAGGCTTAATAATACTGTAGGGTCCGTGATACTAACCTGGCACACATGAAGTTAAATCAGCATAAACTGCAATCAACAAACAAAGGTAAATATCTCTAAGCCTACTTATTTTATATATACTGATGACATCCGACCATTATCCTTCCTACATTATAGATGTACACTTTTCTGTGCTGGAACATTATTACTACTACACTCTGTACTATGAATTAATCTAGACAGAGCCTGCAACATGGGGTCATTTCGAATAGCACAGACAATAAGAGTTTGGCTTCAAGCAGGAATAATTAGCATACTTTACATGTAATCAGCATAAATGCAACACTCTGCCATCAAAATATGCATTTTTGTCAAAAATATGTGATAGATACGGGCTAATACGACATATAAACAGCATTCAATTCACTGTAAAATAAGGTATACATGTCTTAAGTTGACAGATCCACTTGAACAAGAATTTGCATTGGCTCACTATTGTGTAGCTGGTTGGCCCCAGACCTGCTCCACCTTTGACATGGTGCATATGGCTCTACATTGGTTCTATCTGTAAGAGATCTCTGTCACACACGTAGAATGGGAGAAGAACTTACCCTTCTCTGCCTCTTCTTCATCATCAAACTCTTCCAAGGAGAATGTTTCTTTCAGGGGCTCCAACTCCAACTTCAATGCTGCAAGTTCCTCCCCCGACATCGCACCAAGGATGGTCTTCACCTGAGGTTATAATGAAAAAGCGTGCAATGAGACAGACTCATGGGGGCATATGTATCATATGTTGCTAAAATCACTGGATTTGTTCCTTAAAGATTCTTTATTCGTTAAAATGATAGTAATGTTTCACAAAAAAGCAGCTCCGATTAATCTTCATAGTATTTGGGCAATGAAGTGTTATTTCAGTACTGTCAGAGTTGTAGTTCAAGAGTAAATGAATGATAAAGTATACCTCTCCCGCCGCTTTTACCTAGTGTAAGCCACCTCCCTTCAGATGTGGAATCTGGTCCTAGGACCAGACAGCTCACAGCAAGGAACTGTGAGCATAAGGAAAACACTGCCCCCCTTGACAGATTTTCCTTATGCTCACTGAAGATTGTCCATCTGTGCGATCCATCCGGACAGTCTTGCTGCTCTGAGGTGAGCAGTGTTACATCAGTAAAAGGGGGGGGGAATACTTTATCATTCAATTACTCTTGAACAACAACTCTGACAGTATTGAAATAACACTCTCCAAGGCCCAAATACTATGAAGATTAATTGGAGCTGCTTTGTGTGAAATATTACTAGCCCTTTAATGCAACAAGTCCAAATGTGTTAATGTTGGAAAAGACCAAAGATAACTATATGCCATTAAGCTTCAAAAGCATCCTTGTTTTCAAACTTTCACTGCTATTATCTTTGATAACTAGGAACCAATGCTCACAATTTGTCTTTACAACAGGTTGGTATGTATTACCAGTGATGACGTGCACCACCCAGTGGAAGCAAAAGGTAAACATTTAACAAAAGGTAGACCTTTACGAAAGGAATATATTGAGGTGGGTTACCAAGAAGAATTGGAACCAGTTTCACCACAGGGAACAAATAAAAAAATCCAATTACATATAAATTGGCATATTATCCCTTTGAATGTTAGAGAGGTCTCCAATGCATTGTGACCTCTATGGCATTCAAGGTATTAAACCCCCAATTCTATAGCCAACTAACTGCACCACAGGAAACAAGCAGAAATTAACAAGAATTTATTTTTTAACTACTTAAATGCTAGAGGCCTCCAATGCATTGCAAAGCAATGAATCAGACACTTCTCTTCTATTATTCATGGTTCTAAAAGCACTAATGAAATCAATGGAAATGGGAGTTTTGGGAATTTGTATTTGCTCACTACGTGCCACTGGTTCACTTCAGACCTGCACCATGTTTTCTTAATACATTAGCCCCACTCTGTAACGATGCCTAGTAACCGGTGTTGAAAAAATACAAAAGTCCATATAAGATTCAACCTTGTAAAATCATAAAACCTTGTACACTATATCCTGGTTTGCTAAAGAAAAGAAAAAGAGTCTTTGTCCAAGTCTTGACTGAATATTTCTGTTTTATCTACCACAAATACCTCTAACTGTTCACAATACATATTTCTACAGCTTTTACAGTAAATAACCTTTTCCTTTGCAGAATGTGAAATCTCCTTTCCTGTAATAACCATGGATGATCTTGTAAACTGTACAGCCCTGCCAATGAAAAGGTCCCCAGAGAGTTCTCTGTATTATCCTTGCATATAATTGTAATTGGCAAATCATATAGCCTCACTGGTGTATAATTTCTAATATTTAAAATAAAAAAATGGAACAATGGCCAGAAAATAATAATGACACCAATTTATTTTTATCCTGTGCCTCAAAACATTTTATGTATTATGGCAGGATTTTCAAGTCTTAATATATGGGACAGACAAAGACGTCAAAAACACACCCATGCTACATGGAATGTCCTGAGCCAAAATTAGCTAACAGGTCTGTCTGTTGGGTTTTTAATATATATGTTTGCGTAGTTAAAGAGTCAACAGCAAATACAGTCATCAAGTTCAACCTTTTAATTAAAAGCCTATATAATATAATCTGCTAAAACGTAGTCCAAGTCATTCTTGAATATCTCTGTTGTGTCTACTAACAATACATTTCTAGGGATTCCAACTTTTTACTGCCCTTACAGAGTATTATGTTGGTCCCCTTAACATAGAATGGTGTCCTTTGATCGCTTTAACCCTTTCACAATCTGTTTGAGAACTCTCTAGCAACCAAGGTAGCAAAGTAGAAACAACACCTTTTAATAATAATGCCCTATTAACCTTCCTATGGCCACAAAATCATAATAGCCCCTATGCATTTTGCTCAAGAGAACATCTTCACATCAGACCTGGATAACACATCAATAGAGGCATACATGACAGCTGCTGGCAGTTCATTCAAACTAAAGCTGTCAGAGCGCATTAACCTATATAATCCTTTTAGTACCAGAGGTGTGAGTAATGCAATGAGATAACACTGGTCTTTACAAAGATAATATTACCATGTGGAAAGGGCAGAGATTGTGTTCTGTGGTCCTGATAGAAACTATCATGTCTACCTCTAAATCCAGGACTAATTGAAGATGTCATCTCCTGAACAAAGGTTCAAGGACAAAATCCATAGAGGCCATTAGTATTTTTTGACCATAATACATTATAAGGAGGGATTATTATTATTATTAGGTGGAGTTAAATCCCCTTTAAAGTGGATCTTTCACCTTGAATTCTAGTTTGCATGTCTATTTATCATGTTAGGTAAAAGGCCAGCAGATGAAGTTTATGAACTTTTCAAACCTGCACTCTTATAAATAAATGTATCAATATGTCCTAAACCAGTGAGTCAATTGATGGACCTACAATGTTGAGGACTAGAACATGAATCACCCCCAACTAGCCATTGTAGTTCCCAACAGACGCAGGTTCACAAATTGACTAACCCGGTCCTAAACTATGTGTCTGCTGGTCTCTTAGCAGATATAACACATAGCTAATGGGTGTCCAGCATGTGGCCTGACACCAGGGTGAGGCCCGTCTGAGTTTTCATAAATTAACTAGCACACATGAACTATTAGGCCTCCTACAGTTAAAGAATGGATGTTTGTTAACGGGGCACTTTCAACCCAACAAGATTGAGTCTGTAGCCGTAGCTCTTTGTAGTGTCTAATGCCCCGTGGTGTTTTTTTTTGTTTAAAAAACGATCTTATGTGTATAAAATAGAAATAAAAATAGTACCTCCTAATGTCACTATTGGTACACTATGTACCACGCATGTCATAAGCTGTACCTTAAGGTATATTAGTCACTCCCATGGTGCTTGTTCATCACCTTTCCGTCCAGCCCTTGTGTACCACGTGACCAGGGGAGCTCCAAGCCTTCAGCTCGTTCAGGTCTAGTTGGTATATGAGCTTGTGCATGTAACGTGCGCGAATTGTACAAATAAGCAGCCTGCTTTCCATTTACAAATATTGCTTCTTGAAAGCGGACTGATCCTATACTTTCTTGCAAGTTTGCCTGTGAGGAGCAAAGCGTCACTGTTCATTTACATGCGCGCCTTACACGCGTGCATGCCAATGAAAAAAAAAAAAAAAGGGAGGACTATGGGCCGTTTCTACGAGAGTGATTGACAGGGACAGGGAGAAGTGACACATGAGCAGTACACCATCTTTGGCAAGGTGGCCATGCTCTACCTTAACGGCAGCTTCAACAAAAGGTACATTTCACTTGCACACATAGACTTCAATAACGTTTTACATATGTTTTAAGCATCACATAGAGGATATCTATCAACCAAAAGTAACTTACTGGAGCATGATAGTTCCACTTTAAATATCAGTTTTGATATGTACTATCAATAAATAATTAAATCAATGTTTTTGAATAGCTGACAGGCTATAGTTCACCATAGTTATCCATATAAAAATAATGAGGCCCTCACAGTTATGGTTTTCTGATTATGTGGCCTATGACTGAAAAAAACTTGGATGCCCCAGACATTGGCAGTTCTGAATAAAGGGATAGTAATATTTCAAAATAAAAGCAGCTCCAATTAATCTTCATAGTATTTGGGTCATGGAGAGTGTTATTTCAATACTGTCAGAGTTGTAGTTCAAGAGTAATTGAATGATAAAGTATCACCCTCCCGTCCCTTTTACTGATGTAATACTGCTCACCATAGAACAGAAAGGTGGTGTCCAGATGGCTTGCAGAGAGGGACAATTTTAAATTAGCATAAGGGAAAATCCTGCCAAGGGGGGCAGGGTTTTCATTGTTTTCACAGTAAGAAGATAGTCCCATGCTGTGATCTGTCTGGTCTTAAGACCAGATTCCACATATGAGGGGAGGTGGCTTACAATAGGTAAAAGGGGCGGGAGGGGGATACTTTATCATTCTATTACTTTTGAACTACAACTCAGATAGTATTGGAATAACACTCTCCATGGCCCAAATACTATGAAGAGTAATTGGAACTGCTTTTATTTTGAACCATTACTATCCCTTTAAAATTTTCAAATGCACAACCTAAATCCAGAGTAACAAGCCAACTATAAACACATGCAATTTTTCCTTGGATATAGTGGGGTTGGTGAGTGAAGATAGAATATAATGTGCAGTGAATTGTTGATTACTAACCTTAGCCTCACTCTCTTTAGACAGAAGCTCTAAAGCCTCAAGGTGCGACAGACCCTGGTACTCATCAAACAGCAGCCCATAATGCGCTTTCCTCTCCGTCTCTGTAGTAACATTGCTGCTGACTCGCTTCTCCTCTCTTTCTTTCGCTTCTCGTAGAACCTGCAAAGATTCGCACAAAGGGAAGGGGTGTGAAATAATCTCTCAGGAACATATTCTGCTACTACAGAGATGGGCAAAATACAGCATCTGGGCCAATTTTGTCTGTATGTATATATTATAGCAGTTATTAAAATAACAGTTCTGGGTTACTTGGCAAAGGTAGAGGGGGTAATATCACTTAGCACAGCAATGACACAATATTCCACTCTTTCAGAACAGAGATTCAGAATTCATACATTCACTAGGCAACAGTGAAAGTATCAATTCCTAGTCTGACCGGACAACTAGATGTAGCTCAGTCTCACCCAAAACTCACATCACTTCCCTCTCTCTCTCTCGCTCACATCTCACTCTCATTTACCAATAAGGAAGGGTATTACTAGTGGGGCAAGAGATGTGACCCTCAGGCCAAAGTAATTGCCCACCCTTATACTGCCAACTATGGCAGAGCCACATATACCCCCCTTAGAATCGGTGTCGTTAAATGGACCCAGTCATCTAAAAATAAATAAATAAATCCTGATAATTTTGAGAGGGTTTTCAAAATCACCTATTAGTTGTAGTAGCCATTTTTTAATTAGAAAACTAGTTTTGAGCTATTTAGATTTAGAGATTATGTTAGTTAAGGCATACCATGTCAGTACTTCCTATCGTATCCCAACACTACCTGCCTACCGACTCATTGACACTTAACCCTTTCAGTGCTAGGGAAAGCGGGCAATGCACAGTCAAGGTTATGTGAAATGTTTCTAATTCTCGCATTGCTGACTTACAGTTCAGTCAATTATTGCATTAATTATTCAATATAATCTATAGACTATTCCACTAATGAAATAACCAAAACGTGCATCCTAGTGGCCTTTCCAGTATCCAAGGGGTTAAATAAAAGGTATGACATGATATATATAGAAATGTCACCCTTTCCACATTTAGTATTGGGCATGCAAGTACATTTTCATTGACCTGCCAAGTGTAATTAAAGTTGTTGACCTACTTGGGATAATGTAGAGCTCCTGTTCATAAGTCCTTTGGTCTTCTTGAAGCCCGGATCTCCCTCAGCAATCACATCCATTGTCTTTTTGCCAATAAACTCCAGGGCATCTAGTCCTCCAGTAAGAACAGTCTTCCCCTAGCCAAAAAAGAATACAACAGTCAATGTCATCAAGGGGAGATGGGCTCATACTAACACCTGCAATTTCTCAATCACATCCAATATGGGCAGCGGTTTCTAACCTATGATCTGCGCAACAGGCAAGTTTCCCCTATTCTTCCTTTGTGCTCCAGGGCAGATTTCCAATTAGGCAGTGTAGGGGACCCCCCTAGGGCCTCCAGATTTTGAAGACAGCATTTGTTATGCTGGCCACATCCAGCATTCTGTATTTTAAGTTTCACCATTCCAAAGCTCATGCCACTGCAGCATACACTACCGGTCAAAAGTTTTAGAACATCCCCATTTTTCTAGTTTTTATTGAAATTTATATAGTTTAATGTCTCATTGTACTCTGAAAATAAAGCGTAGAACAAATAAATAACTGGACGTTAAAAAGAAATCATGGAATCGTTTTCCTTAACAAAATGTAATCTAAATTTTTGACTCATCAAATAGCCACCTTTTGCAGGTATAACAGCTGGACACCCTTGTGACATTCTTTCCACAACGAAAATCAAATATTGTTCTGAAAGTTCTTCCCAACACTGTTGCAGAAGTTCCCACAAATGTGTTGCACTTGTCGGTTGCTTTGCTTTCACCCTTCAATGACAACTGGAAAAATAGGAGTGTTATAAAACATTTGACCGGTAGTGTATGTGATGGTGGTTTAAAGGGATAGTAATACTTCATTTTATCTTTATTTTATTTTGTAGGCATTAAAAAAACATGAAGAACGATATAAGTCTTATCTCTCAAATCTTTATGGTTTGAGAGATATTCACAAGCAAATTTTCCCCTCCCGCCCCTTTTACCTAGGGTAAGCCATCTCTTCTTAGATGTGGAATCCAGTCCATAGACCAGACAGATAACAGCAGGGGACAATCTTCTTCCTATGAGAACAATGAAAGCCCTGCCCCCCTTGACAAGTTTTTCAGGTTTTTCCCTTATCTTAACTGAAGATTGTCCCTCTCTGCAATCTACCTGGGCACCTTCCTTCTGATCTGGCTGAGCAGTGTTACATCAGTAAAAGGGGCGGGAGGGGGATATTTTGTTATTGAATTACCCTTGAACTACAACTCTGACAGAATTGAAATAACACTCTCCAAAGTCCAAATACTATGATGATTAATTAGAGCTGCTTTTATTATGAAACATTACTATCCCTTTAAGGTGGCTGGTTAATGTAAAAGTTTAATAAATATTGCTGTCATGTTGCGTTTAAGTACTAATTTGACCAGAAGACATACTCTTGTAGTGACCAGATTAAGAACATGAAATCTGTTTGCAGCACAAGCTGACATTTAACTTCTTTAGCACCCAGACAAAACTGCACCCTCTACACCTGTAGTTACACCTGATCTTAAAGGTATTTTTCGTAGCAAGGAAAAGTGGATGAATTAGATTAAGTTTTTGGGTTTACTTCTCCTTTAATTTTGCTTGCTATTATATGCTATAAAAAGATTCAGAGGATGGTGCACAGATTGATGTCAGGTTAGCGCCACAGACAATAAAACGGTCCCCTGTCTGTACTCACTGTACTTTGCACTGCTGTGGAGATACTGGAAAAGAAACCTAGCGCTCCCGTTATTGGGGATGAGCTCCCATCTTCTCCGGCTGCACTGCTGTCTCCAGACTTGGCATCTGTAGCAAAAAAATGAGATTTAAAGGAGAATGAACACTATGTAATAACTCTACACTTACCTTATTATGCCAGAAAATCCTAATGGCACCTATTAATATGAATACCTTCAATCAGTCATGGATGCCATGTCCATGCAGGCAGCCATGACAGTTGCTAGCAAGATAAAAGGAACTCAAACTCTTCTCACTGCACATAGTAATCTAAAAGCCTGATAACTTTAAATATCGCATATCTTCAACTTGCATATATTATCTATTATCTTATTTCTGCCCATTCACACATAATCCTGGAAAATAAATGGGAGACATTAAAAGGCAGGAATCTCTGCTGCTTGAGAACATATTTAAGACTAGATTTTAGGCCTCAGAAAAAAATATAGAGAATGTTGCTTAGCATTAAGCCTTTGAGTGCCAGATGAATACGAAAAGAAGTGCAAACCAATGTGCGGCATATCCTTATTGCATTCAAAGGTTTAAGCAATGGTTATTTAAGTGTATATAAGCCCCAATTCATTTTTAGGTACTGGTGTACATTTAAAGGGATAGTAATGTTTCAACATAAAAGCAGTTCCAATTAATCTTCATATTATTTGGGCCATGAAGAGTGTTATTTCAATACTGTCAGATTTCTAGTTCAAGAGTAATTGAACGATAAAGTATCCCCCTCCCTCCCCTTTTACCTAGTGTAAGCCACCTCCCCTCAGATGTGGAATCCGGTCTTAAAACCAGATAGCTCACAGCAAGGGACAATCTTCTTACTGTGAGAACAATGAAAACCCTGCCCCCTTGACAGGTTTTTCAGGTTTTTTTCCATTATGCTAGTTGAAAATTGGCCCTTTCTGTGACCCTTCTGGACACCACCTTTCTTTTCTGAGGCAAGCAGTGTTATGTCAGTAAAAGGGCAGAAGGGAGATACTTTATCATTCAATAACTCTTGAACTACAACTCTGACAGTATTAAAAGAACACTCTCCATGGCCCAAATACTATGAACATTAATTGGAGCTGCTTTTATTTTGAAACATTACTATACCTTTAAGTAGGCTCATGCACTAGATCTGCTTCAATTCTGAAAAACTGCCAGTAAAAAGAGTGTGAATGCTCGAGTGTGGTAGATACCTAGTGTCACTGACATGTTATTAGATTCCAGCTGTCATCATCCTCAGCCTGCCTGTGCTGTAGTTCAAAAACAGCGAGAAGGACTGCAGTTTGTCTATCCCTGCAGTAGGGCTGAAAGGCTTACAGATGCTTTGCTTCCAAAAACCTTCCTCCTCTGTAACCTCTATCCATAACATGTGTTAAGCAACTACAAATGCAGCATTTGTTCTGCATGCTGTGAGTTATAGTCAAAACATTCCCCGAAGAGCAGTAGCCACTTGATTTTGTGCAAGGAAAGATGGGGGAGATTTATAAAAGTGGTGTTATTAGAAAATAAGAGTTAAAATGGCTTTCAGTTTGTCATAAGTATTTTAATAGGGTGACACACTAAGGGGCTCCCCATCTAAAGTGACCCATCTTAAGTGAAAAGAAGACTTAAGCAGGAATGTTTGATGAAGATGCTGTTGTTCTCATCTCTAATTATCTCCATTTCTCTTCCCCGGGTATATTAACCCTTACCATCACAATATCATCTGTCTCTCTGCGCCCCTTCTAACATCTAAACTCCTGTTTACTGGGTATGATGTTAACCCTTACCATCACAAAATCATCTGTCTCTCTGCACCCCTGCTAACATCTAAACTCCCGTTTACTGGGTATGATAGTAACCCTTACCATCCCATATCTGTTTGTCTGCAACTATTGTTATTAATCTCATTTCTGTTTGATCAACCCCCCTTCGCCTTTCATCCCGTGTTCTTACTGAGGTCTGATTTTGGTCATTTCTTTCACATGGGTGTGAAATAACTTGCTTATCAGCTCTGATAGTCATTTGGTCAGCCTTTGATTGTTAATTAAGCTAAATAAGCCTCATGTGTATAAGACTGCTATATAATACCAGAAGTACAGGGTGACAGCCCTATAAGGTGACACACTAAGGGGCTCCCCATGTAAAGTGACCCATCTTAAGTGAAAAGAAGACTTAAGCAGAACTTGAGCAAGACAGAACCGATTCCACTGGAAAAAGAACACCTCCCTAAACAAGGCTACAAAGGATGTGAAGCAAACACCTAAATGGAAGTTCTGCAATTCTACTAAACTTCAAGATTCTCTGTACAACAGCAGCTTGTGGACTCTGTTTACAAAACAAACTCTTCCATCATGAGAAGGTGCACTCGGCCCATTCGGACTGTTTCAACATTATGCCTTCTGCAAACAGTATCTAAATACCTAATATTCCTTCTCTCCATAGCTGCAGTTCTCACTAAAATATCTGGTTCCTTCTACCCTCCACCATCTGCTCCATCCAATGTTTATATCTCTCCTTCACTTCTACCATCCACACTCACCTCTACACACCAACTCCTTAATCTTCTCCGCTCCAGCACTCCTCCACCCCACACAAACCAAAAAACAAATACACACAAAATCACTCATCTCCTGTCTCTCTCTTTTCTTCTGTTAATGACAGCTGGAGATATCTCTCCAAACCCTGGCCCCATCTCCATTCACAAACACTCTACCTCCAGTCAGCATAGGAACAATTCAAATCTAATCACCATTCCCTGCCTTCAACCTCAATTTCTTCCCTTTTCCTGTGCTTTGTGGAATGCTCGCTCCGTTACTAACAAATATAACACTGTGCATGATCTCTTTTTTCTCTCGCTCCCTCAATTTACTTGCTATTACAGAAACTTGTCTCTCTCAATCTGACACTGCTTTAGAGGCAGCAATCTCCTATGGTGGTCTCTCCTTCTCTCACACTCCACGCTCAGCTGGACGTAGGGGAGGTGTGGGTTTGCTGCTCTCTGAACATTGTCATTACAAACCAAATTTTTCCCCCCTCCTCACTCCGCTTCTCCTCTTTTGAACTGCACGCTGTCCGTATCTTTGCTCCAGTCTCTCTACAAGTTGCAGTCATCTATCGCCCACCTACCACTACACCTATAGACTTCCTTTCTGACTCTGAATCATGGCTCTCCTTCTTTCTCTCATCAGACACTCCTTCACTTCTTCTGAGGGACTTCAACTGTCATGTGGACATCTCCTGGGCATCTCGTTTTCTCTCTTTAACATCTGCATTTGGACTAACCCAGTGGACGAATGCTAGTACTCACAAGGATGGTCACTTCCTAGACCTTGTGTTTACAAGAGGCTGTGCACGCTCGGATTTTAATATCTCTCCTCTTCCACTATCAGATCACCATCTTCTAACTTTCAGCACTACTTATACACCTTCCGCAATCCCTGCTTCACGCGTAACCTCAATTCCCTTAATCTCATGGCCCTACAGTCCTCCCTGTCTACTGGACTTTCATTTATTTCCATTAATCCTGAAAATAACAGTCTTGTCAAAACACACAACTCAGTCCTATCCTCCTCTTTGAACATGCATGCGCCTCTGTCTCTCCGATCGGCTCGCAGAACTAACCCACGGCCATGGCTTAATAAAGACACCAGCTTCCTCTGCTCCTGTACCCGTTCAGCTGAACGACTGTGGAGAAAGTCTGGCTCTCTGGCAGACTTTCTCCACTACAGGTTCCTCCTTTCCTGCTTTAAATCTGCTCTGTCCCTCGCAAGGTCACTATTCAATTCTTATCCTGTTTGATCTCTCAGCAGCTTCTAATATTGTTGATCATGCTCTCCTCCTCCGCATTCTTCACTCTTTAGGAATCCGCAACACAGCACTGGACTGGCTCTCCTCTTATCTATCCAACAGGTCCTTCAGTGTCTCCTCTGCCACCTCTTCATCCTCCCCCGTCCAACTCTCTGTTGGGGTTCCTCAAGGTTCTGTTCTAGGACCGCTTCTGTTTTCTCTTTACACAATAACTCATTTGGTCTCAAATATCACCTCTATGCAGATGACACCCACATTTACTTATCTGTACCTCAACTCCCTTCTGATATCCAGGCTAAAGTCACAGATTGCCTCTAGGCTATCTCAGACTGGATGGCTCATAGGCACCTCAAACTCAATATGTCTAAAACTGAGCTGCTCCTCATCCCACCTAGACCTGGCCCTGTAGCGCCCTTCCAGGTGACTGTAAATGGTACTACCATAAATCCAGTATCAGAAGTGTGGTGTCTAGGGGTGATAATTGACAACTCTCTCTCATTTTCCTCTCATATTAATGCCATTACTAAATCCTGTCGCTTTCTTTTGCGTAACATTGCACAAATCCATCCCTTCCTCCGTTCTTCCACAGATAAAATTCTTATACATGCAATCATCCTCTCCCACATGGACTATTGCAACATTCTTCTGTCTGGCATTCCTGTTTCCGATCTCCAGCCACTTCAATCAATACAGAATGCTGCAGCACAAATGACTCTTCTGTCACCTAGGTTTGTCCCTGCCCCACTCCTCCTCAAAACTCTCCAATAGCTGCCTATCAAACTCTGGATATCTTACAAAATCTTACTTCTCTCTTTCAAGACACTTCTCTCCTCTACTCCTTCTTACATTTCTACTCTGATCTCCCGTTATACCCCATCCCGCCACTTACGTTCAGCCAATGACTGTCTTCTCTTAGCTCCTTTTGTCTCTACAGCTCTGTCACGTATCAGACATTTTTCTCTTATTGATCTGTATCGATGGAATGCTCTACCATCCAACCTGCGCCACTGCACCTCTCTGATAACCTTCAAGTCTCACTTGAAAATGCACCTCATGGATAAAATCTCAACATGCAGAAGGCACTGATGTTGTACAATGAATGCTCTTCTAAATTATTTACATTACTGATGTCCTCTATCATCACCAGAACTAGCACTGTATTCAGCACTTGACCCTAAAGTACTCTGTATGTCTCCCATTACCACTTTAGATTGTAAGCTTTCGGGCAGGGACCTCGCACCCAATGTTTCACTCTACAAAGCACCTGTAACCCTGTATTGTTTAAACCCTGAAATTGTAAAGCGCTGCGTACACTTGTGGCGCTATATAAATAAACATTCATTCAAACATTCATTCATTCATTGTCTTAACCCCTTCAGGACCCATGACGTTCGAGTACCGTCACGGTGGTTCTGCACTTAAGGACTAGTGATTATCCTGGTGAATCATGGAATTCATGGGTCCCCATGCAGCTGCACACTGCCGGGGACCCCTAAATCAGAGTCACTATAAAAATATATGTATTGTTCCGTGGTCCTTAACTGCCAGCCGAAGGGGTTATTATAGTTTAGGAATTCTTAACACCATTTAGTAGGCTTTTCTGAAATGGCATAAGGACATTTGTAAATAGTGGAGCAGATTATTTATAAAGAAATATCGCCATCCTATATAACAATTCGCTAAAACGTGTGTAACACCACAGTCATGCGCAGTAGAGACTGCCCGCGCAGCGGCTGATGCAGAGCTGGACGGGCAGTCTCTACTGCGCATGACTGCCCTGCGACCGGCTGGCAGTGGCCCTTATGTAAACTTGAAGGCGAGAGAAAGAGTGAGATCATCACACGCAATATAACCTAGCAGGGTAGCCCTATAACTCATCTCTAAGCTATCCACCGAGTCAAAGTCTGAGTCAGTATTGCTCTGTATGTATGGCAATGTTCACATAATGACTAACTCAGACATTCTATTGCTAGAAATTAAAACAAATGGTCCTCTATGAGGCTTTTCACATGGGTGACTAGGGCCTTATATAACACAACCTGTTGAAGTTTGCTGAAACTTCCCTATGTTCAGTGCAGGACAGTTTCGGAAATGAAGACCTACACTGCAGAACATTCAGATGGAAAGCTAATTCTGCAATGCTTATTTACAAAGTTCCAATCAATCAATGGTCATGCCCATTTGGGTATTAGTTAATAAAGTATGGCTGACGAAGTGTGGACAAGGCCTAAAGGTAGCAGTGTCTTTGCCAATACGATATTTTAGAAATGGGACAGAATCACGCACTATGGCCGATTCACTGTAGCAAACCTCCTGCATCACGGCTGACAAATACAATTTTCATTGATTTTTTGGGGGGCTTTTAACCCACCAAATATTCTCAACGTCTCCCACACACTGTAAATCAATGCATTGGAGACACCTAGCATTTAAGAGTTTAAAATTCCTATTGAAAAATCAATGGAAATATGTGTTTTACATTTCTAGTATTTTTCTCAGATCTGTCTTACAGTATCATCATTCATACACACTGTGCATTTAACATTGATATTAATCTAGGACATTCTGTATACTGCGAGACATAAAAATCAATAGCACAAAACAGATTGCAGCATATTACTAATATTTATTCCCAATGGAAATATTATTCTGTCACGCTAAGTAACTCAATCAACTGTTCAGATCCCAGGATTAATTGGTGAATAATACACAGGTCGACTGGTTCAGAAGACACATTTCTTATAGAAATCTGACAATCCTGAAGAGAGAGGAATGAAAAACGGAGGCGAATGTATTAAGATAAAGTGGTACCATTGGGGGACAAACCAGGTGCACCTTAGGAAATAAAATCCTGGTGATTTCAATGAGGTTACTAACACTTTGGATCCCAGAGAAGTACACAATGCATTATGATACACACCACTCTGACACTCAAAGGATTAACCCACTGAGTGCTAGAGAGGTATTCAACATGTGAAGAAATACACATTCAGCTTTTAAAAAGCCCCATTTAAATCAATGGCAATTTATATTTGGTCCTTGCGGTGTACATGGTTTGCACCATTCTAGGCAACCTTTGGCTCGCCAACCATTAGGGACTACATTGGCTGGTTGGTGATGATGAGAATTATTGTCCCCAACAGCTGCCAAGCCAAAGGTTGCCTACCCCGCCTTAGTACCTCAGCCTCACTGACTTTGACCTCCATTTCTCCTACCTTCTGTAGACTCAGATCGACTTCTGAATGACAGTTCTACAGGACTGGGAACTCCCAGGGATGACTCCGCTTTCTCAATAGCGCTTGAAATCCCATGACCTGGGGGGAAAAAAAAAATCATGGAGTAATCTAATTAATAGTGTTCATAAATTGTGATTCTCTAAAGATGGATTCTAGTTTCTTACTCAAAGCAGAGGAGAACTGACAGACCAGTTCTACTATCTGCCACTTCCTGTCTTAGCCCAACATTACATCCCTTACTCATGGACACTATTCAGAAATGAACTGCCTGCTTCCCCTAGCACTAAATGTGTTAATTTTCAATGAGTGGGGGAAAGTAATGGGATATTAAGACAGTAAGTGCCTTAATTAGCATAATCTATAGTCCAGTGGGTCTCAAACTTTTTTTTTTTGCTAAAGGCATCCCTAACACGTAGTATGGAATTTTCAGGGCATTCATTTCATTTTATGTAATTTGCCAAGGGTGTAATGAAGGTTACAAATACACAACTATAGAGTTATTCTTAGATCTGACAAATAAAATAAACATATTGTGCATAGTCATTTTCATGAATTTACAACTGTAACTCTACAGTCACATTTTTATCAAAGTCTTCTAAATAAAACTGAACACCCTAAGTGGATGTCCATGGCACACCAAAGTGCCACGGCACACTGGTTGAGAAACACCGCTACAGACTCAAATAAGGGGGGAGATTCACTAAGTGGTGATAAAGTGGAGATGACTTCTCCAGCGATATCACTTCTCCAATTCCTATGTTATTCTATGCAGCCTATTCACTACAATCTCAAATATTGAAGAAATATTAGTGCATTGGCTCCACAGAACAACACAGGAACTGGAGAAGTGATATCACTGGAGAAGCTATCTCCACTTTATCACCGCTTAGTGAATCTGCCCCCTAGTCTTCTAAATACAAATTGCTAACACAAAAGAAAAGTAATTTTGAATGCTCTTAAAGGGGAACTCTCACCTCTATTAAAGTTGTTGTTATGTTAATGTTCCCTTTCGACTGAATCTGTAATCCATTTTTTTTTTTTTTTTTTTTTTTTAAATTCAATACTGTTTTGCCAGAGATATTATACCTTGTAAAGAAAAGCCTCAACTGACAGAGAAATCCAGCATGTGAGTCGGAGTGCTCTCATTAGCAAGAAAGTGCTCCGACTCGCATGCTGGATTCCTCCTTCAGAGGAGGAGGTAAATGGAACAACTGGGGAGGGGAAGAGACAAAGATTGACAGGCTGCGGTACAGAGCTGTACAGCAGCCTGTTCTGAACTGATGCCACCAGCTTATCTTTACAAGGTAATATTTCTGGCAATCAGTATTAAATTAACCCTTTGAATGCCAGAGGGGTATGCAACGCATTGCAAAGCGATGCGTTGCGTACCCCTCTGGTACTCAAAGGGTTTAAAAAAAAAAAAAAAAAAAAACACAGACTACAGATTCAGTCAAAAGGGAACATTAACATAAGAACAGAGGTGAGAGGTGATTTTATTTAAAGCTTATAGCAAGGATAGTCCCCGATGACTTAAGCCAAGCAACTGACCATCCCTGCTTCATCTCCTTATGGACCAGAGGTGTGTGCAACACATTGGGAAGCAATGCACTGCACAGCCCTCTAATCCTTAAAGGCATCAAGCTTTTTTGTGTTATTTTTCTTTTTATCTAAACTGTTAGTATCAGTTAAATGCCTGTCTATCACAGATAAACAGTTATTTGTACCAAATGCTCACTGACTGAATACCACAGGGAATGGGTGACTATGATGTCTCCTGGAGACTGACACTCAGAAGGTATACATTTGAAACAAGATAATCCTTCACCAGCTCTGGCCCAGCTCACCATACCCATGGAGTAAGGTCTGATTGCACTGCAACAGGGCTGACTCTAAATTACAATAGAAGTTGGGAATCAAGCTAGATTGCCTCAGTCTGAACTTTATTGTTTTTTTGTTTTTTTTACAGAGATGCAGAAATCAAAGTAAGAGTTAATGCTACATGTCCCAGGGGTGTGAACCATATGACGTTACAATGTGCTGCTCATCCCTCTGGATGATATAAGACAGTTGAAATAAGTCTGGAATTTTCTACCAAGAGCAGCAACTTACCCACAGTAGCAACGGTAGCTGAAGCTGTAGATATTAAGGATTTGCCCCAGTTTCCCCAGTAACCCCATCCGGAGGGAGATTTGGGCTCAGAGATCTGTAATAAATGAGGATGGGAAGAGAAGTGCCACGTCACTCTTTACTAATCAGTACAAGCATATCCCATCGTCACATTCTAACAAGCAAAGGATGAGATTCTGTTTTGATGTCATTTTGGTAAAAGTGTCCTAGGCCAGATTCTGCAGCAACTCAACAATCCTATGTGAGACAAATGAAACCCCCACTGATTTAAAGGAGCAGTAAATGTTTTTAATAAAAATATATATAGTGCTTTTCCTACCCAGTAAAGTGAGATTTCTCTCACTACTGGGAGATTTTTCATTCAAAAGGTATTACAGCTCAAATTAATCTTTTTAAGCAAAAAGTTAACTGGTATCCAAAACACATTATTTTCTTCTAATACACTCTATGGGGAACTGGAGTATGTGACTATGACTCTTCATAATAAGTGAAAGTAACAGCACTATCTGGTGTCCAAAACAGAAAGAAGTTGCAGTTTGATGTTAAAAAAAAAAGAAAAGAAAGAAAACTGAGCTTTACTAACTTTTGAGCAAAACATCTCACAGAAGTAAAATATATAAAAAAAAAATTATATATATACATACACACATACTTATACATAGATACATACAATCCAGATGTTCGTGCACACGCAAAATGGAATAGTCACTTGCCTGGGTGCCTGTCAGTTGTAGATAATGTGTAGTAAACTTGAAGAAATGACAGCACTTGCAGGGCTTGATTGAAGGCCCCAGTGAGGGTCGAAACTTCCTTAATGAAAGAGTATAGATTTTGATCCTCAATCAAGCCCTGTGTGCTGTTTCTTCAAGTTTACTATGTTTATATATATATATATATTTATATATATATATATATATATATATATATATATATTATATAATTATGACACACACACACACACACTAAAATGCTTACTACCCCTTTAAATGGGGCTTTGCAGTTGCTTTGCCCTCTATTGCTTCCCGAATATGTCTGTCAATATTTGCAGTGCTAGTATTGCTATTTTCAAAAGGGAAACAACACCATTCCTGGTCAAGCGCCCTTCATACAGCAGTCTGTCTATTTACTCTTTTTAACTACATCTGAACTTTCCTGTAGTCTGTAGTTGGATGAAAACATTTTACTACCCAGCAAATGTTTCCATAATTCTAAAGGATTATGGGTAGCACATATTTATGGTTCATTTAATTCAGGCTGATTAAGCCTATAGCTTTTATTGTGAAGATATGAGTATTAAACTAATAAACTGGGAAACAATCAGCAACTACATATAGTAAGCAATATATGCAAAAAATGGCTAAATACATATACCCAACTGCTGTATGAAGGATTGATACCCAAATATGTCTTCCAATGAACAGATTTAGAGTTCCTTATTCTACAGGTATACGCCCCTTTAAAATGACACAAAAAGCTGGACTTTTATCATGGATATGAAAAAGTTACTAATAAAATGTTATGGCCTATAATTTTTCGCCAATTCTTGAGTGAATCAATCAAAAGGATTTCCTTATGCATTTATCCATTTGCCAGAACTACATAGCACATTGACTGGAAAGTTTACATGGCAGAAAAACTACAGAGGTTTTGCTGTTTTTACACAATGCAAACACACCATATTGATTTGTGTACTGTGTATTATGTGGCATCCACTTTCTAAATGTATCTGTATATATATTTACAAGGGAGAAAAAAAGTCAGGATATAGTAATTTAAAATTACTAATCTCTCTGGGCTTTGATTTTTCCTGACACAGCACAAAGCCGGACCTTTCCACACATCTGCCACGTAACAAGTTTAATCATTAATCTTATAATGGTATGAGTGATCCCAAAACACTTCTACTTAAACCTTTGAGTTTCAGAGGGGGCACTCAAATGGTTAAAAACTGCTAAATTATTAACAGAATTTTACAGCATATATGACCCAATAGGTGCCTATAGTCTGCACATTATCTTCTACATTTAATATCAATGGGAGGAGTTCATGGAATCATCAACACAGAATCATGCCCAACTCCATAGATATATCCAGTACTAAATAAAGATTAATTTTGGGTAAAACAATCCACACACAACTAAATCACAGCAGGAAGGGTTTTTTCCCCCCATATTACGGTAAGTGTAGGATAATAATTAGGAGGTGGTAGTGTTTCATTACATTTTTATATAGATGGATAGATAGATATAAAGACAAACAGATAAATACCAAGAAACCACGTAATACATTTTACTACAATCCTGGCCCACTCTACTGAGGTTACTTTATTGCAAAGTTTGAAAAGTAAAGTTTAAAATAAATGATCATTTATAGCATCTGTTTTAATCAAGACGTGTGACACACCTTAAAAAGTAACTCCCGAACTACAGACTTCCCTATCTAATAGTAGACGGGTATTTACAGGATCAAGAAGCTATCTCTCGCCTCAAAGATAACTCACGGTCCCTGGTTAGAGACCCAGGCTATGAAGTAATGTATCTCTTTAAAGGGATAGTAATACTTAAAATGTAAAAAAAAATATGTTGTAGGGTTTATCCCCCTGAGTAAAACAAGAGTACTCCCACTGCTGAAAGGTGTTTCATTCAAAAGTTATTAATTTTCAAAGTTGAATTTTTTAGGTGCAATATCACAGTGGCCTGAAATTGTACAGTGGCGCTGTTGCTACACCATCCTATGGAGATTTATGGTCAATTGACCAGAGCTGTCCATAGGATCGTGTAGCAACAGCGCCACTGTACAATTTCAGGCCACTGTGATATTGCACCTAAAAAATTCAACTTTGAAAATTAATAACTTTTGAATTAAACACCTTTCAGCAGTGGGAGTTCCCTTGTTTTACTCAGGGGAATAAACCCTACAAGATATTTTTTTTTACTTTTTAAGTATTACTATCCCTTTAAACATCTTTTCAGCTCCAAAATGTGGTGCGACATGTTGCTTTGTCCAACCCTCTGTCTCACAAAAGTTTAAAAAGGCAGTACCTCCTAGACTGGAAAAAAAATACTACTCTTCTTAATAGACACAACACTGGGGAACTCATCATAAACTCCTAAGCAGCCTTACAAATCGTATTTTTATTTATTAATTTTAGTTTCACAGTTTTCTGTAACCATCTTCATTCTGTCATATTCTTCCTTTAAACTCCCATTAACAATCAGAAAAGCTAACCCCAATGAAGAAGGAAATGTGGAGAGAGATTATGAGCCAAGAGGGGTGGTTGAGGTTTTAGCAGCGGACATCAGAAAAGAAGAAATTGAAAGCAAAGACCAACTGTTGCCCTATCAAAACAAGAAGTTAGTATATTATCCTTGTTTGTTTTATATTCCACATGAAAAATATATTTTATTTAAACCCCTGTAACATGCAATTGTGCTTGGCTCGATTTTGTCCGACGAGGCACTGACCCCTTTAAAGCACAAAGTATTTACCATGCAAAAACAGGTTATGTTATGAGCAGGTGAGGTGACCTGAATAACGCAAAGCCTAACAGGTGACATCAATAAGGTAAAACTAGCTCCACCTTGTTTTAGTGTTTATTACTACCCAACCCTCTCTATGCTGGGACTGACTGCAATGCACTACAGCACAACAGAGAGCTACACTCTCTAATCCCCATATCATTCTACAGAGGCTCTTTATTAACCCAGTGTGTCTCTTTAATTAGGGTCTTGTATTAAAGTGGAGCTGTCACCATAATAGAAGTTTAGTTTAGTTTGTTTTTCTTTAAAGAGAGAATTAAATATGTTTATATGTTGTTCTAGACATTTTTTCACTAAAATAAATAATTTTTTGGCACAATACAGCACTTTATGTTAATTCCATGAAAGTATTACAATTAGTTCTGTTCAATTTGAAAACTATCACTCTATGTGGTATTAGAAATGCTCTCAGTCTATGCACTCTGTCTAGTCATTTAATACCTTAACGTCCGGCGGTCCTGGGACGTTTCCGTCCCATAAGGACCGCATTGAACCACGTGGACGCGCCGGTACACGTGACCTGTTGCGTGTATCGGCGCGTCACTATGGGGCCTGATAGAGATCGCTCCGATCTTGGAGCGGTCTATTTCATGCCCTATTTTTACCTACAGTGCTCCCGGTAGAGCGCTGTAAGTAAAAAGTATGTGACGTACTATGACCGTCATCGGTCCTTGAGTATTTCAAGGACCATGACGGTCATAGTACGGCACATGTCGTTAAAGGGATAGTAATACTTCGTTTTAACTTTATTTTATTTTGTAGGCATTAAAAAAACATGAAGAATGATATAAGTCTTATCTCTCAAACCTTTATGGTTTATGAGATATTCACAAACAAAGTATCCATTCCCTGTTCAACCAGATCAGAAGGGAGATGCCCAGGTAGACTGCAGAGAGGGACAATCTTCAATTAAGATAATGGAAAAAGCTGAAAAACTTGTCAAGGGGGGAAGGGCTTTCATTGTTTTCATACAAAGAAAATTGTCCCCTTCTGTTATCTGTCCTGTCATACAACCAGACTCACATTTGAGAAGAGATGGCTTACACTAGGAAAAAGGGGCGGGGAGGGGAACTTTGCTTGTGAATATCTCATAAACCATAAAGGTTTGAGAGATAAGACTTATATCATTCTTCATGTTTTTTTAATGCCTACAAAATAAAATAAAGTTAAAACGAAGTATTACTATCCCTTTAAGGGGTTAAACACAGTGTGGTAGTATGTATTAAAAATATATTATTCTTGATGTATTCTTAAAGGGATAGTAATGTCTTCATACAACAAGATGTAATATTGTATCTATTACAAAAATAAACTAAATGATCCCAGTCCCATCTCTCAAACCTTTATGGTTTGAGAGATATGCAATGCTAAGGTCCCCCCTCCCTCCCCTTTCCCTGATATCAGCTGTAGAGCTGACAGCAGGAGCTTTGTGTTGGCTGACTCAAGGTGGCTCTTCAGCAGAGCCAAAATAGCGCAATGTAAAACATAATACCTCATTGGAATGGTCTACAGAGAGTGCCTGGTTTGCAAGCACACTTTGTAGACCGTTCCAATTTATTTATTTTTTACATTGCACTATTTCAGCTCTGCTGAAGAGCCGCCTGATGGTCCCGGGACAAGGATCTCTATCTGTCATCTTACAGCCGACGTCCGTAAAAGGAGAAGGAGGGGAGGATTTTAGCATTGTATATTTCTCATACCATAAAGGTTTGAGAGATGGGACTGGGATCATTTCATTTATTTTTGTAATACCTACAATTAGGGCTGCAACTAATGATTATTTTCATAATCGATTAGTTGGCCAATTAATTTTTCGATGAATCGGATAAAAATAGAAAAAAAATTAAGTAACATTTTTCCCCCTTATATTTAAAATAAAATCCACATTCAAACTGGGATACGGAGAGATATGTAGATTTGGATACAATGTATACTTGGTCACCTTATCTCCTCTGATTTACGCTTATTATTATTATTATGGTTTGGCAACCTGTTGTGGGTTTCGTTTCATTTCAGTATTATTCACCTGCCAAGACAGGTTTGATTGTACATATTATTTACTGTGCAGAGAAGATGATGCTATACAGTATATTATTTACTGTGCAGAGAAGATGATGCTATACAGTATACAGTATATTATTTACTGTGCAGAGAAGATGATGTTATACAGTATACAGTAGCATTCCTGAGTACTGTTTTTATGGCATCCTCTCTTTTGATATGTTTGTACCAATAAAATAAAAGAATGATGAGTGTATAAATAGTGATATCTAACGTGTACAGAAAGGCAGAAGGAGAAGTCCTGCTGGGCTTATGGGTGTATAAGTAGTAATATCTCAGATCTGTATAACGTTAGAGGTTCCTGGAGAACTAGTCACCTCTGGATTAAGGTGAACACTGACATAACCCCAAGGAGATACTTTGTTCGGAATGTAAAGGGTTAATAAGTTAAAGTTCTCAAGGTGCGCTCCTGTCCACAGCCCCCCAGGATGGACATTAAAGGAAGGATTAGGGCAGGAGACGGTTCAGAGGGGACCAGCTGGTGAATAAGAACCCTGAGGGGCAGATAGCCAGGCCGCTGTACTGAAGAGGGGTAAGATAAAATCACTTACCCCAAACACCCTCTCGTTACTATGGAGACTTCACTAACAGACCTATTTCCGACACAGAACCATGATTCCCTCAGTGAGCTGCTCGCTGCGTATCAATCCCTGGAAGTGCCTAAGAGATGAACGTGTTGATTGGCTGAGCCGGCCACAACTAGAAAGGTGACAACTTCCCTTCCCCAAGACAGGCGCCATGTTACTGCAGTCTCAGCGTATGTTAACGCGTTGTGGGTGTTAAAACAGTCTGCGGCTGCAACTA
Source organism: Rhinophrynus dorsalis (assembly GCA_037306005.1). NCBI lineage: Eukaryota > Metazoa > Chordata > Amphibia > Anura > Rhinophrynidae > Rhinophrynus > Rhinophrynus dorsalis. The sequence goes on along the minus strand of CM074721.1, from coordinate 88,586,226 downwards.
ATCGATTATGAGAATCACTGACAACGATTCTCATAATAGATTTCTATCGATAATATCGATTAGTTGTTGCAGCCCTAGCTACAATGTTTCATTTTGTTATATAAAGACATTACTAACACTTTAAAAGCGGTTGCTAAAATGTGCAACAACAATCCATATTTATAAAAGAAGTAAAGTGAAGTGTATAAGTATGTCTGAGAAAATGTGCTAATGTGGATTTTTTTCCTGCACACACCTAGCTTACCTACTATCAATATTTACTTCCATTATAAGAACAGGTTTTACCTGGCATTAAAATGTAATCACTAAAACAGGGGAAGCTAACCCTGGTCCTCAAGAGCAACCAACAGTGCATGTTTTTAGGATATCTCTGAATCAGTGCAGGTGGATTCACTAAATTGATTCATCTGTGTTTAAAAGGATAGTAATGGCAGAATAACATTGCAGCTCCGATTGATCCTCATATAAATGACAATCATGTAGTGCTGTATTTCAATAGTTTATGTTTTGTAGTTCAAAAGTAAATAAATTCTAAAGGCTCCCCCTCCCATCCTTTATACCTACCCTTAGCCGCCTCCCCTCAGATGAGGAATCCATCTGTGGGAACGGACAGTGCGCAACAAGGGACAGTCTTCATCCACTGGGTATAAGGAAAACTCTGCCCCCCTTGACGAAGGAGGGCAGGATTTTCCTTACGCTCAATGAAAATTCTCCCTCCCTGCACTCCATCTGGCCAGCTCAGAGAGGCAGCATGACGTAAGTAAAAGGGGAGTGAGGGAGAATCATTTGGAATTTATTTACTCAAGAACTGCAAAACAAACTACTGAAATACAGTGCTATATGATACTTGTTATATGAGGATCAATTTGAGCTGCATTTTTACTCTGCCATTACTAGCCCTTTAAGCAGCGATATCTCAAACACATGCACTATTGGTCGCTGAAGAACCACGGTTGGCTACCCATACACTAAAAGTACCTTTACTTTTGTTACAATTTGCTAATTTCTTTATACATATGCTGTGACAATTCTAATTTGGGCCTCTGCCCTTTCTACTCCACTTTTCTCAGTAGTCAACAGATTGGCTTTAGTACTTCACAAAAATGTTGATAAAAGCCTAGATTTGTATCCTTATGGCGTTTTTTTAACAATGTTGCAGACACTTTCGGTGCTGGGCTAACAAACTAACTTACAAAAGATACCACACCGTTCTAACAACAACGGTTCATTTCACAAACAATATTTCAAATTGCAAAACATATGTCCAGTACAACATATATGCAGTTTTTAACTCACTGTAAAACAAACAAAACTTCTCCTAAAAGTGACAGTCCCTGCTCACATTACTCAGGAACATCCATCAACTTCAGCTTTTTGCCATATGTTGATCCAGAGGAAGTAAAAAAAAAAAAAAACAAAGTTGTTTATTTCCAATTAATCCCCAACTGGGTAAAAATAGAATTAATTCCCGACTCTCTGCATTTGAAGATCACCCTTTTTCAACATGCGGTCTGCATTGAAAACAACAGTCAGGGCCGGCGCTGCCATTAAGGCAGAACAGGCAGCTGCCTTAGGGCGCCGCAATGGAGGGGCGCTGAAAAGAGGTAAGTTGTTTTTTTTTTTTTTTATTTATTACATATATATCTGCCTGGGTCTCTCTGCGGTGTGTTACAAAGACGCCGCGAGGGAGTGCTTGGTAGTGTAAATCAGCGCTCCCTCGCAGCGTCTATGTTACACAACGCAGAGAGACCCAGGCTCTGGGTCTGAGAGCAGCGCGCGGGAGCCTCAGCTCTGTGCCGAAGGAGGCACAGAGCTTTAAGCTGTGGCACGCCGCTAGACCACCAGGGACTCAAGGTAGGGGGATGAAGGGGCATTGTGGACGGGGAATTGTGGAGATAAAGGAAGCATTGTGAAGGGGAATTGTGGAGATGAAGGGGTGATGTGGAGTTAAGGGGGCATTGTGGAAGGGTCAATGTGGAGATGAAGGGGCAATGTGGAGGGGGCATTGTGGAGATGAAGGGGGCATTGTGGAGATGAAGGGGCAATGTGGAGGGGGCATTGTGGAGATGAAGGGGCATTGTGGAAGGGGCATTGTGGAGATGAAGGGGCATTGTGGAAGGGGCATTGTGGAGATGAAGGGGCAATGTGGAGATGAAGGGAGCATTGTGGAAGGGGCATTGTGGAGATGAAGGGAGCATTGTGGAAGGGGCATTGTGGAGATGAAGGGGCAACGTGGAGATGAAGGGAGCATTGTGGAAGGGGCATTGTGGAGATGAAGGGGCAATGTGGAGATGAAGGGGGCATTGTGGAAGGGGTATTGTGGAGATAAGGGGGCATTGTGGAATAGGCACTGTGGAGATGAAGGGGAAATGTGGAGCTAAGGGGGCATTGTGGAAAGGGCAATGTGGAGATAATGGGGCAATGTGGAAGGGACATTGTGGAGATGAAGGGGCAATGCGGAGATAAGGGGGTATTGTGGAAGGGGCAATGTGGAAATGAAGGGGTAATGTGGAGATAAGGGGGCATTGTGGAAGGGGCATTGTGGAGATAAGGGGGCATTGTGGAATGGGCATTGTGGAGATGAAGGGGCAATGTGGAGATAAGGGGGCATTGTGGAAAGGGCAATGTGGAAGGGACATTGTGGAGATGAAGGGGCAATGCGGAGATAAGGGTGTATTGTGGAAGGGGCAATGTGGAGATGAAGGGGCATTGTGGAGATGAAGGGAGCATTGTGGAAGGGGCAATTTGGAGGTGGGGAGAGTGTGGAGGTGAATATGTGGGCAGGGCAGGGGATTCTGGCAAGGTCGGGGGGGGTCATGGGATTGTGTCCGTGTCGGGGGGGGGTCATCAAAATGCACCTTCGCCTGTGTATAAAAAAATCCTTGCACCGGCCCTGACAACGGTCATATCCCTCAATGTAACAAAACAATCTTTAAACCCAGCATCCTGAGGTAAACAAGAGGTGTTATTAGGAATTGGTGGCCAAAACTATACTCAATATTCTAGATAAGGCCTCAGCAATTATTTATATAGAGGTAGAATTATATTCTCATCCTGTGTATCTATACCTCTTTTTATACATGATAGTACCCTACTGGCTCTTGGGACAGCTGAGTGACACTGCATGCTGTTTAACCCCTTAACGGCCGGCGGTGCGTCGCGTTGTAGTCACTTAAGGACCACGGAGCATTTTTTTTTTTTTTTACATTTCCGGTTCTGGGCTCCCCAAACGGCGTGCAGCCGCAGGGGGAGCCTGGAATTCCATGACGGTCATAGTACGTCATGGGTCGTTAACGCGTATCAACCCATGACGTAGTATGGCCGTCAAGGGTCGTTAAGGGGTTAAGTCTATTATTGATCAGTACTCCTAAACCTCTCTAACAAAGATTCCCCAACTATTAACTATCAAAATAGACAGATAAAGAAATACAGCTGTCTAGCTATAGAGTACAACAGAGTTCCAGCTGAAAAAAAAAGTATATAGATGTCATATCCTCAATCTAAGTATTTGCAGGGATTGCCAAATTCCCTTCCCTCCTACTCCCTGCCTCTTAATCCCTGCTCATTCTTAGCAATTTGCCCATTCTATGTGCTTGTTCCATTGCTTACTGGAGAGATATCAAGTGTACCAGTGATCCTGACCTTCTGCTTGTTTCTGTGACATTGCTTCCCCTTTCTGATTTCACACCACACCTTTGTCTTGGCTTCCCTTCATGACTCTGTCCCTTTCTAATGATTGGGCACATCCTTGTACAGATGCTTTGACCTTTGCTCATCCGGACTGTGCGACTGCCTGTCATCTCGTACCCTTCTGGCCTGATCCTTATTGATCTCCTTTTTAGTAACCTTTCTCCGTTTTCTCTTATTTTCTTATCTCAGCTTCTGCGGTATTCCACTGTGGCCTACCTTATTATTCATGGCTACTATTTCTGGCCATTCTCTCTTCCTCACTGCCTTGTCTTACCTCTGCTACTCTCAGTTTCCTGTCAGGTATGCATCCATAGTACTTTCTCTCGGTCCACATCCCCAGTCTTCTCTCAGTCCACCTCCCTGCTCTCTGTTCCTTCTCAGGTCTCTCTCAGGTTCACCTGTTATACTCCGACTCCACCTGCCTCACTTTTGACACCACACTCTTGGTCTCCTTGTATATCTACCTTATCTACCTCTCTCTTTCTGCAGACTCACTGTCTGAACTTCTTCTCTAGTCTCCCGCCTCAGTCTGTTCTCTGGTTTTACTCCTCTCTCCCCTTCTATTGTTTTTCCTAGTTCTCACACTGGTCTGCATCTTAAAGTGGTACCTTCCTCTTTGTTTCCTCTTCTTTTTTTCTCTCTCTTCCCTTCTTCTCTCCTTTTTTCTCCATGTCTACAGGGGAGAAGATTAGGGTATTCTTCAGACCCTGCTCTTTCCTCTGCACCAAAATAACATATCATGGTTTCTCCCTGGCTCCTCTGGGGGAGGGGGGACAATCTGATCTTGCAGTCAGTACCTATAACCCAGTATATCTTGAAAAACTGACCAGTTGATGTTGTCAAAGGATTAACGGTGCACTAAGCAGAGTGCACACAAGGAGGTAATTTCCAGTATCACCCTATGGAATAAGTCTGGCCTTGCACAAAACTATTTAGCATAATGTACAAGTAATTATCATAAAATTGCCATACTGTGCCATCAAAACGTTAAGGGTAATCCTGAAAAACTATTTATTTTACTGAGAAATGGCTACCTCAACCTATAGGCAAATGTTAATACTCTAAAAAACAAACTAAAACTTGTCTTAGTGTAACAGATCCACTTTAACGTATCAAAGATCTTACTGGATCTTGCTGCTCTGGAACCTTCTCTTCCTCCTCTGCTGGCACACTGCTAGACTTGGCTTCTGGACGTTTGCGGGTTATCGCTATTGGTTCAGACATGGGCTGCTTTTCCTCTCTGCTGCTACTCCCATTAGGCACTGTGTCTTCTGCTTCTTCTTCCGGCGACGTGCTACTGCCCCTGGTGTTCTCATTACTGTCTTTTTCAGACATGTTTAAAACATCTGAAAATAGAGTATTATATGTATCAGAATGGAGAATAATTTTTCAAAACAAAGATTGATATCCACTAAACAAAACAATATCAGTTCCATAGCATTTAGGGCCTTATCCAGAGATGCATTATAAAGGGAAAATGCAAGTAACAATCGATTTAAATACGGCTTTTAACACTTGAATGCTAAAGAGGTTAAATGGGTTAACGGGATAGTAATGTTTCATAATAAAAGCAGCTCTAATTAATCATCACAGTATTTGGACTTTGGAGAGTGTTATTTCAATACTGTCAGAGTTATAGCTCAAGAGTAATTCAATGACAAATTGTCCCCCTCCTGCCCCTTTTACTGATGTGACACTGCTCAGCCAGAGCAGAAGGGTGGTGCCCAGGTGGACTGCAGAGAGGGACAATCTTCAATTAAGATAAGGGAAAAAGCTGAAAAGCTTGTCAAGGGGGGCAGGGCTTTCATTGTTCTGATAGGAAAAATATTGTCCCCTGCTGTTATCTGTCTGGTGTATGGACTGCATTCCACATCTAAGAGATGGCTTACACTAGGTAAAAGGGGTAGGAGGGGGAAACGTTATCCTTTAATTGCTCTTGAACCACAACTCTGACAGTATTTAAATAACATTCTCTATGGCTCAACTACTATGAAGACTAATTGGAGCTCCTGTTTTTGTGAAACATTACTATCCCTTTAACTGCCAGCCGAAGGGGTTATTACGGTTTAGGAACTCTTAACACCATGTACAGATAAGACTTATATCGTTCTTCATGTTTTTTTAATGCCTACAAAATAAAATAAAGATAAAACAAAGTATTACTATCCCTTTAAAATAAAACAAATGATAACTTTGGTCCATTTGCATGTTTTCGTGATATTACAGTTAACCCTTAATCATAAACATTACTACATATGACTCTAGAACAATTTCAGCTTGTGTCGTCACCTCCTAGCTACATCTCAAGTTGCAAGTTAGAATAACAATGAAATATCTCATACCTGCACATTTCAAAAGCAAAAAACAGTTTGCTACAAATTCACAGGACAATAAAGCTAAGCGGCAGGAAAAACGACACAATGTTTACATTTCATTAGCCCGCTGGATGCTAGAAAGGTCTCCAATATATTGCCTTGCAACCAATAACTGTAATACACTGGAGACCACTTTAGCATTCAAGGGGTTAAAAATCCCCATTTAAATCAATGGAAAATGTTATTTGTTCCACTAGATACAGTTGGTTTAACCCAGAATTGCTGCAGTTCATCTTATTAAAGGGATAGTAATGTTTCACAAAAACAGCAGCTCCAATTAATCTTCATAGTATTTGGACCATGGAGAGTGTTATTTCAGTACTGTCAGAGTTGTAGTTCAAGAGTAATTGAATGATAAAGTATCCCCCTCCCACCCCTTTTACCTAATGTAAGCCACCTCCCCTCAGATGTGGAATCTGGTCCACAAACCAGACAACCCACAGCATGGAACAATCTTCTTACTGTGAGAACAATGAAAACCCTGCCCCCCTTGACAGGTTTTTCAGCTTTTTTCCATAGCTTAAGTGAAGATTGTTCCTCTCTGCAATCTACCTGGACACACCCTGCTATTCTGAGGTAAGCAATGTTATATCAGTAAAAGGGGCGGGAGGGGGATACTTTATCATTTAATTACTCTTGAACTACAACTCTGACAGAACTGAAAAAATACTCTCCAAGGCCCAAATACTATGATGAGTAATTAGAGCTGCTTTTATTATGAAACATTGCTATCCCTTTAAATCAGCCTCATATTGTTTTAAATATTTAATAACATACCAGTAAGCTAAAATAGACATATATAAATAAATGCATATACTCTAGTATTTATATACACAAACACTTTAGTTATGTATTTGTAGGGCTTTATTAATTGCATTAACACAGCAGAATAAGCAAGATATGACTCTCCAGCTGGTGTTGTGCCACAATGCCCTTAATGCATTTTGTTGAAATCAAGTACATTTCTGATTATTTAACTGGGAGTATTGAGTAATATTTGGCTAGTTGAACTACAAATCTCATTATCTTCAGTGAGCCCCTGGGTGGCTGAGATGATTAGAACTGTAGTCCAAAAACAAGCAGAGAGCCAAAGATCACCTAAACCTGACATACGGTATATATTATATATGGCCATATGCATACAAAAGGAGCAATTCTGAAGCAAAAGAACTACAATGAAAAGGGCAGCCAAAAAAAATTCTCAAGATTCCCATTGATTTCAATTGGGTATTATAATGTCAAAGTGGTTCCGAATGAGCCAGAGACCTCTCTAGCATTCAAGGGTAAACAATTGTATTTAAATTAACTGGAATGTTTATTAATTCCTTATGATGCCATAGATTTTCCCCAGAATTATACCACTTTTGTCCAAATACATAAACCACAAATGACAGTATGTTTATACTTAAATTCAAGCTATTATAGACATATGTATAAACTATACATATAATCACACAGACACAGCTGGGTTGATGGAGGTGTGTGTGGGTGTTTAATAAGTAAATGTTGATTACAGTTTGTCTAGGTGCAAGCCATGATTCTCCAGCTGCTGTTGGACCACCCCGACATAAAATAATCTGATTTAAGGTGTGCAAATGCACTGACACTATCCTATTTTCAACCAAAGCTCCCATCATTATAAGCAGGTTAGTATTGAAGATTATAAAAAATTACTAGAGCGCTACAGATTACCCATACTACAACAGGCTATGCAACATGTATACATACACACTCTTATGCTAGTACTATAAAATGTACATCCCCGTTCCTGTCCTTTTCAAGTCACTTTTTAGCATCTATTACCTCTGTATCCCGCTGCAAAGCAGTCTTGTGTTGACGTCACTCTGAGCTGCCACGTCACTGGCTATGTAAAGAACTTAGCAGCTAGAACGGGAGGTAAGGCGGAAGTCAGCGAAGTCTGGTAACCCGGAAGTGTACTGTCAATATCTGAGAAGGTACTTCCGGGAGACGGAAGCGGAGCTCGGTGGCTCGCAGTGGCTGTAGTTTGCCGGTAAAATAGAACTGGGAATGGAAATATAAGCGGTGGGAGGTTAGAATACAGGATAGAATGGAAGAGGCCTCGTTTTTAATGCCCAGTTATTTACGTATCGTATAAGTGGATCAGACTCCCTTTTAATGTAAAACACAAAGATCCATTCTACAGGGCTGCGCGGGCACAAGTGATACCCTGAACTGTGTGTTTTTCATATGAGGTAATAATTAAAGCTTAAAAGTGTCCCCCTATACCACACAGTGCGACACCAGAAGAAAACAGTGTACGTCACACTTAAAATTGAACTTGTGCATCCGAATAAGTATCCTCTCTTAAATACTACAAGATACTCATATGAATAAGCAGTATTTCCATCTTGGGAAGCTTATGACATGTTGATATTTATTGACAAGCTCATAGACTTTAGGGTTCAAATTCGGTTTTAAAACCAAGAACAAAACGGACAACAGGATCAATGGACAGGGAGCCAAAACCAGGGACAATCCCTAGAAATCATTGACTGTTGAGAGATATGATACTAATCATAGTCCATCAATTGCTTACCATGGCCTTTTTCCCAACAGGGACAGCTGTGATACTTTAGTCTGTATTATGTTGCACATATTCTGATAGTGAAAGGGTCAACTCAGTTATAGAACTATGGGTTAAATGTATGACATTTTGATTTGCTCCAAAGTGAGACACAAATGCTGATGCACTTTGCACTATATCAGAGTTGGATGAACAAACTGCAGACAGTCACAATACAACTACTGACTTTACATTTCGTTGGGAAAGTAGCAGGATCCATCCTTGCATATAACTTTCTTCTTGATCACAGCAGGGTGTAGGTCTAAAGACAATGCATTGTGAGCTCTCTCTCATTCAAGGTGTTCCAAGCCCATTTCATGGGAACGTTTATTTGTTGTATGTGGTGGAATTGTTTTGGACTAGAACTGCTTCACCTTTGTCTTAATCCTTTGAGTGCCAGAGAGGTATCCAATGCAATGCAGTGGATACCACTGTGGCACTCAAAGAGTTAAACATACGCTGTCGCACAGGGGTAATCAGTTGTTTGAACCTCAAGCTGTTGGACACTACAACTCCCATCATCCCCAACCAGCCTTTACCGGTTCTGGATGATGAATCGTAGTGGCAACAATTGGCAGTCGAAAGATAGACCATGTCTAATCTAAGGGAGCTTGCTTCTTTTGAAATTATTCATTTGGAATATATGTGTGGCTAAAATAATGATATCATTTTGATTATATTGTAATTTGTTTTATTTTTTTCCCCCAGCAGGAGGAATTCTTAATAAACATGTCAGATAAGAAGATGCACTGGTTTTTCCCTAGACCCGAATGACAGATCTACATATGAAGTTTCTACAGCACGCATTCATACTTTAGTACATATAGGCCATTGTTTTCCTATCCAAATGAACAGGTTATTTCCCTTTCCATTACCCATGCTTCCTCTCCTTCTCTGCTTGGGATTGGCCACTGTCCTCTCCAGGGCCCACTCAACCCACAATGAAAATGATACACATGGCCTGGAAATGCACAATATTACAATGCACAAACAGCTGCAAATGTCTGCAAATTCCCCAGCACACCGTGACCTGATTGCCAGAGAGGGGAGCAGCACAGTTATAGAGTGTAATCTTAATGCCACCCAGAATGGAGACATCATGTGGTTTAATTCAAAAGGACATCTGTTGGGAGAAGTGGAAGGAGGTGAGAATGTATTAATCAAGATCTGGGTACTACCTACATAATATTGCCACAGTTGTTTCTCCATGAGTTAACCCTTTGAGTGCCAGAGGGGTACGGAATGCATTGCAAAGCAATGCGTTCCTTACCCCTCTGGCACTCAAAGGGTTAAAAGCAAGACAAAAATATGTATAAATCTGAGAACAGTATGGTTCTGGGGCAAATAACTATTCTGCTTATAGAAAATGGCTCTTTATTTATTGTTTGTTTTAATCTATGTGGTTTTGTGGTTTAATCCCAAAATTGCCTTTATGCATTTGTCCCACTATCTTTAACCTTTTGTATGCTAGATACATCTCGATTTGGATAAATTTCAAGTGTCCAAACGCTTAATCCCTTGAGTGCCAGAGGGGTACGTAGTGTACCCCTCTGGCACTCAAAAGGTTAAAACTATTCTGCACTCCGGCTCAGTAGTAAATATGATTCAATACATTATGTTTTGCTGTCACGCTAGTGTGTATTACTCATTATTTTTGTGTTATTTCTTCCTTTGATGGTTTCGCATTTTCATTAACATTTTGGAAACCACATATTGTTAAAGGGGAAGTGTCACCTGCAGTGAAGTGCTTTTATATATATTTTTATGTACCAAGTTATCCTAAAACAATAATGCAGGTTGTCACACTAATTGCCTTCCTGAGATATCCAGGGTGCCAATTACTGCACTGAAAGGAAATATTCATGTTTGATATACCCTTGTACCACTGATGCAGTTAGTTACTACTGAGCATACACAGGCATTTATTTCCAAATCAAAAACTATATTTGCCTCCTGTATTTATACGGCTAACACGGTACCAACTCTCATCTGTTATCTCACTCTCCTCTTCCTTCCTTCCTATCACAAGCAAAGTCCTGCAGAAAATGAGGAGGAGGTTTGAGAAAACACATGAAAGCATTCCCCTGGTGGATGCAAGGGGAGGAGAAATGTGGACCTTTCCTGCAATGGGTTGAGGCTTTCTTTGTATCCAAGATATTAACCTTTTACTGAAAAGAGGTCCTGCAACACATTAGATCAGGGCTCAAAATTTCCACTAGCCAATGGCGAGTGAAAATTTAGCCCTGGCGAGTAGAAATTCAGCCCTGGTGGGTATGTGTTGGCTTGCAGTGGCGAGTAACTTTTCAGGTCTGGCTAGCAGCAAAGGACTTAAAATTATAAGCCCTGCATTAGATAACAGGTTAATATCTTGGTGTATTTGAGTTAATAAGGGGAGGGTAATTTAAGGTTCTGTTAATGTTTGCATAGCAATTTTAATTTGTACATATATTTTATTAACCTGGATATTTTCATTTGATATCGAGTTATTGATGGATTCAAAGAGACGTAACATGTAAATTTCATTAAATGAAAATATGTAATATAAAATGAGTTTCCAATCTCAATCACACTCTAAAACACATTCTTTTCAAGTTACAGTGATTTTTCCTTTCCTCCTCCTGCTTTTTTATGAGACATTAGTGCCTTCTCCAGTGAAGGGGCTGACCCAGTCCACTATCATCTAAGTTGCCATAGCATCCCTACCCAATGCTCAGAGGAAATATGATAATCACACTTTCTGACTATTTGCATCTTGTCTTCTACACTAACTACAACACAATTAATCCTCTGGAAAATATGGAGTCATTGAGAGTAGTTTTACCCTTTGTATGGGCACCCTGTCAGACTACCACATCAGTTCAAGTTCCTCCACTAGCTCTTCACTTCACTGGAGAAGGAGATGATGTCAGAGTTTAGGAAAGGACAGTGATAAGTAAAATAAGTAGAACTTGAAAAGGAATGCATTTTTTGATTTGTCACACTCTTTTTTTATATGCTAAACTATAGATTTTCATTAACTGTAAATACGTTTACGCATTACTATCTCTTTAAAATAGCTACATGGGTGTATTCATTGGCAAACAGAGACATAAATATGAGCTAAACGTCCACCTTTCCATTTTATTTTTCCCTTTGAATCATGTAGAAGGAAAATGGCTGATCTCATCCAGTGGAGCCCTGAACATAACAAGTGTGACATTTGCTGATCGTGGAAGGTACACATGCATGTGTCCAGATGGAAATAGTACATCTTTCTACACTGTTACTCTTAGAGTCACCTTCACCTCTGGGGACATGGGCATTTACTACGTAATTGTCTGCTTAGTGACCTTTACCATCACCCTGATTTTGAATATCACCCGTCTCTGCATGATGAGCAGCCATCTTCGCAAAACAGAGAAGGCAATTAATGAGTTCTTCCGCACTGAAGGGGCAGAGAAGCTCCAGAAAGCCTTTGAAATTGCCAAGCGTATCCCTATTATCACCTCTGCCAAGACTCTGGAACTTGCCAAGGTCACTCAGTTTAAAACCATGGAGTTCGCTCGCTATATAGAAGAGCTGGCCAGAAGCATCCCTCTGCCTCCACTCATCTTCAACTGCAAAGCGTTTATGGAGGAGATGTTCGAGGCTGTGAGGATAGACGATCCAGACCAGGAAGAAAAGGACCATGTGGACGGTATCTACACAATCAGTCCAGGAATGCCACGAAGTGTATCCCCTGCAGGTGACTCTGATGACAGCTCCATTCGGGGGCAGGAGATAGCTGTCAATGTGTCTGTCCATCCCCAATTTGAGACTCAGAGCATCAACACCAACAACTCCCGGGACAGCTGCCATGTAGTGTCTCCTGAGGAAGTTATTTCAATGTTGGAGCCAGAGAGGTCGCCTGAGTCCATTGTGTGATTTCTGATTAACATTACAATGAACATGTTACAGATAGTATGAGCTTTGAATTTCTCTGTCGGTCATTCCGTTTTGACAACAGTAAGGGTGCTGTGCCAAATATTTCTTCTCCTGTAATTTACGCAGAGTTTATTTAATTAATAATTGCAAGAAATGTCTGCAGCATATTGCTTTGCAATGCACTGGTGACACTTCCAGTATCCAGGGCAGTGATAAGCAACTGGATTCACCTCAAGGGCCACAAAAGATGATAAGTCATAGATAAAAATTGTAAATGGTGCTAGATGCATTTCAATATATTGTAGACCTTTGTAGTACACAAGGAGTTAAAGGAGTTGTGCTCTAAGGCAAAAGAAAGAGGTTGCTTGTTTTTTTTTGTTTTTGTTTTTTTTTTAACCCCTTAGTGACCGGCCGCGCGCAAACGCGGTCGGCACTTAACGCCGGCCTAACATTTTTTTTTTCTTCATTTTATTGAATGACTGCCGGGACGTACATGTACATCCTCTGTCCACCTGGGACATCCACTTGGGATGTACATGTACGTCCTCGGGCGATAAGGGGTTAAATAGGGTGTATGTGATGCAGCAAAGGGAAATTGTCTCCTCTTCCTACTGACTGTGGGCCATAGGAAAAATCTCTGAGCATAGAGTGAGGCCCACTACTGACCTAAAGGGTTAAGCCTTTGGGCGAGATGTTCAGAAAGTGGTGGTAACTGAAATTGTCTGTGATCAAAATACAAAAGTTCTTATGCCATGTTCTGTCAATTCTCAAACATGTTTCCATCATTTTTTGCATCCAGTGCGCAGCACTTATAAATACTGTGCACTGGACCATATGGTCCTTTTCAAATGGGCAACTCCATCCCTCAGCAGTCACCTAAAGATGTGGCACACTGCTCACAGGATTGCCTCCTAGGTTGTATTTTACCAGCAGGCTGGTAAAAATTGTACTTGGAGACAGATAATGAGCCAGTGGAAAACAAAATAACCAGTATTTCTTCTTTAACCCCTTAAGGACTGGTGACGTGCCAGGACTGCCACCAGTGTCCTTGTCTAAAGGACTGGTGATGGTCCTGGCACTTCATGGGTTAAATGATAGCTGAGGTACACTGCTATTATTCTGCTGCAGAGCCGCTGGCTGGTCCCAGGACTGGGATCTCCTGTTGTCAGCAGAGCGCTGACGTCAGGAGAAGGGGAGGGGGGAACTCTCACTGTAATTAAGATGAGATTTGTGTAACATATATTTTTTCAATCTACAAAACAAGAAAAAATGTTTAGTGGACATTAGTGTCCCTTTAGCCCTTTGAGTGCCAGGGGGTAAGTAGAACATTGCTTTGCAATGTTATACACCTCGTGGCACTCAAAGGGTTAAGTGCAACAGAAAACTGGGGTCATTATGGTGCAAACCAGCTGCATGACATGAGACTAATAATATTATCCAGTTGATGTAAATGGGAAATGCTTGGGAGGCGTCGCAATGCGTTGGAGACGTCTATTACAGTGATTCTCAGTTTTAGTCTATGGGACATGCCCACAGTTTATGTTTTCAGGATATGTTAGGTTGATCTCAGGTGGGTAGTTAGGGGCTCAGTCATTTTGATTACCTTGTGCTTAACCCTTTGAATGCCAGAGGGCAACGCATTGCTTTTATTTATCCCCTGTGGTGCAGTTAGTTTGAACCCCAAATTACTCTAGTTTTCTTTTGAGCATAAAATAAATGCGTTGCGTTGCATATCCCTCTGGCATTCGAAGGGTTAATTAAAATGTATCCCTCCTGGAATTCGAAGGGTTAATTAAAATTTAAGCTGGTGTTTCCCAAGCACTGGTGCCGAGAATCACTGTTGTATAGCGTTCAAGATGTTAGAGCACAGGAATGGATACTATAGGAGTTTGTATTTATTATCTATGGTGCAGATGAGGTACCAAAATGACTCCAGTTTTTTACTAAACCAAGGGTCCTTAGGGCAGTGATTCTCAGCTCTGGTCCTTAGGGTAATTATCCACCTGTTAACAAGCAGAGAGATCCTCAAAACCTGCTCTGTTGGTGTGTCCTGAGGAATAATATTGAGAAACACTGAATTTTAGTTGTATGCAAAAAAGTGGAGCACCACCTGGTGACCAGACCACAAACTGCACTTTGGGAGTTGGGGGAAGACATCAGGTTAAACTGTAGGAACTTTTGCATGGAGCACCTCCAAACAGTGGGTGTACTCCTATACACACACAAATACATTTCAAATAGTAACATTCCAGTCAAAGCATGTGAAACATATATTGTAGGGATTTTTCCCACTGCTCACACACACAGTTTACTTCTTTTTAAAGCATTGTTTGAATTCTAATTATGACACTGGTGCATGAAACAGATGTAAATCAGTTTCCATTTTGTTTTCAAAGTTGTCCTTTCTATATTTTTATTTCATTCCTAGGAAATCTAGGTAACACTTGGATTTACTGGAGACCTCTGGCATCCAAGGGGTTAAATGTGAAGAATTAAAGGATGATGGATTCAATATTACAGTATTTTATGTAGCAGCAAATCTTACTTGTATTTTACTTTTGTATTTGTCTGACAATCATGTCTTATGTTGTTTTAAACCACTGGGTCTAGAGACTTCGCCAGCAAATGATGATAGTGATGTTTCTAGCATCCAAGGGGTTAAATAATGTTACGTGTTGTTACATCTATGTAGCAGCAGCAGATTTGTGAAGTGATCTAATAAAATGTAAAATAAATTTCCACTTTGTGCTCTTTGCTGGGATTAATTCTCCCATTGGACACTAGGGGGCAAAATTATATTAAACTCTAAAAATTGTATTACGAAAACTAATGAGTAGCAATTCTGGAGAAAACCACCTGCATCCTAGTGCACAAATGAAAATGTTCATTGGTTTAAATGGGGCTTTTAATCCCTTCAATACTAGACCGTATCTATTGACTTGAACTTCTGTCAGAATGTTATAACACTGGAGGCACAGCACTGAGAGGTCTTGATAAAGCAGTTAAAGAAGAAGAACAAAGACCACCTAATAATAGTAGGAAGTGTTCTCCTTTAACCCTTTGCAATGCATTCCGTACCCCTCTGCCACTCAAAAGGATAATGCAGGGATTTGCAACTGGTTCTCAAGTGACCAAAACAGGCTAGAAGTTATACTCTTGTATTTCTGTTATCCAAGTGGTAAAACACATCCATGCTTGAACCAAGTTTGGTTAATCCATTAACCTAGGTGTTATGCCCTTAAAATCTAACCTGCTAGGGGTGATTGAAGAGCATAAGAGAAGAGTTACTAAAATGTGAAACGTCCCTTTAGACACCTACCCCTCCTAGGCCAGGGGGCCATTAGGTTACATATTTTTAAATAACTACCCTCGCCCAAGAGGTTTGAGGATCTGCAATATAACATTTTCACTTTAACCTAAGCGCTAGAAGTCAGTCTAATTCCTTCATCCCTTTGCCATCCAGGAACAGGGGTCCTATTTTGGAAATGGGAGATACTGTCAAAAGAGGGAGACTATATTAGAAAGTGTCTTCTAATCCCTTGAACAGTGGAGATGGTCTTTTCTGTTGTCTTCCTCAACAACAGATGGGGTGTTAATGGTTGGTGAACAAGGGTCCCTGTATCAGATTGCAGCTTTTACTGTAAAAATAAATTAAAAAATCCCCACTTGTTCATATATCAGTGAGAACACTAAGTAACCCCTCTTAATAATAGTACACCACTTCTTTAATCTGAGCAAAAAAACCCTATTTGATGTTATGAATCAATTCTGAGTGTACTGGTTCCCACACAATGTATAATCAATAACAGATATTATGTCCATGGACCTATTTTTTTGTTAATGGACTCTATGGGGGGGTGCATTAAAGTGATAGTAATGTTTTACAAAAAAAAGCAGCTCCAATTAATCTTCATAGTATTTGAGCCATAGAGAGTGTTGTTTCATTACTGTGAGCATTGTAGTTCAAGAGTAATTAAATTATAAAGTTTCCCCCTCCCGCCCCTTTTACCTGGTGTAAGCCCCCACTCCTCAGATGTGGAATCCAGTCCACAGACCAGACAGCTCACATCAAGGGTCAATATTCTTACTGTAAGAACTATGAAAACCCTGCCCCCCTTGACAAGTCTTTCAGCTTGTTCCCTTATCTTAATTGAAGATTGTCCCTCTCTGCAAACTACCTGCACACTCCCTGCTGCTCTGAGGTGAGCAGTGTTACATCAGTAGAAGGGATGGGATACTTTATCATTCAATTACTCTTGAACTACAACTCTGACAGAGTTGAAATAACACTCTCCAAGGCCCAAATACTATGAGGATTAATTAGAGGTGTTTTTATTATGAAACATTACCATCCCTTTAAGGTGAGAAACACTCTCCAGTGAAATATAATTTCCAGTTTCTTTGCCAAATTTCTTAGTGCTTTGATAGCACATGGCAACAAACAAAGATCAGAGGAATGTAACAACCACACATTCCCACACTGCTCTCCGGGTATAAATGGGAGAATTTTCAGTGTCATTAGTTTGTTGCATAGGTGGCCACAGGGAATCATGTCTCATTGAACATAATACCCAGTAGTAAGTGTGGGCAATGTATTGCTCACCCCTCTGGTACTCCAAGAGTTAATGTTAGAAAACCGATCCATGCAGCATTGATTCATTTCCGTCAAGTCTATTTGGAATTTCTGTTCAGACTAAGGTAAGTGTTCCTTTAAGCACTTTACCCCTGTGATACTAGAAAGAACTGTAACACATTGCATCACAATGTATCAGTAACTTACCTACCATTCAAGGGGTTAAGTGAAATGCTCAACAGTTATTTAATTTGATGAACATCACTCAAGTTACCTACAATCTTTTGAAATCATCTGGTATTTTTTCATTTGTGTTATCTCGGAAGCTTAATTTCTCTGTCGTTCAATATAGGTTACTGGTAACTTTGGTAGGCGACCACCCCTTTAAGTAGGCAGGAACAATTCTTGAAGAGAATGCTGGGTGAAGCCTACCTCCTCTCCTTAGCTGCAGCTAGGCCCCCCCCCCCGTCCAGAAGGATTTGTACCTTGATGAAGATACAGACAAGAGAACAGTTCTGCAATAGTTTTAGTTTATTTTTTGTTTTCTGTTAGATATGGAATACCATCATTAGGTGGATTACCATTACTGACAATTCCAAAGTGGGTAGCTCAGTTTCCAGGTGCTATGGTGGACCTTTTAGCCCTGGGAGGCAAATCTTGTTTCACAAGTTCTTTCCTCAGGAGTTGGCCACTGAGGCTTCTTCTTTACACATGGTAATCTGAAGACAGAAGACCTGCTGAAAAGGTGAGCAACCCTTTGAGTGCTGAGGTCCACTTGTCCCACATTCCCTCTCCGCACAGAGGTCTCCTCTGGAGTTCCTAATACATACTTCTGCACTCATTGGGTTTATCTGTATGTCTGTTGGGTGGCTTGGAGCAGTGTTTCTGTGGTAAACTTAACCCTTTGGCTGCTAGTTAGCATCCTTTTGGGTATAGTGTTTGTTTGAATTGTAATGTGTTTTGTAGTGTTTTTACACTTTTTTTTTTTTTTTTTTTTTTTTTTACCTCGCTGTAAAATATTGTAAATTTGAGTTTGTGCAATTTACTGCATAGATGCCATGCTCCATTCACCTCTATGGGACTTTACAGTTTGGGACATATCTCTGCAACCGCTCAACATAGCGACTTCAGAGACTGCTCATTTTGTTTGTCTGCTCTTGCTGTACTATCCAGTTAATGTTTTGTGTGTGTTGGGG
Organism: Rhinophrynus dorsalis; assembly: GCA_037306005.1. NCBI lineage: Eukaryota > Metazoa > Chordata > Amphibia > Anura > Rhinophrynidae > Rhinophrynus > Rhinophrynus dorsalis. Next base: position 88,567,905 of record CM074721.1, on the reverse strand, counting down.
GGCTTAGGGGGCTTCTGGCACGGTTGGGGTACTTTTACAGGGAAAACTACATTTCCTACATTTTGTGCTTTCACTTCATGAGTATCCTACGCAGGGCTTGGACTCTCCTTCTCTCCTCAGCAGATTAACCCTTCGCCAGCCAGATAAGTGCATTTTAGCAATTTCTGGGGTGAAATTTTAATCCTACACACTGTATTTGGGTGATTCCTTATACTTTAAACATTTTGACGCTGTGAGAATGTCTACTCCATTGGAGCTTGGGGCTAGACCTAAGACTAAGGATACTGGGGTGTCTGTGTCCCCCATTGCGCATTGCTCCTCATGTCAATCAGGGTTACCTAGAGAATACTCAGGTCATTTATGCCCAGCATGCGCTGTTGCCCCTGCATCTCCCCCAGGGACTTCCAGCCATGCACTTGAGCCAGTTTGGATGCAAGAGTTTAAGGCCAATACCAAAGACCTGAGGTCTACCTTACAACTCCTTCCATCCCAGTTGCAGGGGGTCTTTCAGTCTTGGCAGCCCCCTACTCCCTCAGGTCTTCCCAGCCGAAACCTCAGGGTGTACCTGATGTATCTGACTCCTCTGAGTTACTATTGGATTCTGAGAAGGGGAAATTTTCTGCGGTGGTTTCTTCCCAATTCTTTAGGGACCCCTTTGAGGCTGACCCTGATCCTTCTGCTGAAGGTCTGATCAGGGTGGAGTTGAACACCCTAAACAGTCCCTTGATTTCAGAGGCTCCTGTTGACCCCTCTGATGTGTTCCAGGAACCTAAGAATCAGTCTACCTGTTTTCCACAAAACCCCACTCTTGACCGGTTGGTCTCGGATGAGTGGAAAGCTCCTGACAAGAAGCCTTCTGTCTCTAAAAAGTTTGCTAAGCTGTACCCTTTTTCTGATGTGGCATTAGCTCAATGGGTTCACCCACCCAAGGTGGATGCTCCGGTCTCTAGACTTTCCAAGTTTTCTGCTCTTCCCTTTTATCTGACTACAGTGCCACAGGTCTTCAATCGAGTCCTGGGGGCGTTAATGGATGTACTCCACAGAGATAGCATCAGAGTCACTCCATACATGGATGACTTTCTTCTGAAGGCCCCATCTCTGGACCTCCTTCAGCAGCATGTACAGGACTGTATTCATGCGCTGACCCGTCTTGGCTGGATCCTCAACATGGACAAGTCGGATCTCGTACCATCCCAGAGACTAGCCTTCTTGGGGCTCGTCTTCGACACCCAACAGGGTACAGTGTTTTTCACAGAAGAGGTAGCTCACCACATCATCCGCAGGGTGTTGGCCGTTCTGGCTCACAACCCAGTTCTGGCCAAGAAGCTGACCTCCCTTGTGGGGAAGTTCATTTCTACTATGGAAGCGGTTCCGTATGCCATGGATCACACCAGGAAACTCTAGAGGTTTGTGATCCAGGCGGGCAGGGGCAAACCGGATCTACTGAAGGTGTCAGTATCTCTTCCACTTCAAGTGGAGCTGAGTCTGTCACGGTGGCTTCTCCTTCCCAACCTGCTGAAGGGCAAGCCCTTCCTAGTCTCTTTCTGGACTTCTGTGATTACAGATGCCTGCCTGTCTGGCTGAGGAGAGGTCCTGGGTCACAGCAATGCCCAGGGCCAGTGGTCTCCAAAGGAATATCTCCTTCCCATCAATGTGTTGGAGTTTCAGGTGATATTTCATGCCCTTTGCCATTGGATGCATCATCTGCAGGACTGCCCAGTCAAGGTCCAGTCCGACAACGCCATGGCTGTGGCCTACATCAAAAAGCAAGGAGGCACAAGAAGCCTCGCAGCTTGGTTGGAGGTCAAAGCTATTTTAACCTGGGCAGAAGAACACGTTCCTGTCATATCTGCAGTTCATATTCTCGCCGTAAACAACGTGCTGGCAGACTTCCTAAGTCAACACACAGTAGACAGCGGAGAGTGGGAACTGAATCAAGAAGTGTTCAACCTCATTGTTCAGAAGTGGGGACTTCCTTGCATCAAGTCTGGTGGCAACAAGGCACAATCGGAAGGTTCCATTCTGTTCCTGCTGGAGGGACCATCTAGCTCTGGCAGTGGATGCCATGTTGATCCCATGGCACTTCCCTCTGGTGTACATCTTTCCTCCCATTCCCATGCTACATAGGGTGTTGAGGAAGCTGCATCTGGAGGGTTCTCCAGTCATTCTGATTGCTCCGTACTGGCCTCGTCAGGTTTGGTTTCCGGAGCTCCTGGATCTCTCAGTGGTGGAGCCCTTTCGGCTCCCCCGCCGTCCGGATCTCCTTCCTCCAGGGGTATTTGTGGAAGGAGGATGTGGATCATCATTTGATGGCATGGAAATTGAATCTTCAATACTGAAGAGAAAGGGTGTCCGCAAGCCTGTTTCCTCCAAGGCTTACCATAGAGTCTGGTCTACCTTTCTCTCTTGATGTGCTGATAGGGATTTTTCTCAGGACTTTGATCTTCCTATGGTCCTGTCCTTTCTGCAGGATGGAATGGATAAGGGTCTCAGTCTGAGTTCCTTTAGGGTTCAGACTTCTGCCCTCTCTGTCTTCTTTCAGAGACATATCACAATTCTTCCTGATGTCAAGGTTTTCTTTCAGGGCGTTGCTCACACTCGTCCTGCCTTTAAGAGCCCTACTCCTCAGTGGGATCTTAATTTGGTTTTGGGCATCCTTCAGCGCCCTCCCTTTGAGTCCTTGGCCACTATTCCCTTACGCATGCTGACTTGGAAAATGGCTTTTCTCCTAACTACTGTATCTGTTCGCCGTGTCGCAGAGTTGCAGGCACTTTTTGGGTGTAGTGAGATGTCTAAAGTTCTATGTGCACCACACTGAGTCTATTCACCAGTCTGACACCTTGTTTGTCATTTCTGAGGGTCCCTGGGCAGGGAGACCGGCATCCAAGGTGACAATTGCGTCTTCGATTAAGTCTACTGTTCGTAAGGCTTACAAGTTATGGAAGAAGCTGGTTCCCTTTCGGGTTTTGGCTCATTCCACCAGATCCATTGTGGCTTCTTGGGCATACAAGAATCAAGCCTCAGCTGATCAGTTGTGCAAGGCCACCACTTGGTCGTCTGTGCACACCTTTTCGCAGCACTACTGAGTGGATGTTCTGGCGTCTGCTGATGCCAGCTTGGGAAGGAAGATCCTAGAGGCAGTTTTGCCTGTCTAGGTTCTCCTTTTGTCTCTTCAGTACTTCTTCACTTTTGAGCTTAGTTGGCTTGAGTTTGATGTGCTGTGCTGTGTTCCTGGTGTGGTTCTGCACCAGTTTTGTGTCCGTTGACATTTCAGTGTTATTGTTGAGCTGTCCATGATCTGATGGTTCATAAAGGCTCTGGTGACTTTGGGGCCCTGGGCCTGGTCCTTGCCTTACTTACCACCTCTGGGAACCTCAATGGTTGGACATCACAAAGTTACCAGTAACCTATATTGGACGACAGACAAAAGAGGAGTTTAATCTTACCTGTTAAATTCTTTTCTCTTCGTCCATATAGGTTAGTTGTCTCCCACCCTGTCAAGGGACCAGGCTTGGTTCTCCTGTGACTGAACGTGGGAGTCCTGTCGGGTTTGTGCTCACAGGAGTCTTCTTCTCCCTTCTTACTACCTAGTCCCTAGTTAGTGTCGCAAATCATTCTGGAGAGGGGGGGCTAGCTGCAGCTAAGGAGAGGAGGTAGGCTTCTCCCAGCATTCTCTTCAAGAATTTTTCCTGCCTACTTAAAGGGGTGGTTACCCACCCAAAGTTACCAGTAACCTATATGGACTAAGAGAAAATGATTTAACAGGTATACTAAAATTCTCTTTAAGAAAAGATCAATGCTTTTTAACCCTTTGCGTGCCAGAGAGGTACGCAACTCATTGCAATGCGTTGCGTACCCCTCTGGCACTCAAAGGGTTAACTAAGTCTCAACAGAAGCTGCTCAGAAATCATTTTAAGTTAAAAGGCCATAAATGTACTTGAAGTTTATTATGCATTAATAAAGCGCCAGGCATTGCTTGCTGTATGGGGTGTAGGCTTTTTGGACGATTGGGAAGACATACACAAATATATTCACCGAGGCTGATGGGCAAAGCAGAATCTTATCAAACAAACTGCCTTTGTAAATAGAAAGTTCCAATATACTCATTGTGATGAAAATCCCCCTGCCTGACTGGGACCCATTGTGGGTTTGAAACATGAAGACTCCGATATCAAACTGAGTAATCATCAGCTTGCTTATGCCCTAGCTAGCAGTTTGGGATGGCATTGCCCATCATTTTTTTAGCCTTGTATTTAGTAATGTAAAGTGTAATTGTAAAGTAGCAGAAAAAGGCTGCCATTGGCAATCTCTCTGTATGCACGGGTCTGTATGGATGTATATGGAGATGTGGTTGTTTGTGTGTAAGTGTGTGGACTGTTTGAAAGCTCCTAAGCCCACATTGTATCAGTGAGTGGGCAGAGTTTACTGCAGATAGGAGGCAGGGAAATGGCATCCCAAAACACCTCCTTCCTGGTGACTGCAGAATACCCATCCAATACACCTCTTCTGCTCCCTGCAGAACATGATCCTATACACCTCCCAACAGCTGCGTGCAGGGCATTGATCCAATAAACCTCCAAAGAGGTATTGGCTAACTATAGCTAATAACTACAAGAAACCAGCCCTGAAATGGCCAGATGTCTTGGACCAGCTGAACCACACGTATCAGACAGAATGGCTGTTAACCTTTTGAGTGCCAGTGCAATGCACTGGATACCTCTGTGGCACTCAAAGGTTATTCATTAACTTTGCCGTGGCATATACGTTCTACTGGATCTGGCACTTTTTTGTTACTTATCGCACAACTCCTGAACTCTGAACTACACGGTCTGTGGGTATTTGATTTTATGTATGGGTTTAACCTTTTGAGTGCCAGAGGGGTATTCAGCATATTGCAGCAATGCATTGTATGCCACTCAAAAGCTTAATAGACATTATATGTGATACGTGTGGTTGAGTTGGGCAATGACGTGAGCATTTTAGGGCTGGTTTCTTCCAATAACTGAAAAAGCGAGCCCCATTTAAATCCTGGGGACTTTTCATTCCCTCAGTTGAGACAGATTGATGCCACACTTACCCTGAAGCTCTTATATAATCCTCATACACATTCCTAAGCCACAATGCTTAATAAAAATGCAAGGCTAAGTCAGCCAATCAGGAGGCAGCAGACTGTACAGATGTCAAGTTGTGAACAGTTTATACATCCCCCTTACCATGAAACAGCAAGAGGTGAACAGGTAATGTACTGTTAAAGGGATAGTAATACTTAAGATGTAAAAAAAATATATGTTGTAGAGTTTATGTCCCCGAGTAAAACAAGGGTGCTCCCTCTGCTGAGAGATATTTTATTAAAAAATTATAACAGCTCAAACTTTAATTTTTTTAGGTGCAATATCACAGTGGCCTGAAAATGTACAGTGGCGCTGTTGTTACACCATCCTATGGACTGCTCTGGTCTGTAGACCATAAATCTCCATAGGATGGTGTAGCAACAGCACCACTGTACACGTTCAGGCCACTGTGATATTGCACTTAAAAATTAAAGTTTGAGCTGTTATAATTTTTTAATAAAATATCTCTCAGCAGTGGGAGTACCCTTGTTTTACTCAGGGGGATAAACCCTACAACATATTTTTTTTACATTTTAAGTATTACTATCCCTTTAACGGCGATTTTAAATATTGGCCCTTTTGAGTTTTGCCATGCAGGCGACACCATATTAACAGTAAACCCTAACTGAGAGTGGTTAGTGTCAGAGGGATGGGGGAGCAGAGAGCAAAGATAAGCAAATACTTTAAAAACAATGTGCCTCAATATCATATGGATGTATTATTCATTTCATACTCACTTCAGGGCTAAAGACTGGTGCCACCCTGCCTTTGCGTGCTCACTCTGACTGCTTGTGGACACAATCTAGTCTCACATGTTCAGGCCCCACTGTCTCACACTGCACCAGCCAGCCAATGAGACTGGAGTTTCAAGACAAAACACTCCTCTCTCTTTGGATGTTGGTGCATGTTCATGAGAAGGCACTGGAACAATAGATATGTGTATTGCTAGATACTTACTCTTCAGCCAGTTCAGTCCTTGATCTCCTGTCTCTCCCTTGGTCCCCCTACTGCTCCTTCTGCCAGTATCCCACTGGAGAATGCTGTTTGACCTCCTTGTTCCACTGTACACTGGTAGTCACAGAACCACATGTACATTGAGATCTCAGTCTTGTTCCACTGTCCACTGGTAGTCACAGACCCTCATATACACTGTCTGATACTGTCTGATCACCAGTCCCCTCCAGTCTTTTTGTCTCTTTTTTTTTCTTGCCTTTTCCCCCTCTCTCTACCCACATCTTTTAACCCACCTCCTTTTCCCGCAGTCTTTTAAAACTCTTCTCTCTCCCTCCTCCAGATTTTTCCTGGTTTTTCTCTGCCACTCTTTCACCCCTTCAAACTCCCCTTTCTTTCCAACAACCTCTCTCCTTCGTTTCTCCGGTCTTTTGTCATTTTCTTCTCCTCTCCCCACTCTCTCAAACTCCCTCTTTTAACCCCCTTTTTCTCCCTCCTCCAGTCTTTTCTCCTATTTTTTCTCCTTTCCACTACTCATTCACCCTCTCGAGCCCCGCTAATTTTTAAACCCCCTTTCTCTCCCCACCTCCAGCAGTTTTCCCTCTGTCACCCATTCAAGTTCCACCTTTCAACCCCTTTTCTCTCCCTTCTCCAGTCTTTTCCCCTATTTTCTTTCCCTGACACTTTCATCCCCTCAAGTTTCCCCACCTTTCAATCTGCCTCATAATACAGATGCGGAGATATGATGTCATCATTAGTGATGATCGAGCACCCCAATGCTCGGGTGTTCGGGTGCTCTGGCCGAGCGCCCCCGGAGGCTCGAGTGCTCGGCCGAGCACCCGAGCCCCATTGAAGTCAATGGGAGGACTCGAGCATTACACCAGGCACCCCCTGCTCTGATGAGGGGAGGGTGCCTGGTCCATAGGAAAAGGGCAGAAAATGATGGAAACACCACAGAAATGGTTCAGGGACAGCATAGGGAGGATGTCTGGATGCATCTTGGACTCCAACGTCGCTGCTGGGAACGATGTTTCGCCCGTACTACGCCATTTTTACAGACTGACCGTAAAACACACAAAAAGGAAGATAAAAACGATTTTAGGCGAAAAATTGTTACCAAACAGTATTTGCTGTATATTTACTTGTATATCATCTGCAAATTCTGCAAAAAATTTCATCGATTTTTCGGGACTGGGGCCATGATTAAGAGGGAAACGTGCGCAGCGTAAAGCAGGTGTTCAACGTGGTTATGGCCCGGGTAAGGTACAGCATTCAGGAACGGAGGCCGCAGCTACCACAGGTTTTACAACATGTCCGTTTGCCCTTGTTAAGTCCAAAATTTATAGTCGGAACAGTGGGGTCTGATCCATTGAGTAAAAGTGACGAAGTGACTTAGTGGATGAAGCCAAGAACTACCTTCTGCTCTGTCGAACACCCCAGCCCTATTTAATTCAATGGGAGGACCTGAGGCACTCCGATACAACCTGTATATCACAAAATGGAGGGCCTCATTCACATTGTGGTACAATAGTTCAGGTAGTGGTCCAACACTCATAAAGCCTATGCACTAAGTGAAAGGGCTGCCAAAAATTAGACTGAAATGTTACTCCAATACACCCTTTATTACACATAAAGGAGGGCATCATACACACCCTTGAAAAATTAGGATTAATGGCCTGCTGGTGACCCTCTAAAACATTAGGGGCGAGGGCATGCCGCTAAGCTGACCATCTAAAACATTAGGAATGAGGGTCTGCTGCTGAGCCGACCATCTAAAACATTATGGGTGAGGGTCTGCTGCGGAGCTGACCATCCTAAACATTATATGCGAAGGCCCGCTAGTGAGCTGACTTTATAAAACATTATATGAGAGGGCCCGCTAGAGAGCTGACCCAATAAAACATTATATGAGAAGGCCCGCTGGTGAGCTGACCTATACAAAAATTGTCAAACAGGGCCCGCTGGTGAGCTGGCCCTATATAAAAATTATATCACAGGGCCCGCTGGTGAGCTGGCCCTATATAAAAATTATATCACTGGGCCCGCTGGTGAGCTGGCCCTATATAAAAATTATATCACAGGGCCCGCTGGTGAGCTGGCCCTATATACAAATTATATCACTGGGCCCGCTGGTGAGCTGGCCCTATATAAAAATTATATCACTGGGCATATGGAAGAGGAGGAGGAGGATGAGAAGATTAAGAGACAACCATATACCCGTTTTTTGGGTGGAAGGGGTGAATGGGAATACAGAGTATTCCCATCATTGTAAATAACATATCTAAAGTGACTTTATGTTCACCCGGGGCTTTCCTCCAGTGGAGTGGAGAAGTCAGGGGAAATCCAGGCCTTGTTCATTTTTATAAGTGTCAACCTATCAGCATTTTCGGTGGAAAGGCCGATACGCTTATCTGTTATGATGCCACCAGCAGCACTAAATACCCGCTCAGACAGAACGCTGGCGGCAGGGCAGGCCAGCACCTCCAAGGCGTAGAGTGCCAGTTCATACCACGTGTCCAGCTTGGACACCCAGTAGTTGTAAGGCACAGAGGGATCATTGAGGACGCTGACACGGTCTGCTACGTACTCCTTCACCATCTTCCAAAACTTTTCCCTCCTTGTGACACTAGGCTGCGCATCAGGGTGAGGGTGCTGGCGGGGTGTCATGAAGGTGTCCCACGCCTTGGAGAGTGTTGCCCTGCCTTTGTCGGAACTGCTGTGTGCTCCCCTTTTCTCCCCTTCTCGGTTGGCCAAGGTAGCACGTACTCTGCCGCCAGCGTTGTCAGATGGGAAATTTTGGAGCAATTTTTCGACAAGAACCTTCTGGTATTGCACCATTTTGCTTGTCCTCTCCACCGGAGGAATGAGAGATGAAAAATTCTCTTTGTAGCGGGGGTCCAGAAGGGTGAACACCCAGTAATCCGTGTTGTCTAAAATGCGTATAACGAGTGGGTCACGGGAAAGGCAGCCTAACATAAAGTCAGCCATGTGTGCCAGAGTACCAACAGGCAAGATTTCGCTGTCCTCACCAGGAGGATGACTCTCAATCTCCTCATCCTCTTCCTCCTCTTCTGCCCACCCACGCTGAAGAGATGGAAATAAAGTTCCATGGCTACCCTCTGTAGCGAAGGCAACCGTGTCTTCCTCCTCCTCCTCCTCCGCCTCCTCCAATTGTCGCTGAGAAGACGAAGTGAGGGTGCTCTGGCTATCACCTTGTGTAAGCTCTTCCTCCCCCATTTCCACCTCTTCCACATGCAAAGCGTCGGTTTTAATTGTGAGCAGCGAGCGTTTCAGTAGACACAGAAGTGGAATGGTTACACTGATAATAGCGTTATCGCCGCTCACCATCTGTGTCGATTCCTCAAAATTGCGTAAATCCTCACAGAGGTCTGACATCCATTCCCACTCCTCACTTCTGATTAGAGGAAGTTGAACGGAGAGGCGACGACCGTGTAACAGCTGGTACTCCACTACTGCCCTCTGCTGCTCACAAAGCCGGGCCAACATGTGGAAGGTGGAGTTCCAGCGCGTGCTCACGTCACACAGCAGCCGGTGAGCTGGCAATTGTAAGCGCTGCTGCAGCTTCAACAGGCCGGCTGAAGCTGTAGATGACTTACGAAATGTGCACACACGCGGCGCACCTTCGTCAAGAGATCATGCAAATTGGGGTAGGTTTTTAGAAATCGCTGAACCACTAAATTAAATACATGCGCTAGGCATGGTACGTGTGTGAGCTTGCCGAGCTCCAAAGCCGCCACCAAGTTACGCCCATTATCACACACAACCATGCCTGGTTGCAGGTTGAGTGGCGAGAGCCACTGCTCGGTCTGGTGACTAATCCCCTGCAACAGCTCTGAGGCCGTGTGCTGTTTGTCCCCAAGGCAGATCAGCTTCAGCACGGCCTGTTGACGCTTCCCCACTGCAGTGCTACACTGCTTCCAGCTACCGGCTGATGGGTGAGTGGCGCTGCGCGCAGAGAATTCGGAGGTGGAAACGGAGGAGGAGGAGCCAATAACGTAGGTGCTGGCGGAAACCCTGATGGAGGTAGGGCCCGCAATCCTCGGCGTGGGTAGCACCTGTGCCATCCCAGGGTCCGAGTCGCTCCCAGCCTCCACGACATTCACCCAGTGTGCCGTCAGGGAAATGTAGCGTCCCTGGCCACAAGCACTTGTCCATGTGTCAGTCATTAAGTGGACCTTCCCAGTAACTGCGTTGGTCAGGGCACGGGTGATGTTACGGGACACATGGTGGTGTAAGGCGGGGACGGCACACCGGGAAAAGTAGTGGCGGCTGGGGACTGCGTACCGAGGGACAGCTGCTGCCATCAGGCTGCGGAAGGACTCAGTCTCCACAAGCCTAAATGGCAGCATTTCGATGGCCAGTAATTTGGAAAGGTGTGAGGTTAGTGCTATGGCCTGTGGGTGGGTGGCTGGGTATTTTCGCTTGCGCTCAAATGCCTGGGGTAACGACATTTGGACGCTGCGCTGGGACAGGGAAGTGGATGTGGTCGCTGATGGTGCTTCAGATGGTACAGGTGCAGGGCGGGAGGTATGCGGGCCTGCGCCTTCGACAGGCGATTGGCCGGCACCGAAAACAGGGGAAGAGGAGGCAGTGGTGTGGCCTGCAGACACAGATTGGCGATCCGGGCGTTCCTCCCACTTATTACGGTGCTTGGATGCCATGTGTCGGATCATGCTGGTGGTGGTGAGGTTTCTAGTGTTCATGCCTCGGCTCATTCTGGTGTGGCACAGGTTGCAAACTACAATTTTTTTGTCGTCCGCACTTTCCTTAAAAAAACGCCATACCGCGGAACACCTAGCCCTTGGCAAGGGAGATTTACGCAAGGGGGTGCTCCGTGGAACATTTGCGGGCCGGTTTGGTGCGGTCCACCTTCTTTCTTTAGCCACACCACTGCCTCTTCCAGCCTGTTGCGGTGCTGCAGATGGCTCACCCTCAGGACTGCTGTCATCGCTCGGCTCTCCACCTTCCCAGGTGGGGTCAGTCACCTCATCGTCCACCAAGTCCTCCTCCACTTCCTCACTCTGATCATCCTCCTCAATTCTTGATCCCACCACATACTCAGTCATTGACAACTGTGTATCATCCTCCTCATCAAGGTCTTGAGACAGTAATTGTGGTTGATTTGATGGCAACTGTGTCTCATCATCATCATCATCCACTTCCTTTGACCTTAAATGCCATTCCCCTCTGTCATCTTCTTGTGATTGGGTACCCTCTAGAGGTTGTGAATCAGGGAACAAGATCTCATGTTCCTCTGCAAGCGTGCTTGGAGAGAGGTTCAAATCAAGGATTGGTGATGAGACGAGCTACTCACTATATCCCAGTGTGGGATCACTTCTTTGGCCAGACCCTCTATGGTGGGAGGAAGGATGATCAGGGTGAGGATTATGTTGACCAGACTCTTGGCTACTGAGAGTGGACTTGGTGGAAGACAGGGTGGTGCTTAACCGACTGGAAGCAGTATCAGCTGAAATCCAACCGACCACCTGTTCGCAGTGGTCTGACCTCGAGAGTGATGTCCTGTGACGCCCTGTAAACTGAGACATGAAGCTAGGTATGGTGGATGTCTTTCTTTCTTGTGCTCTGGCACCAGGCACAGTTTCTACGCGTCCTGACCCGCGCCCTGAACTATCAGGATCACGTCCACTTCCCCGTCCCTTTTTACCCGCATTCTTCATATTACACGGAATATATGCCGCTAATCTGCGGCTAGGCACACTAAACAGAATGTGCCGCTAATCTGCGGCTAGGCACACTAAACAGAATGTGCCGCTAATCTGCGGCTAGGCACACTAAACAGAATGTGCTGCTAATCTGCGGCTAGGCACACTAAACAGAATGTAACGCTAATCTAGGGCTAGGCACAGTGAACAGGATGTGACGCTAATTTGTGAATTTGCACACTAAACAATATGTGCCGCTAATCTGCGGCTAGGCACACTAAACAGAATGTGCCGCTAATCTGCGGCTAGGCACACTAAACAGAATGTGCCGCTAATCTGCGGCTAGGCACACTAAACAGAATGTAACGCTAATCTGCGGCTAGGCACAGTGAACGGAATATGTGACGTTAATTTCTGAATTTGCACACTAAACAGAATGTGACGCTAATCTGCGGCTAGGCACAGTGAACGGAATATGTGACGTTAATTTCTGAATTTGCACACTAAACAGAATGTGCCGCTAATCTGCGGCTAGGCACAGTGAACGGAATATGTGACGTTAATTTCTGAATTTGCACACTAAACAGAATGTGACGCTAATCTGCGGCTAGGCACAGTGAACGGAATATGTGACATTAATTTCTGAATTTGCACACTAAACAGAATGTGACGCTAATCTGCGGCTAGGCACACTAAACAGAATGTGACGCTAATCTGCGGCTAGGCACAGTGAACGGAATATGTGACGTTAATTTCTGAATTTGCACACTAAACAGAATGTGACGCTAATCTGCGGCTAGGCACAGTGAACGGAATATGTGACGTTAATTTCTGAATTTGCACACTAAACAGAATGTGACGCTAATCTGCGGCTAGGCACAGTGAACGGAATATGTGACGTTAATTTCTGAATTTGCACACTAAACAGAATGTGACGCTAATCTGCGGCTAGGTACACTAAACAGAATGTGACGCTAATCTGCGGCTAGGCACAGTGAACGGAATATGTGACGTTAATTTCTGAATTTGCACACTAAACAGAATGTGACGCTAATCTGCGGCTAGGCACAGTGAACGGAATATGTGACGTTAATTTCTGAATTTGCACACTAAACAGAATGTGACGCTAATCTGCGGCTAGGCACAGTGAACGGAATATGTGACGTTAATTTCTGAATTTGCACACTAAATAGAATGTGCCGCTAATCTGCGGCTAGGCACAGTGAACGGAATATGTGACGTTAATTTCTGAATTTGCACACTAAACAGAATGTGACGCTAATCTGCGGCTAGGCACAGTGAACGGAATATGTGACGTTAATTTCTGAATTTGCACACTAAACAGAATGTGACGCTAATCTGCGGCTAGGCACACTAAACAGAATGTGACGCTAATCTGCGGCTAGGCACACTAAACAGAATATCCCACCTTAAAAAAAAAAATTAAATTGTGCCCCCCCAAACAAAATATAAATGCTGCCCCCACACACAACAGTCCTAAAAAGGACTTTTGGGTCTTGAACTACTACCAACACTTTTATTCTCCCTACACTGACTTTCCCTGCCTGATCGCATCTCTCCCTGGCTGAGAATGAGCAGGACTCGCGAGTCGGGTGCTATACAGCACCCGATCACGAGTTCTGGCCAGCCAATCAGTGTAATGCCAGCAGCCAACATGGCTGCTGGCATTACACTGATGTCAGAGCCTCCCCGCACGTTTATTGGCTGCGCAGCAGCCGCGAAACGTGCGGGGAGGAGACCCGAACATGGCGGGCGAGCACATGCGGTACTCGTACGAGTACCGCCATGTGCAGAGCAGAGCGATGCTCGAGCCGAACCGAGCTTCGACCGAGCATGCTCGCTCATCACTAGTCATCATATCCCAGTGTTCTGCATTATTTTAATATGCTGAAACTGTTCCGTAGGTGTCACGGTTATTATGACTCTCAGACACAAGTTTTAGGTAAAAAAAATCAATTTTATTGAAATAATAAATGATAACTTAGGATGGCAATAACATACATATATATATATACAGAATATAGCACAGACAGAAGGCAGACTCTACCGGTCCTGTCAATATACCGGACAGGACAGTCTTTAGGCTCTACCGGCCTTGCCAATACCGGGTAAGGCAACCTGCAGATGGAATAGCATAACGGTTTTACCGGCCTTACCAAATTACCGGGCAAGGCAGCCTCAATAGATACACAATGTAGGCTCTACCGGCCCTGCCAATACCGGGTAAGGCAACCTCAGATGGAATGTGGTAAAAGGTTCTACCGGCCTTACCAATACCGGGCAGGGCAGCCCAGAGATAATAGCAGCAGTCAGATGGAACTGGCAAATTAGCAGAATCGTTAAGCAGCAAGGCTTTGGAGCAAACCAGCGTCCGCACGCTGGGAACAACACTGAATAGTATAGCCGTTAGGCTTAGCGAGCAAACCAGTGACCGCACACTGGAGTAACAAGCGAGTAGTATAGCCGCAAGGCTAGGAGCAAACCAGCGTCCGCACGCTGGGACCAACACAGATTTGTATAGCTGAAAGGCTTTGGAGCAAACCAGTGACCGCACACTGGTGTAACAAGTGAGTTTGTATAGCCGCAAGGCTTAGGAGCAAACCAGCGTCCGCATGCTGGGACCAACACAGAATTGTATAGCTGATAGGCTTTGGAGCAAACCAGTGACCGCACACTGGTGTAACAAGCGAGTTTGTATAGCCGCAAGGCTCAGGAGCAAACCAGCGTCCGCACGCTGGGACCAACACAGATTTGTATAGCTGATAGGCTTTGGAGCAAACCAGTGACCGCACACTGGTGTAACAAGCGAGTTTGTATAGCCGCAAGGCTTAGGAGCAAACCAGCGTCCGCACGCTGGGACCAACACAGATTTGTATAGCTGAAAGGCTTTGGAGCAAACCAGTGACCGCACACTGGTGTAACAAGTGAGTTTGTATAGCCGCAAGGCTTAGGAGCAAACCAGCGTCCGCACGCTGGGACCAACACAGATTTGTATAGCTGAAAGGCTTTGGAGCAAACCAGTGACCGCACACTGGTGTAACAAGTGAGTTTGTATAGCCGCAAGGCTTGGGAGCAAACCAGCGTCCGCACGCTGGGACCAACACGGAATTGTAGCAATGTCACCAACGCGACCAGGCAGAAGGTCGCCAGGATACTGAAGACAGGTGATGAGATGACAGGAACCAGCAACGATCAGTCAGGTCAGAAAACAGCAGAGTTCAGCAGGAACTGCAACACCAGAGACTAGGCCGGAACCAGGACTGGAAGTACTTCAGCATGCAGGAAACACTGGAACAGAAGAGATCAGGAACTCAGGAACACATGAAATCAGGAACTCAGGAACACTGGAACAGAGGCCCAGCTATCACTAGCATAGTGATAGCAAGAAGGTCAGAAACAACACGAAAGGGCCCTCAAAGGGTGCCCAATCCAGGTTTAAATAGTCAATAAGAGGCGGGCTATCTGCAGACAGCCAATAGAAGCCCCCTACTGGTGACAGACAAGTAACTGCAGCAAATCACGGGCACCGTGATAGTACCCCCCTTTCAAAGACCCCCTCTCCTAGAATAGGGTTTAGGTTTCTGCGGGTAATTGGCATGAAAGGCCCTAGTTAACCTAGGTGCATGAAGGTCCGTACTATCCACCCATGACCGATCCTCAGGACCATACCCTTTCCAATGTACCAGGTACTGTACCCTTCCTCTAAGCCTACGGGAATCAATAATGCTCTGAACCTCGTACTCCTCCTGGCCCTCGACCTCAACAGGTCCTGGCACCACAGGTGTGGTAGTATAGCGATTGCAAACCAGAGGCTTAAGAAGGGACACATGGAACACATTATGGATACGCATGGATGCAGGTAGGTCTAGTGCATAGGAGACAGGGTTAATTTTGCGAATAACTCTGTATGGACCAATAAACCGAGGAGCCAACTTATTAGACGGAACCTGCAGCTTGAGATTTCTGGAGGAAAGCCATACTCTATCCCCAACCTGAAAGGAAACCGCTGGAAGCCTTCTGCGATTAGCATGGCGCTGATGACGCTGAAATGACTGACCAAGTGCCCTCTGAACTTGTGCCCATGTGGAACGGAGTTGCTCGATATGCTCATCCAGAGCTGGAATCTGTTGCGTCTGAAATGAGTCTGGAAGCAAACAGGGCTGGAACCCATAATTAATCAGAAACGGAGAGCTCCCAGATGAAGAATTGACCGCACAGTTCCTGGCGAACTCTGCCCAAGGCAACAAGTCGGACCAATTATCATGATGGTCAGTAACGAAACAACGGAGAAATTGTTCCAAGCCCTGATTAGCTCGTTCAGCGGCTCCATTGGTCTGGGGATGGTAGGCAGAGGAGAAGGACAGCTGTATGCCCATCTGTTGGCAAAATGCCCTCCAAAATCTAGACACAAACTGGCTCCCCCTGTCAGACACCAGTACCCTAGGCACTCCATGCAACCGGAATACTTCTCTGGCGAACACCATTGCCAATTCCTTCGCTGAAGGAAGACCACGGAGGGGCACGAAATGAGCCATTTTAGAAAACCTGTCCACCACCATGAATATAAAGGAGTACCCCTTCGACATAGGCAACTCTCCCATAAAATCAATGGAAACATGAGACCAGGGGCGTTCGCCATTAGGCACCGGTTGAAGTAAGCCCACAGGGAGATGTCTTGGGGTCTTAGCGCGGGCGCAGGTGGCACAGGCATTCGTAAATTCGGCACAATCGTTTCTCATGGAAGGCCACCAAAATAACTGAGAAAGGGACCATAACAATTGGTCTCTACCAATATGTCCCGCAGCCTTAGAGGAATGGTAGGTTTCGAGCAGCCTAGTACGAAATGATTCAGCGACAAAACATTTGCCCACTGGGGTTTCATGGGGAGCGGACCCCTGAGAGGCCAGGATCTCCTCCCCTAGAGGAGAAGTGATACTCGTGCGTATAGTAGCCAGTATTCTATCAGGTTGGATGATAGGAGCTGGTGCTTCTACTCTGTCACTGTCGGCCTCAAATTGTCTTGACAGTGCATCAGCCCTGATATTTTTTGACCCTGGCAAATATGATACAATGAAATTAAATCGAGACAGGAACAGTGCCCACCTGGCCTGACGAGAGGACAATCTCTTGGCCTCCGAGAGATAGGTCAGATTCTTATGATCTGTTAGGATTAAGACAGGATTCTTAGTACCTTCAAGCAAATGACGCCATTCCTTAAGAGCAAGGATAATGGCCAATAATTCTCTGTCACCTATCTCATAGTGGCTTTGAGTGACAGTCAACTTTTTAGAGAAAAACCCACAAGGTCTGAGAGTTCCACCTTTCTCGTGTCGCTGCGAAAGTACTGCCCCGACCCCAATATCTGAGGCATCAACCTCTAACGTAAATGGAAGTAAAGGATTGGGGTGGGATAACACAGGAGCCGCAGCAAATGCCAGCTTCAAATTCTCAAAGGCTTTCTCAGCAGATACCGGCCAACAAGAAGGATTAGCACCCTTGTGCGTAAGATCGGACAGAGGTTTGACAATGGAAGAAAAGTTCTTAATAAACCTCCTATAATAATTAGCGAAACCCAGGAAACGCTGTATGGCTTTAAGACCCTTGGGTTTTGGCCATTGTAGGACAGCTGACAACTTTTCTTTGTCCATGGCAATGCCATCATTGCCAATTATGAACCCCAAGAATGGCACACTGGTTCTATGAAACTCACATTTTTCCATTTTACAAAATAATTTGTTCTCACGGAGTCGTAGCAATACTGCGGATACATCTTTGATGTGCTGTGCCATGCTTTGGGAGTAAATCAGTATATCGTCGAGGTACACCACAACACATGTCTGTAACATATCTCTCAGAACATCATTTATCAGTTCCTGGAAAACTGCGGGTGCATTACACAGCCCAAAAGGCATTACTAGATACTCGTAGTGCCCAGCTCGAGTATTAAAGGCAGTTTTCCACTCATCACCTGCTCGGATGCGAACCAGATTGTAAGCGGCCCGTAGGTCCAACTTGGTAAATATCGAAGCGCCCTTAAGCCTGTCAAAAAGCTCGGTGATGAGTGGTATTGGGTATGCGTTTTTAGCCATTAGTTTATTCAAGCCCCGGTAGTCAATGCATGGTCTTAATTCGCCATTTTTCTTTTTTACAAAAAAGAACCCAGCCCCAGCTGGAGAGGTAGATTTACGTATGATCCCTCTAGCAAGGGCATCAGAAATGTAATCCTCCATAGCCTTATTTTCATCACAAGATAATGGATAAGTGCGTCCTTTCGGAGGTACTGCACCAGGCTGCAATTCAATGCAACAATCATAAGGTCTATGCTGGGGTAGCATACTAGCCTCTCCTTTGCTAAAAACATCGCCAAACTGTTGGTACACATCCGGCATAGCAGAGGAGGTGCACATGACCTTAATAGGCTGGATGACGCACTTGTCCATACAAAACTGGGACCAAGCAGCAATTTCACACTTTTTCCAATCGAATTGTGGGTTATGTAACTGTAACCACGGAAATCCCAATATCACCGCATGATGCGGGGAATTAATCAGTTGAAACTGCTGCTCTTCTCTGTGAAGTGCCCCAATAGTCATAGACAATGGCATAGTTTCAAATATAACCTGAGGCGGTTCTAAGGGTCTACCATCAATCGCTTCAATAGTCAAGGGGTTTTCTCTTTCAATGCGTGGAACTCCGTGCAATTCAGCAAAGGTATTATCCATAAAATACCCTGCTGCACCGGAGTCAACCAAGGCCAAAACCTCCACAGAGCGTTGTGCCCAAGACAATACCACCTGTATGGTGGGTTTCATTATGCCCGACACTGGGGACGATTGTACACCACCTAGGGCCTGTCCCCCAAGATACCCTAGGTGTGTGCGTTTCCCGGACGTACCGGACAGGAATTTAGCAAGTGCCCTTTTTTACCGCAGTATAAACATAACCCTTGTTTTTTGCGATATAGTCTCTCTGCCTTGGATAGTCTAGTGAAGCCTATTTCCATAGGTTCACTTGTTTCCCGTACTGGTTCACTAGACTTCAATGCCAAGGGAGGGATGGGTGGGCAAAACATGCTACTAGGCTCATTATTTTTTGACCGTAACTTACGATCTCTGGCAATTGATCTCTCACGTATTCTGGAGTCAATTATCATAACATACTCAATGTAATCATCTAGATCAATAGGTAGATCTTTAGCAGCGATTTCGTCTTTAATGTGGTCATTCAGGCCTTGAGAGAAGGCTGCCAATAATGCCTCGTTATTCCAACCTACCTCTGCTGCCAATGTGCGGAATTCGATGGCATAGTCGCCCACTGTACGCCTGCCCTGTTGTATCTCCATAAGGCGTTTGGCAGCAGAGGTGGTTCTACCAGGAGGCTCAAACACTCTTCGAAAGGAACGCACAAATTCACTAAAGTTCTTAGTACAAGGTTTAGCATTCTCCCACAAGGGGTTAGCCCAGGCCAATGCTCTGCCAGTGAGCAGTGATATCGTGAACCCCACTTTACTACGATCATTGGGAAATGCGTGTGCCGTCAATTCCATAAAGATTTCGAGTTGATTGATGAACCCTCTGCAGAGACTAGGGTCACCATCATATCTTAGCGGCAAGGGTGCAGAAGCCGTTAACCCTTTAGCAGTACCCCCTAGGGGTCTGGTATCACTTTCCGGTGTCTGACTTGGCGAGACCACCGGGCTAGAGCTAGATTGGTCAGCAGGTACCGTGCGTTCAAGGATCGTTTGAATTGCAACTGCCAACTGATCCAAACGTTGCTCGAGCACATCCATCCTCCAATGGATATTCTGTGCGTTACCTTGACCCTTGCTGTCTGAGGTCATGGCCCTTTCGTACTGTCACGGTTATTATGACTCTCAGACACAAGTTTTAGGTAAAAAAAATCAATTTTATTGAAATAATAAATGATAACTTAGGATGGCAATAACATACATATATATATATACAGAATATAGCACAGACAGAAGGCAGACTCTACCGGTCCTGTCAATATACCGGACAGGACAGTCTTTAGGCTCTACCGGCCTTGCCAATACCGGGTAAGGCAACCTGCAGATGGAATAGCATAACGGTTTTACCGGCCTTACCAAATTACCGGGCAAGGCAGCCTCAATAGATACACAATGTAGGCTCTACCGGCCCTGCCAATACCGGGTAAGGCAACCTCAGATGGAATGTGGTAAAAGGTTCTACCGGCCTTACCAATACCGGGCAGGGCAGCCCAGAGATAATAGCAGCAGTCAGATGGAACTGGCAAATTAGCAGAATCGTTAAGCAGCAAGGCTTTGGAGCAAACCAGCGTCCGCACGCTGGGAACAACACTGAATAGTATAGCCGTTAGGCTTAGCGAGCAAACCAGTGACCGCACACTGGAGTAACAAGCGAGTAGTATAGCCGCAAGGCTAGGAGCAAACCAGCGTCCGCACGCTGGGACCAACACAGATTTGTATAGCTGAAAGGCTTTGGAGCAAACCAGTGACCGCACACTGGTGTAACAAGTGAGTTTGTATAGCCGCAAGGCTTAGGAGCAAACCAGCGTCCGCATGCTGGGACCAACACAGAATTGTATAGCTGATAGGCTTTGGAGCAAACCAGTGACCGCACACTGGTGTAACAAGCGAGTTTGTATAGCCGCAAGGCTCAGGAGCAAACCAGCGTCCGCACGCTGGGACCAACACAGATTTGTATAGCTGATAGGCTTTGGAGCAAACCAGTGACCGCACACTGGTGTAACAAGCGAGTTTGTATAGCCGCAAGGCTTAGGAGCAAACCAGCGTCCGCACGCTGGGACCAACACAGATTTGTATAGCTGAAAGGCTTTGGAGCAAACCAGTGACCGCACACTGGTGTAACAAGTGAGTTTGTATAGCCGCAAGGCTTAGGAGCAAACCAGCGTCCGCACGCTGGGACCAACACAGATTTGTATAGCTGAAAGGCTTTGGAGCAAACCAGTGACCGCACACTGGTGTAACAAGTGAGTTTGTATAGCCGCAAGGCTTGGGAGCAAACCAGCGTCCGCACGCTGGGACCAACACGGAATTGTAGCAATGTCACCAACGCGACCAGGCAGAAGGTCGCCAGGATACTGAAGACAGGTGATGAGATGACAGGAACCAGCAACGATCAGTCAGGTCAGAAAACAGCAGAGAAGTTCAGCAGGAACTGCAACACCAGAGACTAGGCCGGAACCAGGACTGGAAGTACTTCAGCATGCAGGAAACACTGGAACAGAAGAGATCAGGAACTCAGGAACACATGAAATCAGGAACTCAGGAACACTGGAACAGAGGCCCAGCTATCACTAGCATAGTGATAGCAAGAAGGTCAGAAACAACACGAAAGGGCCCTCAAAGGGTGCCCAATCCAGGTTTAAATAGTCAATAAGAGGCGGGCTATCTGCAGACAGCCAATAGAAGCCCCCTACTGGTGACAGACAAGTAACTGCAGCAAATCACGGGCACCGTGATAGTAGGTGACACAGACCTTTATGGCACTGTTGTAGAGATAAGTCTTATCCTCCAGTAGGAACTCTGTTGGTGGGGCCAGTGATGACACAGAGCCAGGTGCACTGCACCCTTGGCACCAACCTAAAAACGGCCCTGTATGTGGATCAGGTGGGTTTTTCACTGGGATTGCTAGCAGGAAAATGGTGTCCATAATGAGTGTAGACCCAACACAGTAACTTAGTTGGAACCAGAAGCGAGTGGATATGCACCTAGTCCTGGGATACCGATTCTGTCAGGGAATATGCACGGGCTAGGAGAGAGGTGGTTGATGTGTTTTTGAGTGGGTTTGCTAGCAGGGAAATGGCGTGCATAATGATTGTAGACCCAACGCGGTACCTGGTTGGACAAGGAGGGAGTGGATACGCATCTAGTCAGGAGATACCGACTGTTGAATTATGCCTCTCTAACAATATGCATCTGTAATTATCTCCTTGTATGCCAGAGAGCTGTGCATTGCTGTGTGCACCCGTCTGGCATAAAATTGGTTAATCACTGATGAATTATGCCCTTGTAGCATACAAGGAGTTAATCACTGAGGTACACATTTGTGCCACTCTCTAGAAACATACTGTTAAATAACATTGTTTATTCCTCTAAATTGTTTTGTACCACTATTAAAAAAACAGGGCTTAAAAGTTGAAGTCATTTGCTACTAGCCAGACCTGAAAAGTTACTCACCACTGCAAGCCATAACATACCCACCAGGGCTGAATTTCTACTCGCCAGGGCTAAATTTTCACTCGCCATTGGCTAGTGGCAAGTGGAAATTTTGAGCCCTGAAAAAAAAATGGAGTATTGAGGATGGTAACCTGTAAGCCTTAACCCTTTGAGTGCCAGAGAGGTATCCAATGCATTCTGTTGCAATGCATTGAATACCTCTGGCACTTAAAGGGTTACTGTGTAGTGTCGAAGACAGTAACCTGTAAGCCTTTAACCACTGAGTGCCAAAGAGGAACCCAACTGGATACCTCTCTGGCTGTCAAAGGGTTACTGTGTAGTGTTGGAGATGGTAACATATAAGTCCTAGCCAATTGAGTGTCAGAGAAGTTTGCAATGCAGTTCACTGGATACCTCTCTAGCACCCGGGGGGTTAAACTGTACTGTTGAATATGGTAAACTGTAAGCCTTAACCCTTTGATTGCCAGAAAAGTATCAAATGCATTGTGCTGCAATGCACTGGATACCACTCAGGCACCAAGAGGGTTAAAATGTAGTATCAAAGATGGGAACCCAAAAGCCTTAACCCTTTGAGTGCCAGAGAAGTATCCAATGCATTGGGTTGGAATGCATCAGAAACCTCTCTTGCATTCAAAAGGTTAAAATATAGGAATAAAGGAAAGTCTGCTTTATTGCATAAAGTCAAGAGGTTACCATCTTCGATAATAATGTTGTAACTTGATAGACTTAACCCTCTGAGTGCCAGAGAGGTATCCAGTGCATTGGATACCGCTCTGGCATTCAAAGGGTTAAAATGTAGGAATAAATGCAAGTCTGCGTATTGTCAAAGGGGGTAACCTGGAAGACTTAACCCTTTGAGTGCCAGAGAGGTATCCAGTGCATTGGATACCTCGCTGGCATTCAAAGGGTTAAAATGTAGGAATAAATTAAAGTCTGCGTTCTATGCCTCTGTATGAATGGATAATGACAAGAGATTAGCATCTTCTATAGGAAGCTAAGCTGGATACCATCTTCGATGATACCATCTTCGATAGAAAGCTAAGCTGGGCCTGGTTACCATCTTCGATGATACCATCTTTGATACAAAGCATGTGAACGCACCCCAGAGCAGGTCTGCCTGCTCATGTACATTGAACAGTTCCCAACAAGCGGGGCAGAGCAGGACGCGGCTGTACACGCCTAGCGGGCAGACCTCTATGACAGGTGCCACCTCCTGGGCGTGATGGATACACAAGCTGACGAGATACCAACTTCGACATGACACCGGTTGTAGAGGTAAGGATAAGGGCATTGTGTGTGACCTGATGCTGGTAGGAGAGGTCAGTTTTAGCGTAAGTCAGCCATTTGTTTTTTTCATTCATTGGAAAGTTGTGGGCCAGACAATTTCATGATGATAATTTCTCACTCCCCTGTGAATGCTGGGTTCGGGCAGTGTGGAAGAGAATGCACATCTGCTGTAGCTGTGCCCTGGGGCATGTGCAATTGTTACTCAGTGTGAATGTGTTCCTGAGTCAGTGTGAAGGAGATATGCAGATCTCCTCCCAGGTGCCACCCCGGGGTGTGTGAGGCATGGACGTAGAACTTTTTTATAGTATAGAAGATTCAACAGATACAGAGAAAGCAAAGCATCTTTTTGGGGAGTTAGAGCTTGTATCAGGCCCGAAACACATGCCACGAATAATAAAAATCCTAACCACAGACCCATACTTTATACCCTGAGGCAGCTACAACAATGCATCCATCCACAGGTCGTTCTGAGGAGAGAAGGGCCAATCAGGAGCCTGGATCCGGGAAGAGATATAGGAAACTTCCAGTCATGGTATTGCTGGCATCCTTCTTTAACCAATAGGAAAGGTGCCTGCAATCTACCAGTGGCTTTTGCTCTCACCTTTACCATTCCCTGATCTCTGAAACAAGGGAAGACCCCCTGAAGGGCCACCCATTGTTTCAGAGAATGCCATAAATGTATGCAATATTTGCAGTTGCTCACATTTTGATGTAAGAAAAATACCAACACCTTTATGTCGAATAGTACATGCTCCTAAATTAATGGCAAAATTAGCACATGTGCCTAAATTAACAGCAAAGATGGCAAGACATATGAAAATGTGTGTGTGTGATTGCTTGGCTGAATTCAGCACAATCATTAATCCTCTCACAAAACAGCGGACATTTTAGCCATGCCCACTTTTTGAAATGCATTCTCAAAAAAAGCACAAATATTCACGGTCAGAAAAAAAATACATGCAATTCAGTAACAATTTGGTTCTAATCATTTTGCCATCAAAAGTACACTCTGAATAGCAATTGCGCACGTTTCCTGCATTCCGCCCTAAATTCCTTGTTTCCCTGTTATCTGTAGACACTCTGGTGCCTGGCCTGACAGGATTAACTGAGGCAGCCAGCAGGCTCACCCATATACAGCACAACTATTATATATTACAGTAAGTGAAACACTACATAATTCAACACACTCCCAGTCCCCCTTTGGGATTTCATGAGATAATATTTATATCTAACAAAATCTAACTTTACAGCTGCTACACCCTTGCCCCTCCTGAATTATATGCTATAGATTTTAATTAAAAAAAAAATGTTCGCAGCAGCCCAGCTGGCATACAAAAGGTAATTTCTTTATGCTCTCTATGGGAGGGCTTGTCTTAAAGGGATAGTAATATTTGAACATAAATGCAGCTTTGATTATTCCTCATAGTTTTTGGACCATGTAGAGCATTATTACAGTTCTGTATGATGTGTAGTTCATGAGTAATTAAATTATAAAGTGTCCCTCTCCTGCCCCCTTTACCTATGTAAAGCTGCTCTCCTCAGAGCAGCAAGACCGTCTGGATGGATTGCTATGAGGGACAATCTTCTGTGAGCATAATGAAAAACCTGTACTCCTTCATCAAGGGGGAAGAGTTTTCCTTATGCCCGCAGCCAGAAGATTGTCCCTTGCTGCGACCTGTTCAGTCCATTGACCAGATTCCACATCTGGGGGGAGGGGCTTACAATAAATAAAATTTAATTACTTATGAACTACACATTGTATTGAATTGTAATAACACTCTACATGGTTCAAAAACGATGAGGGATAATCAAAGCTTTACCATACCTTTAAACAACAGTTATCTAGAGCAAGAGATAGCAATATCACCACATGGTGACCACAATAATAAAAACATTGCCATATGGGCTGTAAGAACCTTTGAATTAATTATCGCCTATCAGAGGGAATACCCTTTATTACTCATTAGCTAAAGCTCTACATTAGAACATGTTTCATAATGAAACTGTACTGGTCCTTAAAGTTATATTTTCCATTTCCCTGCTAGGAGGGGTAATAATCTATTAGTGTTAACCCCATAAGGACTGACAGGATGTGCTTTGCAATGCATTGAGCACCCTTGTGGTCCTCAATCAGATGAGACCTCCTCTTTGGCTGTGTAATTTCTGGCTGGTCTCACTTGCAGTTTCTCTGACTCTATGATGTCATCAGATGACTGGACTCACCTGCAATTTCTCTGACTCTATGATGCAGATGAACAAAAGTGATCTAGATCCCTTAGATGCTGACCACCTATGCCTGATACCCTGACGCATCCTAGATTACCAAATAAGGATGAAGGCAGGACCCGTGTGCTCACTCACATACACATATACACTTCCCAACATACAAACACAATCAAAAACACAACAAAAACAAATTCCACCCAGGTGTCCAAATCCCTCTTTTTACTGACTGCGTGTCCCTCTTTTTAGGAGATAAGCCTGTGTGGTGTGTGTGTCGAAGTTTATCACTTTGCTCCACAGCAAAAAAAACTCACATTAATATTTGTTTAACCCCTTAATGACCAGCTGCGCAGCCAGCAGTTAAGGACCACAGAGCTTTTTTTTTGTTCCAATACATTCAGGGGCCCCCAAATGAAATGCAGCAGTGAGGTGGACCCCTGAATTCCATGATGTACATAACTGCCATGGGTCCTTAATGTAAGTTTTCCCATGACGGTTATGTATGTCATGGGTCCTTAAAAGGATAGTAACACTTAGTTTTGTGAAAAGTTTGTCTTGTAGGTATTAAGAAAAGAACTTAAATGCCCCCAGTCCCGTCTCTCAAACCTTTATGGTTTGAGAGATATTCGCAGTGAAAGTTCCTCCCTCCCCTTTCCCTGATGTCAGCGCTATAGCTGACAGGAGGGGAATCCGGTCCCGAGACCGGCAGAGGCTCTGCAGCAGAGCCGAGATTGCGTTATTTCAAAAGAAATCCTTCACTGGAATGGTCTACAAAGTGTGCTTGCAAACCAAGCACACTTTGTAGATCGTTCCAGAGAAGGATTTCTTTTGAAATAATGCAATCTCGGCTCTGCTGAAGAGCCACCGTTTGTCCAGGGATTCCCCTGCAGTCAGCTATAGCGCTGACATCAGGGAAAGGGGAGAGAGGGGGGAACTTTCACAGCGAATATCTCTCAAACCATAAAGGTTTGAAAGATGGGAGTGGGGGCATTAAAATTCTTTTTTAACACACACAAGATTAACTTTTCACAAAACTAAGTGTTACTATGCCTTTAAAGGGTTAAGCTTAAGTATGTTGTTTATAAATGAGTCTGTGTAAATAGCATACTTTGGTCTTTCTCTTCTAGATTATTTCATTTGTATAAAAAGCTAACAATAGCTCATGATGTAACCTAAAAATTCTCAGTAATGCACCTCCCACTGGTCTCACCCCAGTTAACATCACCTAAAAGAAAAGTGTCCCTCTTGAAATGGTGGGAGGTATGTCTACATTCTGCAACAGCAGAAACAACCGCATCAATTATAATAAGCTTTATTGACTACTTCTTTAACAACAATTGCAGAAGCCCTGTTTGACACATCAGATTAACTTATATCAAGGATATCCACCCTCCATCCGCATGTGACTTAGTGGTCCGCTAACCTTTCAAAGAAGAAAAATGATTGTGATATTCACAGATCTACTTGCAATATATCACCATTATAGAAGATATTTATTCTTGGAAGTCATTCTCTGGCATTTTATGAAGTACGTCGCAAGAATTGAAGGATTCCTTATTAGGAGAAATGGTGGCTATCTGAATAAGATTACTGAGTAAACACACTGAAATCCATCTGTTTATTGAAATAACAGTGACAGATGAGCTGAAGATCTCATCAACAAACAGAATAAAATGTACATTAAGTAGCTGTATTTGTAACAGAGCCTTAGCCTAAAGGGAAATTGTGAAAAAGGTTGCTTATATTAATGCATATAAATTAGCACTGTGCCAATTCGCTAAAGCTAAACTTGATTTTGGTCTGTATGTTGATAAAAAAAGTAGAGGAATTCTGTAGCAAACCAATTGCACTACTGGAGAGGACCAAAAATAATACAAAATAAAACTCCCTTTGATTTAACTGGGGATTTGAACCTCTTGAATGCTATAAATTTCTCCAACACTTTGCAAAGCAATGCATTGGTGACCTCTCTAGTATTCGAGGGGTTCAAATCCCCATTTAAATCAATATGATTTTTTTTGTTCTTCCCTATAATGAAATTGGCTTGCTCCAGAATCCCTATATTTTCTTTAGTACATACTGTCATATGTAGGGTAAGTATCTTAACCCCTTAAGGACCATCCGTGCATGGGGAGCCCTGAAATCCATGACTTGCCAGGACCCTTACTGGTCCTTTAGGGGAGTTTTCCCGTGATGGTCCTTGCATGTCATGGGTCATTAAGTGGTTAATTGTGTGTAATAACCCTATTTATTTTGAACACCTTAAAAAAGGACTGTCCAAGTTATGTCCTCAAGGGCCACCAACAGGCCAGGATGTAAGGATTTCCCTGATTAAGCTCAGGTGAGTTAATCAGTGGATCATTCATTGTGACTGACACCTGTGCTTAATCAGGGACATCATTACATCCTGTACTGTTGGTGGCCCTTGATGACTGAACATGGACATCCCTGCATTAGATGCTCTCCATATAGCAATATACAAAGGAGGCACTCTGAAAATGGCTTAACCTCTTGAGGACTAGTACCTTTTTCAGTGACTGTACATTTTTTTGGCACTTTTGTCCACCAAGAAAAAAAATGGCCTGGTACCTTTCCTTGTAGAAAATTACACCTGACCTAAACAACACAAACAATTTCTTGTAAAAAAAAAGGAAAGAAATATTATCCCTTGGAATGCCTGAGGGGTGCTTCACAATGTTTTAGACTCCACTCTGGCAGTCAAAGCGTTAACCACATGTAATTTTGTGGCAAACCAGTTGTACCATAGGAAACAAGTAAATGTTTCTAAATTGCCCCTTTAATGGTAGAGAGGCATCAAATACTAACACTGCTCAGACTGAATCTTCTTGGGATCTCCCAGTAACTGCTTAGTGATATACTATTAGATAAGGATCTACCAGTAACCGCGTAGTGATATACTATCTGATAGGGATCTACCAGTAACCGCTTAATGATATAATATTAGATAGGGATCTACCAGTAACTGCTTAGTGATATGCTATCAGATAGGGATCTTCCAGTAACTGCTTAGTCATATGCTATCAGATAGGGATCTACCAGTAACCACTTAGTGATATGCTATCAGATAGGGATCTACCAGTAACTGCTTAGTGATTTACTATTAGATAGGGATCTACCAGTAACCGTTTAGTGATATGCTATCAGATAGGGATCTACCAGTAACCGTTAGTGATATACTATTAGATAGGGATCTACCAATAACCGCTTAGTGATATACTATTAGATAGGGATCTACCAATAACCGCTTAGTGATGCACTATCAGATAGGGATCTACCAGCAACCGCTTAGTGATATACTATCAGATAGGGATCTACCAGTAACCTCTTAGTGATATACTATATGATAGGGATCTACCAGTAACCGCTTAGTGATACACTATCAGATAGGGATCTACCAGTAACCTCTTAGTGATATACTATCTGATAGGGATCTACCAGTAACCTTTTAATGATATACTATCAGATAGGGATCTACCTGTAACCGCTTAGTGATCTACTATCAGGTAGTGATCTACCTAATGGGAACCCCTGTATTGGATGAGTGGCTTAAATCAAATCTATTGTGAAAGTCTCCATAGACAGCAGTAGAAAAATGCATTTTTGGCATTTTTTTGTGGGGGGGGGTCTTTGCTTTGTTTGTTCTCAGAATAAAATATTGCTACTCTGTAAAGAGGAATATACACTAGGAATAAGTCACTCTTCATTTCTTTAATCCTTTTAGTGCAATAGATTCATCCAGTGTATTGCACTGGATACCTTTCTGGAAAGTAAAGGGTTAACACATTGATTTACCTAGGTAAGTTTCCATCATACAAAATTAAGGTGTATCTACCTGCATTTTTTGTGCAGAATACCTGTAATTTCCGGTATATACTGATCAATATTGAAGTCTGCCTCTAGGTCACACTTCACAACAAACCATAGGCTTCAATAGAACTGAACAACTCGTTACCTGAATGACTTGTTATAGGACTGAAACAGAAACAGTTATTAGCAGTGGACTAAACCAGAGAGCAGACACAAACAAAACAGTAAATAGAAATAGGTGGCTATTGTTTGGAAGACACCTACATACGTTCTGATAAACAATTTAAGAACCACTTATTCTTAGGGCAAAGTTCCCATTTAAAGCATAGAATTTTTGTGATAACGACATATAGATAATAGTTGATCCAGGAAGCTGAATGTCAGGAACATAAAAATGTAAAAAAAAAAAACATCTGAAGATGTGTTTGTAGAATATGTAAAGTAAAAAATGAGGTTGTCTGTCTCTTTAATAAAAACACATTTTCTGTGTTTAGCTAACATGCCCTGTACTTTGTACATGCACTTTGATTGATTCACACAGTGTCGGAATGGCCCACCAGGATGCAAAGAGATGTTTTGGTTGGCCCATGCTCTACTTACCATGGAGTCTGGGCAGCTAGTATAGCTTTATACCCTTCAAGTGCCAGAAGGGTGTCCACCACATTGCAAAGCAATTAATTGGATACCCCTCTGGCACTCAAAAGGTTTAAACTTACTAGCTAGGGACCTGTAACCCTGTAACATGGTGGGAAAGAGGAAAAGTGAGTGGGAAGTAGGCAGAACAAGGTGAGAAGTGGGCAGGAAGTGGGAGGAACAGGATGGGAAGGAATAGAAGTGGGAGAAACAGGGTGGGAAAGAGGAGAAGTGGGTAGGAAGTGGGAAGAATGGGATGAGAAGGATAAAAAATGGTCAGGAAGTTGGAGGAACAGGCTAGAAGTATGTGGGAAATAGGCAGAACAAGGTGAGAAGGAGGAGAAATTGGCAGGAAGTAGGAGGAACAGGGTGGGAAGGAGGAGAAGTAGGCAGAACAAGGTGAGAAGGAAGAGAAGTGGGAGGAACAGGATGGGAAGGAGGAGAAGTGGGCTCAGAGTGGTAGGAACAGGGTGGGAAAGAGGAGAAGTGGGCAGTAAGTAGGCAGAACAAGATGAGAAGGAGGAGAAGTGGGCAGGAAGCGTGAAGAACAGGGTGAGAAGGAGGAGAAGTGGGTGGGAAATAGGCAGAACAAGGTGAGAAGGAGTAGAGGTGGGCAGGAAGTGTGAGGAATAGGGTGAGAAGGAGGAGGAGAAGTGGGCAGAGTTTCAGAGGAAACTCACCACTGCTGGCGAATCAATCTCTATGACCAGAGACCCGTAATTAACTCTAAAAGCCGTAGTCTCTGGGGCAGATTCAGGGAGTTCCCTGGTATGTATATGTTGTACCAGCCATTTTTCAGTAAAATCCTTTTTGAGACAATAACCTACGTGTGTTGGTGGAATTTTATGCTAGTTCCTTGCACAATATGCTAATTACTTCTGTTTGAGACCAAACAACCCGCACTGTGCTGTTAGAAATGTCCTCACTATGTGGGCTCTACCTAGATTTGTTCATAGCACACTGTGAGGTAATATTGGTCCTGGGCAGAAATTATAAAAACCTGCACCATAGGGCATGGGTGCTCATACCTGTCCTCAAGACAACCCCAGCGGTGTGTGTTTTCAGGATCTCCTCAATTAAACAAAAGTGCATGTCATTAACTCAGACAGATCCTTCAGAGTGATTGAACCGCTGATTGGTTCAC